>OZ030007.1:75219855-75897355 GCA_964023405.1 Apodemus agrarius | reverse complement strand
TTTTTAACACGCTTATTTGGTTCTCTGGGGTCTAACTTTTTTAATATTAATATTTTTATTTTAATATCTCCTTACTAACATGATAATATTTAAAGATATGTATTTTGCAGAAGACTTATCATGAAAAAAAGAACATATTAAAGAAAACTTGTGATTTTATTACTGATTTGTTTTGTTTAGTTTGATTAATAGATTTAGAAGATAGTTTGCTTCAGTTTTTGATACATCAGAATAACATATTTGAATACAAAATTTTACCTCATTATTTACTCAACAGATAGTTGTTACTTATTCAGGAGAAGTTAATATTTTAATTTTTATCGATTGTCCTTTCCTTTTTTTTTTACAAATTATTTTCTATATTCTTTGTTTACATTCCAAATGATTTTCCCTGTCCTGGTACCCCTCTTTCCCTATGTCCCATAAGCCCTCTTCAATCCATCAGTACCCTAATCAACCTACTCCCATTTCTCTGTCCTGGCAATCCCCTACAATGCTGCATCAAGCCTTTCTAGGACCAGGGGCCTCTTCTTCCTTCTTCTTTGTAATGATTTGGGATGTGGGTTGTGTCTTGGGTATTTAAATAAATCTACAAACCAGTCATTATCATTTGGAAGGGTCTTCAGGAGGAAGAATGTTAGGTACAGATAAAAATAAAATAAAATAATATCTACTTATCAGTTATTGCATTCCATCTGTGTTCTTTTATGAATGAGTTACCTCAGTATGATATTTCCAGTTACAACCATTTGCCTAAGAAGTTCATGAATTCATTGTTTTTAATTGCTGAGTAGTATTCTATTGTGTAAATATACCACATTTTCTGTATCCATTCCTCCATTGATGGACATCTTGGTTCTTCCCAGGTTCTGGCTACTATAAATAAGGCTGCTATGAATATAGAGGCGCATATGTCCATATTTCATGCCAGGGAATCCTCTGGGTATATGCCCAGGAGTGGTATAACAGGTGCCTCTGGAAATGTCCTGTTCAGTTTTCTGAGGAAACGCCAGACTGATTTTCAGAGTGGTTGTACCATCTTGAAATCCCACCAGCAGTGGGGGAGTGTTCCTCATTCTCTACATCCTGACCAACACTTGCTGTTTCCTGAATTTTTAATCTTAGCCATATTGGCTGGAGTGAGGTGAAATCTCAGGGTTGCTTTGATATACATTTCCCTAATGACTAATGATGTTGAACATTTCTTAAGGTGCTTCTGAGCCATCCAAATTTGTTCATGTGAAAATTCTGAAAATTGTTGTTCAGGTGAAAATTGTTTAGTTCTGTACCCCATTTTTAATAGGGTTATTTCATTCTCTGAGGTCTAACTTCTTGAGTTATTTGTATATATTGGATATTAGCCCTCTGTCGGATGTAGGGTTGGTGAGGTTTCTTTTCCCAATTGTTTGGTTGCTGTTTTGTCCTTTTGATGCTGTCCTTTGCCTTACAGAAACTGTAATTTTATGAGGTCCCATTTGTCAATTCTTGATCTTAAGCCATAAGCTATTGGTATTCTGTTCAGGAACTTTCCCCCTGTTCCCATTAGTTTCAATTTGTCTGGTTTTATGTGGAGGTCCTTGATCCACTTGAAGTTGATCTTAGTACAAGGAGATAAGAATGTGGCAATTCGCATTCTTCTGCATGCTGACCTCCAATTGAACCACAACCATGTGTTGAAAAGCTATCTTTTTTTCCAATGGATTTTTTTTTGCTACTTTGTTGAAGTTCAAGTAGCCATAGTTGTATGGGTTTATTTCTGGGTCTTCAATCCTATTCCATTGATCCACCTGTCTGTCACTGTATCAACACCATGCAGTTTTTAACGGTATTCCTCTGTAGTATTGCTTGAGGTACAGGATACTGATTCCCAGAGAATATCTTTTACTGTTGAGAATAGTTTTAGCTATCATGTTTTTTTTTTGTTATTTCAGATTAATTTGAGAATTGTTCTTTCTAACTCTGTGGAGAACTGAGTTGGGATTTTGATGGAGATAATGTTGAATCTGTATATTGTTTTTGGCAAGTTGGCCATTTTAACTATGTTAATCCTGCTGATCCATGAGCATGGAAGATTTTTCCATTTTCTGATGTCTTCTTTGATTTCCTTCTCCAGGAACCTGAAGTTCTTGTCATACAGATCTTTCACTCATTTGATTAGATCACACCAAGATATATTATACATCTATGACTATTGTGAAGGGTGTCATATCACTAATTTCTTTCTCAGCCTTCTTATGTTAGAGTATAGGAAGGTTACTGATTTGTTTGAGTTGATTTTACAACCAGTCACTTTGCTGAAGTTGTTTTTCAGGTGTAACAGTTCTCTGGTGGAGTTTTTTAGGGTCACTTAAGTAAACTATCATATCATCTGCAAATAGTGATAGTTTGATTTCTTGCTTTCTAATTTGTATCCCTTTGACCTTCTTATGTTTTCTAATTGCTCTAGCTAGACATTAAATCCTATATTGAAAAGATATGGAGAGAGTGGGCAGCCTTGTCTAGTCTCTGATTTTAGTGTGATTGCTTCACGTTTCTCTCCATTTAGTTTGATGTTGGCTACTGGTTTGCTGTATATTGCTTTTACTATGTTTATGTTTGAGTCTTGATTTCCTGTTCTTCCCAAGACCTTTTGCATGAAAGTATGCTGAATTTTGTCAAATGCTGTTTCAGCATCTAATGAACTTACCATGTGTTTATTTTTTTGAGATTTTTATGTAGCAGAGTGTATTGACAGATTTACATATATTGAACCATTCCTGCCTCGCTGGGATGAAGTCTACATGGTCGTAATAAATGATCATTTTGATGTGCTCTTGGACTCAGTTGACAAGAATTGTATAGGGTATTTTTTTGCATCAATATTCATAAGGGAAATTGGCCTGAAGTTCTCTTTCTTTGTTGAGTCTTTGTGTGGTTTTGGCATCAGCATAATTGTGGCTTCATAGAATGAGTGGGGTAGTGTTCCTTCTGTTTCTATTTTGTGGAATAATTTCAAGAGTATTGGTGTTATGTCTTTTTCTATTTGGTCCAATTCTTTTTGGAGGCACTCCAGGCTATGAGTTTTCCTCTTAGCACTGCTTTCATTGTGTCCCCAAAATTGGGGTATGTTGTGCCTTCATTTTCGTTAAATTCTCAAAAGTCTTGGATTTCCTTCCTTATTTCTTCCTTGACCAAGATATCATTGAGTAGAGATTTGTTCAGTTTCAATGTATATGTGGCCTTTCTGTTGTTTTTGCTGCTATTGAAAACCACCCTACTCCATAGTTATCTGATAGGTGGCATGGGATTATTTCAATATCCTTATATCTGTTGAGGTCTGTTTTGTGACCAATTATATGGTCAATTTTGGAGAAGGTACCATGAGGTTCTGAAAAGAAGGTATATTCTTTTAATTAGGGTAAAATATTCTCTCTCTCTCTTTCTCTCTCTCTCTCTCTCTCTCTCTCTATATATATATATATATATATATATGTATATATATATAATGTATATTATATATCTATATATATCTATATCTATATCTATATCTATATCTATATCTATATATATATAATGTGTATATATATATATATATATATATATATATATACATTAAATCTATTTGATCCAATTTGTTTCACCGTGTTTCTTTTTAGTTTGTGTTTCTGAGATAAGTCATTGAGGAAAGTGGACTGTTGAAGTTACCCAAAATTATTATGTGAGGTGCAATATGTGCTTTCAGCTTTAGTAAAATTTCTTTTATGAATGAGGGTGCCTTTTAATTTGGAGCATTGATGTTCAGAATTGTGAGTTATTCTTGGTAGATTTTTCCTTTGATGACTCTAAAGTGTCCTGTGTCTTTTTTGATGAATTTTGGTTGAAAGTCAATTTTATCTGATATTAGAATAGCTACTCCAGCTTGTTGCCTGGGACCATTTGCTTTGAACATTGTTTTCTTGCCTTTTCCTCGAAGTAGTGTTTCTCTTTGATACTGAGGTGCATTTCGTGTATGCAACAAAATGTTGGGTACTGTTTACGCATCTAGTCTGTTAGTATATGTCTTTTTTGGGGGGAATTGAATCCATTGATGTTAAGAGATATTTAGGAATAGTGATTGTTGCTTCCTGTTTTTTTTTTTTTTTGATGTTATTTTTATGTTTGAGTGGTTGTCTTCTTTGGGGTTTGTTGAAAGAATATTAGTATCTTACTTTTTCTAGGATACAGCTGCCCTCCTTGTATTGGCGTTTTCTTCAATTATCCTTCATAAGGCTGGATTTGTGGAAAGATTGTGTAAAATTGGCTGTATCATAGAACATCTTGGTTTCTCCATTTATGGTGATTTAGAGTTTTGCTGGGTAAAGTAGTTTCAGCTGGAATTTGTGTTCTCTTGTACTCTGCATGAGTACTGCCCAGGATCTTCTAAATTTAATGGTTTCTGGTGAGATGTCTGGTGTAATTCTTATAGGTTTTCATTGATATGTTACTTAGCCTTTTTTCTTACTGCTTTTAATATTCTTTTATTGTTTAGTACAGTTGTTGTTTTAATTAATATGTGATGGTAGCTATTTCTGTTCTGGACCTGTCGGGAATTCTGTAGGCTTCTTACATATTCATGGGCATCTCTCTCTCTCTCTTTAGGTTAGGGAAGTTTTCTTATTTAATTTTCTTGAAGATGTTTCAAAAATGTCCTTTTTATGGAAGCTTTTCTATTTTAAGTCTCACATAAATTCTTGATATTAGGGCATAAGCTATTGGTGTTCTGTTCAGGAAATTTTCTCCTGTGCACATGTGCTCAAGGCTCTTGCCCACTTTCTTTTCTATTAGTTTCAGTGAATCTGGTTTATGTGGAGGTCCTTGATCCACTTGGACTTCAGTTTTGTACAAGTGGATAAGAATGGACTGATTTACATCATTCTACTTGCCAAAGACAGTTGAACCAGCACCATTTGTTGAAAAGGCTGTCTTTTTTCCACTGGACGATTTTGACTCTTTTGATAAAGATCAAGTGACCATAGGTGCTGTGCCTTAAAATCTATTCCTGCCTGTCACTGTACGAATCTCATGCAGGTTTTTTTAATCACTATTGCATTCTTAATTTTGTAAAAGTATATCATTGGTGGACTGTTTTTTTTTTTTTTCTGTCTAGAACAGGAAAGTTCAACTGCACAAGTTTCTGAGGATCAGTATCCAACTATGAGGATCTTTAGTAACTCAGCATTATTTAACCCTGTATGAATCTGTATCTATGTCTTTTTTGGGAGATTTGAGTCCATTGATGTTAAGAGATATTAAGGAATAGTGATTATTACTTCCTGTTATTTTTGATGTTATT
This sequence comes from Apodemus agrarius, assembly GCA_964023405.1. Lineage (NCBI taxonomy): Eukaryota > Metazoa > Chordata > Mammalia > Rodentia > Muridae > Apodemus > Apodemus agrarius. Next base: position 75,892,044 of record OZ030007.1, on the reverse strand, counting down.
TTTATATTTGAATAGTTATCTTCTTTTGGGTTTGATGGAAGAAGGTTACTATCTTGCCTTTTCCAGGGTGTAGTTTCCCTTCTTGTATTGGTGTTTTGCACCTATCTTCCTTTGTAGGGTTGGATTTGTGGAAAGATATTGTATAAATTTGGTTTTATCATGGAATATCTTGCTTTCTCCATCTATGGTGATTGAGAGTTTTGCTGGGCATAGTAGTCTTGGCTGGCATTCGTGTTTTCTTACAGTCTGTATGTGATTTACCATGGATTTTACAGCTTTCATGGTCTTTGTTGAGAAGTCTGGTGTGATTCTGATAGGTCTTCCTTTATTTGTTACTTGGCTTTTTTCTCTTACTGCTTTTAATATTCTTTCTTTGTTTAGTATATTTTCAGTTTTGGTTATTGTGTGACAGGAGGTATTTCTGTTCTGGTCCAGTCTGTTTGGAGTTCTATAGGCTTCTTATATATTCAAGGGCATCTCTCTCATTGGGTTAGGGAAGTTTTCTTCCATAATTTTGTTGAAGATATTTATTGGCCCTTTAACTTGTAAATCTTCACTCTCATCTATACCTAAAATCCTTAGGTTTTGTCTTCTCATTGTGTTCTGGATTTCCTGGATATTATGCGTTAAAAGCTGTTTTGCATTTTGCATTTTCTTTGACTGTTGGGTCAATGGTTTATATATCTTCGGCATCTGAGATTCTTTCTTCTATCTCTTGTATTCTGTTTTTGATACTTGCATCTATGACCCCTGATTTCTTCCCAAGGTTTTCTATCTCCAAGGTTGTCTCCCTTTGTGATTTATCAGTTGTTTCTACTTCTGTTTTTAGAACCTGGATGGTTTTGCTCAGTTCCTTCACTTGTTTGTTTGCATTTTCCTATAATTCTTTAAGAGATTTTTGTGTTTCCTCTTTCATGACTTCTGTCTGTTAACACAAGTTCTCTTGTATTTCTTTAAGTGATTTTTTTGCATTTTCTCTTTATTGGCTTCTATCTTTTGACCCATATTCTCCTGAATTTCTTTAAATGGTTTTTGTGTTTCACTTGTAAGGGCTTCTACCTTTATATCCATTTTCTCCTGTATTCCTTTAAGATATTTATTTATGTTCTTCTTGTGTTCCTCTAACAGCATCATGACCAGTGATTTTAAATCCAAATCTTGTTTTTCTAGTGTATTGGGGGTATCCAGAACTTGCTGTTGTTGGAGAACTGGTTTCAGATGCTGCCATATTGCCTTGATTACTGTTAGTAATGTTCCTATGCTTGCCTTTTCCCATCTGGTTATCTTTGGCATTAGTTGTTCCTTTTGTCACTGGCTGGTGCTTGAACCTCCTGTGAGCCTGTAAGGTGATTTTCACATCACTAAAGACTGAATTTGCCCTGGCACAGATTGCTGATGTGCTGCCCTACTCTTGGCTTCTGTTGGAGCCCTGGTGTGTCTTGCCCCATGCAATGTTATACTCGGTTGTCTCTGTGAGCCTGGTTCTGCCTCTCTGTTCCATCAGGGAACAAAGATGGTGGATGCTGTGGTGACATCTTCCACGTGCTGATCACTCTGCAGGACAAATATCCCTCAACAGTGCTGGCACACTGATGGCTCACTTAGCTGTCCAGGCCCTGGGTGCAGGCAGAAGTCTGACGGGCTGAGACCCAAGCAATGTTAGAGTTGGGATATCTCTGTGTACCCGGTACTGCCTGTCAAATTAGTCCAGCATCCGGGAGTGAAGGTTAATTCTTATATACTTAACACAAAACTATGCATAACTTGGCATCTGGACAGAACAAATCGGGACCCAGCGAGCCCTTGATCCATCCATCCCAGGTGAAGTGCGCCACTGTCCAGAAATGATTTCTTATTAATTTCTTAATAATTAATTAATTTCTTAGGATATTTATTTTGATATAAACTTATTTTACCTCTTTTGTCTGGCCCTGGCATACAGAAGGATTTCCATGACGACTGACTATGTTTATCATTTATTAAGCATTTTAATTAAAAAATAACAAATTTAAAATATTTGATATCTCTGGCACTTAAAAAATAGAGAGAAGTCGTATACAAGATAATACAAGATGCTTTTTGGTGCCCTTTCACCACTCTGCACATGCACACTGGACTTAATTAAGTTCTGGTCACCTAGAGGCTGGGAAAGAAAGGGAGAAACAGAATTGACCTGGAATAGAAGGTTACATGGCCAACCATGTGGTAAGGTCAGTCTTGGTAAGGTCTATCTTGGTAAGGTCAGTCAATGGGCAAGATGGCTGCAAGCCACATCTTTCTTTCCATCTTGGTGAGAGCGATACACAACAGACTGACAGAACAAGGAAGTAGAAACACTGACATTCAGGCCCAGTACCTACCAGAGTTTCAAGAGAAAAAAGGAAGTTGGTCATGGAATTGCATGACTTTAATCTGTCCCTAGGGGAGCAGAGAGTGACATGCTAGGTACCAGGACAGCGAGTTTCACACTCAGAGAAAATTTTCTCTATCTTGATTCTGCCACTCTTCATTCCAACCCTGGCCCCCAAATAATTCATTCTACTCTTCCAGATTTATATCTGTGGAGGTTCCCTTGTTAATTGAAGGAAAACCAGCACACAATAATGTTGCAAAAATGTTTAATCTCAAACTGGGCTTCTTACCCAGCCTTAATCATTCTCTTTTTGGGTGGCAGACACACAACATTCACTATTTATAGCAAGCCTTAAACAGCACTAGAAGAGCCAGACATATATCTACCTTCTAGGATTATTAGAATTTCCTTTTTTATTCCTCTTTAAAATTTAAAAAATAAACATCAATTTTCAGGAATTCTGTGGTGGGTTCTCGTAGGTTCTGGTTGCCTCTTCTAGCATGCCAGCATAGGGAGCAGAAAGAAAATCCATATACATTGCACAGCAAAGAAACCAACCAATCAACCAAAAAACAAGAACAACAACAAAGAGTCTAGCTTTTGCCCAGCTGTGTGGATGGCAGGGGTCGGCAGAGCAGAACTATGTGAGTTTTAGGCTACCCAAACTTTCAGATTAATTTCCAGGGCTGCCATTCTATAGAAAACTGGTGCTATACATTTTCTCATTGGACTAATTTTATTGTGTTACAGGGTTCATTTAATGGTTGGTTTTAATTTTCATTTACTTGAACTTCTCTGTCTTTCCCTCTCCTTCTGTCTCTCTCTCTGTTTTCGCTATTCCCCTCTATAACCTTGAAGTTCAGAAAGATGGAATGTTAACCCATAAATCTCTCTTATTCCTAAAATTCCTGTCCTCTACTCCCACACCCTCCTCCTGTGTGTGTGTTTGTATGTGTTTGTGTGTGTATGTGTGTTTGTGTGTATGATTTTGCAGATCAAAGAGAGTATTCTTCAAGAATACACTTACAAATAAACAAGGAACCACTTGCACAAGCATCATCAGCACCACCAACAAGACAATGTGAGGAAAAACAGCAATAAGTGTCAGGATTGTCCACTTATCAGCCACTTGCTTCTGGTGTAGTAAATCATTCTGGTCAATGATTTCATGCTTTTACTGCACCTACTGCTGCAGCTTTCCTCAATCTCTCCTCCATAGACAGACTATGGAAAAATTCATGGAAGGGTATGTGATTTGTTTCATGTCCCCTTTTGCCTACATGTGTAGGTGTATGTTGCTAGTAGTAAAATGATACTACATGTGTGTGTTTCTATGGCCAAGCTAGGAGCCACCTAGCTTTGTGTTTCAGAGATCTTTACTTATTTATTTCTTGAGCCTGGGACTGTGTAGGCTCTAGGCCCCTCACTTCCTGAAAATAAAACATCAACCAACAGACGGAACAAAACAAATTTACCTGCCTTTGTGCCTGTTTGCCTACCTATCTGTCTATCTGGGCTACTCAGAGAAAAATACCATCTTGAATAAACAGAAACTACCTAAGTCTGTTTTTCTCTGTCTGTCTGTCTGTCTGTCTGTCTGTCTGTCTGTCTGTCTGCCTGCCTGCCTGCCTGCCTGCCTTCCTGCCTGTTCTTTTTGACAGAACAAGAAACTATAAACACACTGACATGCAGGCACAGTACTTTCCAGGGTTTCTAGAGAGAAAGGAAAGTTGGTCATGGAAATGCATGACTTTAATCTAACTGTCCTTAGGAGCCAGAGAAAGACAATCTGAGTTCCAGGTCAGTGAGTTCCACACTCAGAGAAAAAAAAATGTCTCTGTCTTGAATCTGACACTCCCCATTCTCCCTCAAAATGATTGATTCTACTCTTTCAGATTTATATCTGAGGAGGTCCCCTGGTTAATCGAAGGTAAAACAACACACAAGTATGTGGTAGAAATGTTTAATACCAAACAGGGCTCTTTTCCCAGCCTTAAGTTTTTGGGCGGACGACACACAACTTTTATTATTTATAGTAAGACTTAAACAGCACTAGAAGAGACAGACAGACATCTACCCTCTAGGTTTATTAGAATTTCCTTTTTTTTCCTTTTTTAGATCAAAAACCTCAATTCTCACGAGCTGTGTGGTGGGTTCTTCTAGGTTCAGGTGCATTCTTTTGGCCTGCAGGCATAGTAGAAAAAGCAAACATATACATTTGGACAAGAAAGAAACCAACCAATCAACTAAACAGCAGCAGCAGCAGCAGCAGCAACAACAACAACAACAACAACAACAACAACAACAACAAAGAGTCTAGCTTTTGCCCAGCATTGTGGGTGGTAGTGGTAAGCTTAGCAGACCTCTGTGAGTTTGAAGCTACCCAAGTCTACAGAACAAGTCCAGGGCTGCCATTCTGTAGGAAACTTGTGCTATACATTTCCTCACAGTACTGATTTTACTGTGTCAGATTTTGTGTAATGGTTTGTTTTCATTTTCATTTACTTGACGGTCTCTGTCTTTCTATCTCTCTCTTTCCCTTTCCTTCTGTCTCTTTCTGTGTCTCTCTATGTCCCCCCTCTCTGTTTGCCTTTTTAGCCCTGAAGTTCAGAAAGATGGAATTTTAGCCCATAAATCTCTATTTTTCCTTAAATTCCTGTCTTGCCTTCCCACACCTCTCTCCCTTGTGTGTGTGTGTGTGTGTGTGTGTGTGTGTGTAAGACTAAGTTATGCAGATCAAAGAAAGCATATTGTGTAGTTATAAGTGTATCTGGAATACACTTATAACTACACAAGCAACCACCTGTACCAACATTACCTCCACCACCACCACCAAAATGTAAGGAACATGAGCAAAAAGTCTTTTGGGAATGTCCATTTCTCAGCCACTTGCTACTGGTGTAGGAAATCATTCTGGTCCACCATTCTCCAAGCATTTATAGCACCTACTGGTGCAGCTTTCCTCAATCTCTCCAACATAGACAGACTAAGGAGACATTCATGGAAGGGTATATAAATTGTTCCATGTCCCTCTTGGCCTACATGTGTGCATGTATGTAGTTGCTTGCAAATTGATACTACTTGTGTTTGTTTCCATGATGAAGCTAGGAGCCATGCCATATTTGTGTTTGATGGATCTTTACTTATTTCTTGAGCCTGTGATTGTGTAGGCACTAGGCCCCTCACTTTCTGAAAAACAAAATAAAACAAAAACACACAAGTTTACCTGCCTTCATGCCTGCTTACATATCTCTCCATCAGGTCTACTCAGAGATAAAGGACATCTCAAATAAACAGAAACTACCTAAGTCTGTTTTTCCCCGTCTGTCTGTCTGTCTTTCTGTCTGTGTGTGTGTCTTTCTGCCTGCCTGCCTTCCGCTCTCTCTCTCTCTCTCTCTCTCTCTCTCTCTCTCTCTCTCTCTCTCTCTCTCTGTCTCTCTCTCTCTCCTTTCTTTTCTTCAGACAATATTTATTATTAATGACATTTATATTGATATACATTTTTACCTCTTTTTACTGGCCCTGGCATGCAGAAGCAGTTCCAGAATGACTGACTCTATTTATTATTTATTAAGCTTTTTAACTAAAAACTAACAAATTTAAAATATTTGATTCTTCTCTCACTTAAAAAAAAGACAGAAGTAGTAGATAAGATGATATGAGATGCTTTTGTGTGCCTTTTCACCATTCTGCATATGCAAACTGTGTTTAAGTAAATTCTGGTCACCTAGAGGCTGGAAAAGTAAGGGAGAAACCGAATTGACCTGTAACAATAGGTCACCTGGCAGACCATCTCTATCTTGTTGAGGGTCAGTCAGTGCCGAGATAGCTGCAATCCATATGTTGCCTTCCATGTTGGTGAGGCCAAAGTGCAACGGAGTAAAAGAGCAAGGAAGTAGACACAAACAGAAAGAATCAAAATACCTTCCAGAGGTTCAAGAGAGAAATGGGGAGTTGGCCATGGAAATGCATTCCTTTAATCTTCTATCTAATAGTGCTTGCAGGGCAGAGATAGAGACAGACTACTCCAGGTAGTGAGTAGTACACTCAGAGAAAAACTCTATTGAGTCTGCTCTACTGCACCTCTTTCAGATATATGTTTGAGAATCTCCATCCCCAACCAACCAACCTCCCTCCAGACTCTATTATGTGAAGAAAAAACAACAAACAGTTATGTTGTAGAAATGTTTAATCTCAAATGGGGCTCCTTTGCTAGCTTTGATCATTCTGCTTTTGGTTAAAAGACACACAATTTTTATTATTTACAGTAAGACTTAAAATGTATTAGAAGAGCCGTGCAGATATCTAGCTTCTATGTTTATTAAAATTTATTCATTCATTCATTCATTTAATTTTTCTTTTCTTTTATTTTTTATATTCCTTGTTTACATTCCAAAGGCTTACCCTTCTCCCTGTTCCCCCCTCACCATATGTCCCATAAGTCCTCTCCCACCCAGCAACCCCCACCCATTCCCCATTCACCCCCCAACTCTTTCTCTGTTCTGGTACTCTTCCTGCAAACTACAACCAGTCTTATTGGGACCAGTGTCCTCTCCTTCCTTCTTCTTGGGAATCTTTTGATTTGCTAATTGTGCCTTTAGTATTCAGAGATTCTGGGCTCATTAATATCCACTTATCAGTGATTGCAATTCATGTGTATTCTTTTGTGGTTCTGTTAACTCACTTAGGATGATATTTTCCAAATACCACCATTTGCCCACAAATTGCATGAATTTTATATATATATATATATATATATATATATATGCATATATACATATATATACACACATATACACACATATATACACACATATACATGTATACAAACACATATGTGTGTATGTGAACCTGAAAAATTTAACTACAATAATGTTAATCTTGTGCTTTTTATGCCAACAATCATATTTGTTTTTTGCATTTTTTAAATTTTCTATATTATTTGTTTACATTCCAAAGACTTTAACCTTTCCAGTTCCCCCCTCACCGTATGTCCCATAAGTCCTCCCCCCAGCCCATTCCCCAATCACCCACTCCCCACCATTTCTCTGTTCTTGTAATCTGCTACAAAACTGGACTTAGTCTTTTCCAGACCAGGATCCTCTCCATCCTTTTTCTTGGGATACTTTTGCTTAGCTAATTGTGTCTTGAGTATGCAGAGCTTCTGGGCTCATTAATATCCACTTATCAGTGATTGCAATTCATGTGTACTTTTGTGATTGGGTTAACTCACTTAGGATGATATTTTCCAGATCCAACCATTTGCCTACAAATTGCATGAATTCATTATTTTTAATTGCTGTGTAGTATTCCATCGTATAAATATACCACATTTTCTGTATCCATTCCTCCGTTGAGGGACATCTGGGTATTTCCAGCTTTTGGCTATTATAAATAAGTCTACTATGAACATAGTGGAACATGTGTCTTTATTGCATGCAGGGGAATCCTCTGGGTATATGCCCAGGAGTGGTATGAAAGGGTCCTCTGGAAATGTCATGCCCAATTTTCTGAGGAACCACCATACTGATTTCCAGAGCAGTTGTACCATCTTACCATCCCAACAACAATGGAGGAGTGTTCCTCTTTCTCCACATCCTTGCCAGCACCTGTTGTCTCTTGAATTTTTAATCTTAGCCATTCTGACTGGTATGAGGTGGAATCTCAGGGTTGTTTTGATTTGCATTTCCCTGATGACTAATGATGTTGAACATCTCTTAAGGTGCTTCTCAGCCATCTGAATTTCTTCTGGTGAAAATTTTCTATTGAGCTCTGTACCCCATTTTTAAAAGGGTTATTTGGTTCTTTGGGGTCTACCTTCTTGAGTTCTTTGTATATATTGGATATTAGCCCTATGTCAGATATGGGGTTGGTGAAGATCTTTTCCCAATTTGTTGGTTTCCATTGTGTCCTTCTGACAGTGTCCTTTGCCTTACAGAAACTTTGTAATTTTATAAGGTCCCATTTGTCAATTCTTGATCTTAGAGCATAAGTCATTGGTGTTCTGTTCAGGAAATTTCCCCCTGTGCCCATGTCCTCCAGGGTCTTCCCCAGTTTCTTTTCTATTAGTTTCAGTATGTCTGGCTTTATGTGGATGTCCTTGATCCACTTCCAGTTGCTCTTAGTACAAGGTGATAAGAGTGGGTCAATTTGCATTCTTCTGCATGTTGATCTCCATTTGAACCAGCGCCATTTGTTGAAAAGCGTGTCTTTTTTTCCACTGGATGGTTGTAGCTCCTTTATCAAAGATCAAGTGACCATACCTTTATGGGTTCATAGCGAGAACAATTAGACAACATAAGTCAGTCAAAGAGATACAAATTGGAAAGGAAGAAGTCAAACTATCATTATTTGCAGATGATATGATAGTATACTTAAGCAACCAAAAAAAAAAAAAAACTCCACCAGAGAACACCTACAGCTGATAAAGAACTTCAGCAAAATGACTGGTTATAAAATCAACTCAAGCAAATCAGTAGCCTTCCTATACTCAAAGGACAAGCAGGCTGAGAAAGAAGTTAGCGAAATAACACCCTTCACAATAGCACAAACAACATAAAATATCTTGGTGTAACTCTAACCAAACAAGTGAAAGATCTGTATGACAAGAACTTCAAGTCATCAACGAAAGAAATCGAAGAAGACCTCAGAAGATGGAAAAATATTTCTTGCTCTTGGATTGGCGGGATCAATACAGTAAAAATGGCCATCTTGCCAAAATCAATCTACAGATTCAATGCAATCCCCATCAAAATCCCAAATCAATTCTTCATAGATCTAGAAAGAGCAATTCTTAAATTCATCTGCAGTAACAAAAAACCCAGAATAGCTAAAACTATTCTCAACAATAAAAGGACTTCTGTGCGAACCAATATCCCTGACCTCAAGCGGTACTACATTTATTTATTTAAAATAAAAAAGCTTGATTCTCAGGAGCTGTATTATGTGTCTTCACAGGTTCTGGTACCCTTTTCTGGCATGCAGGCATATTAGCAGCAGATTGAGCACACAAATACAATGGAAACCAACCAAACAAACAAATAAGTGAGAAAAAAGATTCTATCTTTTATCTGGCTGTGTGGGTATAGGCAGAGTAGACTTCCTTGAGTCTGAGGCTACCCAAGCCTACAGAACAAGTTCCAGGGCTTCCGGGGCTATGCCAAGGGAAACCCTATCCTGTGTGCTTGTGTTTGATAATTTTTTTAAACATTTTTTCTAATTCTTGACCTGTGTACTGAAGAAAAATTATTTGTGTCCTTCCTTCCTTTCTTCCTTCCTTCCTTCCTTCCTTCCTTCCTTCCTTCCTTCCTTCCTTCCTCCTTACTTCTTTCCTTCTTTCTTTCCTATATTCCTTCCTTCTTTCCTTCCTTCCTTCCTTCCTTCCTTCCTTCCTTCCTTCCTTTTCCTTCTTTCCTTCCTTCCTTTCTTTTGGTATGAAATTGAACCTTTATATTTCCTCATAGGACTGATTTTACTCTGTGACAGGGCTTGTGTAATAATGTGTTTTCATTTCCTCTGTCTCTGTGTCTCTCTGTATCTGTCTCCCTCTCTCTCTGCTCTCTGTCTCTCTGTCTGTCTCTCTGTCTGTCTCTCTCTGTGTGTTTCTATGTGTGTGCATGTGTGTTTATTTTTATGTAAGTCTAAGGTATGCAGATCAAAGAAAGCATATGTCTGGGATATACCTACAAATAAACAAGCAACCACCACCACCATCACCACCACAACCAACACCATCAACGACGACAACAATAACAACAACAACAACAACAATAACAACAACAAATTGTGAGGCACAACAGCAAAAGGTATTTTTGGACTGTCCACTTCTCAGCCACTTGCTGCAGGTGTAGTAAATTATTCTGATACATGACTCTCCAGGTGTCTATAACACCCACTTCTACAGCTTTCTTTAATCTCTCCTCCATAGACAGACTAAGGAGACATGCATGGAAGGGTGTGGAAAAGGTTTCATATCCCCCTTGCCCCACATGTGTGGGTGTATGTAGCTGCTTGCAAAATAATACTGCATGAGTATGTATTTCCATGACCAAGGTAGGACCCACCCCAGATTTGTGTTTCATCTTTCCATTATTTCCTAGTGTATATATTCAATCATTAAAATGCTCCAGAGATGATGTCTGAAAGAGATCGAGTATTATTATTGTGAATGCCAGAGATACTGTCCTGCAAGGGACTGGAAGAACGCTTCAAATTTTTATGTAATTCTTTGGGTAAGAATGCTTTGATGGCAGAAAGCAAGCAGTTTGTAACAGCAAGAATAGCTCAGTACAGGTCATTCTAGGAGTTGAGGCACACCTGAGCTTAGCAATATGGCTGTGGGGGCCAGTAGGACACATTTCACGAGGTCTAAAGCAATTTATTATTCCTCTATAGGGTGCTCTGCATTTCTCTGTTTTTTTTTGTTGTTGTTGTTTTTTGTTTTTTGTTTTTTTTTCTGGATGACCTGTCAATTGGTGAGAGTAAAATGTTGAAGTGTCCACTACTAATGTGTAGGGTTCAATGTGAGATTTCAATATTTCTTTTAGAAATATGTTTGCCCTTGTGTTTGGAGCATAGGTGTTCATAACTGAAGTTTCACCTTGGAAGGTTTCGCCTTTCAGTATAGAGTATCCTTCCATTTATTTTTTGATTAAATTTAGCACAAAGTCTATTTTATTCAATACTACAACAGATAGTTTAGGTTGATTCTTGGATTTGTTTGCTTCAAAACTTTTATACAGTCATTTGCTCTGTAGTAATATGTATCTTTTGTTGCTGATCTGAATTTTTTGCATGAACGAGAATGTTAGATCCTATTTTGTATCCATTCTGTTAGACTATGTATTTTTTTTTTTTGACAAAGTGCATCCATTGACTTGAAGAGATTTCAACAACCACTGATCCTTAATTTTTGCTATTTTAATACTGGAGGTGTTTTTGCATGTGTGTGTGTGTGAGAGTATGAGTGTGAGTGTGTGTGTGTGTGTGTGTGTGTGTGTGCCTTTCTATGAGTATTTCCCTTTGATTTTGCTGGCATGAAATTACTTATCTCCTCTGTTTCCCAGGGGCATAGCTATCAAATTGGATGGGAATTCTTCTAGTATTTTCTGTAGGCCCAGAATTGTGGATAGATACTGTTGAAATTTGGTTTTGTCTGGAAATATCATGTTTTCTACATCTGTGGTTGTTGCATGTAATTTCATAAACATTCTACCTCTTTGCTATGGTGCCATGGCCCACTCTCTGACCTCTCCAAGTTCTCCTTGCTCCAACTGCATCTCAACCATTCCCAAACATGGGAAATTAAGAAGCTGCTGTCTGCATTGAATCAGCCCTTCTCAGCTAGCTTCCCCAACCCACCAACTCTCTCCCTGGCTTCTATTTCTCTCCTACCCAACTTAGCTCTGCAGAAGAAGCAGAATAGGCAGCTTTATTATTTTAGAACTAGCCAGAACAAACAATCACTGGGCTTTTGTCAGCTAACCAATTTCAGCCATCCACTGGTGGTGGAGGCTGCTATTTCCAGCCATCCAATATCTTCTGTGGATATAACTTGTCTCCCACTACAAAACCAGGCCATAATCCCTCCTCTTTCCCTGAGTTCCTTCTCTTCTTTCTGGGAACCAGAAATACCAACATTACCCCTCAAGCAATTGGCTTTTGTCTTTTTTATTGAAACAGTTAAGAACCAATTAGGGAATCCACACCTCTCCTTGCATTTCACCATTTCTGTCCAATAAATATGAATAAATGAAAAGCCACTTTTTCCAGATATAAATTGAAGAAAATCATAACAATTTAGAAAATTATACTGTATTAGGTAAACATGATATCTAGTCCATCAATTTTCAGTTAGACAAAGTATTCTACCATATTTCCTAACTGAAAGAATTATGATTATATCCCTGGATCAAGTTTAGATTTGTAGCCTGTAGCATCACTTGAAAACTGTATCACCTGCTATATAAACTCTTTCTATGTTAAGCAACTTATGTCTTGTTATGAAACTAAAACTAGTCTTCATTCTCATCAGAAATTGAAAAAAATGACTAAATATTATCTGAAAATATAGGAAGCACAGGACATAGCTTTCAAAACTTAAGCAATTTGTTAAGACAGTTAACTACTTGTACAGTTCCCCTTTTTTTTGGAACCTAAGAGTCTGTCGTTGCCTTCCAACCAAGGATCATCTATCTGAAAGACTTATAATTTGAAAATTTTTGAAGGTCCTCTAACTCTGTCTAGACAAAGCCAGTAGTCGTCTTTTCTGCAAAGTATATCTTTCTCTAGATAGTATTTTCTGTAGATAAAATTGAAATTTCTGCCTAGTGGCTGTATTGCCACAAAAGCAATCATTCCTGGAAGTGAAGATGCACAAATCTCTTTAAATTAAAAAATGGTGAAGATCTTTTCCCAATTTGTTGGCTGCCAATTTATCCTTTTGACAGTGTCTTTTGCCTTACAGAAACTTTGTAATTGTATGAGGTCCCATTTGTCTATTCTTGCTCTTAGAGCATAAGCAATTGGTGTTCTGTTCAGGAATGTTTCCCCTGAGCCAATGTCCTCAAGGGTCTTCCCCAGTTTCTTTTCTATTAGTTTTAGTGTATCTGGTTTTATGTGGATGTCCTTGATCCACTTGGAGTTGAGCTTAGTGCAAGGAGATAAGAGTGGATCAATTCTCATTCTTCTGCATGTTGACCTCCAGTTGAGTCAGCACCATTTGTTGAAAAGGCTATCTTTTTTCCCCTGGATGTTTTCAGCTCCTTTGTCGGAGATCAATTGGCCATAGATGTATGGGTTCAATTCTGTGTTTTCGATCCTATTCCATTGATCTTCCTACCTATCACTGAACCAATACCATGCAGTTTTTAACACTACTGCTCTGTAGTATTGCTTGAGGTCTGGGATATTGTTTCCCCCAGAAGTTCTTTTGCTGTTGATGATAGTTTTAGCTATCCTGGGTTTTTTGTTATTCCTGAAGAATTTGAGAACTGCTCTTTCTAAATCTATGAAGAATTCATAGACATAGAAAACAAGACATTCCATGAAAAAAAGCGAATTTACACAATATCTTTCCACAAATCCAGCTCTGCAAAGGATAATGGTTGGAAAATACCAACACAAGGCAAGGTACTACACTGTAGAAAAATCAAAAAGGTAATATTTCAACAAACCCAATGGAAGATAACTGCACAACCAGAATTTCACCTTTAACTAAGAAGATAACAGTAAGCAACAATCATTTTTCCTCAATATCTCTTAATATCAATGTTCTTAATTCCCTTATAAAAAGACATAGAATAACAGACCGGATGCAAGAAACCCACTTCAGGAACAAAGAAAGTCACTGCTTAAGAGTCAAAGATTGGAAAACAATTTTCCAAGCAAATGGTCCCAAGAAACAAACTGGAGTGAACATTCTTATATCTGATAAAATTGACTTTCATCCAAAGTTGTGAAAAAAGATAAGTAGTGACACTTCATACTGATCAAAGGAAAAGTGTATCAAGCTGAATTCTCAATTCTGAACATCTATGCTCTGAACGCAAGGACACCTACATTCATTAAAAAAAAATTTAATAAAGCTCAAAGCACACATTGCACCCTACAAAATAATAGTGCGAGACTTCAACACCCCACTCTCAAAAATGGAAAAATCATGAAATCAGAAACTAAACAGAGATACAATGAAATTAACTGAAGTTAAGGACCAATTGGATCTAACATATTTGTAGAACATTACACCCTAAAGCAAAAGAATATACCTTCTTCTCAGTTCCTCATGATACCTTCTCCAAAATTGACCATACAATTGGTCACAAAATGGGCCTCAACAGATACAGAAATATTTAAATTATTTCATATATCTTATCAGATCACCACGGCCTAAGGCTTGTCTTAAGCTCAAAAAAAAAAAAAAAAAAACAACACACATATATACATGGACTTGGAACAATGCTCTTCTCAAGGATAGCCTGGTCAAGGAAGAAATAAATAAATAAATTAAAGACTTTTAATAATTTAATGAAAATGAAGACAAATCATACCAAAATTTATGGGACACAATGAAAGCAGGGGTAGGAAGAAAACTCATAGCTCTGAGTGCCACCAAAATGAGAAGGGAGAGAGCTAAGACTAACAGCTTGACAGTACACTGGACAGCTCTAGAAAAAAGGAAGCAAATAGCCCCAAGAGGAATAGACAGTAGGAAATAATTAAACTTAGGGCTGAAATCAATCAAACAGACACAAAAAGAACTATACAAGAATTATCAAAACAAGGAGCTGGTTCTTTGAAAAACTCAACAAGATAGATAAACCCTTAGCCAGACTAAAGAAAGAGCACAGAGACAGTATCCAAATTAATAAAAATCAGAAATGAAAAAAACGAGACATAACAATAGAAACTGGAAATTCAAAAATTCATCAGATCCTACTACAAGAGTATATAAACAACAAAGTTTGAAAACCTGGATGAAATGGACAAGCATCTAGATACATACCAGGTGCCAACGTTAAAATAGGACCAGATAAACCATCGAAATAGTCCCATAAGTCCTGAGGAAATAGAAGTAGTCATTAATAATCTCCCATCAAAAACGAAGGCCAGGACCAGATTGGTTTAGAGGGAATTCTATCAGATCTTCAAAGAAGAGTTAATACCTATACTCTTCAAACTTTTCCATGAAATATAAACTCAAACAACTCATTCTATGAAGCCACAATAATGCTTATACTTATACCAAACAAAGTCCAAACAATGAAGGAAAATGACAGACCAAACTCCCTCATGAACAATGATGCAAAAATACTGACCAAAATCCTGGCCAAATGAATCCAAGAATGCATAAAAACTGTAATTCACCCCACCAGGAATGATCCATCCCAGGGAAGCAGTGATGGTTCAATATATCAAAATCTGTCAATGTAATCCACTATATAAACAAACTACGGGAAAGAAAAACCACATAGTCATTTCATTAGATGTTGAATAGGCTTTTGACAAAATCCAGCATCCCTTCACAATAAAAGTCTTGGAGAGATTGGGAATCCAAGGCCCATACCTAAGCATAGTGAAAGCAATATACTGCAAACTGGTAGCCAACATCAAGTTAAACAGAGAGAAACTTGAAGGAATCCCATTAAAGTTGGGGACACAGAAAATGTGGACCACGCTCTCCCTATCTATTCAATATAGTACTTGAAGTCCTAGGCACAGCAATCAGGCAGCAAAAGGAGGTATACAAATTGGAAAGGAAGAAGTCAAAATATCACTATTTTTAGATGATATGATAGTATACTTAGGCAACCCCAAGACTTCTACCAGAGAACCCCTAAAGTTGAAAAACAACTTCAACATGTGGTTTGATATAAAATTAACTCAAGGAAATAAATAGCATTCCTATACTCAAAGAATAAACAAGATGAGAAAGAGATTAGGGAAATGATACCTTTCACAATAGTCCCAAATAGTATTTGATACGTACTTGTGACCCTAACAAAACAAGTGAAAGATCTATATGACAAGAAAGTCAAGCCCAAAACTGCGTGAACAGCAGGCACAGCGGGCGACTGGAGTCAGGTGTGTGGACAGAGACCTAGCTTAGCTTAGCTCTGCAGGATATCTGGGCACCGACAGCTCACCTGCGGTTGCAGACCACTGCTTACCAGCTCTTCAGGTGGGCTGGCATCAAGGTGCCATCTTGCCTCGGACACCTCACAGACTTCTAGCAGCTGGAGTCAGGTGCATGGACTGAGACCTAGCTTAGTTTAGCATAGACAACACTGCCAGGCTCTGGCCGGCGCCCAGAGTCAGAGGAGATCAGCAGATCCAGGCACCTACAGCTCAGCTGTGGTTGCAGACTGCTGCGGACCTGCTAATGGGGCTGGCAGGAGGTGCTATCTTGCCTCAGGACACAGCGGATGGCTAGCTGCTGGGGTCAGGTCACAGCAGACGACTGAAGGCTGGGATCAGGAACACGGATGAGCTCTACTACAGCAGTGCCAAAGGACAGGCTCACAGGAGCTTCAAACTCCAACCAGTAACAATAAAGCCAACTAACTCCAGAGATAAACAGATGGCAAAAGGCAAACGTAGGAATGTTACTAAGAGAAATCAAGGCAATATGGGATCATCTGAACACAATTCACCAACCACAGCAAGTCCTGGATACCCCAGCACACCACAAAAACAAGAGTTAGATATAAAAGCACTGGTCATGATGCTGCTAGAGGAACACAAAAAAGACATAAACAAATCTCTTAAAGAAATGAAGGGGGACATCAATAGGGTAGAAGCTCTTACAATGAAAACACAAAAATCACTTAAAGAACTCCAAAAGAATATGGGCCAACAGACAGAAACCAATAAAGAGGAAATGAGAAAGTCAGTTAAAGAAATGCAGGAGAACTTGAAACAACATGCAGAAGTCATGAAAGAGGGAGCACAAAAACATATTAAAGAATTACATGAAAACACAAACAAACAAATGAAGGAACTGAGCAAAACCATCCAAGATCTGAACACAGAGGTAGAATCAACTAAGAAATCACAAAAGGAGGCAACTTTGGAGATAGAAAGCCTTGGGAAGAAATCAGGGGTCATAGATGCAAACATCAACAACAGAATACAAGAGATAGAGATAAGAATCTCAGATGCTGAAGACAGCATAGTAACCATTGACTCCACAGTCAAAAAAAAAAAAAAAAACGTGAAATCCCAAAGGCTTGTAAACCAAAACATCCAGGAAATCCAGGACACAATGAGAAGACCAAACCTAAGGATTATAGGGATAGATGAGAGTGAAGATCTACAAATTAAAGGGCCAGCAAATATCTTTAACAAAATTATGGAAGAAAACTTCCCTAAATTAAAGAGAGAGATGCTCATGAATATACAAGAAGACTACAGAACTCCAAACAGACTGGACCAGAACAGAAATACCTCCTGTCACATAATAATCAAAACCCCAAATGTACTAAACAAAGAAAGAATATTAAAGGCAGTAAGAGAAAAAGGCCAAGTAACATATAAAGGAAGACCTATCAGAATCACACCAGACTTCTCTCCAGAAACTATGAAAGCTACAAGATCCTGGGCAGACCTCATGCAGACCCTAAGAGAACACAAATGTCAGCCAAGACTACTATACCCAGCAAAACTCTCAATCAACATAGATGGAGAAATCAAAATATTCCATGACAGGACAAAATTTACACAATATCTTTCCACTAACCCAGCTCTAAAAAGGATAATAGGAGGAAAACGCCAATACAAGGAAGGAAACTGCACCCAAGATAAAGCAAGACAGTATCCTTCATCCATCAAATTCAAAGGAAGATAACTACTCAAAAACAAAAATAACATCAAAGATGACAGGAAGAAATAATCACTATTCCTTAATATCTCAACATCAATGGACTCAATTCCCCAATTAAAAGACATAGACTAACAGACTGGAAACGGAAGCAGGACCATACATTTTGCTGCTTACAAGAAACACACATCAGAGTCAAAGACAAACACTCCCTTAGAGTAAAAGGATGGAAGAAAAATTTGCAAGCAAATGGTCACAGGAATCAAGCTGGAATAGCCATTTTAATATCAGATAAAATTGACTTTCAACCCAAAGTCATCAAAAGAGACACAGAAGGTCACTTCTTGCTAGTCCAAGGAAGACTCCATCAAGAAGAACTCACAAACCTAAACATCTACGCTCCAAATGTAAGGCTACCCTCATTTGTAAAAGAAACTTTACTAAAGCTCAAAGCACACATTGCACCTAACAGAATGATTGTGGGGGACCTCAATACTTCAACTATCCTCAGTGGACTGATCAGGAAAACAGAAACTAAAGAGGGACACAGATAAACTCATCGAAAATTTGGACCATTTGGATTTAACAGATATATATAGAACATTTCACCCTGAAGAAAAAGACTATACCTTTTTCTCAGCTCCTCATGGTACCTTCTCCAAAATCGACCCTATAATGTGTCACAAGGCAGACCTCAACAAATATAAAAAGATCGAACTAATCCCATGCCTCTTATCAGATCACCATGGAGTAAGAGTGTGCTTCAATAGCAACAAAAACAACAGAAAATCCTCATGCATGTGGAGGCTGAACAATATTCTACTCAATGATACCTTAGTCCAGGAAGAAATAAAGAAAGAAATCAAAGATTTTTTAGAATTTAATGAAAATGAAGGCACAGCATACCCAAATCTATGGGACACAATGAAAGCAGTGCTTAGAGGAAAAACTCATAGCCTTGAGTGTCTCCAAAAAGAAACAGGAGAGAGCATATACTAGCAACTTAATGGAGCACTTGAAAGCTCTGGAACAAAAAGAATCAATTTCACCCAGGAGGAGTAGAAGACAGGAAATCATCAAACTCAGGGCAGAAATCATTCAAGTTGGAACAAAGAGAAGCATACAAAGAATCAATAAAACCAGGAGCTGGTTCTTTGAGAAAATCAACAAGATAGATAAACCTCTAGCCAGACTTACCAAAGGGCACAGAGACAGTATTCAAATTAACAAAATTAGAAATGAAAAGGGAGATATAACAACAGAAACTGTGGAAATTAAAAAAAAAATCATCAGATCCTACTACAAAAACCTATACTCAACACAACTGGAGAATCTGGAGGAAATGGACAGTTTCCTAGACAGTTACCAAATACCAAAATTAAACCAGGATCAAATAGATCATCTAAACAGATCCATAACCCCCAATTAAATAGAAGTGGTCATAGAAAGTCTCCCAACTAAAAAAAGCACAGGACCAGATGGTTTTAGTGCAGAATTCTATTAGACCTTCGAAGAAGTCCTGATACCGATACTCTTCAAACTATTCCACAAAATAGAAACAGAAGGAACACTACCCAACTCATCCTATGAAGCCACAATTACCCTGATACCAAAACCACACAAAGATCCAACTAAGAAAGAGAACTACAGGCCAATTTCTCTTATGAATATCGATGCAAAAATACTAAACAAAATACATGCCAAACGAATCCAAGAACACATCAAAATGATATTTCACCATGATCAAGTTGGCTTCATCCCAGGGATGCAGGGATGGTTCAATATACTCAAATCCATCAACATAATCCACTACATAAACAAACTCAAAGAAAAAACCACATGGTCATCTCATCAATGCTGAAAAAGCATATGACTAAATTCATCATCCTTTCATGATAAAAGTCTGGGAAAGAGCAGGAATTCAAGGCCCATATCTAAACATAGTGAAAGCAATATACAGCAGACCAGTAGCCAACATCAAGGTAAACGGAGAAAAACTTGAAGCAATCCCACTAAAATCAGGGACTAGACAAGGCTGTCCCCTCTCGCCATATCTCTTCAATATAGTACTTGAGGTACTAGCTAGAGCAATTCGGCAACATAGGGAAGTCATAGGGATACAAATCGGAAAGGAAGAAGTCAAACTATCACTGTTCGCAGATGATATGATTGTATAGTTATGTGACCCAAAAAACTCCACCAGAGAACTCCTGCAACTGATAAACAACTACAACAAAGTGGCTGGCTATAAAATCAACTCAAGCAAATCAGTAGCCTTCCTATACGTGAAGGATAAGCAGGTCGAGAAAGAAATTAGGGAAATGACACCCTTCACAATAGCAAAAAATGATATAAAGTATCTTGGAGTGACTCTAACTAAACATGTGAAAGATTTATATGACAAAAACTTCAGGTCTCTGAACAGGGAAATTGAAGAAGACATCAGAAAATGAAAAAATCTTCCATGCTCGTGGGTTGGCAGGATTAATATAGTTAAAATGGCAATCTTGCCAAAAGCAATATACAGATTCAAAGCAATCCCCATCAAAATCCCAACTCTGTTCTTCATAGAGTTAGAAAGAACAATTCTCAAATTCATCTGGAATAACAAAAAAACCCAGGATAGCTAAAACCATCATCAACAGCAAAAGAACTTCTGGGGGAATCAATATCCCGGACCTCAAGCAACACTACAGAGCACTAGTGTTAAAAACTGCATGGTATTGTTTCAGTGACAGGGAGGCGGATCAATGCAATAGGATCGAAAACCCAGAATTGAACCCACACATCTATGGCCAATTGATCTTTGACAAAGGAGCTGAAAACATCCAGTGGAAAAAAGATAGCCTTTTCAACAGATAGTGCTGGCTCAACTGGAGGTCAACATGCAGAAGAATGAGAATTGATCCACTCTTATCTCCTTGCACTAAGCTCAACTCCAAGTGGATCAAGGACCTCCACAAAGAACCAGACACACTAAAACTAATAGAAAAGAAACTGGGGAAGACCCTTGAGGACATTGGCTCAGGGGAAACATTCCTGAACAGAACACCAATTGCTTATGCTCTAAGAGCAAGAATAGACAAATGGGACCTCATACAATTACAAAGTTTCTGTAAGGCAAAAGTCACTGTCAAAAGGATAAATCAGCAACCAACAAATTGGGAAAAGATCTTCACCAACCCCACATCCGACAGAGGGCTAATCTCCAATGTATACAAAGAACTCAAGAGGTTAGACCCCAGAAAACCAAATAACCCTATCCAAAAATGGGGTACAGAGCTAAACAGAGACTTTTCACCTGAAGAAATTCGGATGGCTGAGAAACACCTTAAAAATGTTCAACATCATTAGTCATTAAGGAAATCCAAATCAAAACAACCCTGACATTTCACCTCACACCAGTCAAAATGGCTAAGATTAAAAACTCAGAAGACATCAGGTGTTTTCAAGGATGTGGAGAAAGAGGAACACTCCTCCACTGCTGGTGGGAATGCAAGCTGGTACAACCACTCTGGAAATCAGTCTCATGGTTCCTCGGAAAAGTGGACTTGATACTTCTGGAGGACCCAGCCATACCACTCCTGGGAATATACCCAGAAGATTCCCCAGCATGCAATAAGGATACATGCTCCACTATGTTCATAGCAGCCTTATATATTATAGCCAGAAGCTGGAAAGAACCCAGTTGTCCCTCAAAGGAGGAATGAATACAAAAATGTGGTATATATACACAATGGAGTACTATTCAGCCATTTGAAACAATGAATTCATGAAATTCTTAGAGAAATGGATGGAGCTGGAGAACATCATACTAAGTGAGGTGACCCAGTCTCAAAAGAATACCCAGGGTATGCAGTCACTGATAAGTGGATATTAGCCTAGAATCTTGGAACACCAAAGAAACAAATCACATACCAAGTGATGTCTTACAAGAAGAAAGGAGTGGACACTGATGCTAGAATGGACTAAAGCATCACTGTGGGGGAGTAAAAGAACAGGGAGTTGGGAGGGGGTGGTTGAGGGAGCAGGGTAGGGAAAAAGACATGTGGGCCCTTTGGGGGTGGGGAACCAGAAAAAGGGAAATGAATTGTAAATATAGAATTTATCCATAAAAAAAGAAAGAAAATCAAGCCTCTGAAGAAAGAAATAGAAGATGGTTTCAGAAGATGGAAGCATCTCCCATGTTTATGCATTGGCAGGATCATTATAGTAAAAATGGCCATCTTGCCAAAAACAATCTACAGTTTCAATCCAAACCCCATCAAAATCCCAAATCAATTCTTCATAGATCTAGAAAGAAAAATTCTCAAGTTCATCTGGAATAGCAAATATTATAACAAATAGAGTCTAGCAAAACTATTCTCCACAACAAAATATCTTCTGGGGAAATCACAATCCCTGACCTCAAGCACTACTACAGAGCAGTAGTGATAAAAACTCTTTGGTATTGTTATGCAGAGAGGCAAGAAGATCAATGGAATAGAATGGAAAACCCAGAAAAGAACCCACACACCTAGAGTCACTTGATATATGACAAATGTGCTAAAAATATCCAATGGAAAAAAGACAGCATTTTTATCAAATGGTGTTGGATCAACTGGATGTCTGAATGCAGGAAAATTTAAATTGACCCAGTCTTATCTCCTGGTACAAAGCTCAAGTCCAAGTGGATCAAGGATCCACAAATAAAACAAGACACACTGAAGCTTATAGAGGAGAAAGTGGGGATGAATCTTGAACACAGGGACACAGGGGAAAAGCTCCTGAACAGAACACCAATGACTTATGCTGTAAGAAAAAGAATTGACAAATGGGACCTCATAAAACTGCAAAGCTTTTGTAAGGCAAAGGGCATGGTCAATAGGAAAATGGCAACCAACAAGTTGGGAAAAGATCTTTACTAACCCTACATCCAATTGTATATACAATATATAAAAATAATTCAAGAAGTTAGTCTCCAGAGAGTCAAATAACCCTACTAAAAAATGGGGCACAGAGCTAAACAAAGAATTCTCAACTGAGGAAATTTGAATGGCCCTAAAGCGCCTAAAGAAATGTTCAGCATCCTTATTTATCAGGGAAATGCAAATCAAAACAACACTGAGATTCCACCTTAAACCTGTCAGGATGGCTAAGATGAAAAACACAGGCTACAGCAAATACTGGAGAGGATGTGGGGGAAAAGAAACATTTCTTCCTTGGTGGGATTGCAAGCTGGTAAAACCACTCTGAAAATCAGTTTGGCAATTCCTCTAAAAATTAGATATAGTACTACCTGCAGACCTAGCTATATCACTCATGGGAATATGCCCAGAATATGCTCCTATATGTAATAAGGAGACATGTTCCACTTTGTTCATAGCTGCCTATTTGTAACAGCCAGAAGTTGGAAAGAACCCGGATATCCCTCAACAGAGGAGTGGATACAGAAATGTGGTATATATACATAATGGAGTACTATTCGGCTATTAAAAACAATAAATTCTTGAAATTCTTAGGCAAATGGATGGTACTAAAAAGTGTCATGAAGAGTGAGGTAAACAATAACAAAAGGACACACATGGTATGCAGTCACTAATATGGGGATGTTAGCCCAAAGGTTCAAAATAAACAAGTTAAAATTCACCCAGCACAGGAAACTCAAGAAGGATGACTTAAATGAGTATGCTTTGGTTCCTCTGAGGAAGGGAACAAAATACCCACAGGAGCAATAAGGGAGACAATGTGTAGAGCAGAGACTGAAGTAAAGGGCACCCAGAGACTGCACTACCTGGGGATTTATCCTATAAGCTGTCATGTAACTTCAATACTACTATGGATGAAAACAAGTGTATACAAAAAGGAGCATGCCATGGTTGTCTCTTTAGGGTCCCTGCCAGAGCCTTACAAATACAGAGGCAGATGCTAGCAACCAACAATACGACTGGGCATGGGGTCCCCAAAGGAGGATCTGGAGGGTGGTCTGGAGGAGCTGAAGCGGGTTACAGCCCCATGGGAAGAACAATTATTCCGGCCACCCAGTGGCATCAAGACTCCCAGGTACTGAACCATCAACCAAGGGGTATACATGGTTCCAGCCAAAAATGTGGCAGAGGACGTCCTACTTGGACATCAGTGGGAGGAGTGGTCCTTGTTTAGGTAAAGACTCAATAGAGGCTCCAACATAGGGAAACCAAGGAGGGGGATGTGGGAGTATGTCAGGTGGAGGGGCATATACGTGAATGCAGGGGGTGGGAGGAGGGGTTGAGAGTCTTTGGGGAGGGGGAAATCAGGAAAGGTTTTACCATTGACAATGTAAATAAAGATGATATTCAATAAATAAATAAATAAATAAATAGAAGAAAAACAAGGAAATAAATTAAAATAGCTAGAGGAATTAAACAAGGATGCAATTAAAGAAAAACATATAGGAAATACAACAAAAGAGGTGAAAGATATTAATAAACCTGCCCAAGACTTGAAAAGGTAAATAAAAGAAATAAGGAAAATACTCACCTAGGTAATCCTGGATATTGAAAATAGAGGAAAGAGAGTAGGAACTACAAACTAAGGTATTACTATCAACAGAATACAGGAAAGAGAAGAGAGAATCTCAGGTGTAGTAGATATATTAGAAGAAATCGATATATTGGTCAAAGATAATGTAAAAGCTAAAAATTTCATGACAGTAAACATCAAGTAAATCTGGACATTATGTAAATACCAATCCTAAGTTTTTTTTGTTTTGTTTTGTTTTTGTTTTTGTTTTTGTTTTGTTGTTGTTGTTGTTGTTTGGTTTTTCGAGACAGGGTTTCTCTGTGTAGTCCTGGCTGTCCTGGAACTCAGGCTGGCCTTGAACTCAGAAATCTCACTACCTCTGCCTCCCAAGTGCTGGAATTACAGGTGTGAACCACCACGAAGAATTTTTTTTAATAGAAGAAACAATTCCCAGCTCAAAGGCTGAGTAAACATTTTCAACAAAACTATTGTAGAAATTACCCTAACCTAAGGAAATGAATTTCTATAAATGTACAAGGACTTTAAGACAATATAATTCTGCCACTTGATAATCAAAACATTAATGATACAGAACAAAGAAAACATTTTAAATGCTGCTTGAGAAAAAGGCCAAGTAACTAGTAAAGTTCTACATATTATAATGCACCCAATTTCTCAACTGCAACTCTAAATCTAAGAAGGATGTGTGTGGAGATCTTGCAGGCTCTAAAAGCTGAAAAATGTCAAGCCAGACTATTTCACCCAGCAAAACAATCAATTAACATAGATGGAGTAAGGAAGACATTCCTTAAGAGCACTAAATTTAAACAATACCTATCTGCTAGCCAAGTCCTACAAGGGTTACAAGAAGGAAAACTCCCAACGAATGAGACTAACTACAATCCAAACAATAAAACAAGAAGTAAAACCCACAAGTAAAAAATATATTCACATCATTAAAACAAATAATATAATAGAACATACAGACACACAAACCCACCAATGTATGCACACCCCACATACACACAAACATCATCAACATAAAAAAACAGGAATTAACAACCATTGGTCATTAATACCACACTTAAAAATGGAATCCATTCCCTATTAAAAGGACACAGACTACCAAAATGGATGTATAAACAGAATCCATCATTTCGGTGTGTTAAAAAAAAAGATCATAACAAAGTTAGTACAAAGGGCTGAGAAAAGGTTCTCCTAGCAATCATACCCAAGAAACAAGCTGGAATAGCCATTCTCGTATATAATAAAATAGTCTTACAGTAAAAAGCAGTCAGAAGAGACAGGAAGGAAACTTTATCCTCATCAAATGAAAAAGAAAAACATAGATTACATCTCAATTATGAAAATGTATGCCCCAAATTCAAGTATATCCACACTTGTAAAAAGAAACATTGCTTAAGGTCAAATTACACATCTAAACCTGCATATTAATAACGGATTTCAACACTCCATTCACACCATTGTTCAGGTCGTCAAGATAGAAATTAAAGAAAAACAAAAATAATACAGGTTATGACTCAAATGAACCTATAGGATATGTATGGAATATTTGATTAAAACACAAAAAATATAATTTGTTCTTATTACCTCACTGAACCTTCTCCAAATTTGACCAAATAATTCTTCACAAAGAATGAAACAAACATATTCAAGAATATTAAAATACCCTAAGGCACATTATCAGATCAAAATGGACTGAAGTTGAAATGGAACAACAATGAAAAACCTACATATTAATAGAACTGCACAACTCATTACTCAATGATCACTTGATCAGCAGGGAAAATAAAGAAAATAAGAAATTTCACTAATGCTAAGAAAATAATTTATACAAAGTATCCTTATAAAGAAAGGGATAAAAGCACAAGGAAAGCACTTCTCAACATAGTATTCTCTTTGAAATGTGTGAAATAGAGGCATGGGTGGAAACAGGTGGCACAAACATGCCAGTCTCCATTTGGTCACTGAGTTCTGATATGAGTGAGCAAAAATCCATCCAACTTTGGACTTTAGACACCGTTAAAACAGAAAATTCGCATTTGGAGAGTATTAAAAATATAGATAGTCCTCTTTTTCTTCTTTGTATTGTGTATTTATTTTATTTTGCTATACTTTTTGTTTGTCTGAGCATTTTGACTGAAAGCATGAGTTTGAAAGCTCTCTCTCTCCCCTCTCCTCTCCTCTCCTCTCCTGTCCTCCCTCTCCTCTTCTCTCCTCTCCTCTCTTCTCTTTTCATCCCTCCTCCTTCCTCTCTCTCTCCCCCTCTCCCTCTCCTCTCTCTCTCTCTCTCTCTCTCTCTCTCTCTCTCTCTCTCTCTCTCTCTGGCTTTTGGTGGATATGGAGTGTTCTCTCTGTTGGTGTTGTGAATATGGGTGAGTGATTATTGTCTATGAGGTCAGAATTAGGAAATTATATTCTTTTAGTAGAACAGAGATGACTGATCCACCATATTTAATAAATCCATGACTTCTGGAAAAACAAAGAGTTCTTAAGAGATGAACCATATTTCTACCCTTTATTGAAACCTTGTCAAAAATGAAGACTTCAGAATAACCAAATGCTTGGTAAGGTCAGAGTAAGAGGTTATGCAGAAAGTTTGTGAAGAGTGTTGTTCTGTTTCTTGATCCCTCCATGAATTTTAGTGCATAAACTGACAACAGGATTACTGGCTACCAGGTATCTGGAAGAGCATTAGCCAAGGTGTTCCAGCTGGAGAGTTGAAGATCTAAAGATTCAGAAAAATTAATATCTAGCATTACATTTGAGCTACCTCACATGCATCTCCAGCACACTCCTTGTCATATCCTTTAGAACAACAAAGTTTTATCTCTTCAATAGACCATATTTGTTTTTCCTAGTGAGAAGCCAGGATAGAATCTACAAACTAGTTGCATCCTGGGAAAGTAATGGTAGAAAAGTGACTGTGAAGAGTTGAAGGAGCATAGAATTCTCCAAGGGGGGTGAGTTTTATATTCACTTTCCTTTACTTGCCTTAATCCGCAGTCTGTAGAACTTTAAAAACCATTCAACTTTTATAAGGTCAATTGTCTCCTGTCTTCTTCAGATAAGATAGCATTTATACAGACTCCATTTTCAAAAAGAATATGTGGGATATTTTCAAATTTATTAATAGTCTTACCTTCTGAAAATGTGATTCCTAACACTAAATTTGGAGGAATGCTCAGAGAAAATAGGAAAGATTGAGCATTTTCTTAGTGTGGTTCATTATGAGCACTCGAGTCTTCACTTTCATACTTCAATGGGATTCCTTTGCCAGTTTTCCTATGTATTTTCCATCTCTCCACACAGTGTCCTCTCTGGTCCTTTCTCTGGACACTGCCAATGCTAACAGCCATCTCTCTCCCAGCAATTAAAGTAAGATGCTGGGAATAAAATAAGTGTGTGATTTAAGAAGCTCTGTTTTGAAGAAACTTGGGTTCTGATTGGGAGAATTAGATATAAGTATTATTAGAAGACTCATACAAATGCCCTCCAATATTAACATCGGCATAGCCATGGGCCTGGTCTTAAAGAGGGTAGAATTAGCCATGGCCAGAGCCACTAAGCAGGAGTTCAAGCCTCTTTGTTTCAGTCTTACCAGTGTAATAGGCATTGACATTATGGTTGTAGGCTCAGGAAACAGGGAAATAAAATTTTCCTCTACGCCAGTGCTCTCAGGGCTGTTGGTGTCTTTTTAGACTTGCTTTTCCCAGAAAACAGTGCATCAGTCGCTTCTGCACTCTCCTTTCATGGTTTAAGCTCTTCATTCAGTCACATAGAAATGAGCAACAGCAGACCTCTGGGGCTATTTTTAACCACATGTGACCATCTTCATAACCACATTCCATTTCTGATGTCATTGTCATTGCCCTTGTTCCTGCCTATTAATATGCATCTTGTCACTGTAGATATGTACAATATCTAGTCTATGCCTATCAACATACCAGTCATTTTATGCCAGACCATGATCCACTCCACCCATCATCATTCAAGAACTCATCTCTCTCCTACTTTATACTGGAGAGCACTAACAGTCTATCTGAAATGATTCCATGTCTAACAAGGAATGCTGGTGATCTACTATTGGTAAAAGAGACTAAATGATATTAGCAACAAGAAACCCATTTCTCTGTCCATGTTTTCTCACATTGGGTCACTTGTAACATTCTTTGCTTCCAGACAGAGGCATTTTATATGTGAACTAGAAGTTGTAGCTCTTCTACATCACTCTGCATAGAAGGAAGAATAATTGCATCTATTTAGGCAAAATCCATGAGGCCCTTTGTGAACTCTCATCCTGGAGTACTTACAACGACTGCTGTAATCAATCAATAACAATACTATATGCTTTCCTTTAGAAACACCATCTGTATAAGGCCACCTAAGGAAGTCACTCAGAGGTATCCCTCTTCATGACACAGAATGTTATAGACTTAGGTTGTATCCATCATAATGCATTACTTTCCTCATCCAAATAATGTCAGAGTAATTTTTTAAAGATTTATTCATTTATTATATGTAAGTACAGTGTAGCTATGTTCAGACACTCCAAAAGAGGGCATCAGATCTCATTATGGATGGGTTGGAGCCATCATATGGTTGCTGGGATTTGAACACATGACCTTGGAAAGAGCAGTCAGTGATAACCAGTGAGCCATCTCTCTAGTCTCTGTCATTGTAATTTAAACAATGGAAAAATAAAGTATGACATGCAGGAGAATCAAGAGTGGCACCTTTCAAATACCAATAATGTAAGTACTACCTGACCAAACTCATTCAGTAAAACCACATTACATGAGGTTATTCTGCATACAAAATGGAACACAAAGATGTTTTGTATCTGGCTTCAAGTAATCTTTGCTATTATTCTATCTTCGAAAGTTTTCCTTGATGAGATAGGCAACAGCTGCTCTCTACAGACCTATGCAGGTAGATTGAAATTCCCTTCACTAATCTGGAAAAGCTATTATATGAGTGTTGAGTGAAAACAGAATGGCATATGTCTATCCAAGTTTCTGCCTCCACCTTTAAAGTTGATGAGAATCTGACTTTTCCTTTCATCTCAGATTATTGACTCTCTGAAGGAATATCCATTAGGCTTCACTACTAGGCCCACAGAACCCATAGAAGCTCATTGAATAATGTGTGTATCTTTTCTTTTTGCAATCTCACATATGGCAGAAGTGTCAGAGGACTTCACAGGAAGGGAGACTCTAGAAGGTACACCTAATGTTAAGAATTCAAGGATCTCTCTGAAAACCAGGGGCTCTCCATGTTTACACTTAGATTTTGTTTGCTGAATGGGCATGTGTTTATTCTTTCTATGTTTTCCTGCCTCTTACTATTTTTTTGAGATATCCTTTGATCTTTTTCTGCTCTTAGAAATAGAGTCCGCCTTAGACTAAAGACGGAACTGTTTGTACAAATCACTGAGGATAATTTACTTGGTCCCATCCTCTCATACACTCTTACGGCAGACATATTTAAGGGCAAAGAAAATACACTACAGCCATAAAATATACATTGTTTTGACATCTGAGAATGATCTGTGACATGTACATGGGACAGGCATGTCACAAAGTTTTGTAAAGATGCCTCTGTCTTGGGCTTCATGTCAGGCAACTGTTTAATACTCTTGGAAAAAATTTGTTGGTGCTGATATTGGGAGGATATCTGTCAAGTATGATCAGAGACAGAAGACATCCATACCCACTACAGAGCACAAAGATGCTTGGATTCTCAAATACACACATATTTTCTGGTTAACAACAGGAGCATCACAGACAGTACTGGTTTAATTGTAAAGCATCATCCCAAATAAGTTCTTGGTCCTGCTGGGACTAATCAATCTGGCCTCAGGCATAATTATAGCCTCCCTCTCTTATTATCCATGCAAGGCTAATTTTCTTTAGTCACCTGTATACATATACACTCCTACAGCACATCACAGTGCCACATACTGAGATGGTATTTATTATCTTATGCAAATTTTCAATAGAGTTATTTATCACAGACTAGTATAACAGAAAGCTCTTGAAAAAATAACTTAAATCATTGTGGCTCAAAAATATACCTCATTTTTCTAAGAATATCCAAATTCTAAGCATTGACAAATCATCTGCCTGTGAACCCAACCAAGTGACACACTTCCTATAAAACAATCAGAACTACTTCGACCCTAGTGTGCCATGCCCTAATGACTAGCATTCAAATGTATTATCCCAACGACCATTAATATTCAAGCAATCCTATTTCACTCCCTGTTACACATAGTCTTGTAGCCATATTATAATGCAAAAAGGCCAAAAACCAAAAAATCCAAAAGCCACACACTTATTCTAACTTCCAAATTCCAGATAGTCTATAGCAATTAAAATTTTCAAGGTGCAAAGGGTCTTCCGAGACACATACAATGTAATAACTGTAACTGCCTGTAATTTAAAAGGAAAAGCTGTCTATAAACTTGAAACATACAAGAAAACAAGGTATAGAGTTCCATTCTAAAGGATAGGAAAGGCTTAGTGGGAAAATATTGAACCAATACAAGACCAAAATGAGGCAGAACAAAAGCTAAAGACTTTATCTCCATATTTAACAATGAAACTCACTTGAGCTCTCTAATTCATTTCGGCTTTGTTGCCTACAAATCAGTTCTCTCTCTTGGGTTGGTTTCCCATGTTGTAAGCAGCTCACCTTTGCAGGTATTCCATGGATATAGCATCTCCCCAAACTGGGATCTCCAACATAATATAGGCTTCATTTTTTTTCCTTCTGAATTAAATTTATAGAATTAAACAATATTTTTTTATTATTTCTATTCTTTATTTACATTTCAAGTGATTTTCCCTTTCCTGGATCTCCCCTCCCCAAAAGTCCCATAAGCCCTCTCCCCTCCCCTTATTCACCAATCCACCCCTTCCCACTTCCCTGTCCTGCTCTTCCCCTACAATGCTGCACTGAGCCTTTCCAGGAACAGGGGCCACTCCTACCTTCTTCTTAGACATCATTTGGTATGTGAATTGTGACTTGGGTATTCAAAGCTTCTAGGCTAATATCCATTTATCAGTGAGTGCATACCAAGAGTGTTCTTTTGAGACTAGGTTACCTCACTTAGGATGATAGTCTCCAGTTCCATCCATGTCTAAGAATTTAATGAATTCATTGTGTCTATTGCCTGAATAGTACTTCATTGTGAAAATATACCAAATTTTCTGTATCCATTCCTCTGTTGATGGTCATCTGGCTTCTTTCCAGCTTCTGTCTATTATAAATAGGTCTGCTATGAAGGTAATGGAGCTTGTGTCCTTATTACATGCTGGGGAATCCTCTGGGTATATGTCCAGGAGTGATATAGTTGGGTCCTCTGGAAGTATCATTCCCAGGTTTCTGAGGAAACGCCAGACAACAGAACACCAATAGCTTATGCTCTAAGATCAAGAATTGACAAATGGGATCTCATAAAACTACAAAGCTTCTGTAAGACAAAGGACATTGTCAAAAGGACAAAACAGCAACCATCAAATTTGGAAAGGATATTTACCAACACTACGTCCAACAGAGGGTTTATATCCAACATATACAAAGAACTAAAGAAGGTAGACTCCAGAGAGCCAAATATCCACCTTAAAAATGGGGTATAGAGGTAAACAAAGAATTTTCACCTGAGGAATATCGAATGTCTGAGAAGCACCTAAAAAATGTTCAACATCCTTAGTCCACAGGGAAATGCAAATCAAAACAACCCTGAGATTTCACCTCACACCATTCAGAATGGCTAAGATCAAAAACACAGGAGAAAAAAGGTGCTGGTGAGGATGTTGAGAGAGAAGAACACTCCTCCACTGCTGGTGGGGTTGCAAGCTGGTACTACCACTCTGGAAGTCAGTACCGTGGTTACATAGGTTTCACTTTCAATGTCACAGTGACCTCTCTTGACCTCCATTGAGAGATATCATTGAAAATGTCAGATCTCAACTGTGTCATTTAATTTTATTTTACTACTTATTTGAATATTTTTTTTGCCATAGAGGGGGAGATTCAACAATCTATTTTTGTATCCTTGATAATAAAGAAAATAGCACTTTGGGAAATTTGCCAAATTTTGTTTTGACTATAAATTATTACCCCACTTGTCAAATAGATGTTACCAGTTTTCTTTTTTCAAATGTTTCCTTTCATTGCTGATTAGGCTTTGCTTTAAATCATCCTCCCAATTTACAAGCTTAGTTACCTGAGGTCTTCCCCTAATGTCACCAGTTCCTTTATCCCATTTATGACACACGTTTTGTTGTTGTTGTTGTTGTGTTGTTGTTGTTGTTGTTGTTTTCCAGGGGTGGTTTTTTTTTTAAGATTTTCTCTCTTTAAGTACTGGAACTGGTATGTTTATACTTCCTGCTGCTCGTTTTCTTAAACTGTACATATTTCACAGAACCGGTCAATAATAACTTTATGATACGACCAATACTAGGGTGTTTTTAAATCTTCTTTGCTAATGCCGTTAATCTAAAACACTTCAATATAGTCCTAGCTAGATTTTTATGTCAAGGGATAAAAGCAATCACATTATTTGGTGAAACATACTAAATATCCCTAGAACACTCATTAATAATCTCCATCTCTTAGAATTCTTACACTGTTACCTCAAAATTCAAATTGTTCTCAGCATGATCAAACATGCACCTACTCATTAGACCCCTGAAGCCTTGCTAAAAAGGTTTTTTTTCTTACTACATTATTTTATTAAAATTCCTTATGTATGCAATAGTGAAGGCACACAACTTAAATCACAGAGGAGGCCTATGGATATTTGTAAGTTCAAGGCAGTCTAGTCAGTAGAGTAAGTTCTGGGTCAGCAGCAACAATTCAACAACATCAATAACAGAAGTTCCTTGTACATTACTGGTAACATATTTAAATTCACATATAATATTTCAATGACCTCCCACTTAAATGAACACCCAGTAACCCTGTCTGAATGGGTTCGCTATCACATTTCTTATTGTTTTTGTTTTATGGCCTTTTGAATTTAAAAGGCTAAAAAGGTTTCAATGGCTATTCTAATTCAAAGCACCAATTTTTACATTCCACCAAGCAATATGCTCAATGCTGTTACAGAAATACCACATTGCCTAAGTCAGTGTTCTCTTGCTTTGAAGAGACACCTTGAACATGACAACATTTTAAAGAAAAGAATTATTTGAGGATTACTTACAGTTTCAGAGGTTTAATCTATTGTCATCATGCTGGGGAACATGAGGACATATCAGTAGACTTGGTGCTTGAAAAACAACAGAGATGTCCACATCTCCATCTTTATGTGTCAAGAAGAGAAAGCCTCTGGGCTTGGCATCTGATTTTGAAACCTCAGTGTCTACCCTTAATGGCATATTTCATCAAACAATACTATGTGTATGAAGCCTTCAGGGACAGCAAAATGAATGGAAATAGGCAACTTCTGGAGATAGGATGTTGGAGGTGGGGCTCCAGAATGAGCCGGAGACCTGGGAGTTTAGATACTCTCAGGACTCAGAGGGAGGAATTATAAATGAAATGACTGACAGTAGTGAAAGGAAAATTAGAGAGCCCACCTCCAGACAGAAGACAGGGCATCAAATGACAAAGGGGGGTGGTTGCAAAAAGTCACAGCTCTGATCCATAATTGTGCCTCTCTGAAAGAATTACAGGGATGGGAATGGAGATGAGCTTGAGGAGAATGACCAGCAACAGACCAAAAGTGAGATCCAGCTCAATAGGAGGTCCCATGTCCTGTTATATAACTGACACTATGGAACACTTACAAAAGGTGACTGAGCATGAATGCAGCATACACCAGCTGATATGAGGCCCCCAAAAGTCATAGAGTAGAGTACTGCAAGGTCAGTGTTCATTCAGGGGTGATGCACCTTACTCTCAAGAGATTGGATGGACCAGGGTGTTTAGAGGTCAGGTGGACTGGGGTATGGGGACATCTACATAGAGACATGGAATTGGTAGGAGGTATTGTATGTGGAATAGAGGGTGGATGAGGGTTTGGGGGAATAAAATATGGAGTATAAAAATAAATAAATTTATAAAAAATGTATATGTGCAGGTCCATAGCTCCTACTACATATGTAGCAGAATAATGCCTATTTTGCATTGTTGGGAGGAGATACACAAAAGAATAATAATAATAATAATAATAATAATAATAATAATAATATAGAATGAAAGAAAGACAGATATACAGATAGACAGAAAAAGAAAGAGAGAGAGAGAGAGAGAGAGAAGGAGGAAGGAAGGAAGGAAGGAAGGAAGGAAGGAAGGAAGGAAAAAAGAGAATTGCTAAAATGTATTTGATGGTTATACTCAGAGTTCTCCAGATTTGGAGAAGAAGTGTGCTAATGTGCTAAGGCAGAGGGAAAAAGTCTTGTCTGTATAATTCCAGAAATAGGACAGCTTCTGTGTGTCTTGGCACACATACGATCCAGGCCTTAGATTGTCTTGAAAGTTCAGGGTTGGAAGTTACAGAGAAAGGAAGATACAATCAGTTCAGCAGTCTTAAAGGCCAATATTGTTTTTCACAGATCAGAGCATCGATGCATGGTCTGAAACAACTGGAATATGACTTAGGTCATGAAAACACATGAATATTGAATCATCATTATTACGTGGTCATGATCCAAATGTCTTCCTGACCAGGAATTATAAGGATCCCACTATTTTTTAGGAGACAGCTATATTTAATACCCTCACTTTTTTGTTTGGTTTTATTTTAAAAGATCAGTTGGCAGGGCCTCTGTTTTGTCAATTTGGCCCTTGCCTTTGATGAATAAATTCAAAACGTTCTCACATACTTACTTACTATGTGATGGCTCCATTTTGAGAAGGTCACTTTGTTGAAGGGCACAGATTTCTTGAATTCATAAGAACTAGGATTTTTTTCTTTTAAGAAGCAGTGTGTTATGGTGAATCTGGAAGTTTTCATAGAATCAAAATTTAAGCTATGTTGCTAATATACTCCACCTGGAAATGCCCATGTGTCAAAACTAAGAGAAAGTGGTTCTCCCATAATTATATAATAACTCTGCAAAGTTTCTTAATGGGGGAAAACTGATGAATTGATTGCCAGCACAGAAAGATCCTATTTCATACTGACCATGAGTGATTAGTTCATTTCTGCCCCTACAAACAGAAAAGATTCCTGAATATGGGGAGATGGAGGAATTATATTTCCCTTTGATCCATGTGAATAATCTCTACCACCCACTTGAAATTAAGCAGGAAATTAGGATCCAGGGGGAGAGTCTCATATCTGACAGGTTTAGTTGGGATGAGGGGAAGTATGTGCCCGAACTCCTTAATAAGTTTCAAGGAAGTGACATAAAGATTTTAACATATTTATAATATTTCACTATGAGATTAGATAACGTATTTGTGGTGCCCTTACAAGTGTGATGTGATACAACTTGTTGGTTTCCACATTTTTCTTTGGGAGCAGGTGGCCTCAGAATTCTTCACAGATCTTTGAGGAATAATGAAATTAGTTAGAAGTGTCACAAATGTATGACTGCACTACAGTGATGAGTATGATACCTAACCGTCCTCATCTTGGCACACAATCTATCTAAGGCCTGCATGATGGTTTGTATATGATTGGCCAAGGAAGTGAACCTATTAGGAGGTGTGGCCTTGTTGGAGTAGGTGTGTCATTGTGGGTGTGGGCTTAAAACCCTCACCCTAGTTGCCTGGAAGTCAATCTTCTACTAGCAGCCTTCCGATGAAGATGTAGAACTCTCAGCTCCTCCTGTACCATGCCTGCCTGGATGCTGCCATGTTTCTGCCTTGATGACAATGGACTGAACCTCTGAGCCTGTAAGCCAACCCCAATTAAATGTTGTCTTTTATAAAACTCGCATTGGTCATGCTGTGACTTTTCACAGCAGTAAAACCCTAACTAAGACAGAAGTTCGTACCAGGAGTGGGGTATTGCTGTGATAGGCCTTACCATGCTTTTGTTTGGAAGAATGTGGATTTCCGAACTTTGGATTTGGAAAGCCATGGAATGCTTTAAGTGGGGCTTAATGGGCCAGACTAGTAGGACTATGGAAGACAGTGGTGATGAGTGTCATTTGAACTGTGTAGGCCTGATAGCCCAAGAGGTTTCAGTGGAGAAGTACTTTAATATGTGGCTGGGAGACTGTTTATATGATATTTTGGTGAAGAACATGGCTGCTTTTTGCCATTGTCTGAAGAGACTACCTAGGGCTATGGTAAAGAGATTTATATTAATTGCATTTGTAAAGGAATTCTTGAAAAAGCCCAACAAAGACTTTGTTCTCTCATAAATTCTGATGAAGAGAATTTTGAACAAACATAGTATGATGAGAAAGGAAAAGTACAAAATATATAGTGTGAGTATTAAGGGGACTCCAGGAAGTGAAATGGAGCTGAAATCAAGGATATTAAATTGAATTAAGGGATTGGTGACCTGGCGCCAAGATTCTACCCAGCTAAATTTAGCTCCAGGCTTGGTAGTACAAGCCTTTAATCGCAGGATGCAAAGATAAGCAGATCTCGAGTTCAAGGCTAGCCTAGAACAGAGCAAATTCTAGATGAAGAAAAACTTAAATCCAGGCTTGGTGGACCACACCTTTAATCCCAGTGCTTAGGAGGCAGACATGCAGATCTCTGAATTCAAAGTCAGTCTATGGAGCAAGATTTAGGACAGCCAACTTAGGCAGTGAAGAAGCTGGGAAAAAGGAAGCCAGTGATAATGTAATAGATCAAAGGGGTCAATGTTCCAGCTCCTGCAAGCAGCAGAACTCAGCAGCTTTGGCCACGAGTCTCTGGCTTTATATTCAAAAGAAAGAAACTACTGGGACAATTGATGCTGGTTAGCTGGAGCTAAGAAATTAGTGGTGCTTAAGAAAAGACCAGCATCACTGAGGTGAAATCCTCTGGGAAGTGTTTTCTGAGAGCACAAAGAAGTTGTATTCCAGAAGTAGCCAAGGTTATACTTAATGTTGCAGCTGTACTTGGTAACGTGTAAGAATCATCCAGGTGGTACTGGTTTTGAAGGCATGAAGGCATCATGAAGAACAGCTGAGGTTGGTACTGTGAGAAGTCATAGAAGGCCATTGGTGAAAGTGTACCCTCAGTTGTAATTGACAGCCCAGGATTGAAGGGGTCATGCAGAGGAGTTGAGGCTTGGTCCAATGAATAGAGCCTATGAGAGGTTTTGGTGAAGCATAGTTACAGTGGAAGACCCTAGTATATTGGAGATGCCAGTACCATGGGATGACCACCAAGAACAGCAGTGGCAGTGGAGTGGATCAATCTGAACTTTGAGTGCTACCGAGGGCAGAGCTGAAGAAATGACACGAGCTCTTTGGAGATGTACAGAAGATCATGTGTGGATCTCAGACATTGGAACAAAAAGCTGTGAAGCTGAAATTGACTTGGGGACCCCAAGATGTTAAAGATGCCAGAGCCACAGGATACCTGCCAAGGAAAGCTGCTAACAGGGAGTGGAACAAAACTAGGAGAAAGAACCTTGTTGAAGTCAACAAAGATGAAAAAGGAGTTGGATATCTGAAGACAGTTTTGCCATCAGACATGGAGATGCAGAGTTTGGACTTTTCCCAGATGGTTTCCTGTCTTGTTTGGGGGATTACAGTTAAGTGACTGGATGAATCTCAAAAGAGACCTTGAACTTTGGACTTTTAACACTGTTGAGACTGCTATAGACTACAGGGACTTTTGAAGTTGGACTAAATGCATTTTGCATTAAGCTATGTTTAAGTACGGCCCCCATAGACTCATGTTTGAACAAGCCTATGGTGGCCAGGGAGTGGAATGTGTTGGTTTGTATATGATTGGCCCAGGAAGTGAACCTATTAGGAGGTGTGGACTTGTTGGAGTAGGTGTGTCATTGTGGGTGTGGGCTTAAAACCCTCATCCTAGTTGCCTGGAAGTCAGTCTTCTACTAGCAGCCTTCAGATGAAGATGTAGAACTCTCAGCTCCTCCTGTACCATGCCTGCCTGGATGCTGCCATGTTTCTGCCTTGATGACAATGGACTGAACCTCTGAGCCTGTAAGCCAACCCCAATTACATGTTGTATTTTATAAAACTTGCATTGGTCATGGTGTCTGTTCACAGCAGTAAAACCCTAACTAAGACAGCCTAGTAAATCAACTATAAAATGAGGCACAGGGTTTCTGTTCCAAAACTTTATGCATGCTAACCAAAAAACTATTAAACTAAAAATGAGAAAATCTATACAATATTTTCATACCTGTTTCTGTTGGATAACAGAAATTATTATATATGAAAAATGACAACAATGCAGAGCACATACCAGGGACCAGGAATTCCTGGGGATTTTAGAAGTTAGCATTGTATGAGGTAGAAAGGCAAGACATGGACATGAGAGTCTTCACAGTTATTTAGCACCTGAGATATGTAGGTGTTCCTAATATTTCTGAGCAAGATGCTGACTCTCTGGAGGTAGACAGGGTGTTTGCAGTCGAGGGTGCTCCTTTTACAGAATCAGGTTTTCAGTGTCCTCCAGAGCTGCTGAACTCTCTTCCAGTTTGTGTCCTATGAACATTTGGTGTTGGTGCCCAGCATTCTTTTATTAAGTGGAATGCATATGCTGACATGGAGTTAAGTTTCCTTAATTCTTAATGGAGATGCTTTTGTTGAGTGACAACTGCCCTGGACTAGAATGACAAACAGGTACCCTGGGTTGTATTTACAACAGGCTGGTGTAACTTATGTGTTACACCACTGCACTGCACTGGAGAAAAGAAATCAGTGTTCAGATTGGAATCCCGCCAGTGGCTGCCACATTCCACAAAACAATACTTGAAGTTGAGTTTAATACTACCTATCATTTTCATTTTGGTGACAAATGCATGAAAAAGCCTCTTAAGATTTTTTTTATTTTGTCTCACAGTTCCAAAGAACACTCTCTTATGTCAAAGATGTGGTGACAGGAACAAGGGACATTTGTTTACTTTGCTTTTAGCCAGGTAGGTGATGAACAAATGCAAGTGAAGAGCCAGGGTTTTCTTTTCTATCAAGTCCTAGCATACTTATAGGTTTCTCAATTTTGGGTGAGTCTTCTTACTTCATTTTATCTAGTCTAGATATCAACCAAAAACTGGTATAGTCAGTTGTTCTAAATTCTGTTATATCAAATTAAAATGATTACCAATTATATATACTGAATTTAAATTGTATAGAATAATTTGTTACTCTGATATAATTACTTCCATATTTTGACATCATAAATACCTGAAATATAATTAAACTCAACATAGGAGTCATTTCACATTTACAAATGAATACCAATCCCTCTTGAACCAGGCTGCCTTTAAAACAACATAATGTTTTATAAGTTCATAAAATAATTACATATAT
Source organism: Apodemus agrarius (assembly GCA_964023405.1). Lineage (NCBI taxonomy): Eukaryota > Metazoa > Chordata > Mammalia > Rodentia > Muridae > Apodemus > Apodemus agrarius. The sequence goes on along the minus strand of OZ030007.1, from coordinate 75,852,464 downwards.
AGCAAATATTCATTGAAGAGAGACTGTTGAATTATATGCATTTGATGTTTGTAATCTTTTAATATTTTTATTATTGTAAACTATGTTTATGTTTGTGGATTTATGTATGGGAATGGAGAGGTCTTACAAGAAAGAAGTATATTACTTAACCTGGGGCTGGAGTTACAAAATTTCAGTGTTGAGAGTGCTGAGATCTGAATTTGTGAACAAGAGTACTGCCTTCATAAGAGCAGTATATAACCATTTGGCCATTTCCCCAGCACCTTGAGATTGATAATTCTTAAATAATGATTGTGCTTTAAATGCTGTTTGACTACATATTTCCTGTTTGAAACTAATAGTTTATTTGCATATCTCTTTGCCATATGTCACCTTACACAGCCATTTTAATGGGATTACATGAAATTAGTGTCTGGACATGCACAAGTCAGGGAATGTATTAGTCATGTTTTATTTTATGATTGGTAATACTGAAAAATGATGAAAAATAACTTGAGAAGAAATGGCCCATTTCTACTTTTCCTCTTGTGATATCCAGGTACTATTTTGCAGCAGACTAGAATGGAAGGAATGAAGCTTAGATGTGTAATATGGTTGGAGTGAATATTCATTGACATTAGTGCTGAAGAAACAGCCTTCTTCAGAGAGGGTTTTCAGTGAAACAGTACTTTTCATTAGGAATGAACAAGAGCTATAAAAAAACTTGATGACTGGATAAGGATTTCAGAGGGTGAATATAGATCATTGGTTTTTCTTTTGGAGTACAAGGAATGAAAGCAATCCCAGGTGCTCACAGGACATATCCTTATAGAACCTAAGGAAGTTTAACCTGAATCCTGTCATCCAGGATATCTGGATACAGCAAAGTCAGCTAGGGGCATGAGGAATTTTAAGGCAATGTTCACCAGGCCAAAAAGGCCAAGAACAAATATGAAGAACAATAATGGACATCTTGCTAGTATCAGAATGAGATATTCCTGTTTTAGACATGTCTTGACATCAGGATTGTTCCATACCAGCTTCCCTTGTGCTACAGTTTTCTGGACTAACAGCCAAATGAAGCATTGAATCGAGATCAATGCCCAAACCAATAGAATTTGCACCTGTGAGGCTCGAATTCCATCAGCTTTAAATTGATGTCATTGAATCTAATGTCAAGGCATGATTCTATATTCTCATCTTCTGGATCATTGCCAGGTACTTGCTTTTCTTAGAACACGGTCATATATTTTGAAGACATATATGCTGCAGTCCTCAGCAATCTCTCCTGTTTCACTGTATTCCTGAGTTGCAAAGGACCCATATGCTCAATTGCCAGATGCCCAATATCTAGCATGTTACAGTCAGTGATTTTATCATAAAGACACATTTGCTCCCAAAGAGGATGTATTGTCAAGGTTATCTACAATATCTGCTAAACTGCAAAGGGTTGTAGATTGAACTCAAGATCAAAGGTTGGAGATCCTTGTCAGAATCCTAGTCAAGAACTTAAAATATAGGCCATGCTAGAGGAATCAATTATAATCTATGAGCAAGAATGAGTTCATATTTTTGTTTCAAAAACTTTCTGTTCAATCAGTATGTAATAAATGTATGTTGTGATAATTTGTGTGAGTTAATGAATATACTTCAGTATGTAACACTGTGTTATGTCCAAAGACCTAATAACTATGCAGGTTACTCAGGAAATTTAGAATTGCTTGAATCGAAAGAGAGGTAGGTAACAGTACTGCTTGAGTGTGGATTAAAGTTGGAGCATGAACGATTCTTAGGGGGAAATGTGGGAAGCTGAAAATAGAGCTGTCTGTGATTCTCATCTGTTCAAAATATATGGTGCTGTGAGAATCCTAGTGCTTTGTAATGGGTATGAATGGCTTATGTCTAACTAACAAGGAAGTTCTTCTGAAAGACTATTACACTGAGATTTTCTGAAATGAAAACCAAATAAGAGTTATATTTCTGAAGCTTTGGGATTTGTTGGCTGCAGTTCATAGGTCATTCTTTGGAGTTGCAATTGTGGGGGGGGGTTCTGAACTTGATGGAGAAGTATTTGGCCTTTCATAAAACTGGAATAAAAGTATATGAGAGGGAAGAACAATAACACTTACCTGTAGTGACTTTCAGTGGTTGTTATGTGTCCTTAATATTTGACAGCCTTTTTAAATAAGGAGAGTCTCAAACTCACCTTACACATCATACTATCCATACACATCATACTCTCAGGTCAGTCTGAATAAAAAATCGATAATACAGTGGCCCTAACAAGGACAGAGTAGGGATACAAACAAATTATGTATTTGTCTGTCTTTCTATCCTCTGGCCCAAAACAGATATGTAGTTCAATGAGACAGAATGTATGATCCAGACAGGAATCCAAGAAACTACAATATTGATTTAATTTTTGAGATTTTGTTTATTTTTGTTTCATGTGTATGTATATTTTGCAACGATACATATCTGTGTAGCATGTGAATTTGGTGCTCAAAACGATCAAAAAAAAGTGGGGGATTGGCTCCCCTCAAACAGGAAATGCAGATAAGTTTCATCTGTCATATCATTGTTAGAATTGAATAAATTTCCTCCAGTAGAGAAGACATTGCTTTAATTCTTTTTAACATGCCTTGGCTTAACATTTCTGGGTCTTTCTTCAGTTCATTTTTATTATTTTTTTATTCAGTTTTCATCCTTCTCTCAGCCTCCAAACTCCTCTCCTCCAAGTCATACATTAATACCCTATACACATTATACCTGCTCCTCTAAGAAAAGGTAAGCCCCCCCCATCAATACCAATCCACCCTGGCACATCAAGTCACAGCAGACCTAGGTACATCCTTTCCCTCTGAGGGGAGGCAAGGCAGCCGAGCTAGGAGAACAAGATCCACAGACAGATAATAGTTAAGCATAATAGACAGCTCCTTGTCCAATTTTTAGGAGACATACACAAAGACCAAGCTACACAACTGTTACATTTGTATAGGGGGATTACGTCCAGCACATGACTTCTCTAAGGTTGGTGGTTAAGTCTCTTATGAGCCTCCATAGGCCCAGGTTTGTTGACTCTGTATGTATTTTTGTAGATAAATCTTGCTTTGACATGCTGCTAAGAACTTTAATAGGGGGAAAAAAAGGTATGTTTGACAGATACAGCCATCAAACCGAGCATCTACATACAGAAGAATTAAAATAGATGCTTATCTTGTCTCCTGTTTAATAGTCAATCTACTAGATTAGAGACATTAACATATGACCTCAAAATTCAAACCTGCTAGAGAAAAAAATAGCTAAAATTCTTTGAGCTTTGATGATGGAAAAGGAGAATATGAATAAAATTTTTATTATTTAATAAATAAAACCAACAATTGACAAGTGCCAACATATGAATTTAAAACATAATACATGTGTAACAGGTTGTGGATTAGAAATGGGTTCCCACATCCTGCTGAGAACTTCAGTCTCTGGGGGAGGCAGGAGGTACCTCCAGGAAGGTGCAGGCTGAACTTGCCCAGGGAAGAAGTATGGCCGAGCTTGTGGATTCCCAGGCTTCACAGAGGCTGAGGACAACAATTTGTCACTATTGCACACTGCAAAGGGCTGAGAATAGAATGTGGGCCCATGGGCAGCATCTGGCCTGGGGATGAAGATAAAGGGCAGTGAATATTGCTCTGGCTGATTTCTGAGGGGACCCGTGTGTCCTGGCTTGTTCAGATGGCAAGTTTGGTGGGCCACTTGGGTTTGTGGTGCATGGCTGGTAATGCTGAGAGTCCTAAGAGGGAGATTAGATGTATATCTCTTTAGGGAAAGACCTGCTCCTTTGTTCCAGTATGACAAATACAGAAGAGAAAAGGCAGTCCATGGTTTTAAAGAGTTTCTTGTAGAGAAGTAGAGAGAGGAAGAAAATAGTGATGGAGAGGCCTGCCATGGTCCTGTGGAAAGAGGGAAGAAGGGGATGCAGAGAGAGACACAACAAGGGGGTTAGGGAAAGAGCAAGAGAACAATGGAGAGAAAGCAAGAAAGAGAGCAGTGGGCAAACAGCCCCTTTTATAGTGGGCTGGACCTACCTGGTTGTTGACAGATAATTGTGGGGAGGAGCATGCCCAGCAGTTGCCAGGTGACTGTAGGGGTGGAGTCCAGACAGAAAACCAGGCACTTAGAGTATTGTCCTACTTGACTAATGGACACAGAATTATGGCAAGCTGAAGGCTTTGTCAGGGACCTACTGTCTGGGAGCATGGCCAACAGGGTCTGTCCCTTGCAGAATTATCTTTGTGGTCTCCATAGTTTTAGCCTAGCTCAACCAGAACACAGTCTGTCTTTCATAGTCTCACAAAAGAGGATGACAGTAACTGGATGAAGAAACAGCATGCAGAGTAGGAGAAAATTTTGCTGAGTAAATTAGCAATGTCTGTATTATAATAGACATAAAACATAATGAATAAAAAAAACAACAAAAAGAGGAAATAGGCTAAAAATGGCATTTAATATTCTCAAAAAAGAAATATAAAAAGTCTTTGATTTCTTTTTTTTATTTATTCCTTGACCAAGGTGTCATTGAGTAGAGTATTGTTCAGTTTCCATGTGCATGTGGGTTTTCTGTTGTTTTTGTTGCTATTGAAGACCACTCTTACTCTATGATGATCTTATAGGAGGCATGGGATTAGCTTGATCTTCTTGTATTTGTTGACATCTGTCTTGTGACCAATTATATGATCAATTTTGGAGAAGGTACCATGTGGTGCTGAGAAAAAGGTATATTATTTTGCTTTAGGATAAAATGTTCTCTCTCTCTCTCTCTCTCTCTCTCTCTCTCTCTCTCTCTCTCTCTTTATATATATATATAAATATATATAAAATCCAATTGGTCCAAAGGTCCAATTTGTTTCACGGTGCCCCTGTTTAGTTTCTGCTTTCGTGATTGATCCACTGAGGAGAGGAGAGTAATGAAGTCACCCACGATTGTTGTGTTAGGTGTAATGTGTGCTTTAAGCTTTAGTAAGGTTTCTTTTATGAATGAGGGTGCCCTTGCATTTGGAGAATAGATGTTCAGTATTGAGAGCTCTTCTTGGTCGATTTTCCCTTTGACCAGCAAGAAGTGACCTTCCGAGTCTCTTTTGATGACTTTAGGTTGAAAGTCAATCTTATCTGATATTAGAATGGCTACTCCAGATTGTTTCCTGAGACCATTTGCTTGTAAAATTGTCTTCCAGCCTTTTACTCTAAGGCAGTGTTTGTCTTTAACACTGAGATGTGTTTCCTGTATGCAGCAAAATGTAGGGTCTTATTTCCAACCCCACATCCGACAGAGGTCTAATATCCAATATTTACAATGAACTCAAGAAGTTAGACCCTAAAGAACCAAATAACCCTATCAAAAAATGGGGTACAGAGCTAAACAAAGAATTTTCACCAGAAGAAATTTGGATGGCCGAGAAACACCTTAAGAGATGTTCAACATCATTAGTCATCAGGGAAATGCAAATCAAAACAACCCTGAGATTTCACCTCACACCAGTCACAGTGGCTAAGATTAAAAACTCAAGGGACAACAGGTGCTGGCGAGGATGTGGAGAAAGAGGAACACTCCTCCACTGTTGGTGGGATTGCAAGTTGGTACAACCCCTCTGGAAATCATTCTGGCGATTCCTCAGAAAATTGGGAATGTCACTTCCAGAGGACCCTGGCTTACTACTCCTGTGCATATACCCAGAGGTTTCCCCTGCATACATAAAAGACACATGCTCCACTATGTTCATAGCAGCCTTGTTTATAGTAGCCAGATGTTGGAAGGAGCCCCGATTTCCCTCAAAGGAGGAATGGATACAGAAAATGTGATTATATATATATATATATATATATATATATATATATATAATGGAATACTACTCAGGAATTAAAAATAATGAATTCATGCAATTTGTAGGCAAATGGTTAGATCTGGAAAATATCATCCTAAGCGAGTTAACCCAATCACAATCACTGATAAGTGGATATTAATGAGCCCAGAAGCCCTAAATACTCAAGGCACAATTATCAAGTCCAAAGAAGAAGAAAGGAGAGGACCTTGGGCCTGAAAAGATTAGATCCTAGTTTTGTAGATCCAGAGCAGAGAAATGGTGGTGGTGGTGGTGGGGTCATTGGGGAATAGGTGGGGGGGGTGAGGACTTATGGGATGTATGGGGGGAACTGGAAAGGGGGAAAGCCTTTGGAATGTAAACAAAGAATATAGAAAATAAAATTTTAAAAAATTAAAAAAGAATAAAAAAGACAAGTTCTGGAAAGATAGGGAGTAGAGATTCCTTCTACACTATTTGACAGCATATAAACTCGAATTGCAACTGTGAAGATTCATGTGGAAATAATCATTTGACTCAGATATTGACTTAATAAGATGTATGAAGATGGAAAAATCTGTGCTTGTGTAACATTTAGATTATATAGAAAAAAATTCCTTCCTACCAAAGCAATATACATATTTAAATCAAACTCCATTATCAAAATAACAACCCTTTTTTATAAGCCTTGACAGGACAATTTTTTTTAGCTTCATTTTGAAACACAAAGATTGTTTGATAATTAAAACAATCTTGAACAATAAAAGAACTACAGGAAGTCTTGCAATACTTGAATTCATCTTACAGTTTATAGGTATTGTAATAAAATATTTATTTAGCTGCCATAAAATCAGACAAGTTGATCAATAAAATCAAGTCAAAGACAAAGACGTAAATCCACACATCTAGGGATAACTGATTTTTTTATAAGAAGTCAGAAAAACACACCAGAACAAAATATAGCATTTTAAACAAATGATATCTGTCATGTCGGATGTGTGCATGTAGAAGAGTATAACTAGACCCATATTTTTCACCTTTTAAATACTGAAGCTCATCAAACTAGATACACTGTTAGGACACAGGAAACAAGGAGCAGCCTTGGACAGGATCCTTCCAGTTTTCAACTGCACTGGGAGCTGATCCTGTGGCACAGCACTCAGAGCTAAGCCTGTGCAATAGCATTCTATACCCAAATATGGCCAGGAGAGAGCTGGACTTCTAGGAATGCTGATATGCTTTTGAGCACAAGTATAGCCACCACTTTTACTCTGAAAGACCCACCCGGGGCCTTCAGAACACAGGAATGGACAGAGGAGCAGCTTGGGAGAGGTTCCCTTCAGTTTCCAACTGCACCTGGAACTGACCCTGTGCTACATATCTCCATACCCAAATAATGCCAGGAGAAACCTAGACTCCCAGGACTGCCTACATGCCTGTGAACACAGGCAAGACCACCACTTCTGCTCAAATTCCTGGCTCAAGATGGACCCTCCAAAATCCATCAGGATACAGGAACCAAGGAACAGCCAGGAACAGCATCCTTCTGGTTTTTGTCTGTACCCTGGGCCATAGCTGACTTTGTGCCACAGCTCTCCATTCCCAAATTCCTCCTTAAGAGAACTGGTCTCCCAGGAGTACTAACACACTGACTTGCATGGAGATAGAAAACCTAAGAAAGAGTTCAGGAGTCATAGATATAAACATCACAAACAGAATACAAGAGATACAAGAGAGAATCTCAGGTGCAGAAGATTCCATAGAAAGATAAACTCAACATAAGCCACAGTCAGAGACAGCAAGACCAACTAACACCACAGATATGTAAATATCAAGAAGCAAGGGAAAGAACATAAGCAACAGAAACCAAGGCTATTTGGCATCATCAGAACCCAGTTATCCTAGCACAGTGAGCCCTGGAAACCCCAACACACCAGAAAAAAACAAGATTCTGATTTAAAATATTATCTCATGATGATGATAAAGGACTTTAAGGATGACATAAAAGACTTTCTTAAAGAAATACAGGAGAACCCAGGTAAACAGGTAAAAGCCCTTAAAAAGGAAACACAAAAATACCTTAAAGATTTACAGGAACGCACAACAAAACCGGTGAAGTAATTGAACAAAACCACCCATGATCTAAAAATGGAAATAGAAATAATAAAAGAAATCACAATGGGAGACAACCCTGGAGATAGAAAACCTAAGAAAGAGTTCAGGAGTCATAGATATAAACATCACAAACAGAATACAAGAGATAGAAGAGAGAATCTCAGGTGCAGAAGATTCCATAGAAAGATAAACTCAACATCCAAGGAAAATGCAAAATGCATAATGCTCCTAACATAAAACATCCACACAATGAGAAGACCAAACCTAATGATAATTGGTATAGAAGAGAGTGAAGAGTTCAAACTTAAAGAGCCAGTAAATTTCTTAACAAAATTCTAGAAGAAAATTTCCCTAACTTAAAGAAAGAGATGCCCATGTACATAAAAGAAATCTACAGAGCCCCAAATAGACTAAACCAGAAAACAAACTCCCCATATCACATCATAGTCAAAAGACAAAATGTACAAAACAAAGAAATAATATTAAAAGCAGTAAGGGAAAAAGGTCAAGTACCATATAAAGGAAGACCTATGAGAATTACACAAGACCTCTCACCAGAGAATATGAAAACTAGTAGATCATTGTCAGGTACTTGTTATTACATCTCAGGTATAGATTCTGAAGACATATATATCCTACAGGCATCAGTAATATCCCCTGCTTCCTTGTACACATGAATCATACTAGAAGAGCATGTGTGATGCTATCATAAAGTAAGTGGTACTGATCCCATGTAGGAAGTTTCCTTCTCAGGTTTATTTAAAAGTCTGCTAAGCTGCAAAATGTTGTAGATTTAAACTCAAGACCAAGAGTCAAGTATTATAGTCAACTGCTTAAAATGTAGATGCTATTGGAGGAGTCAGTTATGGTCTCTGAGCTACAATAAGTTCATATTTCTGTTTTAAGAACTTTCTATTTCACTATGATATGCTAAATACATATATTGAAAATTAGATCATGATAATGAATACCACTTCAGTATGTGGCATTTTGTTGTGCAAAAGGATATTTAGGTGTGTAGTTGATAGAAAAGAGTTAGTATTGCTTGGATCAGAAGAGAGGAAGTCTATAGTGATGTATGAGGATGGATTAAATAAGAGACAGGAGGAAGAAGAATTTATTAGGGAGAATGTTGATGGAAGAAACATGTACTTTCTGTGATCCTCTTTTTTTTGGTAGTGAGTATGTGGGGACTTGCAAATACAAGTGTCTAGGGATTCTCTTGTCATTAATTATGGATTATATCATTCATCATAATTGGTAAATATTATCAAAGGGCCAGCAGCAAATGTCTTTTGGAAAAGTGTAACACAGCTTTCCTGAAAGAAACAAAAACAAAAAAACCTCTGAAATGGAAATATCATATTTCTTTGCAAAGTTAGTTATGTCAAATGATGTTTTGCTGAGGCATACAGGAGAAAGAATGTCTAGGTAAAGTAAACATGAGAAAGTGTTTTTTCCAGACACAGGTGAAAGGATGTTTTGATATTGTAGACACAAGAAAGGATGCTTGATGAATTATACATGTTGCCTCACAGATGGCGGGTAGCAGAGAACTGAGTACCGGTTTGGTTTGCTATGCCTCATTATATTTCGCTAAAGACACACATGTATTGGTTCGCCATACATTTTCGAGCTCAACTTGTGGCACATGATAATCAAAACACCAAATTCACTAAACAAAGAAAGAATATTAAAAGCAGTAAGGGGAAAAGGGCAAGTAACTTATAAAGTCAGAGCAATCAGAATCACACTAGACTTCTCACCAGAGACAATGAAAGCTAGAAGATCCTGGGCAGACATCATACAGACCTCAAGAGAACACAAATGCCAGCGCAGGCTACTATACCCACCAAAACTCTCAATCATCATAGATGGAGAAACCAAGGTATTCCATGATAAAACAAAATTTTCACAATATCTGTCCATATATCCAGCCCTACAAAGGATAATTGTAACACAATTGCTAAAACAATACTTGTGTGTCTTTAGCAGAGGGAAACTACACCATAGAAACAGCAAGAAAATAATCTTCCAACAAACCCAAAAGAAGATAGTCACACAAACATAAAAATAACAGGAAGCAACAATCACTATTCCCTAACATCTCTTAAGAACCATGGACTAAATTCCCCAATAAAGACATAGACTAATGAAATATTTCTCAGTAAATCTTCAATTTTATCAGAAAATATTTATAATTCACCTTTTAATTAATTTAGTAATTTTTATGTCTACCATTTTTCTGCATTATTTTTCATGACAATCTTCAATTTTAATGTCTTTCTATATACTTCCTCTATTGTATCAGAAATTTTATCAATGAAAATCTTTGATTTTATCACAAATGTTTCTAATTCCACCTTCAATTAATTTAGATTTTTTATATCCACCAATTTGTATGTAAAATTTTCCATAAAATAGTCAGTGTTAACATGGTTGTCTATTTATTTCTTGAACTTTATCAGAAATATTTTCCATGCAAATCTTCAATGTTATCTGAAAATGTTTATAATTCCAAATTCAATCAATTTAGATTTATCTTTATGCCTATCATTTTGTCTATATAATTTCCATGGCTATCTTTTATTTTAACATGTTTTTCTATATATTTCTTCAACTTTATCAGAAATATTTTCCATGTCAGTCTTCAAGTGTATCAGAAAATGTTTATAATTCCACTTTCAACCAACTTAGTAATACGTTTATAACTACCATTATTATATCTATATAAAATTTTCCATGATAATCTTCAATTCTAATGTGATTTTCTACATTTTTCTACAATTTTATCAGAGATATTTTCCATGTAAATCTTCAAGTCTCTCATAAAATGTTTCTATCCCATATTTCAATTAATTTATCAATGTTTTACATGTCTGACAGTTTAGCATTTCATTTTCCATGTAATTAATTTTAAATTGTTTAGCTGAAATATTTTCCATGTAAATCTTTAACTTTATCATAAAGTGATATTATGTCCCTTTACTTCCCTCTTCAATGAATAATATATATATGTATATATGTGTATATATATATACACACACACACACACACACATATATGCAGTAAAATCTAGGAGAGTGGGGAGAGAAGGTTTTTTTTTTCACTCCTGATAAGAATGTGAACTGGAGTAGAAATTATGAAGATGCCTGTGGAAACTAGAATATGACTCAGATAGTCATTAAAGGAGGAATCAGAACATAGAATGATCTGTGCTTTTGGACCATTTAGATTAACATATAAAATAATTTCCCTCCTACCAAATGCAAATTCCAGATTCAAATCAATCCCTGCCATCAAAATTCCAATACAATTTCTCAACCTTGAAGTGATAATTTTTTCCTTCATGTGGAAACACAAAGTTTCCATGATATATTAAACAATCCTGAAATATAAAGAACAGCTTAACGTCTCACTATCCATTATTTCAAGTTATACTACACAATTATACCTCTATAATACTGGTATAAAAATGGAGAGTTTAATCAGTAGAATCCAAAAAAGCCCCAGAAATAAATTCATGCATCTATGGACACATAATTTTTATTAAAAAAAAACAGAAATTCACATTGGAAAAACATAGAATATCCATCAAATGATGTCACTTATAGAGGATATTTGTGAGACGAGTACAAATAGATGCATATTTATTGCCCTGCACAAGACTAAAGCCCATGAAGATCAAAGATCTTGATATAAAACTACATACTCTGGATCTGATCAAATACAAAGTGGAGGAAAGCCTTAAAATCATTGGCATAGGCAACAACAATCTGAAGAGTTAGTTGATATAAAATGCACTAAGATCAACAAATAACAAGTGGGACCTCATAACACTGAAAGTTTGTGTAAGGCAAAGGACACTGTCAAACAGAGTAAGAAGCAGTCTAGATATAGAAAGGGAAAAGAGTTTTACAAACTCCATATTCAATATAGGAATAATATTCAAAGTAAAGGAAGAAGTCAAGAAACTGTATATCAAGAAAACAAGTAATCCAATTCATGATTGGTATACATATCTATACAGACAATTTGCAATCAAAGAAACTCAAATGGCTGAGAGATAAAATACCTCTAGCATCCTTATCCATGAAGAAAATGCAATTAAAATATTTGTGGTTCATTTTACTCTTCTCAAAATGACTATGGTCAACAGAACAAGTGACAGATGATGCTGATATACATTGAGCAAGGGGAACATTCTTATATTACTGTTGGGGGAACAAACTTATACAACTAATAGGAGTCAAAATGGCTGTTTCTTAAAGATTTGCTAATCAATCTGTCAAGAGGCACATATATCTCTCAGGAGACCTTCTGAAAGGGTGTTTCACCCTACTACAATTATCCTTGCCCTATTATGTTTGTTGTATCTTTATGTGTAATGGCCCTAAATTTAAAACAACCTAGATTCCTTCAACAACAGTTTAAAAAACACATTGTGATACAATTATGCACTTAAGTATTAATTGATTAAAACAAAATAACATGAAATTTGTAAAATATTATGAACTGACCAATAACAAACATCAATCAAGATTTCTAGAGCCAGAATGAAAAACTTGGTATGAATTCACACTCAAAATGTCATAGTCTTCTTAGGCTCAACAGGACCATGTTTCGAAGGTATTTCCAAACCTGCATAGATATACTCTCCATCATTTATAAGGGCAAACATCTTTGTATTATTTCTTAATCAAAAAAGAAAATAAAATGTTTATCTGTGACAACATTGGCTTTCTATAATGGGATTAACATTGACTAAATGTGAAAAGAAGCATAACAATAAATAGGCACCTGTATTATAGCCCTGATTTCAAAAGGAAGGCATAGAGCTAGTGATTGTTCATAATATGGAAAACATGGAGTGCCTCTCACTGATGTGAAACATTTCAGCTATTAGTCAGTTCCCTGGTGTCTGTCTCTCAATTATGTAAAATAATATTAAATGGGGACATCTAGAGGATACCCTTTTCAAAGTAACATTAGCTGCTGATTTACTGGTGAGATAAGTTCGTTTTATTTTACAAGCAAAATGCCCACGTATTACACACTGTGTTGTTTTGTTCCTTTCAAGGATGGCACCTATTAAGAAAATGCAGACAAACTCTCATAGAGCTAAATGTGCTGCCAAGGATTTATGATTCAAAATATACAAATCAATTCTATATCAAGGCCTCCATAGAAAACAGGTTGCATATCTAGTTTGTAGAGAGAATTTCACTAATGTCACCATTGCCTTATGCAGTTTCTCACATTATGGTATACTTTGGGGCTGGTGTCTTTGTAAGTACTAAAATTCAGATCATGTATAATACTTTAATCACTTAAGACTGTCCTGACTTTATGGTGTGGATAAAAGGTAGTCAGATTTGCTATTTACTGACTACTTGTACTGACATACCTGTAATTGCCTTTAAACTCTGGCCAACTAATTGTGCCTAAGTCAAGACACCCAATCAAATTTCTGATATAGGGACTTCTCCCATAAGGTTGAGGTCAGAAACACTTAGAGCCTTTGAAAGAGAATAATGTGTTTTAAGCCTTTTATATTTCATGTCTCCTATATTTGTAGGGACAAGATAAGATGGAAAAATAGGGACTATGTTCACAGTAAATTAAAGATATAGCATTTATGATGATGGTATTGATCTATGATTGCCAAATTCTATATGCTACACATCTTATGAACATTGCCTGGGACTGTCCAAGGCAGACTCTCAGAGATGGGCTACTCCTCCTCTTTATTACATAGTCACAGTATCAGTCTTTGCATCTAGCCATCTTCCTGCATAATTCCTGGTCATGGCCTGGACACTGACCTTCATCTTCCCAGTCTTTTGAACCTTCACAATATATGACCAAACATAACTGATAAAGGTCTCTCTAGGTCAATATTCTTATTTATTGCAAAATTTCTGAGCTCAGATATATGATATAACAAGAATATTATGTCATCTGTGCTATAGAAAAAACTTGCATAAAATATTCCAGATACTTGAAATATTTCTTGATTCAACTTCAAATAATGACAACAAAGGTAATTTAAAAGTACTGTTTCTAAAATTGATCATGGCTGTTTAAAGTGCCTTTGAAATGTAATAATAGTGACTTATATGTCCAGTCTTCATAGTTAACTATTCTACATATGGATGTTGTCCATTTAAATCTAACTATTTAGATTTGAGGCAACAAATACTTATGGACTGACCTAGTTCTTGATTTTGAAATATAGATATTTTGGGATGTTTTGAATGTAGGGGCATGCTAAAAATAAAAGCTTTTTGAAAAGAAATTGACATTTTTATTATGAAATTTTGATTGCTTGTAGGAACTCCTCCTCTTTAACTCCAAATTAAGTGTGTGCAAGAATTATATTGCACCCTAGAACATACATAATTGTAATTTATTTCAATTTGAAATATTTCTTTTTTATTGGATATATTCTACATTTACATTTCATTTCCCTTTTTTGGTTCCCCACCCCCCAAAGGTCCCACATGCCCTTTTCTGTCCCCCTGCTCCCTCATTCACCCCTTCCCACTTCCCTGTATTTGTATTCCCTTACACTGATGCATTGATCCTTTCCAGCACCAGTGTCCACTCCTTTCTTCTTGTCAGACATCATTTGGTATGTGAATTGTGCTTTTGGTGTCCCAAGATTCTAGGCTAATATCCACGTATCAGTGACTGCATACCATGGGTATTCTTTTGAGACTGGGTCACCTCACTTAGTATGATGTTCTCCAACTCCATACATTTCTCTAAGAATTTCATGAATTCATTGTTTCTAATGGCTGAATAGTATTCCATTGTGTATATATACCACATTTTTTGAATCAATTTCTCCATTGACGGGCATCTGGTTTTTTTTTCAGCTTCTGGCTATTATAAATAAGGCTGCTATGAACATAGTGGAGCATGTATCCTTATTGAATGCTGGGGAATCTTCTGGATATATTCCCAGGAGTGGTATGGCTGTGTCCTCCGGAAGTATCATGTCCCGTTTTCTGAGGAAATGCCAGACTGATTTCCAGAGTGGTTGTGCCAGCTTGCAGTTCCACCAGCAGTGGAGGAGTGTTCCTCTTTCTCCACATTCTCGTCAACACCTGATGGTATTGGTCCAGTGACAGGGACCTCCACATAAAACCAGACACATTAAAACTAATAGAAAAGAAACTGGGGACGACCCTTGAGGACATTGGCTCAGGGGAAAATTCTTGAACAGAATACCAATAGCTTATGCTCTAAGATCAAGAATAGACAAATGGGACCTCATAAAATTACAAAGTTTCTGTAAGGCAAAAGACACTGTCAAAAGGACAAATTGGCAACCAGCAAATTGGGAAAAGATCTTCTCCAACCACATCCGACAGAGTTTTAATATCCAATGTATAGAAAGAACTCAAGAAATTGAAATATTTCATGATTCAAATTCAAATATTTCTTGATTCAAATTCAAATATTGACAACAAAGGGAATTTATAAGTACTGTTTCTAAAATGGATCATGGAAGTTTAAAGAGCCTTTAGAAATATAGTAATAGTGACTCTTTCTTTTTATTTTCTATATTCTTTGTTTACATTCCAAATGATTTTTCCTTTCCAGGTTCCCTCCTCCCCACTAGTCCCATAAGCCCTCTGCCATACCAGGAACTGGCTGAAGGAATAAACTGACTGATAATTTAGATACCAGCACTCCTTTCAGGAACCAGTTAATTGACAAACTGGCCTTCAACCTAAGTGTCTTTATCCCTCATCCCAAGACATCTCCATTTGGCTGTTTGAAGATTTACTGCCTTTGTCTCACTTCCCCTCCTTACTGCTTATAAGCCATTGCTTTCCAAATATTAAACAGACTCTGACTAAAGCTTGTCATATGCAGGGTCTAGTTCTCTCTCCCGCCCCCCATGACCCCTAGGTGGCACCTCTCCAGGCACTGTGGAATAACTGGACCTGCTGGTGGAGAACAAAGGCGCTTCTCAGCCATTCAGAAGTTCTTCAGGTGGAAATTCTTTGCTTCGCTCTGTACCCAATTTTTTAAATAGGGTTATTTGGTTCTCTGGAGTGTAATTTCTTGAGTTCTTTGTATATATTGGATATTAGCCCTCTGCGAGATGTAGGGTTGGTGAAGATCTTTTCCCAATTTGTTGGTTGTCATTTTCTCCTTTTGACAGTGTCCTTTGCCTTATGTCCAGTCTTCATAGTTAACTCTTCTACATCTGGATATTTTCCATTTAAATCTAACCATTTAGATTTAAGGCAACAAATAATCATGGTCTGACCAAGTTCTTTATTTTAAAATATAGATATTTGGGGATGTTTTGAATGTAATTGGATGGTAAAAATAAAAGCTATTTGAAAAGAAATTGACATTTAATTTTTTTATTATGAACTTTTGATTGCTTTTAGGAAATCCTCCTCTTTAACTCCAAATTAATTCTGTGTGTAAGAACGATATTTTACCCTTGGATAAACAAAGGTGTAATTGATTTCAAGATATTTGAATATATTATAAATCATGGGGGCTTAAATGGAAATAGAGTAACTGTAATAATTTTCTTGGATATTTTATAGGAAAGGTTTAATTTGTTGGTACAACCATGGTTCTTTGGAGAGGATTTACGGAATTATAGCATTGCTGAATGTGATGCTTTGATTCATTGAGCTGCTAATAATTACTAAATAAGATTTCATGCATGAGTTAAGTAAATTCCTGTACAACTGCTTTATAATAATATATTCTTTACTATCACCATACTTCTCTAGTATATTAAAAATGCTGCAATGCTGATTTGTAAAAATATTTTTGGGAATATTTTACATACATAATTGAAAGAAAAACATGTTATTTTATTCAAGTAGTATTCATGTTATTTTATTCAAGTAGTGTCCCCTAATAAGAAATCAAATTGCTTTAGGAAAAATCTATTCCATGAGAAGGTTCAATTTTTCTTGCTAAACTTGATCTTTAGCATTCTGGATAGTTGAATTATTACTTGGAACATACTCAAGTTATATTCTCTTCTAAACTTGGGACTTCTTGCATTTTTTAATGCTTGTGTCTACTTCATAGATGGAACAAAGAATCTCAAAGCTGAATACATGAGGGTGGAATCAAGTTGACTTTTGTACTTACTGTTGCTATCCAGCAGAATTTTTTCGTAGTCATAAACGTCCTAAAGACACATCCTTTCTAGTTAACATTGTCACTGACTCTCCCTTTACTGCTATTACCAGCTCTGTGCATGAAACTGCTACATACTCCAATATATTATGTTATCCACAATCTTTCCCCCATGAGCTCAGGAAATAATTCATTCCAGGTCTTGCAACTCATCATCATTAATATGTGTGCTTATTTTAAGATTGTTTGAGACATCAGTACAATGAATGCACAGGCTGATATTCTAGTCTGTGGTCTCTTTTCCTTTCATATGTCCTAAAGACCACTGAATGGCGCACTCTAAATCACAATCCTGCTTGCTTGATTTTTGTAAACAAAATTCCATATAGCCAAATGATCAGGTCAAAAATCATAGTTCTAAAATATCAGAAATTTCTAAATTGGTTTCTAGACCATTTTTCCCAGGGCTGCATCTCTGATGGCCAGAAGAAAATGATCTAAGATGAATGAATATCAGTTTATTCTAGTATGTGACAGGCAAAAATATGCCTATGTCTCTGTATATACTTTCTCAAATATGACATGAGCAATGGTCCAAACTGGAGAGATTGGATCATTCATACTATATCTAACACAAAATTTCCATATCTCTATAAGTATTTATATAAAATCAACACTGATGATAGTTTCCATACCTGTGTCATAAGGTGCAAAATATTTTAAACTTTTTATTATTTGTGAATTTAATCAAATGAACTGAATCCAATTCCATCTTGGCCCTTCCATAAACAACTTCTCTCCTTGCAACCTGTCCCCAAAATATAAATATAAATTAAATTTAAATTTAAGAAAAAGAGATCTTGCCTCGGGACACCGAGTGAACGACAGGCACAGCGAGAGGCTGGATTCAGGTGTGTGGACAGAGATATAGCTTAGCTTAGCTCTGCAGGAGATCTGGGCACAGACAGCTCAGCTGTGGGTGCAGACCACCATGGGCCAGTTCTCCAGGCGGGCTGGCAGTGAGGTGCCATCTTGCCTCTGTCACGGCGCAGAATTCTAGCAGCTGGAGTCAGGGGCTTGGACTGAGACCTAGCATAATCTAGCACAGACAATGCTGCCAGGCTCTGGGCCGCACTCAGAGCCAGAAGAGATCAGCAGATCCAGGCACCAACAGCTCAGCAACAGTCACTGTCCCTGGGGACAGGTGTGCTGTGCTTTCAGCAGGGCTGCCATCTACAATAAGACCAACTAACTCCAGAGATAAACAGATGGCAAAAGGCAAATGTAGGAACGTTATTAACAGAAATCAAGGCAATATGGCACCATCTGAACCCAATTCGCCAACCACAGCAAGTCCTGGATACCCCAGCACACCAGAAAAAAAAGAGTTAGATATAACAGCACAGGACATGATGCTCCTAGAGCAAAAAAGACATAAACAAATCTCTTAAAGAAATGCAGGGGAACATCAATAGGGTAGAAGCTCTTACAATCCAAACACAAAAATCACTTAAAGAACTCTAAAAGAATATGGGCCAACAGACAGAAACCAATAAAGAGGAAATGAGAAAATCAGTTAAAGAAATGCAGGAGAACTTGAAACAACATGCAGAAGTCATGAAAGAGGGAGCACAAAAACATATTAAAGAATTACATGAAAACACAAACAAACAAATGAAGGAACTGAGCAAAACCATCCAAGATCTGAACACAGAGGTAGAATCAACTAAGAAATCACAAAAGGAGGCAACTTTGGAGATAGAAAACCTTGGGAAGAAATCAGGGGTCATAGATGCAAACATCAACAACAGAATACAAGAGATAGAGATAAGAATCGCAGATGCGGAAGATAACATAGTAACCATTGACTCCACAGTAAAAGAAAACGCGAAATCCAAAAGGCTTGTAACCCAAAACATCCAGGAAATCCAGGACACAATGAGAAGACCAAACCTAAGGATTATAGGGATAGATGAGAGTGAAGATCTACAACTTAAAGGGCCAGCAAATATCTTTAACAAAATTATGGAAGAAAACTTCCCTAACTTAAAGAAAGAGATGCCCATGAATATACAAGAAGCATACAGAACTCCAAACAGACTGGACCAGAACAGAAACACCTCCTGTCACATAATAATCAAAACCACAAATGTACTAAACAAAGAAAGAATATTAAAGGCAGTAAGAGAAATAGGCCAAGTAACATAAAGGAAGACCTATCAGTATCACAACAGACTTCTCTCCAGAAACCATGAAAGCTAGAAGATCCTGGGCAGACCTCATGCAGACCCTAAGAGAACACAAATGTCAGCCAAGACTACTATACCCAGCAAAACTCTCAATCAACATAGATGGAGAAATCAAAATATTCCATGACAGGACAAAATTTACACAATATCTTTCCACTAACCCAGCTCTACAAAGGATAATAGGAGGAAAACTCCAATACAAGGAAGGAAACTGCACCCAAGAAAAAGCAAGACAGTAACCTTCTTCCATCAAACCCAAAGGAAGATAACTACTCAAAAACAAAAATAACATCAAAAATGTCAAGAAGTAATAATCTCTTCCTTAATATCTCTTAACATCAATGGACTCAATTTCCCAATAAAAAGACATAGACTAACAGACTGGATATGGAAACAGGACCCTACATTTTGCTGCTTACAGGAAACACAACTCAGAGTCAAAGACAAACACTATCTTAGAGTAAAAGGATGGAAGAAAATTTTGCAAGCAAATGGTCACAGGAAGCAAGCTGGAATAGCCATTTTAATATCAGATAAAATTGACTTTCAACCCAAAGTCATCAAAAGAGACACAGAAGGTCACTTCTTGCTAGTCAAAGGAAGAATACACCAAGAAGAACTCACAATTCTAAATATCTACACTCCAAATGTAAGGGCACCCTCATTTGTAAAAGAAAGTTTACTAAACCTCAAAGCACACATTGCACCTAACACAATGATTGTGGGGGACCTCAATACTCCACTAACCACAATGGACAAAACAGGAAAACAGAAACTAAACAGGAACACAGAGGAACTCATCGAAACTTTGGACCAATTGGATTTAAATATATATATATATATAACATTTCACCCAAAAGCAAAAGACTATACCTTTTCTCATCTCCTCATGGTACCTTCTCCAAACTCGACCATATAATTGGTCACAAGACAGACCTCAACAAATATAAAAAGATCGAACTAATCCCATGCCTCTTATCAGATCACCATGGAGTAAGAGTGTGCTTCAATAGCAACAAAAGCAACAGGAAATCCTCATGCACGTGGAGGCTGAACAATATTCTACTCAATCATACCTTAGTCCAGGAAGAAATAAAGAAAGAAATCAAAGATTTTTTAGAATTTAATGAAAATGAAGGCACAGCATACCCAAATGTATGGGACACAATGAAAGCAGTGCTTAGAGGAAAACTCAAAGCCCTGAGTGTCTCCAAAAAGAAACAGGAGAGAGCATATACTAGCAACTTAATGGTGCACTTGAAAGCTCTGGAACAAAAAGAATCAGTTTCACCCAGGAGGAGTAGAAGACAGGAAATCATCAAACTCAGGGCTGAAATCAATCAAGTTGAAACAAAGAGAAGCATACAAAGAATCAACAAAACCAGGAGCTGGTTCTTTGAGAAGATCAACAAGATAGATAAACCCCTAGCCAGACTTACTAAAGGGCACAGAGACAGTATTCAAATTAACAAAATTAGAAATGAAAAGGGAGATATAACAACAGAAACTGAGGAAATTCAAAAAATCATCAGATCCTACTACAAAAACCTATACTCAACACAACTGGAGAATCTGGAGGAAATGGACAATTTCCTCGACAGTTAACAAATACCAAAATTAAACCAGGATCAAATAGATCGTCTAAACAGATCTATAACCCCCAAAGAAATAGAAGGGGTCATAGACAGTCTTCTAACCAAAAAGAGCACAGGACCAGACGGTTTTAGTGCAGAATTCTATCAGACCTTCAAAGAAATCCTGATACCGATACTCTTCAAATTATTCCACAAAATAGAAACAGAAGGAACACTACCCAACTCATTCTATGAAGCCACAATTACCCTGATACCAAAACCACACAAAGATCCAACTAAGAAAGAGAACTACAGGCCAATTTCTCTTATGAATATCGATGCAAAAATACTAAACAAAATACTTGCCAACCGAATCCAAGAACACATCAAAACGATCATTCACCATGATCAAGTTGGCTTCATCCCAGGGATGCAGGGATGGTTCAATATACGGAAATCCATCAATGTAATCCACTACATAAACAAACTCAAAGAAAAAAACCACATGGTCATCTCATTGGATGCTGAAAAAATATTTGACAAAATTCAGCATCCTTTCATGCTAAAGGTCTTGGAAAGAGCAGGAATTCAAGGCCCATATCTAAACATAGTGAAAGCAATATTCAGCAGACCAGTAGCCATCATCAAGGTAAATGGAGAAAAACTTGAAGCAACCGCACTAAAATCAGGGACTAGACAAGGCTGCCCCCTCTCGCCATATCTCTTCAATATAGTACTAGAGGTACTAGCTAGAGCAATTCGACAACAGAGGGATGTCAAAGGGATACAAATCGGAAAGGAAGAAGTCAAACTATCACTATTCGCAGATGATATGATAGTATACTTAAGTGACCCAAAAACCTCCAACAGAGAACTCTTGCAACTGATAAACAACTTCAGCAAAGTGACTGGCTATAAAATCAACTCAAGCAAATCAGTAGCCTTCCTATACATG
Source organism: Apodemus agrarius (assembly GCA_964023405.1). Lineage (NCBI taxonomy): Eukaryota > Metazoa > Chordata > Mammalia > Rodentia > Muridae > Apodemus > Apodemus agrarius. The sequence goes on along the minus strand of OZ030007.1, from coordinate 75,830,614 downwards.
AAGGATAAGCAGGCTGAGAAAGAAATTAGGGAAATGACACCCTTCACAATAGCCACAAATGATATAAAGTATCTTGGAGTGACGCTAACCAAACATGTGAAAGATTTATATGACAAAAACTTCAGGTCTCTGAAGAGGGAATTTGAAGAAGACATCAGAAAATGGGAAAATCTTCCATGCTCGTGGGTTGGCAAGAATAATACAGTCAAAATGGCAATCTTGACCAAAGCAATATACAGATTCAATGCAATCCCCATCAAAATCCCAACCTAGTTCTTCATAGAGTTAGAAAGAGCAATTCTCAAATTCATCTGGAATAACAAAAAACCCAGGATAGCTAAAACTATCATCAATAGCAAAAGAACTTCTGGGGGAATCAATGTCCCAGACCTCAAGCAATACTACAGAGCAGTAGTATTAAAAACTACATGGTATTGGTTCAGTGACAGGGAGGCACATCAATGGAATAGGATCAAATACCCAGAATTGAAACCACACATCTATGGCCAATTGATCTTCGACAAAGGAGCTGAAAACATCCAGTAGGAAAAAGATAGCCTTTTCAAAAGATGGTGCTGGCTCAACTTTAGGTCAACATGCAAAAGAATGAGAATTGATCCACTCTTATCTCCTTGCACTAAGCTCAACTCCAAGTGGATCAAGGACCTCCACATAAATCCAGACACACTAAAACTAATAGAAAAGAAACTGGGGAAGACCCTTGAGAACATTGGCTTATGGGAAAAATTCCTGAACAGAACACCAATTGCTTATGCTCTAAGAGCAAGAATAGACAAATGGGACCCCATACAATTACAAAGTTTCTGTAAGGCAAAAGTCACTGTCAAAAGGATAAATCAGCAACCAACAAATTGGGAAAAGATCTTCACCAACCCCACATCCGACAGAGGGCTAATATCCAATGTATACAAAGAACTCAAGAGGTTAGACCCCAGAAAACCAAATAACCCTATCCAAAAATGGGGTACAGTGCTAAACCGATTTTTTACCTGAAGAAATTCGGATGGCTGAGAAACACCTTAAAAAATGTTCAACATCATTAGTCATTAGGGAAATGCAAATCAAAACAACCCTGAGATTTCACCTCACACCTGTCAGAATGCCTAAGATTTAAAACTCAGAAGACATCAGTTGTTGGCGAGGATGTGGAGAAAGAGGAACACTCCTCCACTGCTGGTGGGAATGCAAGCTGGTACAGCCACTCTGGAAATCAGTATGGCGGTTCCTCAGAAAACTGGACGTGATACTTCCGGAGGACCCAGCCATACCACTCCTGGGAATATACCCAGAAGATTCCCCAGCATGCAATAAGGATACATGCTCCACTATGTTCATAGCAGCCTTATATATAATAGCCAGAAGCTGGAAAAGAACCAGATGTCCCTCAAGAGAGGAATGGATACAAAAAATGTGGTATATATACACAATGGAGTACTATTCAACCATTAGAAACAATGAATTCATGAAATTCTTAGAGAAATGGATGGAGCTGGAGAACATCATACTAAGTGAGGTGACCCAGTCTCAAAAGAATACCCATTGTATGCAGTCAATGATAAGTGGATATTAGCCTAGAATCTTGGAACACCAAAGACATAAATCACATACCAAGTGATGTCTGACGAGAAGAAAGGAGTGGACACTGGTGCTGGAATGGACTAAAGCATCATTGTGGGTGAGTACAAGAACAGTGAGGTGGGAAGGGTGGATGAGGGAGCAGGGGGAGGGAAAAGGGCATGTGGGACCTTTGTGGGTGGGGAACCAGAAAACGGGAAATGAATTGTAAATATAGAATATATTCAATAAAAAGAGTACAAAAAAATAAAAAAAGGAAAAAAAAGAAAAACAGTAAAAGCTTTATGTTTCATACAGTATGCTTGTTTTGGCCCAGTCACCTTTTCTTCAGAGCAATGAATAACTGGAGTTGTCCCAGGCCTCTGTCTTTTGCTACACTTTCAAAACAAGTTCCTCCATTGGATTCCTTTCAAATATTAACAAAAAACCCAGGATAGCTAAAACTATCATCAACAGCAAAAGAAGAATCAATATCCCGGACCTCAAGCAATATTACAGAGCAGTGGTATTAAAAACTGCATGGTATTGGTTCAGTGACAGGGAAGCAGATCAATGGAATAGGATCGAAGACCCAGAATTGAACCCACACATCTATGGCCAATTGATCTTCGACAAAGGAGCTGAAAACATCCAGTGGAAAGAAGCTTGTCACATAAACGGAAAGAGAACAACGCTTGACAGTCCAATGGTACCTCCTTGAACACATCCTCATCATCCTCGTCTTTGTCCTTCTCCTCCTCCTCCTCCTCCTCCTCTTTCTTTTCTCCTAATTTTCCTCCTCCTCCTCCTCCTCCTCTTCCTCCTCCTCCTCCTCCTCCTCCTTCTTCTTCTATGATGGATCTATATCATGGGTGCCTCTTAAAAATATGACCATTTTCATTATAAACATTATAAGTGAGGGAGTCGACAAGTATACAGGCTCCTAAGTTGTCTTTTTTTATTCTTTTTTAAAATTTTCTATATTCTTTGTTTACATTCCAAAGGCTTTCCCCTTTCCCAGTTCCCCCCCCACACCATATGTCCTCTCCCCCAACTATTCCCCAATCACCCCTTCTCCATTTCTCTGTTCTACATCTCCAAACTGGATCCAATGTTTTCAGGCCCAGGGTCCTCTCCTTTCTTCTTCTTGGGAATCATTTGACTTGCTAATTGTGCCTTGAGAATTTAGGGCTTCTGGGCTCATTAATATCCATTTATCAGTGATTGCATTTCATGTGTATTCTTTTGTGATTGGGTTAACTCGCTTAGGATGATATTTTCCAGCTCTAACCATTTGTCTAAAAATTGCATGAATTCATTATTTTAATTGCTGAGTAGTATTCCATTGTATAAATATACCACATTTTCTGTATCCATTCCTCCTTTGAGGGATAGCTGGGCTCCTTCCAACTTCTGGCTATTATAAACAAGGCTGCTATAAACATAGTGGAGCCTGTGTCTTTATTGTATGCAGGGGAATCCTCTGGGTATATGCCCAGGAGCGGGATGCCAGGGTCCTCTGGAAGTGACATGCCCAATTTTCTGAGGAACCCCCAAACTGATTTCCAGAGCGGTTTTACCATTTTGCAATCCCACCAGCAGGGGAGGAGTGTTCCACTTTCTCCACATCCTTGCCAGCACCTGTTGTCTTACTATTCAGGATAGTAGCTATTTTGTATCAACTAGGGGCTATGATGCTCTATAAGAGAATTCATACCACAGTTGTCATTCTTGCTCTAGGATCCTTGATTCACATAATTTTGTCAAGTTCAACACATTTTCTTAATATTTCACTAATCATTTTAAACAGCTGATTGGTAGACCACTTTATAAAAATATTTCATTTTCTTTATAGTATTCTTTTTTGAGGTAAATCCAGGTTGCTTTTATGTTCTGTATTTTATGAATAAAGCCATAAATTAATATGGTTGAGGACGCTTTGGAATTAAAAACTAATTATTTATTGAGTTTCCTTGTTATCTGCTATGTCTTTCTGCTCATTTCAGATTTTCATTATTTGTATATTGTTTCTGGGTCTGCAAGGTACTTAGGCTAAAGGTTTGTCTATACTGTTGATTTGTCAGAGAACAAGCTCCTTTCTTTCTTATTATCTGTATTTTCTCTTTGATTTTACGTGATTGATTTCACCTGGTTTTGTTATTTCCTGTCTTTTACTCCTCTTGATGGTGTTTGCTTCTTTTTTTCTAGAATTTCTAAATATTATTTTAAAAGCTGGTATGAAAAGCATTTACTTTCTTTATGGACACACTTAGTATAATTAACATTCATCTTAGCACTGCTTTCATTGTGTCCCATAAATTTGAGTATGCTGCACAGTCTTTTTCATTGATTCTAGAAAGTTTTTGATTATTCTTTATTTCCTATGGTTGTTTTGTTTTTATTCCCTGTTCCATATATCAATTAGTAGAGGGCTATTATGGTCCAATGAGTAAATAGGTTTTCTAGTGTTTCTTTTGTTAATGAACTTCAGCTTTAATCCATGGTGGTCTGATGAGTAACAAATGTTATTTTCATGTATCTGCTGACTCTTGCTTTGTGTCCAACTAGATGGAAATTTTTGGAGAAGGTGAAAGGAAGTGATGAGAAGGATGTATAATCTTAGATTGCGGAAAACATTCTACTGATAACTGTTAGGTCAATTTGAATCATACCATTGCTTAGTTTCATTCATTCTCTGTTTACTTTGGATTGCCTACCAATCAGTCAGAGTGGGATGAGAAAGCATTCTATTATTAATATATGAAGTTTGATGTGTGATTTGTACTTTAATAGTGTTTCTTTTACAAATGTGCTTGAGCTTGTGTTTGGAGAATGAATTGAGATATAATCTTTGTAGATTTTTCCTTTGCTGAGTATGATATGATCTTCAATACTTCTTTTGATTAATTTTATTTGAAACTCTGTTTTATTAGATATTAGAATGTCTACTTCAGTTTGCTTCTTGGATATGTTTTCCTGGACAACTTTATTTCCTGGCTTTTCCCTGACATAGTGTCTGTGTTTATTGCTGAAATATGTTTATTGTATGTAACAGAATGACAGAACTTCTGTTTACCTCCATTTTGTTGTCCAGTGTCATTTCCTTGCAGGATGATGTTGAGGGATGTTAAAGACCAGGGAGTGTACAATTCTGTTATTTTCAAATTGGTAGAATTAGTGTGTGTGTGTGTTTATGGGTGTGTTCTGTGTGTCTATATGTGTGTTTGTGTGTCTGTGTGTGTTTCCCTTGTTTTGCTTTTAATCGTATAAAAGTATTTATTTCTTTTCTTTACTTGGGTATAGCTATTCTGCTTGGATTTGAGATTTTCATCTAGTATTTTCTGTAGAGCTTGTTTTGTGGATTCTGTTTAAATTCGGTTTTCTCTTGAAATATTGTGTTTTCTCAGACAATTTTGATTGAGAATTTTGGTGAGTTTGTACTCAATGTTGCATCTGTGCTTTTTAGAGGATGCAAATTATCTGGCCAGATCATGCTAGCTTTCCTGGGCTATCCTGAGAATGTGGTATAATTTTTATAGGTCTGCTTTTGTATGTTATCAGAACTTTTTCCTTTTCATCTTTAAATATTCTTTGTTTTTTTGTAGATTTTGTGTTTTCATTATTATGTGACTGGATGATTTTCTTGGGTGGCCCAGTCTTAGTGTTTTTCTATAAGCGTTTTTTATGCTTATAGACATCTCATTCTTTAGATTGGTTAACTTTTCTTCTGTGATCATGTTAAGAATATTTTCTGAGCCTTGGAAGTGGTACTCTTCCTACTTCTATTCATATTATACTTTGGTTAGCTTTTTTCATGCTATTCCAGCTTATTTCAATATTTCATGTCAGAAATTCTTAAATTTCAGCAATTTCTTTGACTGATGGATCAATTTCTTCTGTTGTATCTTCTATGGATGAGATTCTCTCATTTTTGTTAGAGATATTGGTATCTGTTGTTCTTCTTCTCTTCACTAGGTTTTCCGTCTGCAGGATTCTCTAAGTTTTGTCCCAACTTTCAAAACTTGAATGCTTGTATTCATTTCCTTCATCTGTTTAATTGTTTTATTTCCCAATATATCTTTAAGGGACTTATGTATTTGCTCTTTAAAGAAAATTTTGACTGCATTTTCCTATATTTCTTTAATGAATTCATTCATTCCTTCTCTAAAGGCTTTTATATTCTTTATAAGATTGTATTTAAGGTCATATTGATTTTTTCTATTCTGTTGTGATACCCAGGGCTTGCTGTAGTAGGAGGTCTGTGCTCTGAGTGTATCATATTGCCATGGCTTGCATTGATTGCCCTCATTCCTGAGCCATTAACCATCTGCTTTTTCCTGGCTTTTTCTGTTGCAGCAAGTATTGAGAGAAGGCTAGACTTCAGTGAATCTCATGTAGCAGGTATCCAGTAGTTATGCTTGGGCTACAAAATAAAATCCAGGTTATGCTACAAGTTTCCCAAAAACTTGGTATGACTCTGGGACAGGAAATAAATGGAATGGGAGGGGCTGGTAGAATGCTTGCTGGAGAACAGGTTGCTCAGGGCAGCTTTGCTTGCTGCACAGTACTAAGCAGGAAGCGGAAATCGGTTCAGGAGGAGATCTAACCTCTAATGATTCATATCTGCAGGTTTGGTGAAGGAAGGCAGAGAGGTGTCTAGACAATAGAATTCATGGTGACAGGCCTCTGCATGTGACCCACAGGCCATGGTGAGCATGGTAAATCGGTACAAGAAGTAGGAAAGGGTGCAGAAAGCAAAACTAACGTGTAATGTTCCAGATCAATAGTTCTGATGAAGGTAGGCAGAGAGTTTACCAGACAATGGAAGTCTAGGTTGAAGCAAGCTGCTTAAGGCAGCTGGGTATACTAAAGAGTATTGGGCCTGCAGGGAAAATGGGTATTGAAATGGAATATAACCAGAATAGTTTTATTTCAGTGAGTCTAATGAATATGGGAAGAGGAGTGGCCAGAAAATATAGGACTGGAGGACTCAATCTGCTCTGGGTAGCTAGGTGTGACAGCACTCTGACGACATAATAAAAGGTATTAAGAAGGGAATCTAACCTGTATGGTTCCTGATAAGAATGTTGCATGCAGGTGCATTGAGAGGTATCCCAAGTATGGAGGTCTGGGGGACATCCAACTTCTTAGTGCAGCTGGGCATCAATGTTTGGAACTTGATAAGGTAACAATGATGGATCTACAAACATGTATTTTGACATAGCCATATCCTAGGTTTTTTTTCAGATGACAGACCTGAGCTCTGAAAGATGTAAACAAATCTAGATTGCACTCGGCTAGGGTCATGACACACATTCTCTTCCAAACTTCAAATATTCAGTTACCATGAAAGTCTAAGGAATAGATAAAAAAAGATTTTTACTTTGAGCCCATGAAAGCAGAAGATTCCCTGATTCTCAAATAATTTAAAGAAAACTTTTTATTTCTACCTTAGCATACATCTCCAAATCTTAGGAACTCAGAGTATGCCATCAATTAGCAATTAGCAATGGGATCACTTCTTTGACTAGTTGAAAATAAATAGTCATTTGTAGGAAGGCCATTAATCAGAAAGAATTCAAAATTTGAGTTATCTGGCGATTGTTACCATGGTCTATATTACAAGTCCTCTATTTTCCATTGTTTAGAGCTTAGATGGTACAGTGTTTGTGTGCTACGATGTTTTTTCCTGTAATTTCAAAATACTCCAGTTTTATATGCAACATGAAAGCATTCTAAAGGTGTTAAATATATGACCCTGCCCATCAACAACTGGAATATGAAGGTATGGAGATAGAATTTACTTAATGAGCAAGCATATAGCAGAGAGACTGAAGAAAAAGAAAAGCAGGAATAGTTTGTGCAGGATAAAAAGAGGCAGAACAACAGACCCAAGGATAGCGAGGAGCAACCTGAACTGTGTAGTTTGTGCTACTTCTTTAAGACAGGATAATGTTTTATTTAATTCATATTCTCACTAAGGACCAAGACTGTGCCAATGCCTCTGCATCACTAGGGGTGTATGTCAACGTCTATGGCCAACATTAAGTCTAAAGTTCATATATATCAGTCGTCTGTGCTCTTGCCTGGTGTCATGATGAATTTGGAGGGCTGCACAGAGATGGTCCCAATACTCATAGGCTAAGGCACTAACAAGATCTGGCGCCGCTCTTGCCTGTGCAGTTTGGGAGATCTAGATCCCAACGGCATGAAAGAAGGAGAGCCTCCACAACACATAGCTAGCTACAGCATTGTACATAGTTAGACCCATCAGTCTCTAGGGTGGCACAGTGGATTGGTCCCTGCAAATTGCTTTCTAAAGCACCAAGAAATGTAGTACTGCAATCTCCATAACATGAGTTTGGGACAGCTGGTCTGAAGGCATCAGAACAGGAGAGCTGGCACTGATGATGTGAGCCTGAATAAGTAAGTCTCTGTAAGCCAGCAGCTGCATGCAGTGTAGCTTCCCATTCCATCACCCAAGCAAATCAGGAGATATTCAGGTCGCACAGAAACAAGAGAGTTGCTGGAGGCCTGCAAAATTCATTACCCTCCAAGCCCAGATACAGATCTTGGCCAACATGTTGTATGTTGGCCAAACCCAATACAATATATCAATGAACTGACAGAATAGGAGAAAGAAACTGTCCTGCTGAATCAATGATGCAGGTTTTTTTAATGACACAAGAACAACAACATAATATTTGAAAGGAATCCAATGGAGGAACTTGTTTTGAAAGTGTAGCAAAAGACAGAGGCCTGGGACAACTCCAGTTATTCATTGCTCTGAAGAAAAGGTGACTGGGCCAAAACAAGCATACTGTATGAAACATAAAGCTTTTACTGTTTTTCTTTTTTTTTCCTTTTTTTATTTTTTTGTACTCTTTTTATTGAATATATTCTATATTTACAATTCATTTCCCGTTTTCTGGTTCCCCACCCACAAAGGTCCCACATGCCCTTTTCACTCCCCCTGCTCCCTCATCCACCCTTCCCACCTCACTGTTCTTGTACTCACCCACAATGATGCTTTAGTCCATTCCAGCACCAGTGTCCACTCCTTTCTTCTCGTCAGACATCACTTGGTATGTGATTTATGTCTTTGGTGTTCCAAGATTCTAGGCTAATATCCACTTATCATTGACTGCATACAATGGGTATTCTTTTGAGACTGGGTCACCTCACTTAGTATGATGTTCTCCAGCTCCATCCATTTCTCTAAGAATTTCATGAATTCATTGTTTCTAATGGTTGAATAGTACTCCATTGTGTATATATACCACATTTTTTGTATCCATTCCTCTCTTGAGGGACATCTGGTTCTTTTCCAGCTTCTGGCTATTATATATAAGGCTGCTATGAACATAGTGGAGCATGTATCCTTATTGCATGCTGGGGAATCTTCTGGGTATATTCCCAGGAGTGGTATGGCTGGGTCCTCCGGAAGTATCACGTCCAGTTTTCTGAGGAACCGCCATACTGATTTCCAGAGTGGCTGTACCAGCTTGCATTCCCACCAGCAGTGGAGGAGTGTTCCTCTTTCTCCACATCCTCGCCAACAACTGATGTCTTCTGAGTTTTAAATCTTAGGCATTCTGACAGGTGTGAGGTGAAATCTCAGGGTTGTTTTGATTTGCATTTCCCTAATGACTAATGATGTTGAACATTTTTTAAGGTGTTTCTCAGCCATCCGAATTTCTTCAGGTGAAAAATCGGTTTAGCACTGTACCCCATTTTTGGATAGGGTTATTTGGTTTTCTGGGGTCTAACCTCTTGAGTTCTTTGTATACATTGGATATTAGCCCTCTGTCGGATGTGGGGTTGGTGAAGATCTTTTCCCAATTTGTTGGTTGCTGATTTATCCTTTTGACAGTGACTTTTGCCTTACAGAAACTTTGTAATTGTATGGGGTCCCATTTGTCTATTCTTGCTCTTAGAGCATAAGCAATTGGTGTTCTGTTCAGGAATTTTTCCCATAAGCCAATGTTCTCAAGGGTCTTCCCCAGTTTCTTTTCTATTAGTTTTAGTGTGTCTGGATTTATGTGGAGGTCCTTGATCCACTTGGAGTTGAGCTTAGTGCAAGGAGATAAGAGTGGATCAATTCTCATTCTTTTGCATGTTGACCTAAAGTTGAGCCAGCACCATCTTTTGAAAAGGCTATCTTTTTCCTACTGGATGTTTTCAGCTCCTTTGTCGAAGATCAATTGGCCATAGATGTGTGGTTTCAATTCTGGGTATTTGATCCTATTCCATTGATGTGCCTCCCTGTCACTGAACCAATACCATGTAGTTTTTAATACTACTGCTCTGTAGTATTGCTTGAGGTCTGGGACATTGATTCCCCCAGAAGTTCTTTTGCTATTGATGATAGTTTTAGCTATCCTGGGTTTTTTGTTATTCCAGATGAATTTGAGAATTGCTCTTTCTAACTCTATGAAGAACTAGGTTGGGATTTTGATGGGGATTGCATTGAATCTGTATATTGCTTTGGTCAAGATTGCCATTTTGACTGTATTATTCTTGCCAACCCACGAGCATGGAAGATTTTCCCATTTTCTGATGTCTTCTTCAAATTCCCTCTTCAGAGACCTGAAGTTTTTGTCATATAAATCTTTCACATGTTTGGTTAGCGTCACTCCAAGATACTTTATATCATTTGTGGCTATTGTGAAGGGTGTCATTTCCCTAATTTCTTTCTCAGCCTGCTTATCCTTCATGTATAGGAAGGCTACTGATTTGCTTGAGTTGATTTTATAGCCAGTCACTTTGCTGAAGTTGTTTATCAGTTGCAAGAGTTCTCTGTTGGAGGTTTTTGGGTCACTTAAGTATACTATCATATCATCTGCGAATAGTGATAGTTTGACTTCTTCCTTTCCGATTTGTATCCCTTTGACATCCCTCTGTTGTCGAATTGCTCTAGCTAGTACCTCTAGTACTATATTGAAGAGATATGGCGAGAGGGGGCAGCCTTGTCTAGTCCCTGATTTTAGTGCGGTTGCTTCAAGTTTTTCTCCATTTACCTTGATGATGGCTACTGGTCTGCTGAATATTGCTTTCACTATGTTTAGATATGGGCCTTGAATTCCTGCTCTTTCCAAGACCTTTAGCATGAAAGGATGCTGAATTTTGTCAAATATTTTTTCAGCATCCAATGAGATGACCATGTGGTTTTTTTCTTTGAGTTTGTTTATGTAGTGGATTACATTGATGGATTTCCGTATATTGAACCATCCCTGCATCCCTGGGATGAAGCCAACTTGATCATGGTGAATGATCGTTTTGATGTGTTCTTGGATTCGGTTGGCAAGTATTTTGTTTAGTATTTTTGCATCGATATTCATAAGAGAAATTGGCCTGTAGTTCTCTTTCTTAGTTGGATATTTGTGTGGTTTTGGTATCAGGGTAATTGTGGCTTCATAGAATGAGTTGGGTAGTGTTCCTTCTGTTTCTATTTTGTGGAATAATTTGAAGAGTATCGGTATCAGGACTTCTTTGAAGGTCTGATAGAATTATGCAGTAAAACCGTCTGGTCCTGTGCTCTTTTTGGTTGGAAGACTGTCTATGACCCCTTCTATTTCTTTGGGGGTTATGGGTCTGTTTAGACGATCTATTTGATCCTGGTTTAATTTTGGTATTTGGTATCTGTTGAGGAAATTGTCCATTTCCTCCAGATTCTCCAGTTGTGTTGAGTATAGGTTTTTGTAGTAGGATCTGATGATTTTTGAATTTCCTTAGTTTCTGTTGATATATCTCCCTTTTCATTTCTAATTTTGTTAATTTGAATACTGTCTCTGTGCCCTTTAGTAAGTCTGGCTAGGGGTTTATCTATCTTGTTGATCTTCTCAAAGAACCAGCTCCTGCTTTTGTTGATTCTTTGTATGCTTCTCTTTGTTTCAACTTGATTGATTTCAGCCCTGAGTTTGATGATTTCCTGTCTTCTACTCCTCCTGGGTGAAATTGCTTCTTTTTGTTCCAGAGCTTTCAAGTGCGCCATTAAGTTGCTAGTATATGCTCTCTCCTGTTTCTTTTTGGAGACACTCAGGGCTATGAGTTTTCCTCTAAGCACTGCTTTCATTGTGTCCCATAGATTTGGGTATGTTGTGCCTTCATTTTCATTAAGTTCTAAGAATTCTTTGATTTCTTTCTTTATTTCTTCCTGGACTAAGGTATCATTGAGTATATTGTTCAGCCTCCAAGCGTATGGGGATTTTCTGTTGTTTTTGTTGCTATTGAAGAACACTCTTACTCCATGGTTATCTGATAAGAGGCATGGGATTAGTTCGATCTTTTTATATTTGTTGAGATCTGTCTTGTGTCCAATTATATGGTCGATTTTGGAGAAGGTACCATGAGGGGCTGAGAAAAAGGTATAGTCTTTTGCTTTAGGGTGAAATGTTCTATATATATCTGTTAAATCCAATTGCTCCAAAGTTTCGATGAGTTTCTCCGTGTCTCTGTTTAGTTTCTGTTTTCCTGGTCGGTCCACTGTAGATAGTGGAGTATTGAGGTCCCCCACAATCATTGTGTTAGGTGCAATGTGTGCTTTGAGCTTTAGTAAGGTTTCTTTTACAAATGAGGGTGCCCTTACATTTGGAGCGTAGATGTTTAGAATTGTGAGTTCCTCTTGGTGGTTTCTTCCTTTGACTAGCAGGAAGTGACCTTCCGTGTCTCTTTTGATGACTTTGGGTTGAAAGTCAATTTTATCTGATATTAAAATGGCTACTCCAGCTTGCTTCCTGTGACCATTTGCTTGCAAAATTGTCTTCCAGTATGGGCCTCTCTCTTGTCTTTTGTCCAGCATTGGCTGGAAAATCCACACAACCAAAATGGGGCCATGATGTGTGAAATTTCAGCAATGGACCTGTTTATTTAAGGTTGAAGCAAGCTTTTTTTAACTCTACATTAAACATCCAAATTTTAAAAATCCAGACATTTTCATGTTTTCCAGCAGGATACATATGGCACCAATTAGGAAGAAGCAGTTCAGTTAAAGTCTTAAAGTGTCACAGGTTCATTCAAGAGTTATTGAATCCAGTTACACAGGTCAACACTCTATCATAAATGGCATCAGTAGAAAACATGATCCATCTTCAGGCTGGGGAAAGAATTTTACAACTGCTTTCATTGCTTATGTAAATTCTATCTCTATGCTATACACCTGGACTGGTGGCTTTAGATATTCTGAGACTCCTATCAGGTATAACAATTTAATTGGTAAAGAGAGACCTGATTGTATGGTGTAGGTAGGACAACAATTCTAGAGTTTAGAGAATACTGAGGCTGATATATGTGCAATTGCACTCAAACACTGTACTAATAATTGGGCCAAGGTGAAGAAACACTTTCAGGTCTCAGATATAGGTACTATTTCTCAAATATGGCAGAGAATGGCTTTGACTAGAAAAAAATTAATCATTTATATTTCATGTGAAATAAGTTTATGTGAACAAGATCTGATGCAACAATGTTGACTATGCTCAGAGTAACTAATGAGAAAAGCTTTTTAGTGGGAGCTTATTGTCCATGATCGGCAGCTCACACATTCTTCAATCTCTAAGGACACTGAAATGGAATACCTGAAGCAGAGTCCCTACACACTTCATCTCTCCCACCCCCCAAAAAACAGTAAATGGCATTTTTCTATCCATCACTAGCTTAATTCTAAGTCATAACTTTGACCCTCATTTCCCCAGTTTTGAGAACCTTCTCACTATGTGACAAAACACATATCTGATGCAGGTCTCTCTCTTTAGATCAAGATCCTTCCTACTTGGAAAAGTTCTGATTAACACATAAATGGCTGATTAAAATTTCATTTATAAAAAGGCCATTATTAATAAAAGAAAATATATCCACAAAGCAAACTAAAGTAGAATATATATACACACATACACACACACACACACACACACACACATATATATATATATATATATATATATATATATATATATATATACACACTTGGAGAGAGAGAGAGGAAGAGATAGATAGATAGATTGATTCCAGGTACTTGAAATCTGCCTTGATTCAAGTCCAATATTGACAACCAAGGTATTGCTCCCAAAATGCCTCAAAGAGGTTTCTAACAACAAATATTGGTGACATTTCAAATATTCTAATTCACAATATTTAAAATGTAAATCTTAGGAAACATCATTATATGATATGATTTTGAAAAATGATCTAACCATATTTTTCACTTTACAATTTGGATTATGTTGAATGTCTTGAAGAAAGCAGAAAGCTGATGGAGGGCCAAGGCTGGGAACTGACAGTTACTTGATATATCAAATCTTTCTGTATGAACTTTTACTTATCTGTAATCCTCCTGTCTCAACTCCGAACTACTATGTCCCCCTATGTATTTAATGATTATTCATATTTCACAGGTAGAACACAGGACCTCAAGATTGCATTTATAGAATTGAAACAAGCTATTTTTCTTACTAATCATTGCTCAGCCAAAAAGAACAATTTGATACACATAAAGCCCTTAGAACTTCAGAGTTTCAATTTAACATTTTCCATTAGTTTCCTGTTACAGCCATCACAACCCTATTCTCGAAACAGCTGCATACCCCAAAGTGATAAACTTATTTGGAAACTTTTCCCCCATAATTTGAAATCCAAAGGCCACTTTCAGTGACCCACTTCTTCCAAAAAGGATATGCCTTGTATTCCCTCTCAGGTAGTTTCACTCCCTAGTGACCAAGAACTCAAATCTATTAGTGTATGTGAACCATTCTTATTGAATATACCACACAATTTATTTCTGTAGAACTATGTATTCTCATGCACAACACAAAACCATTATTAAGTGTTGTTTACAATAACCAAAAAAGGGGCATAGGAAGAATAGAAAGCTGTAGAACACCACAGCTATGTTAGAGTACTATAAACATATTTTGAATTGTTAAATAATAATTAAATTTCTATTATAAAGCTTTGCTATTCTAATAACTCAAAGCTCCTGATGTCATTGATAACTCCTGTCTGAGGGACAATATTTACCTCTCTAGACTTGGAGAAATGATATGTTAATTCATAAGAAAAAAGGTTTTGTGTCATCTAAGAATCAAGTTACACTGATAGGTTTCTTGAAACAGAATAAAAATCAGGTTAGAAATGTAAGGTTGCTTGGGTAAATGTTCCTCTGGAAGCTGAACAAATTTTCTATCACTTTCAATAAACACTCATGACTTTGTAATTATCACAGATAATGATGGTCCTGATTCATACTAAGTGTTTTACTGCTACATGTGCCTTGCTGGTTGATTCCTGGGATGCCCAATTTGGGAAAAATTTACCTTATTTCATTACTACAAATTTTACTTCCAATATACATGAAACATTAATTAAATGCACTTAAATGTGCCTTGAGAGCTAAGAGTGGCATTTTAATTTCACCAATGCTTTGCTTTATTTGTAGTGGTTTCTTACCTATTTTCTAAAATTCAGGAGGTTTGTGTTGTTGATGCTATTATAATTGCTATTGATTTATTTTTGCTTTCTTTTTTTCATTTTTTATTGAATATATTCTTCATTTACATTTCAAATGTTATACCCTTTCCCATTTTTTCCCCTCCCAGAAAACTGCCAACCCATCCTCCCTTCCCCTGACTCCAAGAAGATGCCCCTTCACCCAAACCACTCTTATATACCACACCTATGATTTCCCCATGCTGGGGCATCTATTGAGTCTTCATTGGACCAAGGACCTCTCCTCCTACCAATGTCCAACAAGGCATTCTTCTACCAAAATTGCAACTGGAGCCATGTGTATCCTTTTGGTTGATTGCTTAGTCCCTGGGAGCCATGGGGTCTCTGGTTGGCATGCATCATTCTTTCCATGAGGCTGCAATCGCCTTCAGCTCCTCCAGTCCTCCCTCCAATTCCTCCTTTGGGGAACCTGACTTCAGTCCAATGGTTGAATGCTAGCATCTGCGTCTGTATCTCTAAGGCTCAGGAGACAGCCATAATAGGCTCCTATTGGCAAGCACGTCTTGGCATCCACAATAGTGTCAGGTTTGGCAACTGTTTATAGGATGATTCTCCAGGAAGGACACTCTATGGATGGCCTTTCCTCCAGTCTCTGCCCCACACTTTGTCTCCATAATTGCTTCTGGAAATATTTTGTTCTGTTTCTCAGAAATACTGAAGTACCCACACTTTGGTCTTCCTTCTTCTTGAGCTTCATATGGTCTGTGAATTGTATCCTGTTTATTGTGAGCTTTGGGGCCAATATTCACTAGTCAGTGAATGAATATCACATGTGTTCTTTTCTGATTGGGTTATCTCACTATGGATGACACTTTCAAGTTCCATCCAATTGCCTAAGGATTTCATGAATTAATTGCTTTTAATAGCTATGTAGCACTCCATTATGTAAACACACCATGTTTTCTGTAGCCCTTCCTCTGTGAAGGACATCTGGTTTCTTTCCAGCTTCTGGCTATTATAAGTAAGACTGCTATGAGCGTAGTGGAGCATGTGTCCTTATTACATATTGGAGCATCTTCTGAGTATATGCCCAGAAGTAGTATAGCTACTCAGGTTGTACTATGTCTAATTTTCTGAAGAACTGCCAAACTAATTTCCAGAGTGGTTTTAACAGCTTGCAATCAAACTAGCAATGGAGGAGTGTTCTTTCTCCACATCCTCTGCAGCATCTGCTGTCCCTTGAGTTTTGATCTAAGCCATTCTGAATGGTATGAGTTGAAATATAAGGGTTGTTTTGATTTGCATTTCCCTGTTAACTACAGATGTGGAACATTTCTTTTTGTGCTTTAGAGACGTTCGAGTTTCCTCAATTGAGAAGACTCTGTTTTACTCTGTACCTCATTTTTAATAGTGTTATTTGCCTCTCTGAAGTTTAACTTCTTTAGTTCTATATATACATTGGATATCAGCCATCTATTGGATGTAGGATTGATAAAGATCATTTCCTACTCTCTTGGGTGCCGTTTTGTCCTATTGACAGTGTGCTTTGCCTTACAAAACTTTGCAGTTTTATGAGATCACATTTGTTGATTCTTGTTCTTAGAGTAGAAGCCATTGGTGTTCTTTTCAGGAAATTTTCTTCTGTTCCCATGTGTACAAGGCACTTCCCCACTTTCTCCTCTATAAGCTTCAGAATTATCTGGTTTAAGGTCCTTGATCCACTTGAACTTGAGTTTTCTACAAGGAGTTAAGAATGGGTCAATTTGCCTTTTCTACATGACAACCTCCTAAAGATCCATCACCATTTCATAAAAATGCTCTATTTTTTTCTACTGGATGTTTTGAGCTCCTTTGTCAAATATCAGTGACCATAGGTGTGTGTGATTATTTCTGGGTCTATTCTATTTATCTTTCTGCCTGTCTCTTTATGAATATCATGCAATTTTCATCACTATTGCTCTGTAGTAGAGCTTGAGGTAGGGGTGATGATTCTACCAGAAGTGTTTTGCTGTGGAAAATATTTTTTTTTGGTATCTTGGATTTTTGTTATTCTAAATGAATTTGCAAATTCTCTTTCTAGTTCTATGAAGAATTGATGTGGATTGCATAGAATATGTAAATTGCTTTTGGCAAGATGGCCAGTTTTCCTATATTAATCCTGCCAATCCATGAGCATGGGAGATCTTTCCATCCTCTGAGATCTTTGATTTCTTTCCTAGAAGGCTTGAAGTTTTTTTTTGTAATACAGATAGTTCACATGCTTGGTTAGAGTCACACCAATATATATATATATAATATTATTTGTGATTATTATGAAGGATGTAATTTCCCTAATTTCTTTCTCAGCTTTATTTATCCTTTGTGTAGAGAAACACTACTCATTTGCTTGAGTCAATTTTGTATCCAGTCACATTGCTGAAGTTGTTTATCAACTTTAGTTCTCTGGTGGAATTTTTGGGGACACCTAAGTATATGATCTTATTATCTGCAAATAGTGATATTTTGACTTCTTACTTTTCAATTTGTACACCTTTGACATTTTGTTGTCTAATTGCTCTAGCTAGAAATTCAAGTACTAGAAGAATTGAATAGATAGGGAGAGAGTGAACAGCCTTGTCTAGTGCCTGATTTTAGTGGATTGCTGCAAGTTTCTTTCCATTTAGTTTGATATTGGCTACTGGTTTGCTATATATTGCTTCTAATATATTTAGGTATGGGAATTTAATTCCTGATCTCTCCATGACTTTTAACATGAAGGAATGTTTAATTTTGTCAAAGGCCTTTTTAGCATCTAGTGAAATGATCAGGTGTTTTTATTTTCTCTTTGAGTTTGCTTATGTGGATTACATCGATGGATTTTCATATATTGAACCATGTCTGTAGCCCTGGGATGAAGCTGATTTGATCATGGTGAATTATCATTTTGATGTATTCTTTGATTTGATTGGCAAGAATTATATTGACTATTTTCACCTTAATGTTCATAAGGGAAATTAGTGTGAAGTTCTTTCCTTGTTTGGTCCTTGTTTGGTTTATGTACAAGCGTTATTGTGGCTTCATACAATGAAATGGGTAATGTTCACTGTATTTCTATTTTGTGGAATAGTTTGAAGAGTATCAGTACTAGGTCTTCTTTGAGGTTCTGACTTAATTCCCCACTAAACCCATCTGTTCCTGGGCATTTTTGTTTGGGAGATTATTAATGTTTGCTTCTATTACCTCAGGGCTTATGGAACTATTTAGATGGTTTTTTGGATTCTGTTTTTGCATTGGCACGTAGGATGTGTCTACAAAATTGTCCATTTTGTTTAGATTTTTTCTGATTTTGTTCAGTATATACTTTTGTATTAACATCTGATGAATTTTTTAAATTACTAGTTTCTGTTAAGTCTTCCTTTTCATTTTTGATTTTGTTAAATTTTGGGTAGTGCTTCTTTGCCATCTGGTTATTCTGGCTAAGTGTTTATCTGTCTTGTTGATTTTCTCAAAGAACCAGCTCCTGGTTTTGCTGATTCTTTGTATAGTCCTTTTCATTTTTATTTGATTGATTTTGGCCCTGAGTTTGATTATTTCCGGTAGTCTAATCCTTTGGGTATATTTGCTTCTTTTTGTTCTAGAGCTTTCAGGTGTGTTGTCAAATTGCTAGTGTAAAGTCTCTCCATTTTCTTTTTGGAGGCATTTAGATCTATGAGTTTTCCTCTTAGCACTGTCTTCACTGTGTCCCATAAGTTTTGGTATCATGTGTCTTCATTTTCATTAAATTGTAAAAAGTCTGCAATTTCTTTCTTTATTTCTACCTTGACTGAGTTATCATTGAGTAGAGCATTTGTCAGCTCCCATGTGTTTTCTGTCATTGTTGTTGGAACTTAAGAACAGCCTTAAACTGTGGTTGTCTGATAGGGTGCACAGAATTATTTCAATATTCCTGTTTCTGTTGAGGCCTGTTTTGTGACCAATTATGTGGTCAGTTTTGGAAAAGGAAGATGCTGAGAAGAAGATATGTTCTTTTGCTTTAGGGTGAAATGTTCTATAAATATCTGATAGACCCATTTGGTTCATAACTTCTGTTTGTTCACTGTGTCTGTTTAGTTTCTATTTCCATGACTTATCCATTGATGAGAATGGAGTGTTAAAGTATCCCATTATTATTATATGGGGTTCAATGTGTGCTTTGTGCTTTAATAATGTGTCCTTTATGAATGTAGTTGCCCTTGCATTTGGAGCATGGATGTTCAGAATTGAGAGTTCTTGGTTGATTTTTCCTTTGACCAGTATAAAGTGCCACTCCTTATCTTTTTTTGACAACTTTTGTATGAAATTCAATTTTATCTGATATAAGAAGACACTCCAGCTTGTTTCTTGGGACCATTTGCTTGGAAAATTGTTTTCCAATCTTTGACCTAGGTAGTGACTGTCTTTGCCATTGAGGCAGGATTCTTCTATGCAACAAAATGTTGGGTTCTATTTACATATCCAGTCTGTTAAGTCATGTCTTTTTATTTAGAAATCGAGTCATTTGATGTTAAGAGATATTAAGGAAAAATAATTTTTTGCTTTTTATTATTTGTGTTGTTTAAGGAGGAATTATGTTCCTGTGGCTATCTTCTATTTTGGGTTTGTTGAAAGATTACTCTACTAATTTTTCTAGGGTATAGAAAAAGCTTTGTGTTGATATTTTCCACACATTATCCTTTGTAGAGCTGGATTTGTTAAAAGATAATGTGTAATTTTGATTTTGTCATGGAATATCTTATTTTCTCCGTCTATGGTAATTGAGAGTTTTGCTGGGTATAGTCACCTGGGTTGACATTTATGTTCTCTTAGGGTCTGTATTACATCTGCCGAGGACCTTCTAGCTTTCATAATTTCTGGTGAGAGGCCTGGTATAATTCTGATAGGTCTGCCTTTATCTGGTATGTGACCGTTTTCTCTTACTGCTTTTAATATTCTTTCTTTGCTTAGTGCATTTGGTGTTTTGCAATTTTTGTTCTGGTCCAGTCTGGTTGGAGTACTGTAGACTTCTTGTATTTTCAGAGACATTTCTTTCTTTGGGTTAGGGAAGTTTTCATTTATAATTTTGCTGAAGATATATACTGGCCCTTTCAGTTGTTGGTATTCTCTTTCTTATCTACCTATAATCCTTAAGTTTGGTCTTCTCATTGTGTCCTGGATTTCCTGGTTTTTTAGGTTATAAGCCTTCTGCATTTTGCATCTTTGACTATTATGTCAATGTTTTCTATGGTATCTGAGATTTCTTCTTCAATCTCTTGTATTCTGTTGTTGATGCTTGCATCTATGACTCCTGATTTCTTTCTAAGATTTTCTATCTCCAGAGTCATCTCCCTTTGTGACTTTTTTATTATTTTTACTTCCACTTTTAGATCCATAATGGTTTTGTTCAGTTACTTCACTTGTTTGTTTGGATTTTCCTGTATTATTTTTAAGGGATTTCTGTGTTTCCTCTTTAAAGACGTCTACCTGTCCTCCATGTTCTCAAGTACTCCTTTAAGGGAGTTTTTTTATGTCCTTCTTGAAGTCCTATATCAGGATCATGTAATGTGATTTCAACTCCAGCTATTTCTTGTTGGGGTATCCAGGACTGGCTGTTGTTGGCAAACTGGGTTAAGAAAATGGCATACTACCTTGGTTCCTGTTGGTAATGTTCTTGTATTTGCCTTCTGCCATCTGGTTATCTGGTGTTAACTCATCTTGTTGTCTCTGACCTTGGCTTATCTTTCCTGCGAGCCTATTATTCTGTACTCCTTGGATTCCCATTCTTTCTGTATGCACAGTTATATAGGCACTCCTGGGATACCAGATCTCTTGTAGTGGTATTTGTGTATGTAGCTCAGTGTGCCAGAATCGGTTCTGTGTTCTCAGGCCTCTCTACAGTCCTGGGAATCTAGTTATTGCCCTGTGCCACCTGGATATGGTGCACTGTGGCAGAGGATGGTCCCCAGCTGGAGACAGAAACCAGAAGGCTCCTGACTGAGGATTAAAGATGAGTTCCTCTGAGCAGCAGGGGTGGTCTTTGTGTTCTCAAGCCTTTCTATACTCCAATTGTCCTGAGAGCAGTGGGTTTTCTAGGACGGGTCAAGAAGGAGATGGTGTCTTCATTTGAGCAGAGCAGCCAAGAGTCTGCCCCAACAAAAAGGACAGGTGGTAGAGAGTGGATTTTAATTTGAAAGGAGACGGTATCACTGCTTTCACATTAACTGAAATGATGTGCTTAACCATTGTATCTAAACTCAAAATACTTCCTGAAATGCTGGAAAATGCTTCCTACTGGTATGCATTTCTCTGTAATAATCACATTTTAGTAGCTTTGTTAGGGAATTTTGAGGACTATGTGGCTTGGGTATTATTTTGCCCTTCCTACCTGAACAGCCTAGTCTCAACAGGAGCTCTGCTGGTGGAGTAATGATGACAACTTTAGTTGCTAAGTTCACAGAATCTCTCCTCCCTATACTCAATGGAGGTATAAAGAAGGAAATATGAGAAGTAGCATGTTTTCAGACGATCTGCTAAGGATAATGCCACCACACTGTTAGAGATAAAACTCAAACCGAGTAAAGTGAGAGGAATAGTCCTTCAAGATTGAGCAGCATTTACTTTATTTTCTCCTGATTAAAAATATTTACATTGGCTGTAAACACTTTTCTGGCAGAGGCTGCTTTAACATTTGAGACTTCTCACATAATGCTTAATATTATGTAAATATTTTACACAAATAATTAAATTAAAATATTCTAATCTATGTATTTGTTGCAGTTGTTTTATGCAGTGTGCCTTTTTTTTAGTACTGTCCATTTCATATCATTTGTAATTATGTACCTACTGACAATGGACCAATAAATAAATTGTGTTCTTAAGGTATTTCAAGCTATCTATGAATGTTTTCTTTTGGGACATTTTTCAAAACAAAATAAGCATTCAGGGGGGAGTCTGTGCATGAAGACTGATAAATATTACAGACTGCAGAATATTATTCCCACAAGGTGGCCTTTTAGAAATATTTGGATAAACTATGTTAAATGAATGCCTTTGAAAGAAATGATATAAAATAGTGCACTGAAACATCCATATTATTTCTGTGGGAAAGGTAAAAGACTCAGAGCAATATTCTTGGTTCATTTCATAGGTCCAAATATGTTAAGACATAAAAACTGGTATATTCCATTACTATATTTCTACTCATTTAATCTAATTTTAAACACCACTCATACTTTCCTTGCTTTCAAAATAAAAGCAAGTAGTGCTTTGTTGGCACTGTTTTGAGATCAGTTGCTAGGACCCCTTTCATCACAGCATGCAGATCTTTAGGATTTGCTTCAAACTGCTGAGTGGTATCTTCAGTGGTTAACTGCATAAATATCAAAACGTTCTAACTAAAATAATCCTAGAAATGAAAAATCTGTTACATAACATATAAACTACGGTGGAGAGCCTCCTCAATTTGGAAAAGAGTGGGTTAAGCTATGAGATGAAATAGAGGAATTTGTTCTAACTTAATAAACATACATATAGTGTCAGGCTTTGGGACCTCCCCTTGAGCTGGATCTCACTTGCCTGTCTCTGGAAATTATTTTCCTTAGGCTACTCTCCATTTCTCTTGCTGTAATTCTTTCAGATGGGAAAGATTATGAGTCAGAGTTGTGACTCCATCAACTGATGCCTTGTTTTCCTGCTGGAATTGGCCTCTATAAATACTCTCTCCCTTCTATCTCCCTACTGTATTTCATCGAAGGTCCCTCACTTTGGGTCTCTCACCTCCCAGGCCTCTGGTGTATTCTGGAGGGTTGCCCTCCTATCTCTGGAAGTTGCCAGTTTCCATACTTTATGCTGGCTCCATAGGGCTTCAGTCCTTTTCCCTCACCCAATAACAGATATGATTCCTATTCACCCCACACATTACACTCTTCCACTTCCTTCCCAGGTTCTTTCCTCTGTCCTCACTTGTGATTGCTTTGTTCATCCTCCCAAGTGACTCCTCACTTGGGCACTTCACCTTGTTGAACTTTTTGAGTTCTGTGGACTGTATCTTGGGTACTCTGTACTGTTTTTGGTTAAGACTATTACTCAGGCTATGTAGTGCTCACAAAAAAGGGACCTCACATGATCTCATTCCTCAAAACCCAACAAGCAGCTGAAAGTGTCAGATGCAGATATTTGCACCTAACACACATACAATAGAGGACTGCCAGGTTTGTGTTCAGTCAGAGATGATGAACCTGACCCTCAAGAGATTGGAGGCCCCAGAGTATTTAGAGGTCATGCAGGGAGAAGGTATTAGATGTGGAACAGTTGGAGGGTGGACAGGGGGGATAAAATATGGATCTTAAAAAATAAATTAATTAAAAATATATTTTGCCATACAGACTAATTTACAACCTGTTACATCTCAGTGTCTCAGTACATATTTGTTATATATGTTGGATTCAGTTAAAGGAGAAAACCAGAAAAACCAAGAATAGAGAGTTGAGCATGTAAGTGGACTTATCTATAACCAGATTCTTGAAGTTCAAATTCCCACTCTAGAACATGGGGTTCCTATAACTTTGGACAGATCCCTTAGTTGTCTGTGCCTTGATGGATTCATTTGTAAATTGTAGATGATAATGTTCATGAGTAAATTTGAGGAAAATGAAAAATCAATTCTTTTTAACTGATCAGGTAATAAAAGAACTAGCTAGATGTTAAAAAATATACACATAGGAAATATGAGGTGTTTAGGCACAGCTCAAAGAAACAAACAAACATACATACAAATTGACCAACACAACTTTGGGTTATCATCATAGAAGAAGGAAAAATGAATGACACAATGGGCACTGTGAATATATTTAATACAATATAGTGGAAATTATTCATAACAGAATGAAGAAGATAGACATCCAAATATCAAAGGCATGCAGAGTGCTAAAAGTACAGGACCTACATAGAAAGTCTCCATGTCATATCAGGGTTAAAGAAATAAAAATATCTTTTGGATTTTTTTCTTCTGTCTATATTCCTCTGCCTATTTTCTTGTGAAGCATGTTTTTGGTCAAATTTTATTTATATAATAATACACTTTTTATTATGTAGCTGCGCTATAATTTAAATATGCATTTCCTACTTGTTTAGAACTATGCATTATGAAAATTGTTTCCTATTTTTACTAAATATATAGATACTTGTTTTTTAGATAACAGTTCAAATATCAATGGTTAGCCTAATTCTAACTATAGATAACCTTAAAGATCATTCCCTCTATACTTCTCAAATGATTTACTCACCATGCCATATTTATAAAGTTATGATATCAAACAGAGATCTTTTTCTGCCAAGCAATTAGTGTATCCAGAGAAATGCATCCACGGCCCTGAGCTTTTGTCATATTTCATGCTATAATATCCTTGGCTAATTAGTAAGACTTGAAGCTCCTACCTCAGTCTCCTGAGGGTTGTAATTGCACATGTAGGCCAGTACATTTATAGCAAGCAATGATGTTTAAAATTAACTTTAATTTTTAAAACTATGTATAACTATGAAGATGGTAAGTAGTAAGGTTTCACTTTATGTTACTAGCCAAGTCCTGAAAGCAATTTCTACCACCTTTGTTTTCTGTTTCCCCATTTAGAATATACTTTCTACATCTTTTTTGGCTTCTATTTTATAATACATTCCAAAATATTCTGGTGATACAACTGAGGACACTTAGTTCCAACCACCACTGAAGAACAGTTCTGAGATGTATCCATTTACAGAGATCAGGCCTCAACTTAAATGTTTCCACATCAAGCTGGATATTATTTTGCATAACCACTCAACAATATTCCACTGTATAAAACCTACCTTCTTATGTTTCAGACACTTAGTACATTGGTTTTACTTACAATCTAATCTATGTGAAATATGTTATTAGTGGACAGCTATTTTTCCTGTCTAGAATCAGAAGGAAGAATCGTTGGACTATTTTCTAAGGATCAGTATCTAACTAAGAGGACCTCTTGTAACTGATCATTGCTTAATCATGGATGGACATGGTTTGAACTTTCTCCATGGCTTTTGCAGACTGCATCATTCTGTCTAAGGACATGTTGTACCTTGATGAGATTGGGATTTGTTTTTTTTTCATCTGATTCATTTTACCTCAGTTGTTTGGTGTTTTGACTGGAAGATGTACAGTGTTTTTAGTATGCTATATTCTACTGAGTACATATTATGATCCATCATATAGTGTACTGTTGGAAAATTGGAAAATTAAAGCTTGCATAAAGAATGAACTTCTAACTTTCCATAACATCTCTTCTGGTGACTAAGAGATAAGAAGGGGGAAGAGAAAAACAAAGTGAAACCAGGATTCACTTTATTGGAGAGAAAGCTTATCAGTCACATGCCAGAATTGAATTTTGACCTTCTAGAGTACTAGATTAGAAATTTCCAAATAAAACTACACTTTAATGAAATTCCTTACATTGTGATAAACCCACAGTGAAAAGTATTTCTGGTTCTACTACATAACTCTAATTTTACTTCTGTTGCCAACTATAACGTAGATATTTTTGTGTAGTATATCTGACATAGAACCTTTGTGAAATGGTCACTTGACCCAAAAGTGTTTATAACCTACAGTTTCAGAAATCTTTCTGCAGAGACTATGGAAGAGTCAAGTATTGTGTACTATGGGCCTCCTTGAAACTCTCAAGAAAGTGAGACACTTCCTGCCAATTCAAGCAGCCAAGACTTCCAGAAGAACAGGAAGACCATCTACTGTTGCTCATTACACACTCTTTCAGTAATTTATGCAAACACTCCTTGCTCAGCCATGGTCCACACTTGCCAGAATAATAGTTCCCAAGTCTAGCAGGTACATCCTGCCTGATCATAGACCATTATGACCAGAAGAACCATGTTTTTGCACAGTCACGCTCTGCTCTGACATGACCCATGAAGTCCAGACATCTATGCCATTACTTCAGAAGATGCCCATTTCCCAAACAAAGGCCTTGTCTTCCAATGGTCCATCTTCAAAATTCTAGTGAATACTTCCTTCTGGATTAGAGGCAAGATAGGTTGCCACAACTCCATCCCTCAATTGGATGAAGACCTTTATTATAACCAGCATACACATAGTACAACAGATACTAGAGGATAAAGAAAACAAAAGTCATCGCCCATCATAGGCAAACATAGAAATTGGCAACTAGACCTCTAATCAACCCAAATCCAGCTGCCTAAACTCAGAAATAAATTTGGAATGCTCTTGGACACCTATAGTATAGTTCTGGACTCACACCTCAGTCCAGAGGAGCCTTGTGGGAAACCAAGAGTGTCCCATAAGAATCTCACAGAATTCACCAGAGTAACAGAAGAAATACAAAAGACAGATATAAGAACAATTCTTGAGACCAAGGCCAACTGAAAAGCAGTCATGTATAAAGAAAATTTACAGAGCCCTTGTGCAGGGCTAACATTAGGAGAAATAAGAACAGCTTTTTAAAAAGAGCTGCCCACAGTCTTCTGAGATGTCCCGAACTCTACCTGCTGCAGGCAGTCACTGTCATGGCATGCTGTCCCCAGCATTTCACTCTGTTTGTTAAGAAGTTGTATGTTGTTGACATTCACCATTAAGGCCAAGAGTGAGCATGAAAATAAAGAGATCACAACTGGAGAATTAGAAGACAGAGTAAGAAAAGTCCAACAGTCATTTTACCATTGTGTAAAAAAGATCTCCAGTTCACATCTTGCAGAAAGGAATTGTTACAGATGAGCCAAAGTGAGTAGTCAATTTCTCCAAAGAAGCAGAGCAAATGTGGGAGTTGCTAATATCTGCAATTTCACGGTGTAAATTGTTAATATTCATAGCTTTGTATGAATTATTCCACAAGCCTGTAATATGCTTTGGAATACATCCTCAGTCACAAGTATACTCAATGTAAGGCAGGGGAGTAACACAGATCTGTCTAAACAAAGAATAACATTGGACTGATAATCTGACCTTGATAATTTGAGTTTCATGTTACATAAAAAGAACTGCCTTTTCTAGCACATTCAACCTGTCCTCAAACACTCTATCTTCTCTTTAGTCAACAGAGCAATACTAACATTCTTAGATCACCAGTAAACATGATGAGCAGAGTGGGCTTCCTTGACTAAAGAAGTTGTAGACAAGGCAAAAGAAGAAAAAACACAAATCATAGCACTAATAACTATAATTAAGATGGCCACAAATTCTTACATCTATAAACTATAGAGAAAGCATGATGAATGAATTCTCTGCCAGAATTAGAAAACCATGTCTCATTAATATAGACATGTAGAAGTACATATGGAGGCTGTTGTAATATGATAAAAAACATTTTTTCTTGTAACAGTGAGATATGGATAATTGACAATTTATACAAGTAACATGATAAACACCATAGCTTGGGACTGGAATTTCTGCTCTTCCACATTGTGATTATATAATCTGATGAGGCAGTCAGATATCCATACTGCTGGTCCATCATCCTGTGGAAAGACAAAAGTGTACCCTCTTCCTAAGGACAGAAGAATATTTGGTCCTTCCATGTAGATGAAAGCACATCTTTCCTCAAAACTAATAGATGGCGGAGTTCCATAGGATCCCAATGGCACTGCACTACAGAACTATTCTTAAAATCAATATTCAGATAATTTACTACAAGAAAGAAAGTAAATTATAGTATATGTCCATATAAAGAATTTGAAGAATTCTCAAGCTTACAAATTAAAGGTACATTCTAAGGTTCTAGAAAAATACAGAGAAAAAAATCAGGAGGATTAAATATCAGGAAATAATCAAATGTGAGCCTTAAACCAATCAATTATGAGAAAAGGGAACAATACCAACAATAAAAGAAGAATTATTACTTGGAAAAATAATAAGAGAGAAAACCCCTTAGACAAACTAACTAAAAGCTAATGGCCGTAGGTGTTTAAGAGAGACTTGGAGGACAGGATGTTTGGTGGCTGTCATCAGTTTGAAAATAAAATAAAATAATTAATAAAAACAATCTGTTAAAAAAGAAAACCTAGATATGAGTAGCTTTGGCTTAGATAAAGAAAATTAAACTAGTGTCTGCTCTTCCTGAGGACATGGGTTCACCTCCCAGTACACATATGACAACTAAAAACAATCTGTAATCCCAGTTTCTGCGGATCCAATGCTTTGTTTTGGTCTTTGTGAGCACTGAATCTTCATGACACGCAGATCTATAACCAGGCAAATCACATACTCATAAAATAAATAAAATCGCAATGATTAAGTCAATGTTATAGTTGCATGAAATCAATGTCTAGCTTTTCTATTCTGTCTCATTGACCAGCATATTGGTTTCATTCCATATATATGATAGAGAAATACTCAATAATTAGATAGATAGATAGATGATAGATAAATATGTAGACAGAAAGAGAAAGAAACAGAGAAGCAGATAATCAGTCCATCCTCAATTCCATCCTTGTCAGGTTCACTGCATTAACTTGTGAGTCAGTCTTTCCCTGGGAGAGTCATGTGTCCATGCATAGCCTGCTTATAAATGCTAGGCTACACCACCTCTACCAAGAACTTCTCAGCTTTGGTAAGTGAACACCAGATTCCCCAGGGTAGTGCCTACCTTCTCTCATTTGTTTGTTCATTTTATTTATTTTATTTTATTTTATTTTATTTTATTTTATTTT
The DNA here is from genome assembly GCA_964023405.1 of Apodemus agrarius. NCBI lineage: Eukaryota > Metazoa > Chordata > Mammalia > Rodentia > Muridae > Apodemus > Apodemus agrarius. Next base: position 75,801,910 of record OZ030007.1, on the reverse strand, counting down.
ATTTTATTTTATTTTATTTTATTTTATTTTATCTTATTTTATTTTATTTATTTTATTTTATTTTTATCTGTACCTAACATTCTTTCTCCTGGAAGCCCTTCTAATTGATAATGTCTGGTTTGTTGATTCATTTACAATTTCTGATATTCTTGTGCCATAAAATACTTTGTTTTGACAAAGTGTTCTGTTTTACATGTGACTAACAAGTTTCTTCAACAACGTTTTTAATAATGACTTTCTTTTTATTTGATGTTCTTCACATCCTATAGACTATTTCTTCCAAAAAGACAGGTCCAAGAATATAGGGTGTTCTTTTTTATCCCTACAGGCTTTATATTTCCATTCTCCAAACAGTATAATATGGATCAAGGTTTGTCCCCAATGGAACACAAAGTAATGGACCTCACAAAAACATTCAACAATTATACTGTGCTTCTGGGACAACATGATTAACTGAATAAAAATGAACTGATAGAGTTGGTGGAAAAGGAAATACCAAATTTCCTTTCGGTAAGTTTCTTTCTTGAAAGTGGATAATATGGTCTAAGATAGTCAAAGAGACAGGGTACTCTCAGTACAGGGTCAAGCAGGACTCTGTCACCGTTCTGTTCATACTTAGATAATTATCCTTAGGAAACTGCATGTGGACTCTACTGTGAGACACCTTATTCTCAATAGAGGTATGTAGTCTTCTACGAATGACAGTGATACACAAAACTAAAACACTGTATATCCAATGTATTTAATGCCTCGAGGATTGACTGTATGGCTTTTTAGTTGTTGTTTTGTGTTTGTTTTTGTTTGGGGATTAGCTTAATTAGAGTTTTACTGCTGTGAAAAGACACTATGACCAATGCAAGTTTTATAAAAGACAACATTTAATTGGGGCTGGCTTACAGGTTCAGAGCTTCAATCCATTGTCATCAAGGCAGAAACATGGCAGCATCCAGACAGATATGGTGCAGGAGGAGCTGAGAGTTCTATATCTTCATCTGAAGGCTGCTAGTGGAAGACTGACTTCCAGGCAGTCAGGGTGAGTGTCTTAAGCCCACACCCACAGGGACACACCTACTCCAACAAGGCCACACCTCCTAATAGAGTCACTTCCTGGGCCAAACATATACAAACCATGACATTCCACTCCCTGGCCCCCATAGGCTTATTCAAACATGAGTCTATGGGGGCCATACTTAAACATAGCATAATGCAAAATATATTTAGTCCAACTTCAAAAGTACCGGTAGTTTATAGCAGTCTCGACAGTGTTAAAAGTCCAAAGTTCAAGGTCTCTTTTGAGATTCATCCAATCACTTAACTGTAATCCCCCAAGCAAGACTGGAAACCAGCTGGGCAAAGTCCAAACTCTGCATCTCCATGTCTGATGGCAAATCAGTTCTAAGATATCTAACTCCTTTTTCATCTTTATTGACTTCAACAAGGTTATTTCTCCTGGGCTTATTTCACTCCCTGTTAGCAGCTTTCCTTGGCAGGGCTTTCGTATCTGTAACATCTGGATACCCCAAGTCAATATCAGCTTCATAACTTCTTATTCCAAAGTCTGAGGTCCACACATGATCTTTTGTGTATCTCCAAAGAACTAGTGTCATTTCTCCAGCTCTGCCCATTGTAGCACTCTAAGTTCAGATTGATCAACTCCACTGCCACTGTTGCTCTTGGTGGTCATCCCATGGTACTGGTATCTGCAATATCCTAGGGTCTTCCACTGCAACTATTCTTCACCAAAACCTCTCTTAGGCTTTCTTCATGGTACCGAGCCTCAACTCCTTCGCATGAGCCCTTCAGTCCTGGGCTGTCAATTACAACTGAGGGTACACTTTCACCAATGTCCTTCCATGGCCTCTCACAGTACCAAGCCTCAGATGTTCTTCATGCCTTCAAAACCAGTACCACCTGGATGATTCTTACACGTTACCAAGTACAGCTGCAGCATGTGGAACACTTGGCTATCTCTGGAATACAGCTGTTTTGTGGTCTCAGAAAGCAATTCCCATATTGCACCTCAGTGATGCTGGTCTTTTCTTAATTACCACTAATTTCTTAGCTCCAGCTAAATAGAATCAATTGTTTCAGTTGTTTCTTTTTCCTCTTGAATATGAAGCCAGAGACACATGGCTGAAGCTGTTGAGTTCTGCTGCTTGCAGGAGCTGCAACAGTGGCCCCCTTGTTCTATTACATTATCACTAGCTTTCTTTTTCCCAGCTCCTTCACTGCCTAAGTTGGCTGTCCTGAATCTGGCTCCTTAGACTGACTTTGAACTCAAGAGATCTGCATGCCTGTATCCTAAGCACTGGGATTTAAGGTGTGGTCCACCAAGCCTGGATTAAAGGTTGTCACCTAGAATTTGCTCTGTTCTAGGCTGGACTTGAACTCAGAGATCTGCTTATATTTGCCTCCTGGGATTAAAGGCTTGTATGACCATGCCTGAACCTAAACTTAACTGGGTGACTCTTGCCCCCAAGGTTACCACTCTTTTAATTCAATTTAATATCCTTGAATTCAGCTCCATTTCACTTCCTGGAGTCCCTTTAATACTCAAACTATATATTTTGTACTTTTCCTTTCTCAGCTTGCTATGTTTGTTCAAAATTCTCTTCATCGCACTTAACCAGAGAACAAAGTCTTTGTTGGGCTTTTTTGTGACTTCCTTTGCAGATGCAATTAATATAAATCTCTTTACCTTAGCCCTAGGCAGTCTCTTCAGACAATGGCAAAACGTAGCCATGTTCTTTACCAAAACATCACAAAAGCAGTCTCAGCCACATATTAAAAGTTCTTCTCCACTGAAACCTCTTGGCCATTCAGGCCTATGCAGTTCAAATGACCCTCAGCACCACTGTCTTCCATAGTCCTACTAGTCTGGACCATTAAGACCCACTTAAAGAATTCCATGGCTTTCCAAATCAAAAGTCCCTAAATCCACATTCTTTGGAACAAAAGCATTGTCGTGCCTATCACAGTAATACCCCAGTCCCTGGTACCAACTTCTGTCTTAGTTGGGGTTTTACTGCTGTGAACAGACACTATGACCAAAGCAAGTTTTATAAAAGACAACAATTAATTGGGGCTGGCTTACAGACTCAGAGGTTCAGTCCATTGTCATCACGGCAGAATCATGGCAGCATCCAGGCAGATATGGTACAGGAGGAGCTGAGAGTTCTACATCTTCATCTGAAGGCTGCTAGTGGAAGACTGACTTCCAGGCATCCAGGGTGAGGATCTTAAGCCCACACCCACAGGGACACACCTACTCCAACAAGACCACACCTCCTAATAGGGTCACTTCCTGGGCCAATCATATACAAACCATCACAGGGATGAAACATAACAGTGTGGGTATGGTAAAAGAGAATGAACTGCTACTATCAAGTGGGAACATTTGAGCTCATGCTAGGTCACTGTTTAAGGACAACCTCCAAGGTAGTTCATGACTCTGTGTTAGAAGGACACTAAGAGTCAACTGTGGATTTGGAGAAGTCTTATCATGGGTATTTTGGATAGAATATGCAAGAAATAAGCACATTTAAATAAAGTTAATATTCTCTTTTCAATCTTGCAGAAATAGATGCATACATGGAGACAAGTGACATACAATATCCAGATACTGAGTTTAATATATATGAGTAAGATTCCAACCTTCGTTACATTCCCTTCAACTATAAATTTGCTCTTGTGGACAAAATTAGAGATGTGGACAGCTGCTCTTTTCATTCCTATTAATGTTATTATTTTATTTCATGTTTTTCAATTTTCTTCTATGAGTCTTATGAAATGCAATACACATTTCTGCAGTTTGTGTGTGTGTTTGTGTATGTGTTTGTGTGTAGTAATATCTGTAGAATCAAGTATAGGGAATAAGACTTATTCATAGGATTTCTACTGTTCGTGAGCCAATAAAACTACTAAACCTATGTCCCCTTCAAAAGCACCACATGTTTTTATTTACAGAACCATATTTACAGCACCTGTGGAAAGGTTTCTATAAATGACGAACTTAGAATATCAGAATGCTGGATATGGCAGATGCATAGGATGAAGAGAATTCTCCATAGCCGAGATATTCTTTGTTTGAGTCATCCATGAATTCTACTCCATGATCTGAAAACTAGATAATTGGTCACATGGGTTCTAAGAGGGTCTCAGCTAAGGTGCCTCAGCCAGAGAGTGTAAGATCTGCAGCTAATCACTGGCTCAGAAAAACTAAGATCCATTACTAAATTGGAATCTACTCACATGCATCTCCTGCACATAGATTACCATACTGTTTGGAACTTAGAAAGCTTTACCTCTTCAAGAGTCCATACAGGATTGTTCTGCCAGTGTTTCCCAGTAAGAAGCCTGAGTGAGATGAACTAAACAAATTGCCTTCAAGGGAAGTAAATAGAGATAACAGACTGCACCACATGAGGGTTTAATTTATATCCTTGTCTCCTTTCCTTTACTGAGCTTTCAGACTCAACATTTGGAAAACTTTACCTTTTGTAAAGCCAGGTGTCTAATTTCATCAAAACCAATCACATTCCTTTAGGATAAATTTTTATAAGGATAAATGTGGGGGAATTTTAGACTTAATAACTGATTTATATTATTATTTAAAGCAGACTGAAAAGCAAAGTAAAGCTCTGAATTTAGAAGAAATCAAGGACCAAAATGGAAAGTAATAGCATGTAAATAGTTTACATTATCAAGAGTTCTCAGGTCTTAACTTTTACATTTAAATGTGATTTCTTGGTCAGTTTTCATATTTATCTGATGTTTGGTCACTCAGTGTGTACCCTGATCCTTTATATTGGACACAGTCAATATTAACAGTCATCTTTCATCCAGATGTTTAAAGAAGATCCTGCCACAAATATTTTGAACCAACCAAAACAGGAGACCAGCCTTGAAGAGTTATGGGATACAATGATTAAAATAGGACTTGAGTACTGTGAAAAGATAGCAATTCTAGATAGCAATGTTGTCTATAATTACCAGCTTCACAATCATGAACCTAACCTTAAAGAGGGACAAAACAGCCATGTCTAAAGCTACTAAGCAGGGGTTCAAGCAGGAGTTCAACTAAGCATCTTGCACCTAACTAACTGTTGCTATATAAATGTTATGTCACAAATATTAATACAATGGTTGTGTACCTAGACTTCAGGGGAATAAAGTCTTTATCCCCACTAATGTTCTCAGTGCTGCTGCTGCTGATTTCTTTTTCCTTTCCTTAAAACTGTCCACCAGTTGATATGCAACCTTCTACAGTGGTTTAAGTTCTTCATTTCTTTACAAAGAAATGATCAACAACAAAACATTAAGACTTTTTTACCACTTTTATTCATCTCTGTAACAATAACATACTGTTGAAATCAGTCCCAAGTCCACTTATCATTATGCCCATTTTCACAGAAGAAATTCGAAACAGATAGTCTCTTCCTTTCTCCATTTCTGTGATATTGCAGCAGGGTATGATCTATTCTATACATCACCATTTATCGCTCTACAACTTGAAACTGTATAGAACTAACTGCTTTTGTTCTAGGAATTCATGTCAGAAGAGTAATGCTGGAACTCTAGTAGGTGAACAGAGAGAAGTGAGATAAGCACCAGAAACCCTGTTTCTGAGACATGTTTCCTTGCTATTGGTCAATTGCATGAGTCTTTAGACTTTAGATTGTGGCATTCTCATCTGCAAGTTTAAAGAAATAATTTTTTCCATTCACTCTGCACGGTGGAAATGGTACATCTATTTGAATAAAAATCCATGAAAAACTTTGTGAGCTATTGTGCTGACAGACTCACAGGGGGAGGTTGCAGTCGTTTCATAACTGTATGTGTTTCCTCTCAGAAAAGTGTAAAGTGCAATTGAGGAAGTGTCTCATAGATTCCCTCTGCATTACCTATTGTTTATTATGGATTTGTGTTGAGTATTTCTTAAAAAGACTGTTTCCCATAAAAGCAATGTCAGCATAACCCAAACAATTAAAATAGATCCATGCAGGAAGCAATCTAAGAGGACAACTTGCAGATGAGGATAAGTTACTAAAGCAATATCCTACTTAAAAGACATGTTACAGGGTGGTACACAGAAAAGAATCCAGAAGGTATTTGTGTTTGACTTCAAATGACCATTGGTTAGGTATTATATATTGGCAAGATTTCACTGACAAGCAAGGCAACAGTTGGCCTCAGAAGAACTCTGAATCTGAATGAAAATGCCCATAGTTCCTTGGGAAAACCATGGTAGGAGTGTTGTGTGAGAGAAAACAAATTGAGAAATAGCATAAGTACTGAAAGCTCTGTGTCTTCCTTTGGTCACAGGCTGCTAAATCTGAAAGAAGCTCCATTTTGCTTCACTTCTAGACACCACAGTATCCCACGAGCACTCCCTGAGTAAATGTTGTGTTTTTGTTCCCTATAAAATGTAACCCAGGAGAGACGTGTAAGAGACTCTTATGTGTACAAAGACTCTAGAGTATGGTGTTAAGAATTCCAGAAGCTCTGTCAAAACAAAGGTATCTCCATTTTTCTGCTGTGGGTTTGCTTAGAGAAATGGTACCTGTATACTTTTCTAGAGTTTCCTCCTCTCTCACATTTTCTTTGATTTTTTTCTCTCCTTATTAATTAATCATGCCAAATATTAAGTATACAACCGATATAAATGAGCCCAGAAGCTCTGAATACTCAAGACACAATTAGTAAATCAAAAGATTACCAAGAAGGAAGAAGACCCTTGTCCTGAAAAGACTGAATCCAGTTTTGTAGGAGAATATCAGAACAGAGAAACGGGGCGGGGGGGGGGTGATTAGGTAGGGAATGGGTAGAAGGAAGAGGACTTATGGGACATATGGTGAGGGAGGAACTGGGAAAGAGGAAAGCCTTTGGAATGTAAACAAAGAATACAGAAAATAAAAAAAAGAAAAGAAAAAAAGAAAAAATTCTTCTGATGAATATTCTTTGTTTTTTATTTTATTTTTTTTTTTTAATTTTCTAGGGATTATGGGATTATTTAACTGATCTAATTGATCCTGATTTAATTTTGGTATTTGGTATCTGTCTAGGAAATTGTCCATTTCCTACAGATTCTCCAGTTGTGTTGAGTAAAGGCTTTTGTAGTATGAACTGTTGATTTTTTTTAATTTCCCCAGTTTCTGTTGTTTTATCCCCCTTTTCATTTCTAATTTTGTTAATTTGGATACTGTCTCTGTGCCCATTGGTTAGGCTGGCTAAGGGTTTTTCTATCTTGTTGATTTTCTCAAAGAAGCAGCTCCTGGTTTTGTTGATTCTTTGTATGGTTCCATTTGGTTCTGCTTGATTGATTTCAGCCCTAATTTGATAATTTCCTTTATTCTACTCCTCCTGGGTGAATTAGCTTCTTTTTGTTTCAGAGCTTTCAGGTGTGCTGTTAAGCTGCTAGTGTATGCTCTCTCCTGTTTCTTTTTGGAGGCACTCAGGGCTATTAGTTTTCCTCTTAGCACTGCTTTCATTGTGTCCCATAGTTTTGGGTTGGTTGTACATTCATCTTCATTGAATTCTAAAAAGTCTTTGATTTCTTTCTTTATTTCTTCCTTGACCATGGTGTCATTGAGTAGAGTATTTTTCAGTTTCCATGTGTATGTGAGCTGTCTGTTGTTTTTCTTGCTATTGAAGACCACTTTTACTCCATAATGATATGATAGAAGGCATGGGATTAATTCAATCTTCTTGTATTTGTTGACGTCTCACCTGTGACCAATTATATGATCGATTTTGGAGAAGGTACCATGTGGTGCTGAGAAAAAAAGTATATTATTTTGCTTTAGGATGAAATGTTCTATATATATATATCTTAAATCCAATTGGTCTGAAGTTTCAATTAGTTTTATTTGTCCCTGTTTAGTTTCTGGTTTCCTGATCAGTACATTGAGGAGAGTGGAGTTTTGAAGTCACCTACAATTATTGTGTTAGGTACAATGTGTGCTTTAAGCTTTAGTAAAGTTTCTTTTATGAATGAGGGATCCCTTGCATTTGGAGCATAGTTTTTCAGAATTGAGAGTTCATCTTGGTGGATTTTTCCTTTGACAGGCAAGAAGTGTCTTTCTGTGTCGCTTTTGATGACTTTAGGCTGAAAGTAAATTTTATCTGATATTAGAGTGGCTACTCTGGCTTGTTTCCTGAGACCATTTGCTTGTAAAATTGTCTTCCAGCCTTTTATTCTGAGGTAGTGTTTGTCTTTGACACTGAGATGTGTTTCTTGTGTGCAGCAAAATGTAGGGTCCTGTTTTCGTATCCAGTCTGTTAGTCTGTCTTTTTATTGGGGAGTTGAGTCCATTGATGTTGAGAGATATGAACGAGTAGTGATTATTGCTTCTTTTCATTTTTAATGTTGTTTTTTATATTTGATAGGTTTTATTCTTTTGGGTTTGATGACTGAAGGTTACTATCTTGCTTTTTCCAGGGTATAGTTTTTCTCCTTGTATTTGTGGTTTCCCCCTATTATCCTTTGTAAGGCTTAGTTTGTGGAAAGATATTGTTTAAATTTGGTTTTGTCATGGAATACCTTGGTTTCTCCCTCTATGGTGATTGAGAGTTTTGCTGGGTATAATAGTTTTGGCTGACATTTTGTGTTCTTTTAGAGTCTGCATTAGATCTGTTCAGGATCTTCTAGCTTTCATGGTCTCAGGTGAGTAGTCTGGTGTAATTCTGATAGGTCTTCCTTTATATGTTACTTGGCCTTTTTCTCTTACTGCCTTTAATATTCTTTCTTTGCTTAGTACATTTGGGGTTTTGATTATTATGTGGTGGGACATTTTTCTCTTCTGTTCTAGTCTGTTTGTGGTTCTGAAGGCTTCTTTTCTATTCATGGGCATCTCCCTCTTTAAGTTAGGAAAGTTTTCTACTATAATGTTGTTGAAGATATTTGCTGGCCCTTTAAGTAGTAAATCTTCACTCTTATCTATACCTATAATCCTTAGGTTTGGTCTTCTCTTTGTGTCCTGGATTTCCTGGATGTTTTGGGTTACAATCTTTTTGCATTTTGAATTTTCTTTGACTATTGAATCCATGGTTCCTATGGTATCTTTGGCATCTGAGATTCTTTCTTCCAGCTCTTGTATTCTCTTGTTAATTGCATCTATGGCCCCTGATTTCTTCCCAAGGTTTTCTATCTGAAAAGTTGTCTCCCTTTTTGATTTGTTAGTTGTTTCTACTTCTGTTTTTAGGTTCTGGGTGGTTTTGCTCACATCCTTCACTTGCTTGTGTGTATTTTCATGTAGATTTTTGAAAAATTTTTGTGTTTCCTCTTTCATAACTTCTTCTTGTTGACATAAGTTCTCCTGTATTCTTTTAAGTGATTTTTGCATTTCCTCCCTATTGATTTCTATCTTTTGACCCGTATTCTCCTGAATTTTTTAATTGATTTTTGTGTTTCCCTCATAAGGGCTTCTAACTTTTGATCCATTTTCTCCTGTATTTCTTTAAGGGATTTATTTATGTCCTTCTTGTGTTCCTCTAACATTATCCTGACCAGTTATTTAAATCCAAATCTTCTTTCCCCTATGTGGTGTACAACTGTGAACCCCAGAGCCTCTGAAATAAAAATCCTCTTGCTGTTGCAAAAATATCAACCAAAGAGTACACATGGAGTTCCCCATGGCTCCAGACTCATAGGCAGCAGAGGATGGACTTTTTAGTCACCAAAGGAGGAGAGGCCCTTGGTCCTGGAAAGACTTAATGCTATAGTGTAGAGGAATATCAGGACAGGTAAGTGGGTGAAAGTTGATTGTGGAAGGGGACATGGCTTAGGGGATTTTTGGAAAAAGGGAGAACCAGGTAAGGGGACAGCACTTGAAATGTAAGTATAGAATATATCTAATTAAAAAGAAAGAATTTCTGGAGATAATCACTCTGTCTCTGACTTCAAGCTGCACTATAGAGAAAGCAATAGTAATCAAAGCTACACAAAATTGGTATTAAAACATATAGCGTGGTCCATAGAATCAAATCAAACCCTAGAGATAAGATAAGCCCATTCATCTAAGGACACTCGAATTTTGACAAAGAAGCCAAAACCATGCAATCCAAAAAGAGAGCATTTGCAACAAATGATGCTAGTCTAACTGGAATTCTGCAGGTAAAAGAATGCAAACTCGTCCATATTCATCACTCTGCACAAAACTCGAGTCCAAATAGACCAAAGACCTCAACAAATGCAGATTTGCTCAATATAATAGAGCATAGTGTAGGGGAATAACCTTGAACTCATTGGTACATAAGACAATTTCCTGAAATGAATACCAGTTGCTCAGACACTAAGATGAACCATTGATAAATGGGATCTCTTGAAACCAAAATGTAAACAATGAGTGTCATGAGGAGAAAAGGACAATCTAACAAGAAGAAAATATCTTCATTAACTGGACATCTGAGAAAGGGCTACTATCCAAGATATATAAAGAACACCAGAAGATAGACTACAACAATCCAAATAATCCAATTAAGAAATGGAGAACAAAAAAAAGGAAAAAAATAAAACAACAAGAAGAAACATGAAGTAGAGAACTAATCAGAACATTCTCACCAGAGGAATGGGGAATGGCTGAGAAACACCTTAAGGGATGTTCAGTGTCCTAGGTCATCAGGGAAATGCAAATCAACATGACTCTGAGACTCTACCCTACACCTGTCAAAATAGTTAAGATCAAAATCTCAACCCCAGAACTTTTTGGTCAATTTGGGGAGCAATGAGTATAGTCCTCCACTACCAAAAGGAGTACAACTTTGTACAACCACTCCACTCTGGAAATCATTTAGTCATTTTCTCTGAAAATTGGGAATACTTCTAACTCAAATCAAGATATACCACTCCTAGACTTATACTCAAATGATGCTCCACCCTCCCATAAGTATACTTGCTTAACTAAGTTTACAGTTGCTTTGTTTGTAATTGTCCTAAGCTGAAGACCACCTAGTTGACCCTCAAATGAAAGGATGAAAAAAATCTAGTTCATTTACACAGCCTTTAAAAACAAGGGCACCTTGAATGTTGTACACAAATAACTTGAAATACAAAATAAGATCTTGTGTGAGGTAACTCAGACTCACAAGGACATACATGGCACATACTCACTAATAAGTGGGTATTAGTCATAATGTAGGGGAAAAACACTCTATAATCTACAGACCCAATAAAGCTAAATAACAAAATTTGCTCAAGGGAGATGGTTTAAAAACTCTCAGAAGGGAAAATTATATTTGAGGTGTATTGAAGGAGAGAACTTGGTGAAAGAGGTGTGGATATGGAAGTGGGGTAGAGGAGATATCATATGTAGGGAGAGCAGGGAAGAAAGACGGAAAACTGGCAATCTTGAGAGTCAATCTCTAGGAAGTGTCATAGACCTGCAATGGGCAAGGGTCCAAGAGGGTCTATAGAGACAACTCTAACTGAGACACTGAGACTTTTTTTCAGAATCTTTTTTTTACATTTTTATTGAATATATTCTTCATTTATATTTCATGTGTTATACTTTTTACTGGTTTCCCCCATCCCAGAAAAATCCCAACCCACCCTCCCACACCCTGACTACAAGAAAATGCCACTCTGCCCCACCCACTACCACATACACCCCCTCAATTTCCCCAAGCTGGGGCATCTATCAAGTCTTCATAGGGAGAGGAACTTCTCCTCCCACCAATGCCCAAAATGGCATTTCTCCACCAAAATTGTGGCTGTAACCATGTGTATCCCTTGGTTGATGGATTAGTCCCTGGGAGACCTGTGGTGTCTTGTTGGCTGATATCATCATTCTTCCTATCTTAGTTAGGGTTTAAGTGCTATGAACAGACACCATGACCAATGCAAGTTTTATAAAAGACAACATTTAATTGGGGCTGGCTTACAGGCTCAGAGGTTCAGTCCATTGTCATCAAGGCAGAAACATGGCAGCATCCAGGCAGGCATGGTACAGGAGGAGCTGAGAGTTCTACATCTTCATCTGAAGACTGCTAGTGCAAGACTGACTTCCAGGCAGCCAGGGTGAGGGTTTTAAGCCCACAGCCACATTGACACACCTACTCCAACAAGGCCACACCTCCTAATGAGGTCACTTCCTGGACCAATGATATACAAACCATCACATTCCACTCCCTGGCCCCCATAGGCTTGTTCAAACATTAGTCTATGGGGGCCATACTTAAACATAGCATAATGCAAAATACATTTAGTCCAACTTCAAAAGTCCCTTTAGTCTATAGCAGTCTGCACACTGTTAAAAGTCCAAAGTTCAAGGTCTCTTCTGAGATTCACTCAATCACTTAACTGTAATCCTCCAAGCAAGACAGGAAACCAGCTGGGCAAAGTCCAAACTCTGCATCTCCATGTCTGATGGCAAAGCAGTCTTCAGATATCCAACTCCTTTTTCATCCTTGTTGACTGGAATTAGGTTCTTTCTCCTGGGCTTATTCCACTCCCTGTTAGCAGCTTTCCTTGGCAGGCATCCTGTGACCCTGGGGTCTTTAACATCTTGGGTACCCCAAGTCAATTTCAGATTCACAGCTTCTTGTTCCAAAGTCTGAGATCCACACATGATCTTCTGTGTATCTCCAAAGAGCTGGTGTCACTTCTCCAGCTCTGCCCTTTGTAGCACTCTAAGTTCAGATTGATCCACTCACTGCCAATGCTGTTCTTGGTGGTCATCCCATTGTACTGGCATCTCCAATATGCTAGGGTCTTCCACTGCAACTATACTTCACCAAAGCCTCTCATAGGCTCTCTTCATAGTACCAAGCCTCAACTCCTTTGCATGACCCCTTCAGTCCTGGGCTGTCAATTACAGCTGAGGGTACACTTTCACCAATGGCCTCCCATGGCCTCTCACAGTACCAAGCCTCAGCTGTTCTTCATGATGCCTTCATGCCTTCAAAACCAGTACCACCTGGATGATTCTTACACGTTACCAAGTACAGCTGCAGCATGAGGAACACTTGGCTATATCTGGAATACAGCTTCTTTGTGCTCTCAGAAAACACTTCCTATATTTCACCTCAGTGATGCTGGTTTTTCTTAATCACCACTAATTTCTTAGCTCCAGCATCAATTGTTTCAGTAGTCTCCTTCTCTTGAATATAAAGCCAGAGACACATGACTGAAGCTGCTGAGTTCTGCTGCTTGCGGGAGCTGCAACAGTGGCCCCCTTGTTCTATTACATTATCACTAGCTTTCTTTTTCCCAGCTCCTTCACTGTCTAAGTTGGCTGTCCTGAATCTTGCTCCTTAGACTGACCTTGAACTCAAGAGATCTGCATACCTGTCTCCTTAGCACTGGGATTAAAGGTGTGGTCCACCAAGCCTGGATTAAAGTTTTTCTTCACCTAGAATTTACTCTGTTCTAGGCTGGACTTGAACTCAGAGATCTGCTTATATTTGCCTCCTGGGATTAAAGGCTTGTACTACCATGCCTGGACCTAAAGTTAGCTGGGTGGAATCTTGCCCCAAGGTCGCCACTCCTTTAATTCAATATCCTTTAATTCAGCTTCATTTCACTTCCTGGAGTTCCTTTAATACTCAAACTATATATTTTGTACTTTTCCTTTCTCAGCTTGCTATGTTTGTTCAAAATTCTCTTCATCAGACTTAACCAGAGAACAAAGTCTTTGTTGGGCTTTTTTGAGACTTCCTTTGCAGATGCAGTTAATATGAATCTCTTTACCTTAGCCCTAGGCAGTCTCTTCAGACAATGGCAAAAAGCAGCCATGTTCTTTGCCAAAACATCACAAAACAGTCTCTCAGCCACATATTAAAGTTCTTCTCCACTGAAACCTCTTGGGCCATCAAGCCTACACAGTTAAAATGACCCTCAGCACCACTGTCTTCCATATTACCACTAATCTGTCCCATTAAGCCCCACTTAAAGAATTCCGTGGCTTTCCAAATCCAAAGTCCCAAAATCCACATTCTTCCGAACAAATGCATGGTCAGGCCTATCACCGCAATAACCCAGACCCTGGTACCAACTTCTATCTTAGTTAGGGTTTTAGTGCTGTGAACAGACACCATGACCAATGCAAGTTTTATAAAAGACAACATTTAATTGGGGCTGGCTTACAGGCTCAGAGGTTCAGTCCATTGTCATCAAGGCAGAAACATGGCAGCATCCAGGCAGGCATGGTACAGGAGGAGCTGAGAGTTCTACATCTTCATCTGAAGACTGCTAGTGCAAGACTGACTTCCAGGCAGCCAGGGTGAGGGGTTTAAGCCCACAGCCACATTGACACACCTACTCCAACAAGGCCACACCTCCTAATGAGGTCACTTCCTGGGCCAATGATATACAAACCATCACACTTCCCATGGGGATGCAAAACCCTTCAGCTCTTCCAGTTCTCTTTTCAACTCCTCCATTGGGAACCCTGTGCTCAGTCCAATGGTTGGCCTCTAGCATCTGCCTCTGTAACTGTTAGGCTCTTGCAGGGCCCCTTCAGGAGAGAACTATAATAGGCTCCTAATGACAAACACTTCTTGTCATCCATAATAGTGTCAGGTTTGGTGACTGTTTATAGGATAAATCCCCAATTAGGAAAGTCTCTTTCCTAGAAGAGAAAGGTACCCTTTCCTTCAGTCTCTTTCCCACATTTTGTCTCTACAATTGCTCCTGTGAGTATTTTGCTCCCTCTCTCAGAAAAACTGAAGTAACCACACTTTGGTCTTCCTTCTTCTGTAGCTTTTTGTGGTCTTTAAGTTGTATCTTGCTTATTCTGAGCTTTTGGGCTAATATCCACTTATCTGTGTGTGCATTTCTTCCATTTTCTTTTGTGATTTGATTACCTCACTCAGGGAGCCACTTTCTAATTCCATCCACTTGCTTAGAAATTTCACAAATTTATTTATTTATTTATTTTTGAATTTTTATTTTTATTTTTTCCAGAGGCTCATTGTCACATTTATTAGTAGTAGCTGCAACTGGACTGGTGCTTCCATGGCAATTGTTGGGACAAATTCTGGAGAAAAGTCACAGGAGGGAAAACAAATGATGGTCAGCTAGGGTCTTAATGTGGGTTACAGAGCACATTGACTGGTCACAATGGTGCTGTCACAGCCAAAAGAACTACTGGATGTTCTCATTTCCTTCCTGAACATTCCCTGTTCATGATGGGCCATACCTTCCACAGACTTGAAGCTTTTGGACTCTGGTTACTTCCTGTAGGTGAAGTCACATTGACCACATCTGAGACACCCTCTCAACCCCAATCATGTCTATTCATATCCTCAATAACCTCAGGACTGAATATTTCCCTCTGCCTGACTCAGCTGACAGCTGGAGGCAATGTCTCTATTCTTGCCTATCTGCCTATGACCTGTGAAAGAGATAGGGAAAAGAAACTTCCACTTTCCCAAGATAGCTGGAAGAGAGAGAGGGCAGATTGTTTCTGGGGAGGAACAGTACTCTGAGGAAAATGAGACTTCTCAGTTCTTCAGTTGAGACACCTCATACAGATATGCAGCCAACATCTTGGTTCCTTCTACATAGTTGAGCCTGTTGAGCTTTATATTCTGCGAGTGGGCACCATTTTCTGTTGACCCCACAGACAACAGCATAGCATTTTTGCCTGTGGCCTCCTGAAAGGCCAAGGTCACAGAAATTTCTGACACATTCCCTGGCCAAGTCAGGCTCAACACCAAACAATCTCTTCAGGGCTCTTCTTCTAGCCTGGTAATGAGGATGGTTGAAGTCACCCAGGTCATCCCAGTGGGGCCCATGTATGCCTTGAACTTGTTGGGCCTTTGTATTTCAGCAAACTTTTTTGACAAGTAGCTTGAAACTTGCTAGCTAATGACTTCCAGTATCATGTTTGGCATTAACCTGATGGAGAACTTGCTGACCTCTCTCCTGGGGATCACAGTCTTGGCCCCTGAAGCAGAGAGGGCCCCTTCAAGTCCATGGAGGGAGAGGGAAAGGTATTGCCATCTGTGAATCCCTATCTGGAACACCTCAGCTAATGCTCTCCCAGATCCATGGTGGCCAATTATCTTAGTGTCAGTTTATGGACTAAAATTCATGGAGGGAATCAAGCACAGGACAACAATCTACAGAAACTTCCTGCATACCCTCTTACTCTGACTCTTCCAACAATCTAATATTCTGAAGTCTTCATTTATGACAAGGTTTCAATTGAGGTTGGAAAAATGGTTCAGCTTTTAAGAACTCTTGCTACTTTTCCAGGAGACATGGATTTAGTACTTATGGTGGCTTGGTCATCTCCGTTCTAATAAAATAATATAATACCCTAATTCTGACCCATAGAGGGCAATCACACACACCTATATCCACACCAACACACACACACACACACACACACACACACACACACACAGAGAGAGAGAGAGAGAGACAGAGACAGAGACAGAGACAGGACAGAGAGACAGAGAGAGACAGAGAGACAGAGAGACAGAGAGAGATATTTCACATACATATTTTCAGTCAAAATGATCAGACACATAAATAAAGCAAAGCAAATTAAAAGAAAAACACAGTATGAAGAAAGAAAAGACAACAATCTGCATTGTTAATACTGTCCAAATGGGATTTTTCCACTTAAGTGTGTCTAAAGTCCAAAGATGGATGGTTTCTTGCTCACTCATATCAAAACTCTGTGACCAAATGTAGACTGGGACCTTTGGCCCACTTGCCTCCTCTCATGCCTTTATTTCCTGACATTTCAAAAAGAATCCCATCTTGAGATATGCTTTCATTGTGCTTGTATCCCTTTCTTTATAAGGACACTTAGTAAAACTCTCTATCTTCTTAGCATTAGTGAAACTTCTTAATTTCTTTATTTTCCCCTTGACCAAGTGGGAAAATAATTGAGTAGAGAGTTGTGCAGTTCTATGACTATGTAAGGTTTTCATTGTTGTTGCATTTTAACTTCAACCCATTGTGACCTGATAAGATGCATGAACACATTTTAATATTCTTGAATATGTTTGAGTCTTTCTTTTTGAAAAAATATTTGGTCAAATTTGAAGAAGGTTCAATGAAGTGATAAGAAGAATGTATATTTTTGTGTTTAAATCAAATATTCTTTACATATTTGTTAGTTTCATTTGATATATATGCTATATTTGTTTTTATTTAATTTCTGTCTTGATGACCTGTACATTGGCTAAAATGAAGTGTTGAAGTCTCCTGTTATTAATGTGTGGTGTTAGATGTGTAATGTACACGTAGGCAATGTTTCTTTTGCAAATGTGGATGCCCTTGAATTTGGGGGCATAGATGTTCATAACTGAGATGTCTATGGTGTTTTTATCATTTTATGAGAATAAAGTTCCCTTCCTGTTTCTTCTTACTGCTTTTTATTGTAAGAGTATTTTAATAGATATGAGAATGGCTACTCCAGCTTGGGTCTTGGGTCTGATTGCTTTGAGAACCATTTTCCATCCCTTTATATTGAAATAATGACTACATTTGTTGTTGTGATAATTTTATACAACACCCCACAATGATGAATCCTATTTACACATCCATTCTGTTATTCTGTGTCTTTTTATTAGGGAATTGATTCCATCCTTCATGAGTGATATTAATGATCAATGGCTGTTAATTCCTGTTTTTTTTTAATGTTGATGGTGTTTGTGGGTATGGGGTGTGTGTATGTGTTAGGGGGTGTGGGTGTTTTCCTGTGTTTCTATTATATTGTTGGTTTTAATGATGGGAACATATTTATTTCTTGTGCATTTTATTTCTTGTTTTGTTTTGTTTTTATTGTAGTTAGCTTCATTAGGTGGGAGTTTTCGTTCTAGTATCCCCTGTAAGACTTGGACATTGGACAGGTATTTTATTATTTAATTTTTATTTTCTATATTCTATGTTTACATTCCAAAGCCTTTCCCCTTTCCAAGTTCCCCCCACCATATGTCCCATAATTCCTCTCCCTCCAGCTATTCCCCAATCATTCCCCCTGCCACGATTTCTCTGTTCTGGTTCTACAATACTAGATCCAATCTTTGACTTGCTAATTGTGCCTTGAGTATTTAGGGCTTTTGGGCTCATTCTCATTAATATCCACTTATCAGTGATTGCATTTCATGTGTATTCTTTTGTGATTGGGTTAGTTTACTTAGGATGATATTTTCCAGATCTAACCATTTACCTACAAATTGCATGAGTTCATTATTTTTAGTTGTTGTGTAGTGCTCCATCATATAAATATACTACATTTTCTGTATCCATTCCTCTTTTGAGGGATATCTGGGCTCCTTCCAATTTCTGGCTATTATAAACAAGGCTGCTATAAACATAGTGGAGCATGTGTCTTTATTGTATGCAGGGGAATCCTCTGGGTATATGCCCAGGAGTGGTATGCCAAGGTGCTCTGGAAGTGACATGCACAATTTTCTGAGGAACCAGCAGACTGATTTCCAGAGTGGTTTTACCATTTTGCAATCCCACCAACAGTGGAGGAGTGTTCCCCTTTCTCCACATCCTCACCAGCACCTGTTGTCTCTTGAGTTTTTAATCTTAGCCATTCTGACTCGTGTGAGGTGGAATCTCAGGGTTGTTTGATTTGCATTTCCCTGATGACTAATGATGTTGAGTATCTCTTAAGGTGTTTCTCGGCCATCTGTATTTCTTCTGGTGAAAATTCTTTGTTTAGCTCTGTACCCCATTTTTTTTGATAGGGTTATTTGGTTCGTTGGGGTCTAACTTCTTGAGTTCTTTGTATATATTAGATATTAGCCCTCTGTCAGATGTGGGGTTGGTGAAGATCATTTCCCCATTTGTTGGTTGCCCTTTGGTCCTTCTGACAGTGTCCTTTGCCTTACAGAAACTTTGTAATTTTATGAGGTCCCATTTGTCAATTCTTGATCTTAGAGCATAAGCTATTGGTGTTCTGTTCAGGAACTTTACCCCTGTACCCATGTCCTCCAGGTTCTTCCCAAGTTTCTTTTCTAATAGGTACATTGTGTCTGGTTTTATGTGGAGGTCCTTGATCCACTTGGAGTTGATCTTAGTACAAGGAGATAAGAGTGGGTCAATTCGCATTCTTCTGCATGTTGACCTCCAGTTGAACCAGCACCATTTGTTGAAAAGGTTATCTTTTTTCCACTGGATGGTTGTGGCTCCTTTATCAAAGATCAAGTGACCATAAGTCTGTGGGTTCATTTCTGGGTCTTCAATCCTATTCCATTGATCTACCTGCCTGTTGCTGTACCAATACCATGCAGTTTTTAACACAATTGCTCTGTAGTACTGCTTGAGGTCAGGGATATTGATTCCCCCAGAAGTCCTTTTATTGTTGAGAATAGTTTTAACTATCCTGGGTTTTTTGTTGCTCCAGATGAATTTGAGAATTGCTCTTTCTAGATCTATGAAGAATTGATTTCAGATTTTGATGGGGATTGCATTGAATCTGTAGATTGCTTTTGGCAAGATGGCCATTTTTACTATATTGATCCTGCCAATCCAGGAGCAAGAAATATTTTTCCATCTTCTGAGGTCTTCTTCTATTTCTTTCTTCAAGGACTTGAAGTTCCTGTCATACAGATCTTTTGCTTGTTTGGTTAGAGTTACGCCAAGGTACTTTATGTTGTTTGTTTTGTTTAAATTGAGTTTTGTCAGGGAATAACATGGTTAGTCCATCTATGTTAATTGAGTTTTTTTCTAGGTGTATTATTCCTGCCT
This sequence comes from Apodemus agrarius, assembly GCA_964023405.1. Taxonomy (NCBI): domain Eukaryota; kingdom Metazoa; phylum Chordata; class Mammalia; order Rodentia; family Muridae; genus Apodemus; species Apodemus agrarius. Next base: position 75,782,250 of record OZ030007.1, on the reverse strand, counting down.
GACATTTGTGAGCTTTTGGAGTCTGCATGTCCTTTATCCACACCCTTCCTAGTTTTAGAGTTACAGTTGAGAAATTGGGTTCAATTATAATATATGGGCCTTTTTAAATTACTTCACAATTTTCTCTAACAGCTTTTAAAATGTTTTTTTGTTCTGTATCATTAATGTTTTGATTATTAAGAGGCAGAATTATATTCTCTTCCAGTTCAATCTAGACAGTGTTCCATAAATACTTGTACATTTATAGAAATTCCTGTCTTTAGGTTAGTAAAATTTCTACTATGGCTCTGTTGAAAATGTTTACTCAGCCTTTGAGCTCAGAATTGTTTCTTCTATTCATATTATTCTTAGGATTTGTATTTATATAATGTTCAAAATTTTCTGGATATTTACTCTCATGAAATTTTTAGCTGTTACATTATCTTTGACCAATATATCGATTTCTTCTAATACATCTTCTACAGTTGAGATTCTTTGATCTATTTCTTGTATTCTGATGATGATTCTTTAGTTTGTTGTTCCTTCTTTCTTTCCTATGTTTTCTATATCCAGTATTGCCTAGATTATTGTTTGCCTTATTTCCTTTATTTACCTTTGCAAGTCCTGAGCAGATTTATTCATATTTTTTTCACTTCATTTGTTGTTATTTCCTATATGTTTTTTTTATATTTACTTGTGTTCTCTTTTAATGCCTCTTCTTGTTTGAATTCATTTCCTTGTATTTCTTTTTTTATTAATTACATTCTTTATTTGCATATCAAACGATTTCCCTTTTCCTGGATACCACCTCCCAGAAAGTCCCATAAGCCCTCTTCCATCCTCCTATTCCCCCATCCATCCCTTCCCACTTCCCTGTTCTGGTATTACCCTACACTGATGCACTGAGCCTTCCCAGAACCAGGGAACACTCCTTCTTTCTTCTTGGACATCATTTGATATGTGGATTGTGTCTTGGGTATTCCAACCTTCTAGGCTAATATCTGCTTATCAGTGAGTGCATACCATGAGTGTTCTTTTGAGACTGGGTTACTTCACTTAGGATAATGTTCTCCAGCACCATTTAGATGGTGATGGCTCAACTGGATGTCATTGTGCAGAAAAATGCAAATGGATCCATTCTTATCTCCTTGTACTAAGTTAAACTCAAAGTGGATCAAGGACCTCCACATAAAACCAGACATACTGAAACGAATAGAAAAGAAACTGGGATAGACCCTTGAGAACATGGGCACAGGGGGATAGTTCCTGAACAGAAAACCAATGGCTTATGCTCTATGATCATGGATTGACAAATGGGACCTCATAAAATTACAAAGTTTCGGTAAGGCAAAGGACACAATCGAAAGGACAAAATGGCAACCAACAAATTGGGAAAAGATCTTCACCATCCATACATCTGACAGAGGGCTAATATCCAATATATTCAAAGAATTCCTTGTATTTCTTAAGGGGTTTATGCATGTCTATTTGTAAACAAGTTTTTGCATAATTGATAAGAAAAATGGTGGCAATATCCCTAGATCATAAGAGCCAAGAACTCAGACCCAACATAGAATGACACATTTTCTTTGGTCATTAACTTGACTCAAGTCTGTTTATCTCTTCCAAGTAAAAATTATGTACTTGCAATATTTGGGAGCTCACTGTACTTTATTTCTAACCTATACAGCCCTCATTATTCTACATAACAGTATGCCGATTCAAATTTTAAGGCTAAATTTATAATATCTTTCTGCAAAAATAATTTAACCCATCTCCTTAAACATTATATTAACTACTCTACCTTTGTAAATATACTTAAATCAAATCAAGAATTCTATAACATCATTAATTCATCTAAACAATATTACTATTTGCCAGTCCATCTTCATGTTTATCTGCAGGAAATTGCCCAAGAGAGTTGGCAATTATCTGCCAGGCCCATTATGGGTATGTTTGGGAGAGAGTGACATGGTTGCTGCCCCTAGGACAGAGCCCTGATATGAGATTCTGTGAGATTTCTAGCCAGGTTGGGTGATGCTGTGGGTATAGCAACATGGTTAGTTACCCTGGGACAGTGCTCTGGTGTGAGTCTTTACAAGTGTCAATGACTGTCTTGAGAATAAAGCTTGTTTGTATAATAATGTGTATGTTACACCTCCCTCCGAGGAATGTTCTCTCTGTTAGTGCTAATGACTAAATGATAACCTGAGACCAAGAGCCTATATTGTGGCTAATGTCTCTGCAAAATAGTAAGTACTAGGTCCTCAGGAAATCCCTTAATGCTAAGATTTCTATATACATTAGTTCAATATATATGTGTGTATATATTTATGTAATATGTAAATGTTAATATATATAATTTTATGTAATTTCTTGATTATGCAAAATATAAGGATATAATATATAAAAATGAGGGGTTTCATAAATCCTAAATGAACTAATCCCAGACTAAGCCAGCTGGTCAGAAGGTTACAAATACTGGCAGATACATGAGTTCAAGCTCAGCCTAAAACAAAGATAGTTTGGTCCATGGTGTGGTAGAAATATTAATTTAGTCAGGGTCTCACGGAACTAGTTCATTGTCAATCCATAACCAAGTCCAACAAATCTCTATATCCTTTTGCAATATAAAGACACAATGTGTGCTTCTTCTCTTTTAACAACTAAAGTGACTGGGAATTGGAATGGGGATCCATAAGATAATCTAAAGGAAACCTGGAGTAAATGGCTGGATTAATATGTAAAATAAATGACCAGACCTGTGTTATTCAGAAGAGATATCCTGAGAAAGTTTTAGGCAAAAGCAGAAAGAACTGCTTGGAGAACTGCCAGAGAGAAGCATAAATACAGACACACACACACACACACACACACACACACACACACACACCACTAGCAAGTAGGATCTGAGTAGAGAAATCTATTAAAATAACAAGCAATGTATGGAAAGAGAGATCTTTTAGAATAGCAAGCATCAGGATATAATGAAATCTCCAGAGAAATTACAGAACATACTGTGAAACAGATCGGATAAGCTGTATCATGCAAAACACAGATCTTCAGATTGGATCCATGATTTGTCTTAGAGTTGTTCTTTTCACTGATCCCACACATCCCTTCTCGCAGAAACCATCTTCATTCAGAGGCTGAATTTGAGCACTACCATGAGGTAATTATACCAGGTTATAGGAAAGGAGGTGCTTCCCATACCCAATCAAACCATGCCAGATATATGAGGAATATAGCAATAACAAACAAGAGGATGCAAATCAGTAACAAGAAGCAATACTTCAAAGAAACCCCCAGGGTTGTGCTTCTCTAAAACTCAACCATTTCTGCTGTAATACAATGGGCCCTCTCCAGGATGCTCACTTGCCCACTGCAGCTATACTTGCATGGAGCCATTCAGTAAATGTAGGGCTATGGGATCCCATCCACTTTGTCACATGGCTCAGGCCATGTCAGGTGGAGGCAGGGTCCTGGATTTTGACTGTGTTTACCCTGCCACTGATGCCAGAGTGGTGTGTGGTTATAGGCAAGCCACAGGACACTGCTCTGGGGGTGGAGGCTCACAGTATGAGCTCTCTGGTTCTTTAGGGAGGCCAGAACCATCTGGACTCAGTCTCCTGGACACCCAATCTCCACTGGATTCTGCCAAAGAACTGAGAATTGAGTTGGGACCCATGGGCTGGATTTTGCCTGGGGACAGAAGTGGAAAAGAGGGAGAGCTCAGCTGGTTGACACTGAGAGGAGAGAGTCCTTGTCTTGTTCAGTGGGTGGCTGGCTTAATAACAATGACTGGGAGCTATGACAGGCCTTCTTCTGGATAGTAGGCAGACAACTCTTTAGAAGAAAGCATCTCCATTGCTCCCCATGGTAGATCCTGATAAAAAGAGATGGTCCATGGTTTTAAGGCATTTATTGTCAAGGTGGAGAGTAGCAATGAATAAAACAGTATCCCACATTCTCAGGGTGTGTCTGAGGTTAAATAACTTTTGCAGGGAGGAGTTCCAGGGAAGAGGAGTTTATGACCTAAGCCTCCAGGCTTTTAGGTACCTCATTAAAATGGAGATCTGTGTTGAGGCTATGTGACTTGTGGTCATGTCCTTTACCTGTGGAGGGGCGTGGGGTATTGCCCTTACATGACAGATAGCCACAAACCTATGGAGAGAGGTGGCCTTGTGCCAGGAACTTGGTGTCCAGGAGATTGGCAAAATGCCTACTGTTACTGCAACGTCACCAGGGTTTCAAGACTGTTTTCCACCAGCGACCAAGCTGCCTTTTAAGGTCCCACAAGTAAACATTTACTTTGCATAATTTTTAAATAGAACTGCTACACATAAATTAGCAATTCACAACTTTTGAATGATTAGGAACTATATAAAATGTGATTCCATTTAGTTGCCTTGTCTTATATAAGATATTCAAACTTGCCAAAGAAAACCTTCATGGATGGACAGGGTGTATATTTGTTGCAGTAACTCCATATCAGATGAAACTAATGGTCAAGGAGTATAATTTATCACAGTAGAATAGCATGGTGGGAATAGCTCTAGATTGTGGCAACTGGAGGATGAGGTTGCTTGCTCATAATTCAGTTGACCAGAAAACACAGTACTCCATAGGAAGTGCATCTGACAAATAATCTTTAGAGAACCCTCTATCCCCAGAAAACCTAATGTATACAACAAACCACAAAACCTCAGCAAAGATCATTGCAGCGAAGAAACTTGTGCTTACACATGTATTATGGGGTATCTTGCATATTAAACAATAATATAGACAGGTTAAAACTGAATCTTGAGAATGGACAAAAAGAGGCTTCTAGAGCCTGAGAATCTTGCCTGGCCAACAGCTTCTAGGTTCTGAGTTCTGCCAAGTTACCAATGGAGTGTGAAGGAAGATTCTTCCCAACCAAGCACACATGGAGAATATGGCATGCTAATATAGACTAAGGACATAAAAATGTGAATGAGTGTCATTTTTAAGCCAGTCCAAAAATCCTTAGCCACAAAAAAAACTATGCAATAATAACCATATCTGTGTCCTAATCATTAAATGTGGGTAGTATGCAGCAACAGTAAACACAAGTGATAGAAATAACATTCAAGATTTGCCTAGTAACATAGAGTGAAACCTTATTTTACAAACTTTTATAAAAAAATTAAAGTCAATGTTTAACTTCACATCTCTTTGTATATGTACTCTACCACATGTGCAATTGCAACACCAAGAACACTGAAGTAGGAGCTTCAAGTCTTGCTAATTAGCCAAAGACACATAACAAAACAGTGTGTCAATAAGGATAGCTCATGGGTTATGGATGCAATGCTGCTGATACACTAATTGCTTCCCACAAAAGGAGCTCTGGTTTGATCCAATAACTTCATAAATATACGCAATTATTAAAGTACATCATCCAAGCATTTGAGATGTATATGAAAAATGACCTTCAGTTCAAGGTCATTTATAGTGAAATTAGACTAACATTTGATTCTTGAGACATTATCTAAAAAAAAATCTGTATCTTTATTAAAATTAGAAAACAATTTTCAAAATGTGTAGTTCTATTCAAATAGAATAAACAAATTTAATTGCTACCATATTAAAAGTATATAAGATATAAATAAAAACATATATATTTGACCCAAAACAGAAAGCATCATAAGAAAATAGGTAGAGGAATATTCAGAGAATAAAAAAAAATACTTAAAAATATATTAATTGCTGTACTAGCTAGTTTTGTGTGTCAACTTGACACAGGCTAGTGTTATCATAGGAAAAGGAGCTTCAGTTGGGGATGTGCCTACATGAGATCCAGCTGTGGAGCATTTTCTCAATTAGTGATCAAGGGGAGGAGGTCCCTTTGTGGGTGGTACCATCTCTGGGCTGGTATTCTTGGGTTCTATAAGAGAGCAGGCTGAGTAAGCCAGGGGAAGCAAGCCAGTAAGAAACATCCCTCCATGGCCTCTGCATCAGCTTCTGCTTCCTGACCTGCTTGAGTTCCACTCCTGACTTCCTTTGGTGATGAACAGCTGTGTGGAAGTGTAAGCAGAATAAACCCTTTCCTCCCCACCTTGCTTCTTGGTCATGATGTTTGTGCAGGAATAAAAACCCTGACTAAGACAATTGCTTTATCTCTAATATACAATGGAGACATTTTAGGCTGGTCCTGTACTTTTGGCACTATGAAGGCCTATGGTATTTGGACAGGCATCTTAATAATTGGGTTACATTTTTCTGGTATAACTTTATTAAATACATTCTTGGTGCCTATTGAATCATATTTTTTTCCTTCTTCTCTGACAAGAGTCCAAACCTTTGTGGGGTTTATTTTCTAATGCTCGAGTACTTCCTGCCACTGAGTAAGCAAATGAAACTGTAAACAAGCCTCAATTAAATGTTGTCTTTCATAAGAATTGCCATGGTTATGATATATCTTCGGAGAAAAAATATTCTGTCTAAAACACATGCTATCAAGTTTTGTACATAACATGAAATTATTGTAAAATTAGTTGGAAGCTATGAGACCAGTATTAAGGGTCATTATCAGTTTTGATCTTAAGTGTGTTCACACAGGCAAAGGAAGCCTGAAAGTATGACATAACATGAGTAGCATATTCTCCATGTTGAGATATGACAATCATAGAGATTGTTTTTATTCAAAGTAGTTTAATGATGAATGTTATATTTCAGCAATAAGCTGTTATATTTCTTCAATAAGCTATGATTGCTTCAGAATTAACACAGGAAAGTTTCCACATGATTCAAACAGGGCAAATAATGGCTATTAATCTAAATCCATGTGTACCCTGATTGAGTGAGACTCATTCTAATTACCTAGAATATTACATGTTCTAGAGGAAAAAAATGAACATTCTTATATTCATAGGTAGTTTGAAATTAAAGCAGAAGGATTACATTTAATTGTGTAAGTAGCTCATACAGGAAAACCTGACATATAAAGTAATTGTTAACACCTATCATTGGCCCTCAATCACCTTTCTTCTTTCCTTCAATACATTCAAATGACCAAAATTATAAAGTGAAAAACTTGGTTAGATCATTTGTCTAAATCATATACATTCTAAATATTGTGATATACAAAATTTGTTTATGCTGACAGGCCATCAAATGTCACCATTATTCCATTTTAGAAACCTCTATGAGGCATTTCCTGGAGCTATACATAGGCTTAATTTGGTTATCAGTATTTTATTTGAGTCAATGCAAATTTCAAATATATGGAATTTCTGTGTGTGTGTGTGTGTGTGTGTGTGTGTGTGTGTGTGTTTCCGTAATAGGAATGATTGTATAAATGAAAGTGTAATCATGGCGGTGAGATGAACATCTTGCCTCATTTCCCTGCGGACAGCTCGCAGCTGGGGTCAGGTACGTGGACAGAGACCTGGTCTGGCATCTACTATCCTGTCTGGTTCTTGCCTGCACCCAGAGCCAGAGGAGCTCAACAGGAGTTTTGTGCACTGACAGCTTGGCAGCAGCTGTTCCAGATGGCTGGGGGCCAGTTCGCTAGGCTTGCAGTTGGGCCACCATCTTGCCTCTGGTCACTGTGGACAGCTGGTGCTGGGACCAGAAGCATGGAAAGGGTCCTAGCCTGGTATCGAATACCCTGTCAGGCTCTTGATTGCGCCCAGAGCCAGAGCAGCTCAGAGGGAGGTCTGTGCACCAACAGGAAAATAAGAGTTGGATTTTACAAAAAAACTGGTCATGATGCTGCTAGAGAAACACAAAAAAAGACATCAACAAATCTCTTAAAGAAATGCAGGGGAGCATGAATAGGGTAGAAGCCTTTACAATGCAAACATAAAAAAAAATCACTTTAAGAACTCCGGGAGAATATGGACCAACAGACAGAAGCCAATAAAGAGGAAATAAGAAAACCACTTAAAGAAATGTAGGAGAACTTGAACCAACAGGCAGAAATCATGAAAGAGGAAACACAAAAATCTCTTAAGGAATTGCAAGAAAACACAAACAAACAAGGGAAGGAACTGAGCAAAACGATCCACAATCTGAACACAGAGGTAGAAACAACTAAGATATCACAAAGGGACACAACTTTGGAGATAGAAAACTTTGGAAAGAAATCATGGGTCATAGATACAAATATCAACAACAGAATACAAAAGATAGAAGTAAGAATCTCAGATGCTGAAGATACCAAATGAACCAATGACTCCACATCAAAGAAAATCCAAAGTGCAAAAGACTTGTAACTCAAAAACCCAGAAAATCCAGGACAGAATGAGAAGACCAAATCTAAGGATTATATGGATAGATGAGAGTGAAGATCTACAATTTAAAGGGCCAGTAAATAACTTCAACAAAATAGAAGAAAACTTCCCTAACCTAAAGAGAGAGATGCCCATGAATATATAAGATACTTACAGAACTCCAAACACACTGGACCAGAACAAAAATACTTCCTGTCACATAATAATCAAGACCCCAAAATGTACTAAACAAAGAAAGAATATTAAAGGCAGTAAGAGAAAAAGGCCAAGTAACATGATAGGAAGACCGATCAGAATCACACCAGATGTCTCAGCAGAGACCAGGAAAGTTAGAAGATCCTGGGCAGAGCTCATGCAGACTCTAAGAGAACACAAATGTCAGCCAAGACTAATATACCCAGCAAAACTCTCAATCAACATAGATGGAGAAATCAAAATATTCCATGGCAAGACCAAATTTATACAATATCCACTAACCAAGCTCTACAAAGGATAATAGGAGGAAAACTCCAATACAAGGAGTGAAACTATACCCTAGAAAAAGCAAGATTGTAACCTTCTTCCATCAAACTCAAAAAAAGATAACCACTCAAAAAAATAGCATCAAATATGACAGGAAGCAATAATCACTATTCCTTAATATCTCTTAACATCAATGGACTCAATTCCCCAATAAAAAGACATAGACTAACAGACTGGATACAAGAAAAGGACACTACATTTTGCTACATACAGGAAACACACGTCAGGGTCAAAGAAAAACATTACCTTAGAGTAAAAGGCTGGAAGACAATTTTGCAAGCAAGTGGTCTCAGGAAGCAAGATAGAATAGCCATTCTAATAACACATAAAATTTATGCTCAACCTAATGTCATCAAAGAGACACAGATGTTCACTGCTTGCTGGTCAAAGGAAAAAATCCATGAAGAAGAACTCACAATTCTAAACATCTATGCTCCAAATGCAAGGGCACCCTTATTTGTAAAAGAAACCTTACTAAAGATCAAAGCACACATTGCACCTAACACAGTAATTGTGGGGGACCTCAACACTCCACTATCCTCAATGGAGCGATCATTAAAACAGAAACTAAACAGGGACACAGGGAAACTCATTGAAACTTTGGACCAATTGGATTTAACAGATATAAATATATATAGAAAATTTCATCCTAAAGCCAAAGACTATAGCTTTTTCTCAGCACCTCATGGTACCTTCTCCAAAATCAACCATATAATTGGTCACAAGACAGACCTCAACAAATATAAAAAGACTGAACCAATTCCATGCCTCCTATCGGATCACCATGGAGTAAGAATGTTCATGAATAGCAACAAAAAACAACAGAAATCCTCATACACATGGAGGCTTAACAATATTTTACACAATGATAACTTAGTCAAGGAAGAAATAAAGAAAGAAATCAAAGACATTTTAGAATTTAATGAAAATGAAGGCTCTATATACCCAAATCTATGGGACACAATGAAAGCAGTGCTAAGAGGAAAACCCATAGCCCTGAGTGGCCCTTAGCCAGACTTAACAAAGGGCACAGAGACAGTATTCAAATAAACAAAATTCGAAATGAAAAGAGAGATATAAAAACAGAAACAGGAAATTCAAAAAAAATTAACTGATTCTACTACAAAAGCCTATACTCAACACAACTGGAGAATCTGGAAGAAGTGGACAATTTCCTAGATATATACCAAAAACCAAAATTAAATCAGGATCAAATAGATTGTCTAAACTGTTCCAGAACCTTCAAAGAAATAGAGGGGTCATAAAAGGCTTCCAACAACAACAACAACAACAACAACAACAACAACAACAACAAAAGCACAGGACCAGATGGTTTGGGTGTAGAATTCTATCAGACCTTCAAAGAAGAACTAATACCAATACTTTTCAAACTATTCCACAAAATAGAAACAGAAGCAACATTACCCAACTCATACTATGATGCCACAATTACCCTGATACCAAAACCAAACAAAGATCCAATTAAGAAAGAGAACTTCAGACCAATCTTCCTTATGAATATCGATGCAAAAATACTCAATAAAATTCTTGCCAACTGAATCCAAGAAAACATCAAAATGATCATTGCCCATGATCATGTTGGCTTCAACCCAGAGATGCAGGGATGGTCAAATATAAGGAAATCCATCAACATAATCTATAACATAAACAAACTCAAAGGAAAAAAAAACACATGGTCATCTAATTGGATGCTGAAAAAGCATTTGACAAAAGTCAGCATCCTTTCAAGCTAAAAGTCTTTGAAAGAAGAGGAATTCAAAGCCCATACCTAAACATAGTAAAAGCAATTTACAACAGACTGGTAGCCAACATCAAAGTAAACAGAGAGAAACTTGAAGCAATCCCACTAAAAGCAGGGAGTAGACAAGGCTGTCCCCTCTCACCATATCTCTTCAATATAGTACTTGAGGTACTAGCTTGAGCAATTCGACAACATAAGGAAATCAAACGGATACAAATTGGAAAGGAAGAAGTCAAACTATCACTCTTGGCAAATGATATGATAATATACTTAAGTGACCCAAAAAAAAATCCACCAGAGAACTCCTACAACTGATAAACAACTTTAGGAAAGTGGCTGTTTATAATATCAACTCAAGCTAATCAGTAGCCTTCTTATACTCAAAGAATAAGAAGGCTGAGAAAGAAATTAGGGAAATGACACCCTTCACAATAGTCACAAACAATATAAAGTATCTTGGTGGGACTCTAACCAATCAAGTGAAAGATTTATATGACAAAACTTAAGATCTCTGAAGAAGGAAAAGGAAGAAGACATCAGAAAATGGAAAATTTGCCATGCTCGTGGGTTGGCAGGATATATAGTTAAATGGCAATCTTGCCACAAACAACATATAGATTCAATGCAATCCCCATCAAAATCCCAACTCAGTTCTTCATAGAGTTAGAAAGAGCAATTCTCAAATTCATCTGGAATAACAAAAAACCCAACATAGCTAAAACTATTATCAACAGTAAAAGAACTTCTGGGGGAATCAATGTCCTGGACCTCAAGTAATACTACAGAGTAGTAGTGTTAAAAACTGCATAGTATTGGTACAGTGACAGGCAGATGGATCAATGGAATAGGACTGAAGACCCAGAAGTGAACCCACACATCTATGGCCAATTGATCTTCCATAAAGGAGCTGAAAACATCCAATGGGGGGGGAACATAGCCTTTTCAACAAATGGTGCTGGCTCACGTGGAGGTCAACATTCAAAAGAATGAGAATTGATCCACTCTTATCTCTTTGTACTAAGCTCAACTCCAAGTGGATCAAAGACCTCCACATAAAACCAGATACACTAAAACTAATAGAAAAGAATCTGGGGAAGACGCTTAAGGACACTGGCTCAGGGGAAAAGTTCCTGAACAGAACACCAATAGCTTATGCTCTAAGATCAAGAATTGACAAATGGGACCTCATAAAATTACAAAGTTTCTGTAAGGCAAAAGACTCTCTCAAAAGGACAAATCAGCAACCATCAAATTGGGAAAATATCTTCACCAACCCTACATCTGACAGAGGGCTAATATCCAATGCATACAAACAACACAAGAAGTTAGACCCCAGAAAACAAAATAACCCTATCAATAAATGGGTACAGAGCTTAACAAAGACTTTTCACCTGTAGAAATTCAGGTGGCTGAGGAACACCTTAAAAATTGTTCAACATCATTAGTCATTAGACAGAATGCAAATCAAAACAACCCTGAGATTTCACCTCACACCAGTCAGAATGGCTAAGATTAAAAACTCAGGAGACATCAGGTATGGGCAAGGATGTGGAGAAAGAGGAACACTCCTCCACTGCTGCTGGGAATGCAAGTTGGTATACCCACTCTGGATATCAGTCTGAGGTTCCTCAGAAAACTGGACATGATACTTCCGGAGGACCCAGCCATACCACTCCTGGGCATATACCCAGAAGATTCCCCAGCATGCAATAAGGATCCATGCTCTACTATGTTCATAGAAGTCGTATTTATAATAGCCAGAATCTGGAAAAAACCCAGATGTTCCTCAACAGAGGAATGGATACAAAAATGTGGTATATATGCACAATGGAGTACTATTCAGCCATTAGAAACAACAAATTCCTGAAATTCTTAGAGAAATGGATGGAGCTCGAGAACATCATACTAAGTGAGGTAACTTAGTCTCAAAAGAATACCCATGGTATGCACTCACTGATAAGTGGATATTAGCCTAGAATCTTGGGACACCAAAGACACAATTCACATACCAAATGATGTCCAACAAGAAGGAAGTAGTGGACCCTGGTTCTAGAAAAGCTCAAAGTTTCAGTGTAGGAGAATACCAGAATAGGGAAGTGGGAAGGGGTGGATGGGGGAACAGGGTGTGGAAAGGACATGTTTGCCCTTTGAGGCCTGGGGAACCAGAAATCAAAATGAAATATAAATATAGAATATATCCAATAAAAAAAAAGGAAAAAAAGAAAAGGAATGACCATTCTTGAAATCTATTATGAACAAAGATCAATAAAACTCAATAGTAGATTAGAGGATGATGCAATATTGTTTAATTTTGTAAGTGCATAGTGGTGACTCTACTTTCATAATAGAAAGTGAGGGAAAGGAGCAGATTGTGGGAAAGTAATAGGTTTAGCCTATGAGGTTTCTAAAGATCACATTTTGTGGCTGTTCTTTAGTTTCTCTGCTCTGATACATTATAGAGACAGTTCATGTAAAGGACATCAAAAAAGATAAAAAGTTTAAGCATTCATTCATGTGTGCTCAGAACATTTCCAATATGGGATAATCTTCATATATAGAGACCGTTATGGATGTGTGCTTTGTCACAAAAAGTGAAGGTTCTTGAAACTGAGGAAAGGAGTGCCAGGGTTAAAGCCATGACTGGGATTTAAGCAGGGAAATGGATACCAAGAATAATGATGTCATTAGGGAAAATTAAATGTCTCGGGATGCTGAGAATGTACCTCAGGTATTCCCCTGCAGTGTTCCCAGTTTAAGCAATGTGTGAGTTGGCCATCATGAACAATAACAGCACCCATCACAAAGACTCTTCATAAATTTCTGTGAGCATAGCCACCATTGTTGCATCAGATCTTGTCCAAACAAATTTATGGCATATCAAATATAAAAGGCTAAATCTTTTGTCCAGCCCGAGTCATTCTCTGCCATATTTGAGAAGCAGTCCCTCCATCTGAGACTTCAATGTGGTTCTTCATCCTGGCACAATTACTAGCTCAGTGTTTGAATACAATGACACATATGTCTGCCCCAGTATTCTCAAAACTCTAGATCTGCTGTCCACTTATCCACACCATATAGTCATGTCTCTATCAATTAAAGGATTATACCTAATTTGAGTCTTAGTACATCTACAGGCCCCAGTTCAGAAATGTAGAATAGAGATAGAAATTAATAAGGTAATGCAAGCAGCTTTGAAATTTTTCTCCACCCTGAAGATGGAAAATGTTTCCTACTAATGTCAAGATAGAATGTTTTCCTGTATAAGTAGATTCAATAACCATGTGTTGAACTTTTAACTCTTTAAGGCTTCTAACCTTAACAGCTTCTTTCCCATAGGGACTATAAGAATCCTGCAGGAAAAGGGAAAATTTTGTAAATTTTTGATATTTAATTGAGAGTTAAAGATAACCTTTTTCTACCTTAAATAAACATGAGCACTGCTGAGAGTAAACACAATGTGTCACTATTTTGATTCTGATCATTTCCAAACAGTGATGGAAAAGGACAGGAGAGAAGTGCATGCTTGAGTTTCCCAAACCTGTTAAAGTCTTGTGAAGTACATCAAATAAAGGACAATACATAATAGTCTAATACCTCCTCCTCTTGTTTATCTTTATCCTCCTCCTTCTCCTCTTCTGTCTCCACTTCTTTGTTCTTATCTTCCTTCTCCTACTCCTCCTCTGCCTCCTCCTCCTTCCCCGCTTCTTCTGAGGGTTCACCTCATACCAATCAGAATGGTGAAGATCAAAACCTCAGGTGAAAACATGTGCTGGCAATGATGTGGAGAAAGAGGAACACTTCTCCACTGGTACCGGGGTTGCAGGCTGGTACAACCACTCTGGAAATCAGTATGGTGGTTCCTCAGAAAACTGGGGATGATTCTATGAGAGGACTCCACTATATTACTCCTGGGCATACACCCAGAGGACTTCCAGCATGTAATAAGGATTCATGCTCTACTATATTCAGAGCAGCCCTATTTTTAATAACCAGAAGTTGGAAAGAACCCATATGTCCATCAATGGAGGAATGGATACAGTAAATGTGGTATATTTACACTATGGAATACTAATTAGCTATTAAAATCAATGAATTCAAAAAATTCTTAGGCAGATGGTTGGAACTGGAGAATGTCATCCTGAGTGAGGTGACCTATTCACAAAGAATACACATGGTATTCACTCACTGATAAGAGGATATTAGCCCCAAAACTCAGAATATCCAAAAAAAATAATTCACATATAAAATGATGTCCAAGATGAGGGAAGGAGAGGCCCCTGGTCTTGGAAAGACTCAGTTCAGTAGTATAGGTGAATGCCAGAACAGGGAAGCAGGAAGGGGTTGATTGGGGAACAGGGGGAGGGAAGAGGGCTTTTGGAACTTTTGGGGAGGGGGGATCTAGAAAAGGGGAAATCGTTTGAAAAATAAATAAAAAAATAGAAAAACCCCAAACAAACAAAGATTGTGACATGTGATGTGGAAACAGCTGAAGTTTCACAGGTCTGAAGTCTGCCTGAAAGATGTCAGCCCTCAGAACTATCTTCCAGTACATCAGTGAAAACCAGGACTTCTATGTCAAGGAACTTGCAGAATGGGTGGCCATTCATGGTGTGTCTGCATGGATGGAGAACAGAGATCAGAAGGATGACGGAGGTGGCAGCTGCAAATTTCCAAAGGCTAGGGGACTCTGTGGAGCTGGTGAATATTGTGAATCAGAAGGTTCAGGATGGTTTGGAGATACCTCTTCCTCCAATTCTGTTGAGCAATCTGGGCAGTGATACCCAGAAGAAAACAGTGTGCAATTTATGGGCACCTGGACATGCAACCTGTGTCCCTGGAAGATGGGTGGGACAAGAGAGCAGTTTATCTTGGTAGAACAGAAAGATAAGTTGTACAGGAGAGTCTCCATGATTGAGGAGAGACCTGTGGTTGGAAGGATGAATGCCCTGGAAGACTATCAGAAGACTGGCCAGGAGATTCCTGTCAACCTGCAGTTCTGCCTGGCAGGCATGGAGGAATCTGGCTCTGAAGGCCAGGATGGGATAATTTTTGCCAATGAAGACAAGTTCTTCAAAGATGTGGACTATGAGTGCATTTTGGACAATTACTGGCTGGGGAAGAAGCCATGTACCATGTATAGCCTCAGAGGCATTTGTTACTTCTTCATCAAGGTGGAATGCAGTGACAAAGACCTCTATTCTGTGGTATATGGTGGCTCAGTGCATGAGGCCATGACGGAACTCATTTCACTAAGGGGGTTTCTGATAGACCAGGAGGGGAATCCTCATCCCTGGTATCAACAATGCTGTGGAGCCTGTGGCAGATGAGGAGTGTGAGCTCTATGCTTACGTTGACTTTGAATTTATTATTTTTAATAGCTGAATATTTACTCCATTCTATGAATATACCACATTTTCTCTCTCCGTTCCTCTGTTGAAGGACATCTAGATTCTTTCTACCTTCTGGCTATTATAAATAAGGCTGCTATGAACATAGTGGAGCACGCATCCTTATTACATGTTGGAGGTTATTCTGGGTATGTGAATAGGAATAGTATAACAGGGTTTTCACGTAGTACTATGTCTAATTTTCTGAGGAACCTCCAAACTCCAGATTGGCTGTACCAGCTTGCAATCCCTCC
Source organism: Apodemus agrarius (assembly GCA_964023405.1). NCBI lineage: Eukaryota > Metazoa > Chordata > Mammalia > Rodentia > Muridae > Apodemus > Apodemus agrarius. The sequence goes on along the minus strand of OZ030007.1, from coordinate 75,766,088 downwards.
AGCAATGGAGAAATGTTTCTCTTTCTCCACCTCCTTGCCAGTATCTGTTTTACCCTGAGTTTTTCATCTTAGCCATTCTGACTGGTATGAGGTGGAATGTCAGGGTTGTTTTGATTTCCATTTCCTGATAACTAAGGATGCTTTACATTTCTTTGGGTGCTTCACAGACATTTGACTTTTCTCAGTTGGGAATTCTGTTTACCTCTGTACCCAGTTTTTTTCATAGGCTATTTGATTCTCCAGAGTATAACTTCTTGAGTTCTTTGTATATATTGGATATTAGCCCTCTATCGGATATGGGATTTGCAAAGATCTTCCCCAATCTGTTGGTTGCCATTTTGTCCTAATAACATTGTCCTTTGCCATATAGAAGTGCTGCAGTTTTATTAGGTCCCATTTGTTGATTTTTGTTCTTAGAAAATAAGTCATTATTGTTCTGTTCAGAAATGTGTCCCCTGTGCCCTTGTGTTCAAGGCTCTTTCCCACTTTCTCCTCTATAGGTTTGGATTTGAGCTTTGTACAAGGAGATAAGAATGTGTCCATTTATAATTTTCTATATGCTGACCTCTAGTTTATCCAGTACCATATGAAAAAATGCTATCTTTTACCACTGGATGTTTTTTATCTCATTTGTCAAACATCTATAGGTGTGTGGGTTCATTTCTGGATGTTCAGTTATATTCCATTGTTGATCTTCCTGCATCTCTCCATACCAATACCATACAGTTTTTAATCACAATTGTTCTCTAGTAGAGCTTGAGATCATGGATGGTGGAATGTGGGTGCCCTTGCATTTGAAGCATAGTTGTTCAGAACTGAGAGTTCATCGTGGTTCATTTTTCTTTGATGAGTACAAAGTGTCCCTTCTTTTCTTTTTGAAAATTTTTGGTTGAAACTCGATTTTAGCCATTATAAGAGTGGCCATTCCAGCTTGTTTCTGGGGCCATTTGCTTGGAAAATAGTTTTCTAATCTTTGACTCTGAGTTAGTGACTGTCTTTGTAACTGAGGTGGGTTTCTTGTATGCAGCAAAATGTTGGGTCCTGTTTACGGATCCAATCTGTTAGTCTATGTCTTCTTTTTGGAAAATTGATTCCATTAATGTTAAGATATAATAAGGAAAGGTGATTGTTACTCCTGTTATTTTTGTTGTTAAGGGTGGAATTTTGTTTGTGTGGATATCTTCTTTAAAGAAGATTACTTTGTTGATATTTCTAAGCTATAGTTTCCTTCCTTGTATTGGCATTTTCCACCCATTATCCATTGTAGAGTTGGGTTTGTGTAAAGATATTTTGTAAATTTTTTATGGAATATCTTCATTTCTCCATCTATGCTAATTGAGAGTTTTGCTGGGTAAAGTACCCTGGACTGAAGTTTATGTTCTCTTAGGGCCTGTATGACATCAACCCAGGATCTTTCATAATTTCTCGTGAGAAATCTGGTGTAATTCTGAAGTGTCTGCCTTTATATGCTATTTGATCTTTTCCCGCTACTGCTTTAAATTTTCTTTCTTTGTTTAGTGCATTTATTATTTTGATTATTATGTGCTGGGAGGTCTTTCTGTCTGGTCCAGTTTGTTCTGTAGGCTTCTTGTATGTTTATGGACATCTCTTTCTTTAGGTTAGGAAAGTTTTCTTATATAATTTTGATGAAGATAATTACTGGCCCTTTAAGTTGGAAATCATCGTTCTCTTCTTTACCTTTAATCCTTAGATTTGGTCTTCTCATTGTGTCCTGGATTTCCTAGATGTTTTGAGTTAGAAAGTTTTTGCATTTTGCATTTTCTTTGACCTTTAAGTCAATGTTTTTTATGGTATCTTCAGCACCTATGATTCTTTCTTCTGTCTCTTGTATTCTGTTGATGCTTGCATCAATGTTCTTGATTTCTTTCCATGGTTTTCTATCTCCAGAATTGTCTCCCTTTGTGATTTCTTTATTGTTTCTACTTCTATTTTTAGATTCTGGATTGTTTTGTTCAGTTTCTTTACTTGTTTCTTTGTGTTTACCTGTAATTCTTTATAGAACTTTTGTGTTTCCTCTTTAAGAACTTCTGCCTGTTTATGCATATTCTCTTGTATTTCTTTAAGGGATTTTTGTGTTTCCTCTTTAAGATTTTCTATCTGTTGACCCATGTTCTTTATGTCCATCTTAAAGTTCTTTATCAGCATCATCAAATGTTATTTTTAAATCCAGATCTTCCTTTTCAAATGTGTTGGGGTATCCGGGACTTGCTGTTGTGGGAGAACTGTGTTCAGATGATGGCATTTTGCCTTAGTTTCTGTTGGTAGTCTTCTTGCATTGGACTTTTGCCATCTGGTCATCTCTGGTGTAGTATGGTCTTTCTGTCTCTTACTCTGGTTTATCTGTTCTGCAAGCCTGTGTATCTGTACTCCTGTGATTCCTATTCTCTGTGCTCTCAGGCCTCTCCTCACTCCAACTCCTCTGTGTGCAGTTGGTTCTCTAGGTTGCATCCGGAGATGGTGTCTTCACTGTAGCAAACCCATCAAGTGTCTTCTGCAGCATAAAAGGCCAGGCTACAGAAGGGGCAGAAAGAAATGAAAGGGAAGTTGTATTTGAGAAGGCAGGGGTTTTGGTGCTTGGTGGGTAGGTAGTCTGCCTGAACCCCAGGTGAAGCTCTTGGACTCCAGATGTGGGAGGGAATACATAATACATGCTTTGAGGGCAGGAGTTACTTTAGCGTTCATCTTGAGATGGTGTCTTCATTCTAGCAGTCCCTCTCAGAGTCTGCTGCAGCAGAAAGGCCAGGTGGCAGAATGGGCAGAAGGACTTTTTTAAGAATCTTAAAATAAACATTTTATTTAAAAAAAATCAAAATAGTATTTTCAAGGAGAGGACGTGAGCAGAAGATGGATTTGTCCTCATTATCTGCTGCTTCCTAACTCTTGAGGATAGATATAGAGGGGAAAGTATGTAAGAGTGCCATCTCAAGGGCTGTAGATGGCTCACAGCCTTGTGGGTAAGGCTTGCAATCTTTACTTAAGCCACAAAGCACCCAGGAAGGCATAGTTCTTGGGGAATGCTCCATGTCTCCAGCTAGTCAGCTGTCTTCTCTATGCCCACCCACAACATGGTAGAACCAAGCAACCCATTCAACTAGAACAGAATATGAAGCTAATGCTGCTCATGTTTCCTGTGCTGCTAGTTGAGGGGATAACCACAACAGCAACAAGGGACACCAAAACCTTGTAAGCCAGCTGGTGCCTATTCTTGCACTGTCAGTTACATTTCTGAGACTAGCCTGAACCCTGACTCCTCATATCAATGGGACATTGGATATCTGCATTGGAGTATAAAGAGATATCAAGTTGGGTTTGAGCTGAATGTGGACTGTGCCTCGTTTCTGAGTTAGGTTAAAATATCACATGTGTACAGGAAGCAGGTGAATAATTTTTTGTGGGAGCTGATTCCAATGCAGAACTGACATTTAACCCTTTGAGGAGATGTTCCCTATGGTATCATCATGAGCTAGGGTGCCTCAAGGAACGTGTTCATTTGGAAGATGGAGGAGACAATCTTCCTTATGTTGATTGTAGCTTCCCTGTCTGAACTGGAGTTGTAGTAACTGCTTCCAGAGTAGGCGTCCAAGCCAGTGAGGATGCCAATGCACACTGCAGAAGATAGGCAGTGGGTACAGGGAGGTCCCCTCAGAGAAGAGCTGACAAGATACAAGAAAGATGGGGCCTCTTGAGCCTTGTCATGTGGGTTGGGGTCTGGTTTCAGTCTCTTCACATTATTGGCACTCTCTGAGGTCTTATGCTTCACACCTTCTGCCAACATCTTTGCCTAGGAGACTTTATTCTTGGTCTTTATGGGATTCACAGCCAGCTTCTTCCATGCTTCCTTTTATTCTGCAGAAATTCCAACCTCTACCTAGTATACTTCCTCACAGTTCTTTTGGGCCTCAAGTCTGTACAGGGTTTAGACACCCTCTCCTACTGAGGCCAGACAAGGAAGTCTGAAGCCACGTATGTGCTGGGGACCATAGGCCAGCTCATACGTGCTTTTGGGTTGGAGGATAATCTCTGGGAGACTCTCAGAAGACAGCTCTTTTCTGCTTCTGTCTGCAAGTGTATCAGTAACAAATTCTGGATTTGGTGCTTACCCATGGGATGGATTCCAAGTTGTCCTAGGAATTGGAAGGTCATTCCTTCAATCTCTGCTCCATTTCAGTCACTGCATTTCTCCTTGACAGAAATATTTCTGGTTCAAAATTTTGAAAGTGGCTTGGTGACCCCAGCCTTCCACTTGTAGCAATGTCTTTACACTGGAAGAGGTCTCTTCAGTTTCTATATCACCACTATTAGGCATTTTGGCTAAGGTCATCTTCATTGAGTCCAGGAAGCTCTTATAGCCCAGATCTCTGGGAATATATAAAGTTCCCACCCAGCCCAAGTCCTTTTATCTCATCTGCATTTTCCATTCATCCTTCTGGATCCCTGAGCCTCTCTCCTGTCTTTCCCTATGCTTAATCATGACATCTTGAGCCTCTTCCCCACTCTCCCCTCTTCTAACTATATCCCTACATTTTTCTACCTCCTGTAATTATCTTGTTTCCTCTTCTGTATGGGAATGAATATATGTAATTGGGCATTTTATCTTGTTAAACATCTTATGGTCTGTGGGTTTTATCATGGGTATTCTGTATTTTTTTTGGGTAATATTCATTTATCAGTGAGTACACTCCATGCAAGTTCTTTTGGGTTTGGGTTACCTCACTTACGATTATATCGTGTATTTCCATCTAATTGTCTGCAAAATTCATGATCTTGTTTTTAATAGCTAAATAGTATTCCATTACATAAATGAACCATATTTTCTGTACACATATTTTCTTTGGTTGAGGGAACTCTGAGATGTTTCCAGGTTCTAACTCTTTTTTGGTTTTATTCTTTATTTATATTTCAGATGATTTCCCCTTTCCTAGCACCCCCCCAAAAATTTCCATATGCCCTTTTCCCTCCCACTGTTCCTCCATCCACTTCTTCCCACTTCCCTGTTCTGGTATTCCCCTACACTGATTCACTGAGCCATTCCAGGAACACTCCCTTCATCTTCTCGGACATCATTTGGTATGCGGATGGTGTCTTGGATATTATAAGATTCAAAGCTAATATTCACTTACCAGTGAGTGCATCTTAGTCATTCTGGCTGGTGTGAGGTGAAATCTCAGAGTTGTTTGATTTGCATTTCCCTAATGACTAATGATTTTGAACATTTCTTAAGGTGCTTCTTAGCCATCTGAATTTCTTCAGGTGAAAAGTCTTTATTTACTTCTATACCGCATTTTTGATAGGGTTATTTGGTTCCCTGGGGTCAAACTTATTAAGTTCTTTTTATATATTGCATATTAGCCCCCTGTCAGATGTAGGGTTGGTGAAGATCTATTCCCAATTTGTTGGTTGCTGATTTGTCCTTTTGATCATGGCTTTTTGCCTTACAGAAACTATGTAATTATATGAGGTCCCATTTGTCAATTCATGATCTTAGTGCATAAGCTCTTGGTGTTCTGTTCAGGATCTTTCCCTCTGAGACAATGTGCACAAAGGTCTTCTCAAATTTCTTTTCTAGTAGTTTCAGTGTGTCTGGTTTTATGTGGAGGTCCTAGATCCACTTGGAGTTGAGCTTAGTACAAGTATATAGGAGTGGGTCAATTCTCATTCTTCTGCATGCTGACTTCTAGTTGAGCCAGCATCATTTGTTGAAGAGGCTATCTTTTTTTTTCCACTGGATGTTTTCAGCTCCTTTGTTGAAGCTCAAGTGGTGAAACATGTGTGGGTTCACTTCTGGGTCTTTAATCCTTTTTCCATTGATGCACCTGCCTGTCACTGTACCAATACCATGAAGTTTGTATTATTGCTTGATGTCCACGATACTGATTCACCCCTAAGTTCGTTTACTGTTGAAAATAGTTTTAGCTATCCTGGGTTTTTTGTTATTGCAGATGAATTTGAGAATTGCTCTTTCTAACTCTATGAAGAACTGAGTTGTGATTTTGATGGGGATTGCACTGAATCAGTATATTGCTTTTGGCAAGATGGCCATTTTATCTATATTAATCTTGCCAGTCCACAAACATGGAAGGTTTTTTCCATTTTCTGTGGTCTTCTTCCATTAGAATTTAATGAAAATGAAGGCACAGTATACCCAAATCTATGGAACACAATGATAGCAGTGGTAAGAGGAAAATGCATAGCCCTGAGTGCCTCTAAAAATAAATGGGAGAGAGAATATACTAACAGCTTAAGGACACACCTGAAAGCTCTGGAACAAAAAGAAGCTAATTCACCCAGGAGGAATAGAAGAGAGGAAATCATCCAAATCAGTGCTGAAAGCAATCAAATGGAAACAAAGAGAACCATACAAAGAATCAAGAAAACCAGGAGCTAGTTGGTTGAGAAAATCAACAAGATAGATAAACTCAGGAAACAGCAGGCGTTGGCGAGGATGTGGAGAAAGAGGAACACTCCTACACTGTTGGTGGGATTGCAAGATGGTACAACCGCTCTGGAAATCAGTCTGGTGAGCATTTGGCATGAAACTTTCTGAGGACCCTGTTATACCACTCCTGGATATATACCCAGAGGATTCCCTAATTAGACAGGAACAATGGAAATAACCCAATTAAAATGGGGTACATAACTAAAGAGGGAATTTTCAAGAGAGGAAACCTTGAGCAGCTGAGAATGATGACTGTCCTTATTTACCACAGAAATGGAAATAAAAATAATTCCAAGATTATATCTAGTAACTAGTAAGACTAACTAAGATCAAAATTTCAAGTGATAGCACATACTGACTATGATGTGAAGCAAAGGATACACTCCACAACTTCTTATGGGCATCCAAACTTGTACAGCCACATTGGAAAATAATTTGACTGTTTCTCAAAAAAAAATCTAGGAATAGTTTTACCTCAATACACTTTGATAACACTTCTGCAAATATACTCAAAGATGTCCCATTATACCACACAGTCAATTGCTCAATGATTTTTAATTAGCTTTGTTCTTTACAGCCAGTAACCAGAAGAAAAGCTTAGATGTTCCTTGGCAGAAATATGGATAAAGAAAATGTGGTACATCTATATAGTCGAATATTATTTGGTTGTTAAAATCAATTGTGTTGTGAAAGTTGTGTACAAAATTATGGAAGGTGAGAATACCATCCCAAGTTATGTACCCCAGAGCCAGAAAGATATGCATGGTATATAGTCACTTATAAGTGGATACAAGCTAGAAATTGAAGCATAACCATGCTACAACCTACAGACCCAAGGAAACTGGACAATACACTGGTTCAAAGGTAAAATGAATGAATCTCACTCAGCAGAGGAAACTAAATAGATGACAGAACTTGAGGATGAGATGGACATCAGTAAGAGAGGAGGGAAGTAATAGGGAATGAGGTGAGTGAGGCACGGGAATGAGACTGCAAATCACAAGTTGAGGCAGTGAATAGATTTCTATCAAAGCAGGGTATAGCCTGAAATGGCTATCTATAAGCTAGGCAGAACTCCCAGAGTAGAGAAGGTTCACAAAACCACCCTCCATAAAAACCTTCTTCTCAAAATTTGTCTTTCCAATAAGATGTGCAGTGATAAAGAGCAAACAGAGACTTAAGAAAAACCCAAGCAATAACTGCCCCAATTAGAGACACATACAATGTGAGAGAGCCAACCTCAGATACTAACAGTGATACTCTGGTATGTTGATAGACAGGAACCTCTTATAACTGTCTGGTGAACATATTCACACAGCTTTTCCCCATCTGAATATTCAGAAATCACTGCAACAAATGCTAGACCAGAGGAATGAACCTTAGCCGTGTGAGTGGTATAGCAATGATCCTGGTTGGCATTATAATTGGAGAAACACCTTGCTCCAGAGAAAGCATGGAGTGAAAAACCTGTTTTTGGGGGCTTGAACAGGTCTGTATAATCTTTGGAGAAGACACATGGGTATTGAGGGTTAGTGTTCATTTTTGACAGACATTGAGGTACTGGGAATAGATATTTGCAGAAAAGACATTCCAAGTGGTGACTGGACATATCCTGATAAGAGGAGGAGTAGTGAAAATTCATATATGGCCATTATGCCATGTCATTACCTCAAGTGAAGAAGTGTATGTTTGTGTGTGTGTGTGTGAGTTTGTAAGGCAAAGTGCACTAGGAAAAATGTCAAGCATTGGGAATAACTCAATCCTAGTAATGATAAGGACAGCATGAAATTTTCTATTTGGACATATTCTGACACCACTCTTATTCCATACCAGCTCCCCTGGTTATATTGCATTTCAGGCAAACACCCAAGTGAGGTAGAATGCTCAGATCAACTTTCAGCCCTATAGAATGGCTATACTTTGAAACAAGGAGGCAGAGATATCATTGCATCTGAATTTATAGCTTTCACTATGTTGTTGTGGCTATGTATATATATATATATATATATATATATATATATATATATATATACTACTTTGGGATCACTGGCAGGAACTTGATCATCTTACAAATCAGCAAAATATTCAGAAGACATATGTAATAAGCTTCAGTCCCCAGTAAAATCTCTTGGTGTCATGTACATCTCTGTGTCAGGGTAATGTGTGTTCAAAAGAAGACTCACAATATATAGAACAGAACCATCAGTGACTTTATCATGACAGAACAACTGCTCTCATGGAGGCAGTGTCTATGGAAGGTTTTTCTAAAATGTCTGTGAAGTAGTTAAGATTTATAGATTTAAATCCAAGATCAAGAGTCAAGAGTCCTGGTCTGAATCACAAACTATTGCTTAGAATGTGGATCATGACCAAGTAACCATTTTTGTTTTTTGAGATACAATGAGTTCATATTTATGTTTCAAAAACTTTCAATTTTGTCAGTGTGATCTAATAATATATATAGGAATATTGGTCAAGTGAGTGAATCCCACCTCAGTATGTGGCAGTGTACTTGGCTTAAATATTTATTAGGTATGCAGGGAACTCAGGATTATTACTATAGCTTGGATCAAAAAATAGTGGGACTATAGTGATTCTTCATATTGAAATAGATGAGAACCAGGAGTAAGAAGAATTTATTAGTGACTTTGGGGGTTGGTAGTAGAAACCATTACCATCTATGACTTTCCTTTTTTGTTTGCTAGATAATATGTGAAGAGATGAGAAACCAAGGCTGTGTTGTCTTTGCAATGGGTACTTATGGCTGTGAAGCTGATCATACTTCTTAGATATTGTCCCAGAACACCATGAATATTCTTTTGCAAAACTCTCCAACACCTTTCCTGAAATGAAGCCTAAGCCAGTGTTGTGTTTATAGAGCTTTGTGACCTGTTTGCTGCACCACACTTCTCATTCTCAGAAGTGATAATGGTAGGTGTTGTGTAGATGGAGTAGGGATTTTTTTGTTAAGTATGCCTGGAGTAGGATTGTATGAGATGGTGGAACCAAGACAATTATCTGCAGTGATTTTCATGGACTGTTTTGTGTACTTAATATTTGGCATGATCAATTAATAAGGAGAGAAAGAAATGAAAGGGAAGAGGAGAGAGGAGGAAACTCTAGAAAAGTAAACAGGTACCACTTCTCCAAGCAAACTTGCAGTGGAAAAATGGAGATACCTTTGTTTTTACAGCACTTCTGGAATTCTTAATAACATGCTCTTGAGTCTGTATACATATAAGATTATCTTACACATCTCTCCTGGGTTATATTTTATAGGGAACAAAACCACAACATTTATTAATGGAATACTCTTGGGATTCTGGGGTGCCTATCAGTGGAGCAAAATTGAGCTTCCTTCATAGATTTAGCAGCCAGTGACCAAAGGAAGACACAGAGATTTTAGTAGATATGGTATTTCTCACTATGTTTGCTCTCACACAACACTCCTACCATGGGTTTCCCAATGAACTAAGGGTATTTTTATTCAGATTCAGAGCTCTTCTGAGGACAACTGTTGCCTTTCTCATCAGTGAAATCTTGTCAAAATATAATACCTAATCAATGGCCACTTGAATCCAAACACAAATACCTTCTTGTTCCTTTTCTGTGTACCACCCCATAATATGTCTTTTTAGTAGGATGTTGGTTTGGTAACTTATCTGAATCTGCAAGGTGCCCTCTTAGATTGCTTCCTGCATGACTTTATTTTACTTGTTTGTGTTATGTTGATATTGCTTTTATGAGGAAACAGTCTTTTTAAGAAATACTCTATACAATTACATAGTAATCCATAGGTAATAAGGAGAGAATCTATGAGATAATTCCTCTATTAGACTTTACTCTTCTCTGATTGGAAACACATAAGTTTTTGAAACAACTGCATCCTACCCTGGGTGTCTATCAGCACAATAGCTCACAAAGTTTTTCATGGATTTTATCAAAGTACATGTACCACTTTCACCGTGTAGAGTGAAGGGAAAGAATTACATCCTTTACCTTGCAGATGAGCATGACACAACCTAAAGACTAAGAATCATGCAATTAGCCAAGAGCAAGGAAACATGGCTCAGAAACAGGTGTCCTCTTGATCATCTCACTTCTCTTTGTTCACACTACTATAAATCCAGCATTCCTCTTCTGACATGAATTCCTAGAACAAAGAGTTAGTTCTATACAGTTTCAAGTACTAGTGAGATAAATGGTGATGTATAGAATAGATCATACCATGATGAAATATGACAGATATGTTGAGAAGAAGAGACTATCTGTTTTGAATTTCTGTTGTGACAAGGGCCATAATGATAAGTGGACTGGGATGTTGGACTGATTTCAACAGTATGATATTATTCCAGAGATGAACAAAGTGGTTAAAAGCAGTCATGATGTTTTGTGGTTGGTCATTTCTTTGTAAGGAAATGAAGAACTTAAACCACTGTAGAAGGTTGCACCAGAAACAACTAGTGGACAGTTTTATGGGAAGGATAAAGAAATCAAAATCAGTAGCACTGAGAGCATTAGTGTGGATAAAGACTTTATTCCCCTAAAGTCCAGGTCAACAATCACTGTATTAATCTGTGACAAAACATTTATATATCAACAGTTGGTTATATGCAAGATGCCTTGAACTCCTGCTTAGTGGCTCTATTTTGACCCTTTTAAGATTAGGTTAATGATTGTAAAGCTGGTAATCCTAGACAGGATTGCTATCCATCTTTTTAGAGTACTCAAGTCCTATTTTTATTATCACATCCCATAACTCTTCAAGGCTGGTCTCTTCCTTCAATTGGTTCAAAGTATTTGTTGCAGGATCTTCTTCCAACATCTGGAAGAGAGATGATTGTTAGTTTTGACTGTGTTCAGTGTTAAGGATCAGGGTACACACTGAGTGACCAGACAGCAAATAAATAGAAAAACTGACCAAGAAATCCCATTTAAATAAAACTGAAGACCTGAGAACTCCTGATAAGATAAACTAATTCCATGCTGTTACTTTCCATTTTGGTCCTTGATGTCTTCTAAATTTAGAGCTTTGCTTTGCTTTTCAGAGTCTCTGCTTTATATAATAACAAAAAACAATTATTAAGTCTAGAAATTCCCCAGCTTTGTCCTTATAAAAATTTATGCTAGAATAGACTACACCATCAGGATCTTGCCTGCACTCAAAGCAGGAGGAGCTCGGCAGGAGATCTGTGCACCTACACCTTGGCAGCTCTTGCTTAACACTGTGCACTGGCTCAGTGGGCTTGCAGCAAGACCTCCATCTTGCCTCGGTACACCGCGGATTGCTCATGGCTAGGGTCAGGTGAGTGGACTGAGATCTAGCCCAGAATCCACTACCCTGTCAGCCTCTTGCCTGAGCCCAGAGCCAGAGCAGGTTGCCGACTGCTGGGGACCGGCTCACTTGGCTTGCAGTGAGGCTTCCAACTTGCCTCAGGACACAGCGGACTGCTGGTGGCTGGGGTCAGGTGTGTGGACAGAGACATAGCTTAGCATAGACTACCCAATCAGGCTCTTGCTGGCGCCCAGAACCAGCGGAGCTCAGCGGGAGGTCTGTGCACCTACAGCTGGGCAGCTGTGGCAGACTGCTGAGGACCAGCTCGCTGGGCTTGCAGTAAGGCCGTTATCGTGCCTCAGGTCATTGCAGATGAATGGCAACTGGGGTCAGGAGCACAAACACCCTCTACTACAGCAGTGCCAAGGGCCAGGCTCACAGGAGCTTCAAACTCCAACCAGTAACAATAAGACCAACTAAATCCAGAGATAATCAGATGGCAGAAGGCAAACGTGGGAACATTACTAACAGAAACCAAGGCAATAGGGCACCATCTGAACCCAATTCGCCAACCACAGCAAGTCCTGGATACCCCAGCACACCAGAAAAATAAGAGTTGGATATAAAAGCACTGGTCGTGATGCAGCTAGAGTAACACTAAAAGACATAAACAAACCTCTTAAAGAAATGCAGGGGAACATCAATAGGTTAGAAGCTCTTACAATGCAAACAGAAAACTCACTTAAAGAACTCCAGGAGAATATGGACCAACAGACAGAAACCAATAAAGAGGAAATGAGACAATCACTTGAAGAAATGCAGGAGAACTTGAACCAGCATGCAGAAGTCATGAAAGAGGAAACACAAAAATCTCTTAAAGAATTGCAAAAAAAAAAAAAAAAAAAAAAAAAAAAACACAAACAAACAAATGGAGGAACAGAGCAAAACCATCCAATGTCTGAACACAGAGGTAGAAACAACTAAGAAATCACAAAAGGAGGCAACTTTGGAGATAGAAAACCTTGGGAAGAATCAGGGGTCGTAGATGCAAATATCAACAACAAAATACAAGAGATAGAGGTAAGAATCTCAGATGCTGACGATACCATACTAACGATTGACTCCACAGTCAAAGAAAACGCAAAATGTGAAAGGATTGCAACCCAAAACATCCAGGAAATCAGGACACAATGAGAAGACCAAATCTAAGGATTATAGGTATAGATGAGAGTGAAGATCTACAACTTAAAGGGCCAGCAAATATCTTTAACAAAATTATGGAAGAAAACTTCCCCAATCTAAAGAGAGAGATGCCCATGAATATACAAGAAGCTTACAGAACTCCAAACAGACTGGACCAGAACAGAAATACCTCCCATCACATAATAATCAAAACCCCAAAATGTACTAAAAAAGAAAGAATATTAAAGGCAGTAAGAGAAAATGGCCAAGTAACATATAAAGGAAGACCTATCAGAATCACACCAGACTTCTCTCCTGAAGCCATGAAAGCTTGAAGATCCTGGGTGGATCTCATAAAGACCCTAGGAGAACACAAATGTCAGCCAAGACTACTATACCCAGCAAAACTCTCAATCAGCATAGATGAAGAAATCAAAATATTCCATGACAGGACCAAATTTACACAATATCTTTCCAATAACCCAGCTCTACAAAGGATAATAGGAGGAAAACTCCAATACAAGGAGGGAAACTGCACCTAAGAAAAAACAAGATAGTTATCTTCTTCCAACAAACTCAAAGGAAGATAACTACTCAAAAACAAAAATAACATCAAAAATGACAGGAAGAAATAATCACTATTCCTTAATATCTCTTAACATCAATGGACTCAATTCCCCAATAAAATGACATAGACTAACAGACTGGATATGGAAACAGGACCCTACATTTTGCTGCATACAGGAAACACACCTGATGCTGAGTCTGAAAGCTGAGGAAAGTAAAGGAGACAGGTATATAAATCAAACACTCATGTGGTGCAGTCTGTTATATCTATTTACTTCCCCTGAAGGCAATTTGTTTATTTCATCTCACTCAGGCTCCGTACTGGGAAATGCTAAGCAGAACAATCCCATATGGACTCTTGAAGAGTTAAAACTTTCTAAGTTCTAAAGGGTATGCTAATCTATTTGCAGGAGATGCATTTGAAGAGACTGCAATTAATAATGGATCTTAGTGTGTCTGAGTCTGTGATTAGCTGCAAATCTTATACTCTCTGGCTAGGGCACCTTAGCTGAGACCCTCCTAGAACCCAAGTGACCAATGATCTAGTTTTCAGATCATGGAATAGAATTCATGGAGGACTTAAGCAAAGCACAACTCTGTTATGGAAAATTCTGTTCATCCTTTGCATCTGCCATATCCACTATTCTGATACTCTAAGTTCTTCATTTATGGCAACCTTTCCAATGGTGCTTGAAATATGGTTCTGCAAATAAAAACACTTGGTGCTTTTGCTGAGGACTTAGGTAAGTACTTATATTGGCTCACGACCAGTAGAAATACTATGAATAAATCTTATTCCCTATACTTGACTCTATGGATATTACTAGAATACACAGACACACACAGACACACACAGACACACATACACACACACACACACATACTGCAGAAACATATATACCATTTTATAAAACTCATAAAAATCAAAAAAGTGAAATAAATTAAGTAACATTAAAATGAATAAAAGAGCAGTTGTCAAATATTTCTCCAAAATTGAAAAGAGAATCTTAAATTTGTATAAATGTGCTTATTTCTTGCATTTTCTATCCAAAACGTGCATGATAAGAACACACCCCTATATCTTCTCCAAGTACACAGCAGAGTCTTAGTCCCCTTTTAACCCATAGTCATGAACGATCTTGGAGTTTGTCCTTAAACAGTGACCTAGCATGAACTCACATGTTCCCACTTGATAGTAGAAGTGTATTCTCTTTTGCCATACTCACACTGTAATGTTATCCCAAGACAAAAACAAAAACAAGAACAAAACAAACAAACAAACAAAACACACAGTCAATCCTCCAGGCATTTAATACATCGTATTTACAGTGTTTTTTTTTTTTTTTTTTGTGCATCACTGTCATTCCCAGAGGACTACAACCTCTATCTAGAATAAGGTGTCTCACAACATAGTTCACATGCAGTTTCCTAAGGATCATTATCTAAGTATGGGCTGAACAGTAAGTTAGTGCTGCTTGACCTTGAACTAAAAGAGATTATCCTGTCTCTTTGACTATTGCAGACCATATTATCCACTTTCAGGAAGGAACCTTACCGAAAGGAAATTTGGTATTTCCTTTTCCACCAACTCTCTAATTTCTTTTTTATTCAAATAATCATGAGGTCCCACACGCAAAGTGTATTTGTAGAATATTTTGATGAGTTCCATTACTTCGTGTTCCATTGGGGACAAACCTTGGTCCATATTACACTGTTTGGAGATTGGAAATATAAAACCTGTAGGGAGAAAATAAGAACATCCAGTATTCCTGAACCTATCTTTTTGGAAGAAAGGGTCTAAAGAATGTGAAGAACATCAAATAAAATGAAAGTCATTATTTAAAAAGTTATTGAGAAAACTTGTTAGTCACATGTAAAAAAAAAGACACTTTGTCCCTCAAGAATATGTCAAAATGTAAACTATTTTGTAGCACAAGAATATTAGAAATTGTAAATAAATCAACAAACCAGTCATTATCAATAGGATGGGCTTCCAGGATGAATAATGGTAGGTACAGATAAACATAAAATAAAATAAACCAACAAATGACAGAAGATAGGCACCATACTGGGAAATCTGGTGTTCACTTACCAAAGCTGAGGAGTTCTTGACAGAGGTGGTGTAGCCAGCATTTATAAGCAGGCTGTGCCTGGACACATGACTCTCCCAGGGAAAGACTGACTCACAAGCGAATAATACAGTGATTTCGACAAGGATGGAATTCGGGTTGGACTGAATTATCTGCTTCTCTGGTTGTCTCTCTGTCTTTCTTTCTGTCTGTATATATTTATCTATCATCTATCTCTCTATCTATCATCTGTTTGTCTACATATCTATCTATCTATCTATCTATCTACTATCTATCTATCTATCTACTATCTACTATCTACTATCTATCTATTGTCTGTCTGTCTGTCTACATATCTATCTATCCATCTATCTATCAATCTATCTGTCTATCTATCTATCTATCTATCTATCTATCTAATTATTATCTAATTATTTATCATCTATCTGGACTAAAACAAAACATTGGATGCTCAGAAACTGGGATTACAGATGGTTTTTAGCTGTCATATATACACTGGGCTGATATCCCATGTCCTAAGGAAGAGCAGACACCGGTTTAATTTAATTATCTAGGCCATAACCACTTATATATGGGTTTTCTTTTTTTAACAGATTGTTTTTATTAATTAATTATTTTATTTTATTTTCAAAGTGGTGACAATCTCCAAACATCCTGTCCTCAATGTCACTCAAAAATACCTACTGTGAATCCAACTTCACCCCTTTTGAGAAGTGGAAGACCCCGCCCATGCTACTATGGTTACTAACATACCCCAGCACATCAAGTAATAGCATAACTAGGCACATCCTTCCCCTCTGAGTACAGAAAATGCAGCCCAGGTAGGGATAAGGAATTAAAATGCAGGCAACAGACTCAATGATGGCTCATGATTTAATCTTAGGAGACACTCATAAAGACCAAATTTTCAATTTCTACATATGCTTAGAGTCTTAGTTTCAGTGCATGAATGCTCACTGGAGGGTGGTTAACTATCTATGAGTCTCATCATGCCCAGAATATTTGACTCAGTAAGTCTTCTTGTGGATATTCCTAGTTTTCAGAAGCTACTGAAATATTAACAGGGGAAACAGGTGTGTTTTACAAATGGTGCAAGGGAAACTGGATATCTGCATGTAGAAAAATTAAATGCTTATCTGCCCTACTGCTCAATAATCACTACAAGAGGTTAGAGATCTTAATGTTATACACAAAACTCCACACTGTTAGAGGAAATGATTAGAAAAATATCTCTGAGATATGAGGATAAGCAAAGAGAATATAAACAAAACTTTGGTTGATCAATAAATAATGCCAACATTTGACAAGTGGAACTTCAGGAAATGAAAATGAAATACCTTTGCCAAAATTCCTGAGAATAACTGGATGAAGACACAGCATGCAGTGTGGGAGAAAATTTTGTTGAACATGTTAGGAGTATCTGAGATCTAAAATACATATAAACATAACTATCAATAAAAGAAGCAACCCAAAGAAAAAATAGGGTAAAAAGATAAATGAATATTCTCAATTGAGAAATATAAAAAATGTGCAATGTATACACATTTGAGTTTGTGACATAACTTGGTATTTGGAAAATTAAAATTAAAATGATTTTGGCATCTCATTCTCTGCCTAACCATTATGTCACTCATTACAAAAACCAAAAGACAATAAAAGCTGGGAATGTGGGGAGAGAACCTGTTTTTCTTTACTTCTGATAAGTGTGGGAATTGGACTAGAAATTTTGAAGGTACCTGTGGAAACTAGAATATGATTCAGAAAGTCATTAAAGAAAAATCAGAACATGGAACGATCTGTGCTTTTGAATCATTTAGATTAACAAATAAAATAATTTCCCTCTTACCAAATGTAAATTACAGATTCAAATCAATCCCTGTCATAAAAATTCCAATACAATTTCTCAAAGACTTTGAAAGAATAGTTTACTTTTTTATAAAAACACAAAGTCTCCATGATAGCTTAAATAATCCTGAATAATAAAGTGCTGCTGAAGATCTCACTCTTCCTGATTCCATGTTATACTACACAGCTATATTAATAAAACCACTATAGTACTGGTTTAAAATTTCAGGATACTCTGAGCAGTCAGCTTGTATCCTTGGAATGTGAGGTTCACATGGGTGACCTAATATCAGCTTATTAGAGCTAATTTAAAATATGGTGCAATGCTGGTATGTGCAACCAGTATCTCTTATCAAACACAGGGATAATTGATTGCACCTCTACATATCTATCAGGACACATGGCCCAGACCAAAATCTCTCAGCAGATACATGGTGGATTTAGAATTAGCTTATACAGATTTGAAATGGATGGAAATTTGAATAATGTTAAATATAGGGAAGAATAATAAATTAAAAGAAAAGGGGGTAAGATAAATAAGCCTACATAGATAATAATATTCTAAAAGGGAGAAAGAAATGGTAATTGATGTAATTGTTAT
Source organism: Apodemus agrarius (assembly GCA_964023405.1). Taxonomy (NCBI): domain Eukaryota; kingdom Metazoa; phylum Chordata; class Mammalia; order Rodentia; family Muridae; genus Apodemus; species Apodemus agrarius. The sequence continues at coordinate 75,748,071 of OZ030007.1, read as the reverse complement.
CATAGATATATAGATAAATAGATAATTCCAGGCCATTGATCTCAACATTTGTGAAACAAAGGAAATACATTCCTTGTGAGTACTAGGTCAACCTAATCTACAGAACAAATCCAAGTCAGATTGTGTTACACAACGAAACCCTGTCACAATAAATAATAATATTTTTTAAAATCTTTTGATTTGTTTTGAATAATAAAAAGGAAGTTGGCCCTATGATCAGTGGTTATGATGACATTACACAGCTTCTATGAGAGAAGACAAAGTAAAGCAGACCTATGTAGAAAGGGGTTGCTAATTTTAATAAAGGTATAATTTTTATGGCTTCAGGGTGCTTGGCGAAGGACATCCTATGCTGGGAGTGAAGCTCTGTATCTGTGTTAACAAAAAAGGAGAAAAGGCTTTGGACTCATTTCAAAGTTATATGGATCAGACTTAATACAGGGAGATCTTCTGAAGTTCTTGTCTTCACATAAGAGAAAATCAGCAGGATGAAACACAGTGGCAGTATATACTGCTAAGCTATTTATTTTAACATTACAACAAATAGGAACAGTTATATGTCTCCATTAAGAAATTCACTGTACATCACTAATAAATCTTGTTGGATACAGAATTCTCCCAACTTATTCCATAGCATCTTTTCATATGGAAAGAATTGTGTCCTATGTTTCAGCTTGATTCTATGATGAAACTAATTTCTTTTTTTTGTTGCTGTTTTTTCACTTTATTTTCTATATTCTTTATTTACATTCCAAAGGCTTTCCCCTTTCCCAGTTCCCCCCTCACCATTTGTCCCATAACTCCTCTTCCCTCGACACATTCCCCAATCACTCCCCTCCCCATTTCTCAGTTCTGATACTCTCCTACAAATCTGGATCCAGACTTTTCAGGACCAGGGTCCTTTCCTTCCTTCTTCTTGGAAATCTTTTGATTTGCTAATTGTGCCTTGAGTATTCAGAGCTTTTGGGCTCATTAATATCCACTTATCAGTGATTTCATTTCATGTGTATTCTTTTGTGATTGGGTTAACTCACTTAGGATGATATTTTCCAGATCCAACCATTTGCCTACAAATTGCATGAATTCATTATTTTTAATTGCTGAGTAGTATTCCATTGTATAAATATACCACATTTTCTGTATCCATTCCTCCTTTGAGAGACATCTGGGCTCCTTCCAACTTCTGGCTATTATAAATAAGGCTGCTATGAACATAGTGGAGTATATGTCTTTATTGTATGCAGGGGATTCCGCTGGGTATATGCCCAGGAGTGGTATGACAGGGTCCTCTGGAAGTGACATGCCCAATTTTCTGAGGAACCACCAGACTGATTTCCAGAGCAGTTCTACCATCTTGCAATCCCACCAACCGTGTAGGAGTGTTCTTTTTCTCCACATCCTCGCCAGCACCTGTTGTCCCCTGAGTTTTTAATCTTAGCCATTTTGACTGGTGTGAGGTGGAATCTCAGGGTTGTTTTGATTTGCATTTCCCTGATGACTAATGATGTTGAACATCTCTTAAGGTGCTTCTCAGCCATCCGAATTTCTTCTGGTGAGAATTCTTTGTTTAGCTCTATACCCCATTTTTGATAGGGTTATTTGTTTCTTTTGGGTCTAACTTCTTGAGCTCTTTGAATATATTGGATATTAGCCCTCTGTCAGATGTGGGGTTGGTGAAGATCTTTTCCCAATTTTTGGTTGCTGTTTTGTCCTTCTGACCATGTCCTTTGCCTTACAGAAACTTTGTCATTTTATGAGGTCCCATTTGTCAATTCTTGATCTTAGAGCATAAGCTATTGGTGTTCTGTTAAAGAACTTTCACCCTGTGTCCATGTCCTCCAGGGCCTTCCCCAGATTCTTTTCTATTAGTATCAGTGTGTCTGGTTTTATGTGGAGGTCCTTGATCCACTTGGAGTTGATCTTAGTACAAGGAGATAAGAGTGGGTCAACTCACATTCTTCTGCATGTTGACCTCCATTTGAACCAGCACCATTTGTTGAAAAGGCTATCTTTTTTCCACTGGATAGTTGTAGCTCTTTCATCAAAGATCAAGTGTGCATAAGTCTTTGCGTTCATTTCTGGGTCTTCAATTCTATTCCATTGCCCTACTTGCCTGTCGCTGTACCAATACCATGCCTTTTTTTTTTTAGCACAATTGCTCTGTAGAACTGTTTGAGGTCATGGATATTGATTTCCCCAGAAGTCATTTTATTGTTGAGAATAGTTTTAGCTATCCTTGGTGTTTTGTTACTCCAGATGAATTTGAGAATTACTCTTTCTAGATATATAAAGACTTGATTTGGGATTTTGATAGGGATTGCATTGAATCTGTAGATTGCTTTTGGCAAGATGGTCATTTTTACTATATTGATCCTGCCAATCCAAGACCGTGGAGTATTTTTCCATCTCCTGAGGTCTTCTTCGATTTCTTTCTTCAAGGACTTGAAGTTCCTGTTATACAGTTCTTTCACTTGTTTGGTTAAAGTCACGCCAAGATACTTTATATGGTTTGTGGCAATTGTGCAGGGTGTTATTTCCCTAATTTCTTTCTCAGCCTGATTGTCCTTTGAGTACAAGAAGGCTACTGATTTGCTTGAGTTGATTTTATAACCAGCTACTTTGCTGAAGTTGTTTATCATCTGTAGGAGTTCTCTGGTGGAGTTTTTTGGGTCACTTACGTGTACTACCACATCATCTGCAAAAAGTGATAGTTTGACTTCTTCCTTTCCAATTTGTATCCCTTTGACTTCCTTATGTTGTCGAATTGCTCACGCTAGAACTTCAAGTACTATGTTGAAAAGATATGTAGAGAGAGGGCAGCCTTGTCTAGTCCCTGATTTTATTAGGATTGCTTCAAGTATCTCTCCATTTATTTTGATGTTGGCTACTGGTCTGCTGTATATTGCTTTTACTATATTTAGGTATGTTCCTTGAATTCCTGTTCTTTCCATGTCTTTCAGCATGAAAGGATGCTGAATTTTGTCAAATGCTTTTTCAGCATCTAATAAGATGTTCATGTGGTTTTGTTTCTTTTATTTTGTTTATGTAGTGGATTACATTGATGGATTTTCATATATTGAACCATCCCTGCATCCCTGGGATGAAGCCTACTTGATCATGGTGAATGACCATTTTGATGTGCTCTTGGATTCAGTTGGCAAGAATTTTATTTAGTATTTTTGCATCAATATTCATAAGGGAAATTGGCCTGTAGTTCCCTTTCTTTGTAGGATCTTTGTGTGCTTTTGGTATCAGTGTTATTGTGGCTTCATAGAAGGAGTTGGGCAGTGTTCCTTCTTTTTCTATTTTGTGGAATAGTTTGAGGAGTATTGGTGTTAAGTTTTCTTTGATGGTCTGATAGAATTCTGCACTAAAACCATCTGGTCCCGTACTTTTTTTTGGTTGGGAAACTTTCTATAACCTCTTATATTTCTCTAGGGGTTGTGGGACTGTTTAGCTGATCTAATTGATCCTGATTTAATTTTGGTGTTTGGTATCTATCTAGGAAATTGTCCATTTACTCTCGATTCTCCAGTTGTGTTGAGTATAGGCTTTTGTAGTAGGCTCTGATGATTTTTTGAATTTTCTCAGTTTCTGTTGTTATAACACCCCTTTCATTTCTAATTTTGTTAATTTGGATACTGTCTCTGTGCCCTTTGGTTAGTCTGGCTAAGGGTTTATCTATCTTGTTGATTTTCTCAAAGAACCAGCTCTTGGTTTTGTTGATTCTTTGTATGGTTCGCTTTGTTTCTACTTGATTGATTTCAGCCGTTAGTTTGATGATTTCCTGCCTTCTACTCCTCCTGGGTAAATTAGCTTCTTTTTCTTCCAGGTCCTTCAGGTGTACTGTTAAGTTGCTACTGCATGCCCTCTCCAGTTTCTTTTTGGAGGCACTCAGGGCTATGTGTTTTCCTCTTCTTTTTTATTAGATATATTCATTATTTTCCATTTCAAATGTTGTCCCCTTTCCTGGTTCCCCCCCAAAAAAATCCCCTAACGTCTCCTTCCCCCTGCTCACCAATCTACCCATTCCTGCTTACAGGTCCTGGCATTCTCCTATAATTGGGCATCTAGCTCTAAGGAAAGTCTTTCACCTGCTCAAATCAATAGCAAAAAAAAAATATTAACTTACCTGTGCTCCCTGTATAATTGAAGTAATGACCTTACAGGACCTTGATTTTCTAAGAGGGTTTATATATTGCAGAACAAAAGAGCAAGAGTGAATCCCAGACAGGATACGCCATCTATAATACTGAGATTTTAGATCTTATGTTCTAAATACCTGTCTCAAATTGGTGCTGTTTCCAGAGAAGTGCTTCTAGAAAAGTTTCACAAAGGAGTGCTAATCCCAGATAACCTTGGTTCACCCAGCTTTTCATAGTCTTACTATAAGAACAATAAGAATATCAATTAAGCCCTGAACTTTCTTAACATACAGAAACTGTATAGCAAATTCTACAGCTAGCTTCCTTAAGATGAACCTTTTAGCAACTTCCTTTTGTGCCTGTACTGGCTAGTTTTGTGTGTCAACTTGACACAGGCTGGAGTTATCATAGGAAAAGGAGCTTCAGTTAGGGAAGTGCCTCCATGAGATCCATCTGTGTGGCATTTTCTCAATTAGTGATCAAGTGGGGGAGAGCCCCTTGTGGGTGGTACCATCTCTGGGCTGGTATTCTTGGGTTATAAGAGAGCAAGCTGAGCAAGCCAGGGGAAGCAAGCCAGTAAGTAACATCCCTCCATGGCCTTTGCATCAGCTCCTGCTTCTGACTTGCTTGAGTTCCAGTCCTGACTTCCTTTGGTGATGAACAGCTGTGTGGAAGTGTAAGCTCAATAAACCCTTTCCTCCCCAACTTGCTTCTTGGTCATGATGTTTGTGCAGGAATAGAAACCCTGACTAAGACAGTGCCCTAAACAAGACTCCTTCACCTAACTTCACCAGAAAGCAATTGTAGGAATACCATCACCACAGTCCCTTAAGTTGGGGTGGATGCTTTTAGTCATTAAATATATTACATATGTTGTCATTTTAAGGCATTATTTATAAAAAAATATGGTCTGGGACAGGGTGGATAATAAATGTGCTTAGACTCAGGGATTGCTATTGTTCCTTTCTTTTTCATTTTCATTCTTTCTCTCATTTAAAAGTAGGGGCTGAGAAGAAAGTGTGGGCATATAAAAATAGTATAAAAAATTAGATGAGAAGAGATATAGATTGCTGAAACTTGTCTTAAACCAAAATCAACCAACCAAACAAGACATAAGACAAAATGTATTTAGCCATAATTGTAGGAGCCACTGGAGTCAGATGTGTCTTTCTCAGGCCTGAGTAGAATCAAGGTGAGGGTATTAGTCATGGGAAGTGGTCTGCACAGTCTGGAACTGTTGCTGCTGACTGTACCCTGAGCTCTTGTTGAGACACAGTGTGTTGACCAATACTTTAGATTCAATTCTCTGTGAAGGTTAATTTGTTTATCTTTGTTGGTTTCTTATCATATCCTGTTTTATTTTTTGCTGCCAAATGCTTTATGGCTATATGAACCTGCATTAAATTAGACTTCATCAGAATCCTGTCTTATCTCTATTTCTCATGTCTCTTGCCCCTCGATTTTCACCCTACCCCTCAGAAACCTCTTCGAGAATCTGCAGGTGAGTTTACATAATCTTATTTTAGTAGAGGTCTTTATATTTTTGTACAGAATTGAGATTATATTTTGTTTAAAATTATAAATCAGTATATATTAAAACATAATTTAAAATTATTTTTATAATGATGCATGTTTCAACCCTTATATAGGTATTAAGCATACGCAAATCATTTCATGATTTAAAGTTTAGTCCTCATCTTTTTGATAGTTGCTGTTACAAACTCTTAAAGAAAATTGAGTAAAGCTAGCTAATAGACAGTTGAACATAAGGTCTACACATCTCAGCATGGCCATGTCAGATATTAATCTAGATCATCACAGAAATATATATATATATATATATATATATATATATATATATATATATATATACACATATATATATGTATGTATATATGTATATATATATCTGGAGATGTTTGCTAGTTCAGGTATGCTGTGAATAGGTAGATGTTTTTCAAAAGCATGAGAGATCCACAGAATATGGCATTCAAAAATATTTCCTTATTAAAATATTTTTGATTATGAAAGAGATCTGCTCTTGACAATACCTCCACTCCGCTTCAAAGAACATGAAAAGTATCAATAATATCCAAGTGGTGTTGCTTAAATTGTCTCAAGGTAGCCACTGGACAAGAAATGCTATAATTTCCTCTACAGAGAGCTGTCCAAAAAGGGAAAAAAAGGCAATGGAACTAGAATAGCTGATAGGTAAGCTCTCCCAAGTCAGAATAAGCTAGTATTTCTAATTCCTGTTTCACTTAAGGTATGTCAGATACACAGGGTCATAGGCTGAAGATGGATGCTCCTACATTATACATGAAACATTATGGACTCTCAAGACAATGAGCTTTCTTTGATATTTTGATGATTTTTAGAAGCTACATTCCTGCACTTCCTAGATACTAAGGTAATATTTATTTCTTTTCATGCCTCTGATTGGTTTGTAGACTAGATAGTCATAGTCTTTAAGTTTAAGTTGTTTAGGATAAAAGAAGATGTTCTAGGTCTAAGAAAGCATTTTTATAATGGTAATATATATTAGGATAAAAATTAATATAGATATAGATTTCTGAACCGCTGGGATAGTATCAGTGATAGAATCATTTCTTCTCAGTTGCCAAATATAAAAAGACTGGATGTTTGAATGGAACTCTTACCTAATAAATTCCATAATAATTTCATAATTGTTCCAACTGAATGTTACTTATCATTATATAAAGACACCCTTTTTCTTTGCAGAAAACTGAGGAAGTATTGTTGAGAGGTTTTTTTTTTTGATGTTTTGCTAAGTATTGTAATGCTGAATACTGTTCTGCAACGCTTGCTTGGTCCCAGGGATGAAAGATAGAAGAATCCATACATACATTGTAGCATTGCTCCCTAATTTAAAACTCTGGGTTGAATAAAGATGCTGACAGCCTATTACCTATTTCCTGAGAGAAAGAGAAATAAGCAGGGTTTATGATTCCTGAGCTTAGGGTCAAAGGAAAACCACAAGGAAAGAGAGAGTAAACTAGAGATAGGAGATGACATGGGTTAGGTGAGTAATGCAAACATAGCAATTAATGTTATCTTATTGAAGTTAAGAGCTGCCCATGTAAAACAGGGCAAATTATAACTCAGGTTTACTGATGAGATAGTAGATCCTGATACCGTAAATGGTAGATATCTGCCCAGCTCTAGTGTTAATTAAGGTTTATTATAAATATAATGCCTGTATTTCTTTTATATGAAAAGTGAATTATAAAGACAGAGTATAAACCTTGATTTAAGAACAAATACTTTACTCAACAATCTCCTGCTGTCTTATATACTCCAGTCTTAATGTCAGAGACACATGTTCCCAAAGGACAGCATCTCATTATCTGGCATGTTACTCAAAGTGATTTCTTTTAAATAGAGAGATGTTCTGCCCCTATGGAAGACATGTCTCTCTCAAGTTTATCCATAATGTCTCAAAAAAAAAAAGAATATGTTGGTTTACTCAAGGAGACTGAGTAGTATATTATACTCAACTGTTTAGAATATTGATCCTGTTAGAGAAAACAGGTATTTATTCTGTGCCACAATGAGTCTAGAACTTTGTTACAAGAACTTTCATTTGTACCAGTATGTGCTTATCACATGTATCAAAGTTTGCTCCAAATAATAAATAACATGTGGCACTATAATATGCCCGAACTATTACCAGGTGTCTAAAGAGAGGCAGTATTACTTGAATCAGAAAACAGGAAGGTAATATCTATCATTGAGCATGGGTTTGATTAGATCAGGGATGATGATTATATAAGATGCGGGAGATGATTTCAGAAGTACCTGTGGTACTTTTCGGCTTTCTAAAGAATATAGGAGGATTTTATAATCCAAGGGTCTTGTGCTCTATGATATGAATGAGCAGTATGCCACTAATCATAATTTGTAGATGATCTCCACAGAACCAGCACTAGTGTTCCGTTGTAAGGCAGTATCACTGTTGACATGAGATGAAGCCCATACCATAGAAAGCTTTTAGATATGTTTGTTGTATCTCACAACTCATTTACAGGATTCATAATGGGGAGTACTTTATGGATTTGCTGAAATTTATTTTGACTTTATTATGTCTGGACTAGCCAGGCAGTGGTGGTACATGCCTCTAATTCCAGCACTTGAGAGGCAGAGGCAAGAGGATTTCTGAGTTCTAGACAAGCTTGGTCTACAGAGTGAATTTCAGGACAGCCAGGGCTACACAGAGAATACCTGTCTCGAAGAAACCAAAAAATAAAATATTATGTCTGGACTATATGATTTTAAAAGGGTGGAACCAAGAGGCCTATTTGCAATGATTTCCATGATTTGTTCTATGTTCTTAGGTATTGGAACACTCTGTTGTCTAACAAAGAAAATATAAATAGAACTTTCTGAGAAGAATAAGGAAAGAGAAAATCAGGGAAATCTGGCTCTTACTCATTCAACAACTCTCAGGGAGAAAGTGAAGCCACCCTGTTATATTTAAATATTTATTTAAATCCAAAAATGTTGGCCATGTCCTCATCCACCCTCCAAGAATTCCCCAGCCATTCCTCTATCCCCTTCACCTGTGAGATAAAGCTGACCTCTGAGAGATACTCAGGTTTTCTGAGAGTTTCTGTGATTCTTAAGACAAAGGGAAAATCCAATAATCTATATTTATCTGAGGACCTCTCACACTTCTGGCCTTGGAGGTACTGTATCTTATAAAGAGACAAACATTATAGTCAGGGATCTTCCTATGCATTCTGTGTTTGCTAGTACACTGGACCTTTCGAGAAAGGTTTCCAGTCTATGAGAACTAAGGGAGATAGAGTCAATGTTAAAATAAGGCAAAACCTTTGTAGACCTGTTCCATAGCTCTCAGTGATCTATGTCACAATACTTCATAGTTTTTTCTTTTTTCTTTCTTTATTTTTTTATTCAATATGTTCTTTATTTACATTTCAAATGATTTTTCCTTTCCTGGCTCCCCACTCCCCAAAAGTCCCATAAACCCTACTTCCTCCCCCTGTTCTCCCACCAACCACTTCCCATATCCTGTTTGGTATTCCCCTACACTGATGCACTGAGCCTTTCCAGAACCAGGGGCCACTCCTGCCATCTTCTTAGACATCATTTGATATGTGGATTGTGTCTTGGGTATTCCATGTTTCTAGGCTAATATCCACTTATCAGTGCATGAATACCATGAGTGTTCCTTTGAGACTGGGTAACCTCACTTAGGATGATGTTCTCCAGCTCCATTCATTTGTCTAATAATTTCATGAATTCATTGTTTCTAATGGCTGAATAATACTCCACTGCGTATATATACAACATTTTTTGTATCTGTTCCTCCATTGAGGGATATCTGGATTTTTCCAACTTCTGGATATTATAAATAAATTTGCTATGAACACAGTGGAGCATGTATCCTATTTGCATGCCGGGGAATCCTCTGTGGATGTGCCCATGAGTGGTATAGCAGGGTCCTCTGGAAGTGTCATGCCCTGTTTTCTGAGGAACCACAAGACTGATTTCCAGAGTGGTTGTATCAGCTTGCAATCCCACCAGCAGTGGAGGAGTGTCCCTTCTTCTCCATATCCTCGCCAACACCTGCTGTCTCCTAAGATTTTTTTGTCTGTTGTCATCTTTATGCAATGATGTCAACATTGTTCCCTTCATTGTGATCAGAGATTAAGAACAATTAAAATATGCCATTTATCAAATGTGGAATGTTGGAGAATGTGGAGACATAAGAAGGTTGGTTCTTTGGAGACAACAAACTCAAAGAAAAAAAACACATGGTCATTTCATTAGATACTGAAAAAGCATCCTTTCATGCTAAAAGTCTTGGAAAGAACAGGAATTCAAGGCCCATACCTAAATATAGTAAAACCAATATAGAGCAAACTAGAAGCCAACATCAAACTAAGTGGAGAGAAACTTGAAGCAATCCCACAAAGATCAGGGACTAGACAAGGCCCCCCTCTCTATATATCTTTTCAATATAGTACTTGAGGTACAAAGTATCATCTTGTGTAAGGTAACTCAGACTCAGGAGGACATGCATGGCATATACTTACTAATATGTGGGTATTAGCCATAAAGTATGGGGAAACACTCTATAATCTATAAACCCAATAAAGCTAAATAACAAAGTTTGCTCAATGGAGATGGTTGAAACACTCAGAAGGGAAAATTGATATTGGAGGTCTTTTGAAGGAGAGAACTGGGTAAAAGTGGGGTGGACACTGCAGTGGGCAGAGGAGAGATCATATTATGGAGAGAAGGAGAGAAAGAAGGGAAACTGGCAGGCATGAGAGTTAATCTCTTGGAAGTGCCAGAGACCTGCAATGGGGAGAGTGTCCCTACAAGATCTATGGAGACAATTCTTCCTAAGACACTGCACCGTTTTTTTCAGAATTTTTTTTACATTTTATTGACTATATTCTTCATTTATATTTCATATGTTATACCCTTTACTGTTTTCCCCTATCCCAGAAAACTCCTATCCCATCTTCCAACCCCTTGCCTCCAAGAAGATGCCACTCTGCCCCACCCACTCCAAAATATCCCTGTTTATTTCCCCATGCTGGGGCATCTATCAAGCCTTCATAAGGCCAGGAACCTCTCCTTCCACAGATATACAACAAGGCATTCTTCCACCACCATTGTGGCTGGAACCATGTATACCCTTTGGTTGATGGCTTAGTCCCTGAGAGCCTTGGGGTGTCTTGTTGGCCAATATCATCATTCTTACCTTGGGGATGCAAAACCTTTCAGCTCTTCCAGTCCCCTTTCCAACAACTCCCTTGGGAACCCTGTGCTCAGTCCAATGATTGGCTGGTAGCATCTGCCTCTGTATCTGTTAGGCTCTGGCAGGGCTCCCCAGGAGAGAGCCATAATAGGCTCCTAATGGCAAACACTTATTGTCATCCATAATAGTGTCAGGTTTGGTGACTGTTTATAGGATGAATCCCCGAGTAGGACAGTCTCTTTCCTAAAAGAGAAAGATACCCTTTCCTTCAGTCTCTGTCCCACACTTTGTCTCCAAAAGTGCTCCTGTGAGTATTTTGTTCACTTTCTCAGACAAACTGAAGCACCCACACTTTGGTATTTCTTCTTCTTGAGCTTTTTGTGGTCTTTAAGTTGTATCTTGTTTATTCTAAGCTTTTGGGCTAATATCCTCTTTTCTGCAAGTGCATTCCATCCATTTTCTTTTGTGATTGGGTTACCTCACTCAGGATGACACTTTCTAGTTCCATCAATTTGCTTAGGAATTTCATGAACTTATTTTTTTTATTGTTGAATTTTTATTTTTATTATTTTTCCAGAGGCTCATTGTCACATTTATTAGTAGTAGCTGGAACTGGACTGGTAGTTCTAGGTTGATTGTTGGGGCAAATTCTAGGGGAAAGCAACAAGAGGGGAAACCAGTGATGGACAGCTAGGGTCTTAAGATGGGATACAGAGCACAGTGATGGGTTACTATGGTGCTGTCATGGCACAAGGAGCTCTTGGATGCTCTCATTTCCTTCCTGAATATTCCCTGTCTGTGATAGGGAGTACCACCTACAGATTTGGAGCTTTATGACTCTGGCTACTTCCTGGAGATAAAGTCACACTGACCATATCAAAGACCCCCTCCCACCCTCAATTATGGCTAGTCATGTCCTCAATAAGCCTCAGGAATGAATACTTCCAACTCCCTTACACAGCTGGCAGCTGGAGGAAATGTCTCTATTCTTGATTATCTGCCTCTGACCTGAGAAAGAGATAGAGAAAAGAAACTTCCACTTTCCGAAGAAAAACAGAATAGAGAGAGGGCAGATTGTTTTTAGGCAGGAACAGTACCCTGAGGAAAATGAGACTTCTCTGTTCTTCAGCTGAGACACCACATACAGATATGCAGCCAGCAGTTTGGTTCCTTCTACCTAGTTGAGCTCGTTGACCTTTTCATTTTGCCAGTGGCCACCATCATCTGCTGATCCCACAGACAACAGTATACCATTATTGCCTGTGGCCTCCTGAAAGGTCAAGGTCACAGGAATACTGCCATATTCCCTGGTCAAGTCAGGCTCAATACAAAACACTGTCTTCAGGGCTCTTCTTCCAGCCTGGTATTGACGATGGTTAAAGTCACCCAGGGCATCTCAGTGGGGCCCATGTACACCTTGAACTTGTTGGGCCTTTGTAATTCAGCAAACTTTTTTGACAAGTAGCTTGAAACTTGCTCACTAATGACTTCCAGTATCATGTTTGGCATGAACCTGATGGAGAACTTGCAGAACTCTTTCCTGGGGATCACAGTCTTGGTGCCTGAAACGGAGAAGACCCCTTTGATTCCATGGACAGAGAGGGATGGGTATTGCCATCTGTGCATCCCAATCTGTAACACCTTAGCTAATGCCCTCCCAGATCCCTGGTGGCCAATGATCCTAGTGTCAGTTTATGAACTAAAATTCTTGGAGGGATTAAGCACAGGAAAATAATCTACAGAAACTTTCTGCATACCCTCTTACTCTGACTTTACCAAGCATTCTGATATTCTGAGGTCTTCATTTATGACAAGGTTTCAATTCAGGTTGGAAAAATGGTTCAGCTCTTAGGAAATCTTGCTACTTTTACAGGAGACATGGATTTAGTACTTATGATGCTTGGTCATCTCTGTTCTAATAAAAGAATATAATACCCTAATTCTGACCCATAGATGGCAATCATACACACCCATATCCACACCAACACACACACACACACACACACACACACACACACACACAGAGAGAAAGAGAGACAGAGAGAGAGACAGAGAGACAGAGAGACAGAGAGACAGAGAAAGAAGGAAATAGAAATAGAAAGACAGAGAGAGAGATTTCACACACATGCTTTCAGTCAATATGAACAGATACATAAATAAAACAAAGCAAAATAAAATAAATACACAGTACAAAGAAAGAGGACTAGATTATAAATACTGTCCAAGTGGAAATTTTCTATTTTAAGGTTCTTCGAAGTCCAAAGATTGATGGACTCTTGCTCACTCATATCAGAACTCAGTGACCAAATGGACCATTGTGCCACCTGTCTCCTCCCATGCCTCTATTTCTCCACATTTCAAAGAGAATACCATCTTAAGGTGTGATTTCCCTGTGCTTGCATTCCCTTCTTTATAAGGACATTTAGTAAAACTCAGTATCTTCTTAGCATTAGTGAAACTTCTTAAATTCTTTATTTTCCCCCTGACCAAGTGATCATTGAATAGAGAGTTGTGCATTTCTATGAATATGTAAGGTTTTCATTGTTGTTGCATTTCAACTCCAATCAATTGTGATCTGAAAACATGCATGAGGGCATTTTAATATTCTTGTATATGTTTGAGTGCTTCTTTGTGAGGAATTATTTGGTCAAATTTGGAGAGGGTTCGGTGATGTAATAAGAAGAAAGTATATTTTTGTGTTTAAATCAAATATTCTATACATATTTGTTAGTTTCATTTGAGTCATAACATTTATTAGTTTTATTTTTATTTAATTTCATTCTTGATGAACTGCCCTTTGGGAAGAATGGAGTGTTGAAGCCTCCTGTTATTATTATGTGGAGTTAGATGCGTAATTTAAGCCTAAGCAATGTTTCTTTTACAAGTGTGGATGCCGATGCCCTTGAATTTGGGGCATAGATGTTAATAACTGAGATGTTGTCTATGATCAATTTTTTAAATATTTTTTATTTTTTTATTTTTTTTTTTAGGAGGATAAAGTTTCCTTCCTGTCTCTTCTGACTGCATTTTATTGTAAGGCTATTTTATTTTACACGAGAATGGCTTCCAAATTGTTTCTTTGGTCTGATTTTTCGATAACCTTTTCACAGCCCTTTGTACTGAGATAATGACTACCTTCATTGCTATGATAATTGTCTATAACATACTAAAATGATGGATTCTGTTTACACACCCATTCTGTAGGTTTGTATCTTTTGATTAGGGAATGGATAACATTTTTGATGAGTGATGTTAATGAACAATGGATGTTAATTCCTGTTATTTTGATGTTGATGGTTTTTGTGGGTGTGGGGTGTGTGTATGTATTTGGGGGTGTGGGTGTGATTATTTCTATTATGCTATTGGTTTTAATGATGGGAACATATTTATTACTTGTGGGTTTTATTTCTTGTTTTATTTTTTATTGTATTTAGCCTCATTAGGTAGGAATTTTCCTTCTAGTATGCCCTGTGGGACTTGGCTAGTGGACTAGTATTGTTTAAATTTCATGTTGTCAGTGAATATCTTGGATACTCCATCTATGTTAATTGAGTGTTTGCTAGGTGTAATAATCTGGCCTGACATCTGTGATCTCTTAGAGTCTACAAGTACTCTACCCATACCCTTCTTAATTTTAGAGTTGCAGTTGAAAAGTAGGGTGCAATTATAATATGTGGGTGTTTATTAGTTCCTTAGAATTTTGCTCTAGCAGCATTTAAAATGTTTGCTTTGTTCTGTATCATTAAAATTTTGATTATTAAGTGGCAGAATTATATTCTATTCCAGTTCAATCTAGTCCATGTTACATAAAGTCTTTGTACATTATAGAAATTCCTTTCCTTATATGAGGGAAATTTCTACTATGGTTTTGTTGAAAATGTTTACTCAGCCTTTGAGCTGGGAATCGTTTTATCTATTCACATTATTTTTAGGATTGCTATTTACTTAATGTCCAAAATATTCTGGATGTGTACTATCATGAAATTTTTAGCTTTTACATTATCTTTGAACAATATATTGATTTCTTCTCATATATCTTATATACCTAAGATTCTCTCTTCTATTTCTTGTTGGTGATGCTTTAGTTTGTAGTTTCTACGCTCTTTCCCATATATTACAACTCCAGGATTGCCTAGTTTAGTGTTTTCCTTCTTTTGTTTACTTTTTCTAGTCTTGGGCTGTTTTATTTATATCTTTCACCTCATTTTTTGTATTTTCTATATTTTTATATTTATTTTTGTCCTCTACCAGTTTGAATTTATTTCCTCATATTTCTTAAGGGATTTATTCCTAGTTATAACCATGTCCTTGTATGGTTGACATTGAAAAATGATGGCAATATCCCTAGATCACAAGAGCCAAGAACTCAGACCTAACCTAGAACAAAGCATTTTCTTTGATCATTAAGTTATCTCCAGACTGTTTTTCTCTTCTAAGTAAAAAGTATGTACTTGCAATATATGAGAGCTCACTGCACATTTTTTCTATCCTATACAGTCCTCATTAGTCTATATATTAGGGCACAGATTCAACTGTTAATTCTAAATTTTGTATATTCTCTGCAAAAATAAGTTAACCCATCTCCTTAAACTTTCTATTAACTACTCTACCTTTGTAAAAAATAATTAAATCAAATCAGGAATTCTGTAACATCATTAATTCATCTAAACAATATTACTCTGTGCCAGTTCATCTTCATTTTGATGTGCAGGAAACTTGCATTTGGAGTTGGCTATTACCTGTTATGCCCAGTTTGGATATTGTGGGAAGATAGTGACATGGTTGCTGCTCCTAGAACAGAGACCTGATATGACATTCTGTGAGAAGTCTAACCCGGCTGGGCCCTGGTGTGGACATAGTGACAGGCTTCTTACCCTGGGACAGTGCTCTGGTGTGAGCCTCCACAAGTGTCAATGACTGTTTTGGGACTTAGGCTTGTTTGTGTAATAATGGGCATATTATACATCCCTCTGAGGAATGTTCTCTCTGTTAATGTTAATGACTCCATGATAACCTGATACCAAGAGCCTAAATTGTGGCTAATATCTCTGCAAAATGGTAAGGACTGGGACTCCAGGAAAGCCCTTAATGCTATGGAAAAGTTCTCTACATACATTATATATATATATATATATATATATATATATATATATATATATGTAATATAATGAGGGGATTTATAATAAATAGAAATAAACCCCTTAAATTCAAGCAGGTAGAGGCATTAAAAGTAGACACAAATAAATATAAAAATATAAGAAATACAAAAATGAGGTGAAAGATATGAATAAAAGTGCCCAAGACTTGAAAAATGTAATTAAAAGAAGAAAAACACTAACCTAAGCAATCCTGGACTTGGAAAACATAGGAAAGAGAGTAGAAGCTACAAACTAAAGCATCACCAACAGAATACAGAGAATAGAAGAGAGAATCTTAGGTGTATAAGATATATAAGAAGAAATCAATATATTGTTCAAAGATAATGTAAAAGCTAAAAATTTCATGATAGTAAACATCCAGAAATTTTTGGACATTTGGTAAATAGCAACCCTAAGAATAATATGAATAGAAAAAATGATTCCCAGCTCAAAGGCTGAGTAAACATTTTCAACAAAACCATAGTAGAAATTTCCCTCACCTAAAGAAAGGAATTTCTGTAATGAACAAGGACTTTATGGAATACTGACTGGATTGAAGTGGAAGAGAATATAATTCTTTCATTTAATAATGAAAACATTAATGATACAGAACAAAGAAAACATTTTACATGCACCTAGAGACAAATGCTAAGGTACTAGTAAAAACCCACACATTATAATTGAACCATACTTTTCGACTGCAACTCTAAAATTAGGAAGGGTGTGGGTAGAGTACATTCAGACTCTAAAAGTTCACAGATGTCAGGCCAGATTATTAAACCTAGCAAACACTCAATTAACATAGATGGAGTATTCAAGATATTCCCTGACAACATGAAATCCTACAGTGAGTCAGCTGGTGAGAAGTATACCAACACTGGCAGTTTCCTGAGTTCTAGATCATCCTAAAACAAAGATAGGTTGGGCAGAGGTGTGGTAGAAATATTAATTTAGGCAAGATCCCATAGAACAACATGAAATTTAAACAATACCTGTCCACTAGCCAAGTCCCACAGGGGATACAAGAAAGAAAACTCCCACCTAATGAGACTAACTACAATAAAAATAAAATAAAACAAGAAATAAATCCCACAAGTAATAAATATGTTCCCATCATTAAAAGCAATAGTGTAATGGAAAAAACCAACACACACACACAAACACACACACACACCCCACACCCCCAAACACCATCAACATCAAAATAACAGGAATTAACAGCCATTGTTCATTAATATCACTCATCAAAAAATTGGAATCCATTCCCTAATAAAAAGACACAGACTAACAGAATAGATCTGTAAACAGAATACATCTTTGTAGTGTGTTATAGAAAATTATGACAGCCATGAACATAGTCAATATCTCAGTACCAAGGGCTGACAATCAGACAAAAGAAGCAAGCTGGAGTAGCCATTCTCATTTCTAATAAAATAGTCTTAAAATAACTTTTAATAACTAGTTCATTGTCAATGTTTAACAAAGGCCAGCAGATTTCTTATACTTTTGCAATATTTAGAAACAATGTGTGATTTATGTCTCTTAACAATTACAGCACTTGCGTCTTAGAACTCGGATCCATAAGATAATATAAAGTAAACTTGGATTAAGTGGATTCATTGATATGGAAAATTAATGACTGGACCTCTGTTCTTGAGGAGATGAGATATTTTGAGAAATTTTTGGAAAAAAACAGAACTGCTTGGAGAATAGCCAGACAGAAATATAACCACAGATATAGAAACACACCACACATGCAAACAAAGACAAACTCACATACACACACACACACACACACACACACACACACAAACACACATCAGAAGCATGTAGGACATGGATAGAGAAATCTGTTAAAATAGCAAGCAATATATGGACAGAGAGATCTTTTAGAATAGCAAGCATCACAATATGGAGACATAGCCAGAGCAAATACAGAATATACATAGAAACAGACTAGAAAACTTGTATCAAGCAGAACACAGATCTTCAGATTGGATCCATGATTTGTCTTAGAGTTGTTCTTTTCACTGATCCCACACATCCCTTCTCTCAGAAACCCGCTCCATTCAGAGGCGGGACCTTAGCATTACCTAGGAAATAATTATACCAGGTTAGAGTAAATGAGGGATTTCCCATACCCAATCAAACAAGCCAGATATATAAGGAATATAGCAATGACAAACAAGAGAAGGTACATCAGTAGCAAGAAACAATACTAGGAAGAAAGCCATGGGGTTGTGCTTTTCCAAAACACAACCATATCCACTGTAATACAATGGGCCTTCTCCAGGATGCTAACTTGCCCACTGCAGCTACTCTTGCATAGGGCCCTTCAGTAAATGTAGGGTTTTGGAATCCTATCCACTCTGTCACAGGGCTCAGGCCACTGTTGGAGGCAGGGCCGTGTATTTTGACTGTGCTTACCCCACATGGATGCCTGAGTGGTGTGGGTTTATAGGGAAGCCACAGGATATTGCTTGTGGGGGGGGAGCACAGTATGAGCTCGCTAGGGTTCCTCAGGCCTTTAGGAAAACCATAGACATCTGGTTCTCAGGCTCCTTGACATCTAAGTGCCACTGAATTCCTCAAAAGAGCTGATACTAGAGTTGGGGCCAAGGGCTGAGTTTAGGCTGGGAAAAAGTAGGAGAAAAGGGGAAATATAAAGAGAAAGGGAAAGGGGAAAAAGAAGGGGACAAAGAGGGAGAGCTTCAGCTTTGTGCCACTGGGAAGAGAGAGACCCTGTCTTTCTCAGTGGGTGGCTCACTTAATGGTCATAGTTGGGAGCAGTTATAGGCCTTCCACTGGAGATTAGGTTGCCAAATCTTTAGGAGAAAGCATCTCCATTGCTCTTAATGGCAGATCATGAGCCGGTCTATTGTTTTAAGACATTTATTGTCAAGGTGGAGAGTGGTGATGAGTAAAACAGTATCCCAATTTCTCAGGTTGGGCCTGAGGTTACATAACTTTTGCAGGGAGGAGTGCCAGGGAAGGGATGTTTATTGGCTAAGCCTCCATGCCTTTAGATTCCTCATTAAAATGGAGATCTATCTTGAGGCTATGTGACCCATGGTCATGTCCTCTACTTGTAGAGGGGCTTGAGGCATTGCCCTTACATGACTGATGGCTACAAACCTATAGAGAGCTGTGGCCTTGTGCTGGGCAACTGGTGTCCAGGAGTGTGGCAATATGCGTACTGTTACTGCAGGGTCACCAGGGTTTCAAGACTGTGCTTTACCAGGGACCAGGCTGCCTTTCAAGGTCTTACAAGTAAACACTAACTTTGCATAAATTTTATAAATACAATTGTTACATGTAAATTAGCACTACAAAATTTTTGTAATGATTAGGAACTATATAACAATGAGCTGCCTTTAGTTGCCTTGACTTACATAACATATTCCAACTTGCCAAAGTAAACCTTCATAGATGGACAGGATATGTTAGGTATATATTTGCTGCAATAACTCCACATCAGATGAAACTAATCTCATGGTCAAACATTATACTTTATCATAGTATGAATAGCTTGGTAGGAATAGCTCTAGACTGTGACAAATGGTAGATGAGGTTGCTTGGTCATAATTCAGTTGACAAGAAAATAAGACATTCAGAACTGTATTTATAATTCTGTTCTAGGGAAAAAATGAACATTCTTATTTTCACAGGTAGTTTGAAGTTAAAGCAGAAGGATTACATATAAGTACATAAATAGTTCATACAGGAAAAATTGACATATAAAGTATTTGTTGACACCCATCCTTGGCCCTCCATCACCTTTCTGCTTTCCTTCAATACATTCAAATGATCCAAATTATAAAGTGAAAAACTTGTTTAGATTATTTGTCTAAATTATATACATTCTAAATATTGCGACAGAAAAATTTGATTATGCTCACTCACTTGCCATCAAATGTCATCATTATTCCGTTTTAGAACTCAAACTACTGTGAGGTGTTTCTGGAGCTATACATAGGCATTATCTTGGTTATCAGTATTTTATTTGAAACAATGCGAATTTCAAATATATGGAATCATTATGCGTGTGCGTGTGCGTATGCGTTTGCGTGTGCGTGTGTGCGTGTGTGCGTGTGTGCGTGTGTGTGTGTGTGTGTGTGTGTGTGTGTTTCCATAAAGGAATGATTGTATAAATAGAAGTGTAATCATTTATTCATGTGAGCTCACATCTTTTCCAATCTGGGATAATCTTCATATAGTGAGACCTTTATGGATATGTGCTTTGTCACAAAGTGTGAAGGTTCTCAAGACTGGAGAAGTGAGTGTCAAGCTCAATGCCATGACTGGGATTGAAGCAAGGTAATGGATACCAAGAATAATGTTGTTACTAGAGAATATGAAATGTCTTGGGATACTGAGAATGTACATCAGGTATTCCCCTGCAGTGTTCCCAGAGTTTGAGCCATGTGTGAGTTGGACATCATGAACAATAGCTCCCCATCAAAAAGAATCTTCTCATAAGTTTCTGTGAGCATAGTACCCATTGTTGCATCAGATCATGTCCACATAAGTTTATGGCATATCAAATATAAAAGGCTAATTATTTTGTCCAGTCCAAGGCATTCTCTGCTGCTGCATTAAGCTCTAACAAGTGTCTGTAAGATATTTCTACAGAACGGAGGTGGGAAGAAATGTCTTTTAGAGCGTGCGCATAAACCCTACTACAGAGAGGCCATAAATTTTCATTTGGCATCTTTTCTAATCTCTTTTATTTCTGGTAGCCAAGACCATATAAAATTAAGAAAATATTTCATAGTTGTCATAATATGCTATAATTCAGATCCTGTCTCAAAGCACAGGCTTGTTATAAAATCTAATTATGAAGCAGGCACTAAGCTCAGAGTTCCTCAAGGAAGTTTGAGGTGTCATTCTTTGTCTTGCTAAGCCAGAGAAATCACCAGCTATCCACAATAACAGCCCTCTTTTCCAGGTGAAACTCAGACTTCAGCTCATGAATTATTAATGAGACTAAAGAGAAACAAGTCCTGGCTTTCCTGACATTACAAGATATAGGAGATTTTAAGATGCATAGTCTTTAGTTTTACAGAAAAAAAGCTAGATATTAGAGCTTACTCATAAAAACTCATTTAGTCTAAAGATATCTTTGCCCGTAAAATCTTGTTTCTAAGCTTGGTCTTCAGGATATGCTCTATCTGGCTAAATCCACATTCCTTCCTAAGGTATGGTTATGAAAATTATTTTTGCTTAGCTAGCTACATCCTTTACTATGTTAATGTCAAGCTTTTGTCTATCGAAAGACAGATAAATTCTTTTGGCTTGGAAAAGAAGCTAGTTAGTCGAGAGCAAAATTCCCTGATCCAGGCAAAATGTCTGGCTTTGAGGGAAGTTTGCTAGTTCAGAGAAGAAGCTAGTTAGTTAGAGGCAGAGGTTCACTGGACCAGGCAAAATGTCTGAGGGAAGCTTGCTAGTTTTAAGAGAAACTTGCTAGTTTAGAGCAGAGATTCTCTGGCCTAGACAAAATGTCTTGCTTAGACAATCTTGCTAACTTAGACAAGATCTTTAGCTTAGACAGAGATAACTTAAAATGTTTTAGCTCATAACCTAAGGGCACTAGCTATGTCAGCTAGTGTGCCACATTTTTACTATGTAATTGTCAGAACCTGACACTCAAATAAGAGTCCCTAAAGCAGGGCTCCTTGTTAGAGAAAATACAGATTTTTCTACAATGTAAAGTATCCTGCATATGTGTCTCCATTTTTGCTGGTTCCTGCCTTACTGACCCAGGGATCACGGTCTCGCCTGCAACTGAACCACGAGGATCTATGGCTTACAGCACTCTGCCATATTTGAGAAGAGGTCCCTATATCTGAGACCTCAGTGTGGTTCTTCATCCTGGCCCAATTACTAGCTCAGTGTTTGAATGCAATGACACATATGTCTGTCCCAGTATTCTCAAAACTCTAGAACTGCTGTCCCCTTATGCATAACATATAGTCGTGTCTCTATCAATTAAAGGATTATAACTCATACAAGTCTTAGTATATCTAAACCAACCAGTTCAGAAGTATAGCATAGAGATAGAAATCAATAAGGTAATGCAAGAAGCTGTGAATTTTTTCTCCAGTCTGAAAATGGAACATGTTTCCTAGTGATGCTAATGAAGAATAAAAAAATTAATTAATTAATAGCTATCTGGAAGGACATGGGCTTGTCACCTTTTGTCACCTTGGGCCCCTGCCCCCTGCAGAGGGCGGTTTCCGGAACTCTCTAGAGAATAACACCCCCCCTTCCTGGGACTCTCTAGAGAAAAACAACTCTCTTGAGGAAAACAGCTCCCAGAATAACCACAGGGGTCCCAACAACTTCTATGAAATGTCCCAAAGCCCCAGGAGTGTCACTTAATGTAACACATATTAAATAGTAAATGTGTGACTTTAGACTTCCCCTATTTCCTCCCCAGTCCTCCCCCTCTTTTAAGTTTTTTGCCTTTATAAGCTTGTCACAAGTTCAGGTGGGGGTCGAACTCCTCTACCCCTGCATGGTGTATGAGTCTTGACCCCAGCATGCTGGCCTGAGATCTCGTTTAATCCCATCTTCAATAAACTTCTTCGTGTGATCATAACGAGTTCGGTCTCAGTGCCTTACTGGGTGCGTGCTACTCCCGAGACTTGAGTGAGGGTCTCCCTTCGAGGGTCTTTCATTTGGGGGCTCGTCCGGGATTTTGCATGACCACCCAGGGGGTACTAGACCCACTTGGATGTAAGAATTTCTGTTCTGGTGTGACTCTGTGTCTGTGTTTGTGGCCTGTTCAGAAATCTGGTGTGATCGTAGTTTCAGTTTTGCAAACGCTCTATTGAGGCCACTCTCCAGGAGGAGAAGCAGAGTGGACGGGGATAGACGTGTCCAGGTGTCTACCATTTGTTTTGCCCTGGGAGACGTCCCAGGAGGACAGGAGGAGGACCAGGGACGCCTGGTGGACCTCCATGGGGAAAGTTGGGAGATAAATTTTCTCCTTGACGATCCGTGTCAGAGGGCCATTCCTTGACCATCTGACTCCTTTCAGAACTTCTGGTCGACTTGAAGCTGACAACTAGTTTTGTTTTCTTGTTTTTCTGTCTTTGTGATTGTTTTTGTTGCGTGTATAGCAGAGGTAGACATGGGACAGGCCGCGACGACCCCACTAACAATGACTCTGGACCATTGGACGGATGTTAAGATCAGGGCTCATAACCTTTCTGTCGAGGTCAAGAAAGGGCCTTGGCAAACGTTTTGTTCCTCCAAATGTCCCACTTTCAATGTGGGATGGCCTTCGGGTGGAACTTTTAACCTACCTATCATTTTTACTGTCAACTGAGTTGTTTTTCAGGCCACCGGGGGACACCCTGATCAGGTTCTATACATTATCGTATGGCAAGACCTAGCCCAAAACCCACCACCCTGGATGAAACATTGGACATCAGGGATGGAGACAGCAATGGTGGCTGTGGCCATGAAACCAAAAGTGCCTCCTGCAGATCTGCAAGCACCAGCTTCCTTAAGCCCCCCCACGGATCTATCCTGAAATTGATGATGTCTCCCTCTTTAACCACCCTCTTCCCCCATATCCTCAACCTGCTCCTCATGCAGCCCCCTCTCAGGTACCGACCCCAACGGACTCCCAGACGGCCTCCGAGATGGGGCCAGCAGCTGTAACTCGAAGCCGCCGGGGCCGCAGCCCAGAGGGATCTGGCGCAGGACCTGACTCCACCATTGCCTTACCTTTACGGGCTTATGGACCCGCCCCAGCCCCAGGAGAATTAGTCCCATTGCAATATTGGCTGTTTTCATCAGCCGATATGTACAACTGGAAAAATAACCTCCCTTCTTTTTCAGAGAACCCCTCAGGCCTAACGGGGCTCCTCGAGTCCCTGATGTTTTCTCATCAACCCACTTGGGATGATTGTCAGCAACTTTTGCAGGTCCTCTTTACAACTGAGGAGATGGAAAGAATTCTCCTCGAAGCCAGAAGAAATGTTTCAGGACCAGATGGAACCTCCACTAATCTCCCTCACCTTATAGAAGCAGCTTTCCCCTTGGTCTGCCCTGAATGGGACTACAACTCCGCAGAAGGTAGGGGGCATCTCATGGTCTACTGCCAGGCTCTAGTGGCAGGTCTCAAGGGAGCCTCGTGGCGACCCATGAATTTGGCAAAGATAAGAGAAGTCTTACAAGGACCAATGGAGCCACACTCTGTCTTTTTAGAACAGTTGATGGAGGCCTATAGGAGATATACCCCTTTTGATCCCTCATTGGAGGGACAACAGGCAGCTGTAGCCATGGCTTTTATAGGGCAGTTGGCCTCTGATATCAAGAAAAAGTTGCAAAGATTAGAGGGGCTCCAAGATTATACTTTACAGGATCTAGTAAAAGAGGCTGAGAAGGTGTATCATAAGAGAGAGACTGAGGAAGAGAAGCAAGAAAGAGAAAAAAATGAGGCAGAAGAGAGGGAAAATCGGCGGGATCACCACCAAGAGAGGAATCTGACTAAGATTTTGGCCGAAGTAGTAGGTGGAGAAAGGTCAGAGAAAGGACAGTCAGGATGCCTGGGCAACAGGCAAGAAGACCCCCGGGAGGACAGCGACTACAACTTGAGAAAGACCAATGTGCTTAATGTAAAGAAAAAGGACATTGGGCCAGAGATTGCCCTTGAAAGAAACAAAAGGGCCCCAAGGTACTGGCCCTCGAGGAAGATTAGGGGAATCAGGGCTCAGTCCCTCTCCTTGAGCCTAGGGTAACTCTCTCTGTGGAGGGGAACCCTGTTAATTTCTTAGTAGATACAGGAGCTGAACACTCAGTTTTGACTAAACAATTTGGGCGATTAGGATCAAAAAGAACTCTGGTTATGGGAGCCACTGGAAGTAAACTCTACCCTTGGACAACCGAAAGAAGTTTAGAAAAAAACAAGTAACCCACTCTATTCTTGTGATTCCTGAGTGCCCTGCGCCCCTTCTGGGGAGGGACTTGTTGACCAAACTAAAGGTTCAGATCCAGTTCACCCCAGAGGGACCAGAAGTCACCTGGGGAAAGGCCCCTATAACATGCTTAGTTCTAAGTCTAGAAGAAGAATATCACCTCCATGAACCCAAGACTGGGGTTTTTGCCCACTCAAGAGTGGCTGACAGCTTTTCCAGAGGTCTGGGCAGAGCAGACTGGAATGGGACTGGCTAAGCAAGTACCACCCATCGTGGTCGAGCTGAAAGTGGCTGCCACCCTTGTCTCAGTGAGACAGGACCCCATGACTCAAGAGGCTAAAGAAGGCATCCGGCCACATATCCAGAGAATATTACAGCAAGGTATACTGATCCCCTGCCAGTCCCCTTGGAATACCCCCCTCCTGCTGGTACGTAAGCCTGGAACCAATGATTATCGGCCTGTCCAGGACTTAAGAGAAGTTAAAAAGTGGGTGCAGGACAATCACCCAACCATGCCTAACCCTTACAACTTTCTGAGTTCTTTACCGCCTGAACAATCCTGGTATACCGTTCTAGATTTGAAAGATGCCTTTTTCTGTCTCTGGTTGCACCCAAGTAGCCAGCCCCTGTTCGCTTTTGATTGGCGAGATCATGAAGGAGGGCATACGGGTAAACTGACCTGGACTAGGTTGCCACAGGGGTTCAAAAATTCACCAACTCTTTTCCATGAAGTGCTCCACCATGACCTTGCGCCCTTTAGGGCACAGAACCCCCAAATTTCTCTTTTGCAGTATGTTGATGATTTATTGATTGCAACATCGACCCAGGAACTGTGCCTCGATGGGACCAAAAAGCTCCTGAAGGAACTGGGTAAGTTGGGGTATCGGGTATCCACCAAGAAGGCCCAATTATGCCACTCGGAAGTGACCTACCTAGGATACACTCTCCGAGACAGGAAACGATGACTCACTGAAGCACGGAAAAAGACAGTGATGCAGATCCCGACCCCCACCACTCTGAAACGAGTACGTGAGTTTTTGGGAACTGCGGGTTTTTGTAGTCTCTGGATACCAGGGTTTGCCATGCTGGCGGCCCCTTTGTACCTGCTCACAAAAGAAAAATCCCATTTACCTGGATGGAGGAGCACCAAAGAGCCTTTGATAATATAAAGACTGCCCTGCTCAAAGCTCCTGCTTTGGCCCTGCCAGATCTAACTAAGCCTTTCACTTTATATGTTGATGAATGGGCTGGAGTGGCCCATGGATTTCTGATTCAGACCCTGGGGCCTTGGAAACAGCCAGTGGCCTACCTATCTAAAAAGCTGGACCCCGTTGCCAGCGGGTGGCCCTCCTGCTTGAAAGCCATTGCTGCAGTAGCACAACTTGTCAAAGACGCTGATAAGCTTACTCTGGGTCAACATGTGAGTGTAATTGCTCTCCATGCTTTAGAAAGTATTGTGCAGCAGCCCCCCGACCGCTGGATGACAAATGCCCAGATGACACATTACCAGAGCTTGTTGTTAAATGATCGGATAACCTTTGCTCCTCCTGCTATTCTCAACCCGGCCACCCTGCTCCCCGAAGCAGATGACTCTACCCCGGTGCACCAGTGCACTGACATCCTGGCTGAAGAAACTGGGACCAGGAAAGACCTGACGGACCAACCGTGGCAGGGTGTGCCTAACTGGTATAGGGACGGCAGCAGTTTTATGGTAGAAGGTAAATGAAGAGTGGGAGCAGCAGTGGTGGATGGAAAGCAGGTAATTTGGGCTTGCAGCCTCCCCGAAGGAACCTCCACTCAAAGGGCTGAACTCCTGGCACTGACTCAAGCTCTGCGTCTGGCAGAAGGTAAGGCTATCAACATTTACACCGACAACCAGTATGCTTTTGCCACAGCCCACATTCATGTGGCCATCTACAGACAGAGGGGCCTGCTCACCTCAGCAGGGAAGGACATTAAGAACAAAGAAGAAATCCTGGCTCTCCTAGAAGCCATACACCTTCCAAAGAAATTAGCCATAGTCCACTGCCTGGGACAACAGAATGGGACAGACCTAGTCACAAAAGGAAACCAGATGGCTGATCTAACAGCCAAGCAAGCCACTCAAGTAGTGACAGTGCTGGCAGAGGAAATTGGAACCCCGCCAGAGCCTCGACGAGCCATGGAGCCCAGTTTTAACTATCCTCATAAAGATTATGACTCGATCGAAGATATGGCTTGTACAGGAAAAGCCCAAATGTTCAGCTTCGGTTGACTGGCAAAAACTAAAGATGGGCGAATCATTCTGCCCTCCAAGGAAGGACGAGACTATGTAAAACGAATACACCAACTTACCCATCTTGGAGATGAGAAACTTAAAGAATTAATCAAAGGTTCTAAATATTATGTTCTGAAATTAAATACAGTGGTGAAACATGTAGTAGGGTCATGTCAAGCTTGTACCTTGACCAATGCTGCCCGACCATTCAGAGAACTTGGAAAGAGGATGAGAGGAGACCGGCCGGGAGTTTATTGGGAGGTAGACTTCACTGAAATTAAGCCAGGAAAATATGGTAATAAGTACCTTCTAGTTTTTATAGATACTTTCTCAGGATGGGTGGAAGCCTTTCCCACCAAGTCTGAAACTGCTCAAATGATAACCAAGAAGATACTGGAAGAAATTCTACCCCGGTTCGGGATTCCCAAGGTAATTGGTTCGGACAATGGACCAGCTTTTGTTGCCCAGGTAAGTCAGGAATTGGCCACCCAAATGGGGACTAATTGGAAATTACATTGTGCTTACAGACCCCAGAGCTCAGGACAGGTAGAAAGAATGACTAGAACCCTAAAAGAGACCCTTACTAAATTGGCTATTGGGACCGGCAGCAAAGACTGGGTGACCCTCCTCCCCTTTGCGCTCCTTAGGGTCCGAAACACACCTGGACGTTTTGGCCTTACCCCTTATGAAATCCTGCATGGGGGACCACCCCCCTTGACTGAGTCAGGCGGGATATTGGATCCTTGCACTGACTCTTGCTTTGCTCTGTTCACCCACTTAAAGGCCTTAGAGGTCGTTAGGACGCAGATCTGGGACCAGATCAAGGAAGCCTATGCTCCAGGGACTACCACAGTGCCCCACGGGTTCCAGGAAGGATACTTAGTCTTGGTCAGATGACATCGTGCTGGCACGCTTGATCCTCAGTGGAAAGGACCCTATTTGGTGCTGCCAACTACCCCCACAGCAGTCAAGGTAGACGGGATCGCCGCCTGGATCCACGCCTCCCACATCAAGAAGGCACCCAATCAAAATGAAGACAACCAAGAAGATAAATGGACAGTGGCCGCCACTGACAATCCTCTTAAGCTGAACCTTCGCCATAGCCCCAATCTTGGAGAATAACCCTCATTCCCCCCAAAAACTGACATGGGAAGTGCTT
This sequence comes from Apodemus agrarius, assembly GCA_964023405.1. Taxonomy (NCBI): domain Eukaryota; kingdom Metazoa; phylum Chordata; class Mammalia; order Rodentia; family Muridae; genus Apodemus; species Apodemus agrarius. The sequence continues at coordinate 75,719,688 of OZ030007.1, read as the reverse complement.
AATGAAGAAGGCAACATCGTGTGGTCAAAAACCACAGTGCACTCCCAGTGGACTTGGTGGCCTGATCTTGCACCTGATGTCTGTAAGTTAGCTGCTCGTTCCCAGGCTTGGGATCTTTCTAATTATGACAATTTAGATAAACTACCCCCGGAGGAACAATGTGTTCCTCATGGTATAGGGAGCACATTGGGATGTTCTGGACAATTTTTCCGAGCCAACCTCCAGGCAGCAGACTTCTACGTCTGCCCTGGGCAGGGACATAGCAGAGAGATGAAGAAACAATGTGGAGGGGCATCTGATTATTTCTGTGGTAAATGGGGATATGAGACCACAGGAGAAGCTTACTGGAATCCTTCCTCCTCCTGGGATCTGATTATAGTAAAGAAAAGGTCGTAAGCTGGGAGAGTCAGGAGAAGGAGAAAGAGACCCATCTAAATACCAGTCTTATAAGACTGGATGTGCATCCAGGGCCTCGGGTGGCCCTCAGGGGCCATTCAAAGGCAGCTATTGCAACCCTCTGAATATTAGTTTCACAGCACAGGGAAAAGAAGATCGCCAATGGGTAAAAGGCAACCGCTGGGGGTGGAGAGTCTATACCGGAACAGGAGACTCTGGGTTCATCTTTGCTATCAGAATAAAGATAGAGAGTCCACCTGCATGACCCATAGGCCCCAACCCGGTGCTTGATGACCCCCTACCCAGGCTGGGGAGACTTCCTAGTCTCACCCCATCACCGAAGGAAGGTTCCTCTTCCGGCCTTAATTCATACCCTCTCTTGACCACATCCTCCCACCTACCTATGAGAACCGAGGATCACCTGTTCAATCTGCTCGATAGTGCATTTGTCGTTTTAAACCGCACAAACCCCACTGCTACACAATCTTGCTGGCTGTGCTTTGCTTCTAATCCCACTTATTATGAGGGAATAACCCAACTGAGGAACTATAATGTTACTTCTGACCATTCACATTGCCCCTGGGGGAACCAACGAAAGTTGACCCTCTCAGCAGTATCAGGCACTGGACTATGCATAGGCAAAGTGCCTACCAGACACCAGCCCCTCTGTAACGAAACTATTGACACCATGACAGAGGGCCCAAATCAATATCTAGTACCCCCCCCCAGACACTTGGTGGGCCTGTGGCACCAGCCTGACCCCCTGCCTGCATACTTCACTTTTTAACAGTACTAGGGACTTTTGTATTTTGGTTCAGCTGGTGCCTAGGGTCATCTATCATGATGATAACTCATTTATAGATGAATTTGATCACCATACTCGGCACAAGAGGGAACCTGTAACCCTGACCTTGGCTGTCTTGTTAGGACTAGGAGTAGTGGCAGGGATTGGAACTGGAGCAACCGCCCTTATCCAGCAGCCCCACTACTATAATGAACTTAGAGCAGCTATGGATGCAGACTTGGGAGCATTGGAACAGTCCATAACTAAACTAGAAGAGTCATTAACTTCATTGTCAGAAGTAGTGCTGCAGAATAGAAGGGGATTAGACCTGCTTTTTCTTAAGGAGGGAGGGCTCTGCACTGCCTTAAGGGAAGAATGTTGCTTTTATGTAGATCATTCTGGTGCCAACAGAGATTCCATGGCAAAGCTTAGAGAAAAGCTATAGAACAGGAAAAAGGAAAGAGAAGCATACCAAGGATGGTATGAAAATTGGTTTAATCGGTCACCTTGGTTCTCTACTCTGGTCTCCACCTTGGTCAGGCCTTTATCATTTTGCTACTAATCCTAACCTTCGGGCCACGTATTCTCAATAGGCTGGTGACATTTATAAAAGAAAGGTTAAGTGCAGTCCAGGTAATGGTCTTAAGACAGCAGTACCAGGTACTACAGGAGGCTGAGGGGTCGCTCTAAGATTAGAGCCATTTACAAGGAGAAGTAGGGAATGAAGAATAAAAACATAATTAATTAATAGCTATCTGTAAGGACATGGGCTTGTCACCTTTTGTCACCTTGGGCCCTGCCCCCTGCAGGTGGCAGTTTCCGGAACTCTCTAGAGAAAAACAATCCCCCCCTTCCTGGGACTCTCTAGAGAAAAACAACTCTCTTGAGGAAAACAGCTCCCAGAATAACCACAGGGGTCCCAACAACTTCTATGGAATGTCCCAAAGCCCCAGGAGTGTCACTTAATGTAACACATATTAAATAGTAAATGTGTGACTTTAGACTTCCCCTATTTCCTCCCCAGTCCTTCCCCTCTGTTATGTTTTTTGCCTTTATAAGCTTGTCACAAGTTCAGGTGGGGGTCGAAGTCCTCTACCCCTGCTTGGTGTATGAGTCTTGACCTCAGCATGTTGGCCTGAGATCTCGTTTAATCCCATCATCTATAAACTTCTTCGTGTGATCACAACGAGTTCGGTCTCAGTGCTTTACTGGGTGCGCGCTACTCCCTAGACTTGAGTGAGGGTCTCCCTTTGGGGGTCTTTCACTATGATATAATTTTGACCTATTTAATTGGATTCAATAACCCTTTGTTGAAATTTCAACTCTTTAAGACTTCTAACCTTAACAGCTTCTTCCCCATATGGACCATATTAATCCTCCTGGAAAAGGGAAAATTTGTAAAATTTTGATATTTAATTGAGAGCTAAAATATAACCTTGCTTTTCCCTTAAATAAGCAGGTGAGTTGCTGAGAGTACACACAATGTGTCCCTATTTTGATTCTGACAATTTCCAAGCAGTGCTGGGAAAGGACAGGAGAGAGGTACATGCTTGAGTTTCCCAAACCAGTTAAAGTCTTGTGAAGTACATCAAATAGAGGACAGCTCATTATAGTCCAATGCCTGTCTCTTTCTCCTCTTCCTCCTTTTCCTCCTCCTCCTTTTCCTCTTCTCTCTTCTCTTCCTCCTCCTCTTCTTCCTTCTTTTCTCCCTTCTCCTTCTCCTCCACTGGCTTCTCCTCCTTCTCCCCCTTCTATATCAGATCTATGATATGGGTGCATGTTAAAAGTATTATTAGTGTTTTCATTTTTATTTTATTTTTCATTCAATTTTATGAGACTTTTTTTGTTACAGCTTTTCTTTCCATTTTATTGGAAAAGTACAACAGTATCATTATAAGTGAGGGAGACCACCTGTATGCAGGCTCATAAGATGTCTTACTCGTCAGGAATAGTGGCTATTCCTATAGCTAAAACAGGGCTATGATGTTCTGTAAGGGTAACTGGGGAAGTGCCATATGGGCACACGGTAACATTTCCTGAACAGAACACCTGAAAGGATGAGGGCTACAGGCTGAGAAGGCCCCTAGTGTCCTTTCCTGCCTCACCTCCTGTGGAGAAGCTGAGGCAAGGGCAGATGCCACTGGGTCAGCAGGGTCACTGCGGTGGATGCGCTGGCCCCTTATGTACGTATGTGATCTTGGCACCATAACAGGAAATGTTTAACAGGAAACGCCTGTGTGACCCTGGCGTGACCCTGTGTGTGGAAGCCATGTAAGCGGAGAAATGACTTAACTAGTTTATCCGGCTTCTATAGGAAACTGATTGGTTCTCAGAGAGCTTGGGCTCGGATAATTTAAACTGATTGGCTTAGAAGCTATGGAGTGGTTTCTGTTTGGTGGGTTCTGTTATAAGCCTATAAAAGCTGTCACAATTCTGCACGTGTTGCTCACACTCTTTTACCCTGTGTGGTAAGACTGTGAACCCCAGAGACTCTGGAATTAAAATCTTCCTGCTATTGCATCAAGACTGTTTCTCGTGAGTGATCGGGGTGACCCCTTCCAAGGCGTGGGGCACTGGGTGCCCCCGTTTTTCTTTCGGGTCTTACAAACCAATAGCCTATGCCCTCAGATCAAGAATTGACAAATGGGACCTCATAAAATGACAAAGTTTCTGTAAGGTAAAGAACACTGTCAATAGCACAAAATGGCAACCAACAAATTGGGAAAAGATCTTTAGCAACCCTACATTCAACAGAAGGCTAATATCCAATATATTCAAAGAACTCAAGAAGTTAGACTCCAGGGAGCCAAATAGCCCTATTAAAAATGGGATACAGAGCTAAACAAAGATTTTTCACCTGAGGAATATCGAGTGCCTGAGAAGCACCTAAAGAAATGTTCAACATCTTTAGTCATCAGGGAAATGCAAATCAAAACAACCCTGATATTTCACCTCATACCATTCAGAATGGCAAAGATCAAAAACTCAGGAGAAAACATGTGCTGGTGAGGATGTGGAGAAAGAGGAACACTCCTCCACTGCTTGTGGGGTTGCAAGCTGGCACAACCACTCTTGAAATCAGTGTGGCAGTTCCTCAGAAAACTGTGTATGATGCTTCCAGAGGACACTTTTATACAACTCCTGGACATATACCCAGAGGACTCCCAAGTGTGTAATAAGGATGCTCCACTATGTTCACAGCAGCCCTATGTATAATATCCAGAAGCTGGAAAGAACCCAGATGTCCCTAAAAGGAGGAACAGATACAGAAAATGTGGTATATTTACACTAGGGAATTCTACTTAGCTGTTAAAATTAATGAATTCATGAAGTTCTTAGGCAAGTGAATGGAACTGGAAAATGTCATCCTGTGTGAGGTGACCCAATCACAAAGAATACACATGGTACTCACTCACTGATGAGCATATATTAGCCCAGAAGCCCAGAATACCCAAGAAACAATTCACATATCAAATGATGCCCAAGAAGAAGGAAGGAGAGGCCCTTGGTCCTGGAAAGGCTCAGTGTAGCAGTGTAGGGGAATGCCAGTACAGGGAAGCGGGAAGTTGTTGATTAGAGAATGGGGGAGGAGAGGGAGTGGGGAGGGACAGTGCTTAAGGAACTTTCAGGGAGGGGTGATCCAGGAGAGGGGAAATCATTTGAAATGTAAATAAAGAATATATTGAATAAAAATAATAGAAATCCACACAAACAAACAAACAAACAAACAACAATTTGTACAACAATTTGGACATGTGGTGTGGAACCGGCATGAGTTTCCCAGGTCTGAAGTCTGCCTGAAAGATGTCAGACCTCAGAACTGTCTTCTAGTAAATCAGTGAAAAGCAGGAATGCTATGTCAAGAAACTTGCAGAATGTGTTGCCATCCAGAGTGTGTCTGTATGGATGAAGAAGAGAGATCAGAAGGATGATGGAGGTGGTAGCTGGGGATGTACAGAGGCTGGGAGACTTTTTGGAACTTGTGAATATTCGGAAGCAGATGCTTCCAGATGGCTTGGAGATATCTCTTCCTCCCATTCTGTTGGGCAAGCTGGGCAGCGATCCCCAGAAGAAAACTATGTGCAATTATGGGCACCTGAACATGCAACCTGAGGCCCTGGAAGATGGATGGGACAAGCAAGCAGTTTATCTTGATGGAATTGGAAGGTAAGTTGTACAGGAGAGTCTCCACGAATGATAAGGGGCCAGGGGTCAGAAGAATGAATGGCCTGGAAGCCTATCAGAAAACTGGCCAGGAGATCCCTGTCAATCTCCAGTTCTGCCTGGCAGGCATGGAGGAATCTGGCTCTGGAGGCCTGGATGAGGTAATTTTTTGCCCAGAAAGAAAAGTTCTTCAAAGATGTGAACTATGTGTGCATTTCAGACAATTACTGGCTGGGAAAGAAGAAGCTGAGTATCATGTACAGCCTCAGAGGCATTTGTTACTTCTTCCTCGAAGTGGAATGCAGTGACAAAGAACTCTTCTCTGGGATATATGGTGGTTCAGTGCACGAGGCCATGAAAGATCTCATTTCACTATGGGGCTGTATGATAGACAAGGAAGTGAATCGTCATCAGTGGCATCAAGGATTCTGTGGAGCTTGTGACAGATGAGGAGCATGAGCTCTATGACCACGTTGACTTTAAATTTATTGTTTTTAATAGCTGAGTAGTACACCATTCTGTAAATATATCACATTTTCTGTATCCATTCCTCTGTTGAATGACATCTAGGTTCTTTGTACCTACTGGCTATTATGAATAAGGCTGCTATGAACATTGTGGGGCATGTATTCTTATTATATGATGGAGCATCTTCTGGTATATGCCAAGGAGATGTATATCTTGGTCTTTAGGAAGTACTAAGTCTAATTTTCTGAGGAACCACCATACTCCAGATTGGCTGTGCCAGCTTGCAATCACACCAGCAATGGAGGAATGTTTCTCTTTCTCCACATCCTTGCCAGCATCTGTTGACCCCTGTATTTTTCACCTTAGACATTCTGACTGGTATAAGGTGGAAACTCAGGGTTGTTTTGATTTGCATTTCCCTGATAGTTAAGAATGCTGAACATTTCTTTAGGTGCTTCACAGCCATTTGATTTTCCTCAATTGAGAATTCTCTGTTTACCTCTGTACCCAAATTTTTCATAGGATTATTTGATTCGCTGGATTTTAACTTCTTGGGTCCTTTGTATATATTGGTTATTACCCCTAAATCAGATGTGGGATTCACAAAGATCTTTTCCTAATCTGTTGGTTGCCATTTTTTCCTAATGACATTGTCCTTTGCCATACAGAAGCTCTACAGTTTTATGAGGTCCCATTTGTCATTTCTTGTTCGTAGAGAATAAGCCATTAGTGTTCTGTTCAGGAAATTATCCCCTTGCCTTATTGTTGAAGGCTTTTACCCAATTTCTCCTCTATAAGCTTTGGTGTATCTGGATTTATGTGCAGGTCCTTGATCCACTTGGACTTGAGCTTTGTACAAGGAGATAAGTACATGTCAATTTACATTTTTCTATATGCTGACCTCCAGTTTATCCAGTACCATTTGTTAAAATTCTGTCTTTTTACCACTGGATGTATTTAGCTCCTTTGTCAAAGATCCATAGGTGTGTGGGTTCATTTCTGGGTCTTCAGTTATATTCCATTGATCTTCCTGCCTCTCTCTGTACCAATATCATACAGTTTTTTATCACTATTGTTCCACAGTAGAGTTTGAGGTCAGGGATGGGGGAATGTGGGTGTCCTTGCATTTGGGGCATAGATGTTCAGAACTGAGTGTTTATATTGGATGACTTTTCCTTTGGTGAGTATAAAGCATCCCTTCTCTTCCTTTTTGACAACTTTTGGTTGAAACTCGATTTTATCCAATATAAGAATGGCTACTTCAGCTTGTTTCTTGGGACCATTTGCTTAGAAAATAGTTTCCTAATCTTTGACTCTGAGGTAGTAACTGTCTTTGTCACTGAGGTGGATTTCTTGTATGTAGGAAAATGTTGGGTCCAGTTTATGTATCCAGTCTGTTAGTCTATGTCTTCTTTTTGGGAAATTGATTCTATTGATGTTAAGAGATATTAAGGAAAGATGATTGTTACTTCCTGTTAATTTTGTTGTTAAAAGTGAAATTCTGTTTCTGTGGCTATCATCTTTTGGGTTTGTTTAAGGAAGATTACTTTGTTGATATTTCTGGGATGTAGTTTTCCTACTTGTGTTGGTATTTTCCACCCATTATTTATTGTAGAGCTGGGTTTGTGAAAGGATGTTGTGTCATTTTTTATGGAATATCTTCATTTCTCGGTCTATGGTAATAGAAAGTTTTGCTGTGTAAAGTAGCTTGGACTGAAATTTATGTTCTCTTAGGGCCTGTATGACATCAGCCCGTGATCGTCTAACTTTCAGAAGTTCTGGTGAGAAGTGGTGTAATTCTGAAATGTCTGCCTTTATGTGCTATTTGATCTTTTCCCCTTACTGCTTTTAATATTCTTTTTTGTTGTTGTTGTTTAGTGCATATGGTGTTTTGATTTTTATGTGCTGGGAGAACTTTTTGGTCTGGTCCAGTTTGTTCTGTATGTTTCTTGTATGTTTATGGACATCAGTTTATTTAGGTTAGGGAAGTTTTCTTCTATACTTTTTTTTTTTTTTATTTTTTTTTTGAGACAGGGTTTCTCTGTATAGCCCTGGCTGTCCTGGAACTCATTCTGTAGACCAGGCTGGGCTTGAACTCAGAAATCCGCCTGTCTCTGCCTCCCAGAGTGCTGGGATTACAGGACTGTGCCACCACAGCCCAGCTAAAGTAGTTTATTATTGTTGTTGTTGTTGTTGTTGTTGTTGTTGTTGTTTTCAAGACAGGGATTCTCTGTGTAGCCCTGGCTGTCCTGAAAGTCATTCTGTGGACTAGGCTGGCCTTGAACTCAGAAATATGCCTGCCTCTGCCTCCCAGTGCTGGGAAGTCAGGCATGTGCCACCATGCCTGGCTTTCTTCTATACTTTTTATGAAGATGTTTACTGGCCCTTTAAGTTGGAAATCTTTGCTCTCTTCTATACCCATAATCCTTATGTTTGGACTTCTCATTGTGTCCTGGATTTCCTGAATATTTTGGGTTAAGAGCTTTTTGCATTTTTCATTTTCTTTGACTGTTGAGTCAATGTTTTCTATGGAATATTCAGCGCCTGAGATTCTTTCTTGATTTTTACTCGGTTGTTGATACTTGCATCCATGCTCTTGATTTCTTTCCAAGTATTTCTAATTACAGAGTTATTTCCCTTTGTGATTTCTTTATTGTTTCTACTTCTATTTTTAGATCTTGGATTTTTTTATCAGATCCTTTACTTTTTTCTTTGTGTTTTCCTGTAATCCTTTTTTTTAAAAATTTATTTTCTATATTTTTTGTTTACATTCCTTTCCTAGTTTCCCCCTCACCATATATCCCATAAGTACTCCTTCCCTCCCACCCCCAACCCGCCCATTCTCCAATCACCATCCCACCATTTCTCTGTTCTGGTACTCTCCTATAAAACTGGATCCAGTCTTTCACAGATGAGTGTCCTCTCCTTCCTTCTTTTGGGGAATCTATTGATTTGCTAATTGTGCCTTGAGTATCCACAGCTTCTGGGCTCATTAATATCCACTTATCAGTGATTGCATTTCATGTGTATTCTTTTGTGATTGGGTTAGTTCACTTAGGATGATGTTCCCGACCAGCAGGTCCAGTTATTCCAGGGTCCCCAGAGATGCTACCTAGGAGTCATAGGGGGTGGGGAGAGAAAAAAAGAGACCCTGCAAGAAGCTTTTGTCAAGATCTCATTTAATATTCAGAAAGCAAGGGCTTATAAGCAGTAAGGAGGGAGAGTGAGACAAAGGAAAGGCAGTAAATTTCAAACCGTCAGGTGGGATGTCTTGGAATGTGGGGATAAGGACACTTAGTTTGAAGGCCAGTTAATCAATTAACTGGATCCTGTAAGGAGGTCTGGTATCTAAATAATCAGCCAGCTTATTGCTTCAGCCAGTTCCTGGTACAGCAGATGAAAGAAGGTGAAATAGGAGCACTTGTGAGATGCTTGCACTCCAGTACTTAATTAAGGAATTCAGGCGGTGAGAGCAGAGGGTACTGGTGAGAAAGGAAGACAACTTATCTAGGGGAGGAAGATAGGATGACGCCAGTCCAGATGGCTCAGGACTTAGTGAAGATTGTCCAGGGATGCCCCTTGTCTTTTATGGCATGTTGGTTCCTGGAATCTTCCTGTGCCATTAGTTTGTGGGAAAGGCTTTTGTTTAACAATCTTACAATCCTGCAACAGCCGTCTCAGGGCTGAGTGTTTGTGGCCGTGTTACATAGAATGGCTCCTTATAGGATGATATTTTCCAGATCCAACCATTTGCCTGCAAATTGCATGAATTCATTATTTGTAATTGCTGAGTAGTATTTCATTGTATAAATGTACCCCATTTTCTGTATCCATTCCTTCTTTGAGGAATATCTGGGCTCCTTCCAACTTTTGGCTATTATAAATATGGCTGTTATGAATATAGTGGAGTATGTGACTTTATGGCATGCAGGGGAAACCTCTGTGTATATGCTCAGGAGTGGTATGACAGGGTCCTCTAAAAGTGTCATGCCCAATTTTCTGAGGAATCACCAGACTCATTTCCAGAGCTGTTGTACCATTTTGCAATCCAAACAGTGAAGGACTTTTCCTTTTTCTCCACATCCTCGTCAGCACCTGTTGTCTCTTGAGTTTTTAATCTTAGCCATTCTGACTGGTATGAGGCAGAATCTCAGGGTTGTTTTGATTTGCATTTCCCTAAGGACTAATGATGTTGAACATCTCTTAAGGTGATTCTCATCCACCCAGATTTCTTCAGGTGAAAATTCTTTGTTTAGCTCTGTAACCGATATTTTAAGAGTTATTTGGTCCTTTGAGTTCTAACTTCTTGAGTTCGATGTATATATTGGATATTAGCCCTCTGTCAGATGTGGGGTTGGTGAAGATCTTTTCCCAATTTGTTGGTTGCCATTTTGTCCTTCTGACAGTGTCCTTTGCCTTACAGAAACTTTGTAATTTTATGAGGTCCCATTTGTCAATTCTTGATCTTAGAGCATAAGCTATTGGTGTTCTGTTCAGGAACTTTTCCCTGTGCCCATGTCCTACAGGGTCTTTCCCAGTTTCTTTTCTATTAGTTTCAGTGTGTCTGGTTTTATGTGGAGGTCCTTGATCCACTTGGAGGTGATCTTAGTACACGGAGATAAGAGTGGGTCAATTCGCATTCTTCTGCATGTTGACTTCCAATAGAACCAGCAACATTTGTTGAAAAGTCTATCTTTTCTCCATTGGATGGTTGTAGTTTCTTGATCAAAGATCAAGTGAACATAACTGTGGTTTCTTTTCTGGGTCTTCAATTCTATTCCATTGATCTACATGCCTGTCACTGTGCCAATACCATGCAGTTTTTAACACAATTTCTCTGTAGTACTGCTTGAGGTCAGGGATATTGATTCCCCCAGAAGTCCTTTTATTGTTGAGAATAGTTTTACCTATACTGGGTTTTTTGTTACTTCAGATGAATTTGAGAATTTTTCTTTCTAGATCTATGAAGAATTGACTTGGGATTTTGATGTAGATTGCCTTGAATCTGTAGATTGCTTTTGGCAAGATGGCTATTTTTACTATATTGATCCTGCCAATCCATGAGCATGAAATGTTTTTCCATCTTCTGAGGTGTTCTTCTATTTCTTTCTTCAAGGACTTGAAGTTCCTGTCATACAGATCTTTCACTTGCAATTCACCTGTAATTCTTTAAAGACTATTGTGTTTCCTCTTTAATGGCTTCTGTCTGTTGACTCAGTTTCTCCTGTATTTCCTTAAGGGAGTTATTTATGTCCTTCTTAAAGTCCTCTATCAGCATCATCAAATGTGATTTTAAATCCCGATCTTGCTTTTCAGATGTATTGGAGCATCGGGACTTGCTATTGTGGGAGAACTGTGTTCAGATTGTGCCATTTTGCCTTGGTTTCTGTTGGTAGTGTTCTTGCATTTGCCTTTTTCCATCTGGTTATCTCCAGTGTAGGTTGGTCTCTGACTCTGGCTTATCTCTTCTGCAAGTCTGTGTATCTGTACTCCTGTGATTTCTGTTTTCTCTGTGCTCTCAGGCCTCTTCCCATTCTAACTCCTCTGAGTGCAGCTCATTCTCTTGGTTGGATCAGGAGATGGTATCTTCACTGTAGCAAACCCACTAAGAGTCTTCTGCAGCAGAAAGGCCAGGCTACAGAAGAGGCAGAAAGTGAAAAATGGGGAGTGGTATTTGGGAGGGCAGAGTTTTTGGTGATTGATGGGTAGTTAATTTGTCTGAACCTCAGGTGAAGCTCTTGACCTCCAGAAGTGGGAGCAGGCTTTTAATAACTGCTCTGAGTGCATCAGGTACTTTAGGATCCACCAGGAGTTGGTGTCTTCCCTCTAGCAGACCCTCTAAGAGTCTGCTGCAGCAGAAAGGCCAGATGGCAGAAGGGGCAGACAAACATTTTTTTATGAATCTTAAACTAAATGTTTTATTTCAAATACAAAATCAAAATAGTATTTTCAGTGAGAGAAGATGAGCAAAGATGGATATATAATCCATTATCTGCTGCTGAGATAGGTTAAAATGTCACTTGTGTACAGGAATCAGGTGAATAAGTTTTTTTTTGTGGGAAGTGATGCCAAGGCAGAACTGGCATCTAACCCTCTGAGGAGATCCTCCCTATGGTAACAACAGGAGCTAGGTTGCCTAAAGGAAGGTGTTGGCTTGGATGATGGAGAAGACAACCTTCCATATAATGTTCATTGTTGCTTCCCTATCTGAACTGGATTTGGAGTCACTGCTTCCAGAGTAGGCACCCAAGCCACGGAGGATGCCAATGCACACAGCAGCAGATGGTCAGTGGGCAGAGGGAAGTCTCCTCAGAGAAAAGCTGCCAAGAGACATGCAAAATGGGGCCTCTCGAGCCTTAACATCTGGATCAGGGTCTAGATTCAGTGTTTTCACACTATTGCCACTCTCTGAGGTCTTACTGTTCAGAGCTCTTGCCAACAGCTTTGCCTGGGAGAACCTTTTCTTTGTCTCTATGGATTTCACAGCCAGCTTCTCCTGTGTTTCCTTATTTTCTGCAGAAATTTCAACCTGCACCTGATATGTTACATCACAGTTTTCTTGGATAATAAATCTATACAGGATTTAGAAATCTTCTCCCACTGAGGCCAGACAAGAAAGTCCTAAGCTACATATGTGCTGGCGACCATAGGCCTTCTCATTTGTGCTTTTTGTTCCATGATTTAGTCTCTGGGAGACTCGCAAAAGACAGCGATGCTCTGCTTCTGTCTGCAATTGCATCAGTAATAGTGTCTGAATTTGGTTCTTACATATGTGACGGATCCCAATTTGTCCAAGGAACTGGAAGGCCATTCTTTCAATCTCTGCTCCATTTTAGTCCTTGCATATTTTTTGACAGAAATATTTTTGGTTCAAAAATTGTGAAGGAAAAAAATTGAAGATATGTTGGTGACCCCAGCCTTCCACTGGGAGCTATGTCTATATACTGGAACAGGTCTCTTCAGGTTCTATATCACCACTATTAGGCATTTTGGCTAAGGTCATCTCAATTGAGTCCATGGAGCTCTTATAGCCCATATCTCTTGGACTATCTAAATGTTCCCCCCAGCCCAATCCCCTTATCTCATCTGAATTTTCCATTCATTCTTCTGGATCCCTGGGCCTCTCTCCTGTCTTCCCCCATGCTTAAACATCTTGGCCTACTTCAGCACTCTCTTCTCTTCTAACCAGATCCCTAAATTTTTCTGCCTCCTGTAGTTATCTTGTTTTTAAATCTGTGTGGAAATGAAGCATATGTAATTGGGCATTTTTTGTTGTTAAACTTCTTATTGTCTGTGGGTTGTATCATGGGTATTCTGTACTTTTTGGTTAATATTCACTTATCATTGAGCATGTACCATGCATGTTCATAAAGGTTTGGGTTACTTCACTTATGATTATATTGTCTAGTTCCATCTATTTGTCTGCAAAATTCAGCAGCTTGTTTTTAATAGCTGAATAGTATTCCATTATGTAAATGAACCATATTTTCTATACACTTTCTTCGGTTGATGTACATCTCAGATGTTTCCATGTCTAACTCTTAAGAATAAGAATGTTATGAATATAGTGGAGCCTTTGTCCTTATGTTATGGTGAACTACCCAGGAGTGGTATAGCTTGGTTTTAGGGTAGAACTATTTCTAATTTTATGAGGAAACTCCAGATTGATTTCTAGACTAATTTTCCTGTTTTAAATCTAACTGGCAATGGAGCAGTTTTCCTTTTTGTCCACATAATTGCTACCATGTCCTTCAATTGAATTTTGGATTCTTGTGATTCTGATTGGTATAAATTGGAACCTCATTGTCATTTGTATTTTCATTTCCCTGTTGACTAAGGATACTGAACAATTTTTTTAAAAGTGCATCTTGGTGATTCAAGTTCTTCTGTTGAGAATTTTCTACCTCTGTACCACATTTTTTGATTGTGTCATTTGATTTTTTGGAGTCTAACTTGTTGATTTTTTTGTTTGTTTTTTGTTTTTTGAGACAGGCTTTCTCTTTGTAGTCCTGGCTGTCCTGGAACTCACTCTGTGGGCCAGGCTAGCCTCGAACTCAAAAATTCTCCAGCCTCTGCCTCCCAAGTGCTGGGATTAAAGGCGTGCACCACCACTGCCCGGCCTTACATATTTTTAAATTTAGCCCTACATCAGATTCAGCATTATTGGCTATCTTATAACAATTAGTAGTTTGCCAATTGCCCCATTACAACTGTCTTTTGCCTTATAGAACTTTTCAATCTCCTGAGGTCATATTTGTCAATAATTGATCTTAGACCTTAGGCTCTATTGTTCTGCTCAGGGAAATTTACCCCTCTACCAATGTGTTCAATGCTATTCCTACATCGTTTTCTATTAGTTTCAGTGTATGTGGTTTTGTGTTGAGGTCCTTGTTTTACATGGACTTGAGCTTGGTACAAAGTGATAGACATGGATTAGTTTGCATTATTCTACAGGCAGACTGCCTGTCAGAGCAGCACCATTTGTTAATGGCACTGCCTTTTCTCCACTAATGGTTTTGGCTTTTGTCAAAGGTCAAATGTCCATAGGTGTGTTTGTGTTTATATCTGCATCTTCAGTTCTATTCCTTTGATTGACCCATTTTTCTCTGTACCAATAACAATCATTTTTATCACTAGTGCCATGTAGTACAGCTTTAAATCAGCAATGGTGATTTCTGGAGAAGTTACTTTTGGTAGTGAATTGTTTTTGTTATGCTGGCTTTTTGTTTTCCCATATGAAGTTGAAAGATGCTATTTCCATGTCTTTGAAATTTTGTATTGGAATTTGGATGGCCATAGCATGGATTCTGTAGATTGCTTTTGGGAACATGGCCATTTTTATCTTATTAACTCTACCAATCCATGAGCATGGGAGATCTTTCCATCTTCTTCAAAGATTTGAAGTTCTTGTCATAGAGATCTTTTACTTGATCTGTTAGAGTTATGTAAAATATTTTATATTTGTTACTGTTGTGAAGGATATTGCTTTGTTAAATTTCTTTCTCCAGCCAGTCACCTTTTGTATAAGCAAAAGGCTATTGACTTGTTTGACTTAATTTAATATAAAACCACTTTGCTGAAGTTGTTTATCAGGAGTTCATGCTCTCTGGTAGAATTTTTGTGGTTGCTTATGTATACTCCTATGTCATCCATGTACACTGGTACCACATTATTTTATTTATTTATTTTTATTTATTTAATTATTTTTATATTCTTTGAAACTCCTTGATTTCTTTTTATTTTCATATTTTTATTTCTATATTCTTTGTTTACATTCCAAATAATTTCCCATTTTCCAGTTGCCTGTCCCATCAAGTCCCATGAGCCCTCTTTCCTCTACCCCCTCCCCAGTGAACACACTCCCAGTTACCTATTCTGGTACTCCCCTACATTGCTGCATCAAGCCTTTCCAGAACCAGGACCCTCTCCTTCCTTCTTCTTGGGAATCATTTGATATGTGAATTTTGTCTTGTGTATTCAGAGCTTCTGGACTAATATCCACTTATCAGTGACTGCATTCCATGTGTGTTCTTTTGGGATTGGGTTATCTCACTTAGAATGATATTTTTCAGTTCCAACCATTTGCCAAAAATTTTATGAATTCATTGGTTTTAATTGCTGAGTAGTATTCCATTGTGTAAATATACCACATTTTCTATATCCATTCCTCCATTGAGGGACATGTGGGTTCTTTCCAGCTTCTAGCTATTATAAATAAGGCTTCTGTGAACACGATGGAGCATGTGTCCTTAGTGCATGAGAGGGAATCCTCTGGGTTTATGCCCAGGAGTGGTATAACAGGGTCCTCTGGAAGTGTCATGCCCAGTTTTCTGAGGAGCTACCAGACTGATTTCCAGAGTGGTTGTATCAGCTTGCAATTCCACCTGCAGTGGAGTTGTGCTCCTATTTTTCCACATCTGTGCCAACAACTACAACCTGGAAAAAGCAAGATAGTAAACGTCTTTCATCAAACACAAAAGATCATCAAACACAAAAGAAGACAAACACTCAAACATAAAAATAACATAAAAATAACAGGAAGAAATAATCACCTTTCCTTAAATCTCTTACCATCAATGGACTCAATTCCCCAATAAAAAAACATAGCCTAAGAGACTGTATATGTAAACAGGACCCTACATTTTCCTGCACACAAGAAACACATCTCAATATCAAAGACAAACACTACCTCAAAATAAATGGCTGGAAAACTAGTTTACAAGATAATGGTCACAGGAAATGAGCCAAAATAGCCATTCTAATATCAGATAAAATTTACTTTCAACCTACATTCATCAAAAGAGACAGAGAAGGACACTTTTTACTGGTCAAAGAAAAAAAATCCAAGAAGAATTGTCAATTCTGAATATCTAGTCCTCAAATGCAAGGGCAACCTCATTCATAAAAGAAACTTTACTAAAGATCAAAGTACACATTACACTTAACACAATAATTTTACATGGCTTCAACACTCCACACTCCTCAATGGACTGATCAGGGAAACAGAAACTAAACAGGGATACAGTGAAACTAAGTAAATTTTTGGGCCAATTGGATTCAACAAACATATATATATATATATATATATATATATATATATATATATACGTGTATATACATATATATATATACATACATATATATATATATGTGTGTGTGTGTGTGTGTGTGTGTGTGTGTGTGTGTGTGTAAATATATATATATACATATATATGTATATATATATAAAACATTTCATCCTAAAGCAAAATAATATAACTTTTTCTCAGCACTTCATGTTACCTTCTCCAAAATCAACCATAAAATTGGTCTCAAGACAGACCTCAACAAATATAAGATCAAACTAATCCCATGCCTCCTATCAAATCACTATAGAGTAAGAGTGGTATCTTGGTCAAAGAAGGAATAAAGAATTCAAAGTCTTTTTTAGAATTTAATCAAAATGGAGCCACAAGGTACCCAAATTTATGGGACACAAAGAAAGCAGTGCTAAGAGAAAAATTCATAGCCCTGAATGTTGGTACTCTGTCCAAGCTCTACCACACAGCTACCTGGCAATAGCCAGGTATGCCCTGCCCCACATGTCTGGCCCACTATAAGAGGGGCTGCCTGCCCCTCCTCTCTCTTTTCCCCTGCTCTTTTCCCCTCTCCCTTCTCATCCTCTCACCTCTCTGCCCCTCTTGGGCTCCCCTCCCCCTTTCTCCACGTGGTCATGGCCAGCCTCCACTCTCTCTATTCTCTCTCTCTCTCTCTCTCTCTCTCTCTCTCTCTCTCTCTCCCCCTCTCTCTCTCTCTCCTATACCATTGACTCTCATCCAATTCTCTAAATAAACTCTATTCTATACCATGTTGGTGTGTGTGTGTGGTCCTTCAGGGGGAGGGGATGCCTAGGCATGGGCCCGCTTAGGTACCCCTTTCCCCCATGTCGCCATGCCATACTCACTAACACCCTTTCTCTCTTTTAAATCCCATCAATGGTGCCAAAACCCGGGAACAACAATAACTCCATTAATAAACAAACCATCATTTGGTGCCCTGACTCAGATTGAGAAACTGCGAGGTTTGCGAGCAAAATTTGCCATTTATGCCACAATGGTAAGCGCTTTTCCCTTATTTGCAAACAGCATTCTTTCTGTTTGCCTGAAAAATCACTTTCCCTTTTCCCTCATCTGTGGATGCTAACCACTGTTCGCCTGGTTCCTCCTAGTACCCCCATTCTGTTTCCCGATCCCTGATCCCCGATCCTGCGTGGCTTGAAAAATCTTTCCTTTCACCCCCTAGTTCCATTACTTCACAGCAGCGGCCTCACCGCTTGTGAGCCCATGAGCAAGCTGCCCTAGCCCCTACCACTATCTCCCAGGCTGTGAGCTCAACTACTGCGTCGTTGCCAGGATACTAAACAAGCTTCTTTGGTACTTCCTTCTTCTGCCCACAACTTCCATGCCAGCCCAAACAAAATATCCTTTCCCTCTCCCTACTGCGCACCACCCAGCACTGCTGCAACAATCTTGTTGCTGCCATGTGCTCGTGGTTTCCTTACCCCCTCTCCCGTGATCGTGGTTTCCTTCCCCCTCTCTCGCTGCCACAGCCCATGGCTGCCGCACGCATGGTCGCTACAGCCAGCCCCAAGCGCGGAGCCCCACAGTGGTTGCCGCACGCCCCGCCCTCTGTAACGTTCTGTGTACCTCCGCGCACACTCACATCCATGGTTACTCAGTGCGTGCATGCTCGGTTCTCCTGCAATAGCTCTCACGGTGTTGCCCATGCCCAGGTTGTGCAGCACCACTGATGCCATGGTCCCGCACAGGCACCGACTTGCGGCTGCGGGCGCAGACCAGCACAGGTCTCACTGAGGCTGTGGACCCCACAGCCAACTCTACCTCAATCTCCTACAGGCAGATGACTGTCATTGCTTAGCTGTCCCACATGTTACTTTACTCAGATTTCCAGTTTCCCAATCTTTAGTCTTCAGATGAAACCCAGCTCACATAACTGGCCTCTAGCTAACACTCACTCGTATTAGAACAATTAGCCCTTGGGTGCCCCCCCACTGGGAAGTGTTTAAAACTGCAGTGGAAGTCCTGGGCCAGGCAAGCACTTTCCCTTCCACGTTCTGATAACATGTGGATGCTCCTAGTAATCCTCGCGACGGCCTGGGTCCCTAGCCTAGTGGGCAGCAGTGGTATTAGCATATTTTCCCCAGGACGCTGGGATAATATTTAATACCTTCTTACCCACCCAATGGGCAATAATCTGTCTTCGACGGTACCTCCAGGCACTCCACTGGGATGCCTCCTGGAGAATCTCAAGTCTCTAAAATTAGCCTCCAATTTGAGGCTATCAAAGTTAATAAACCTCTGTAATAAGGTCTGGATTGCTTCTCACCAACTCCAATGGACTTGCTTGTCTTCGACTGTAAATTAACAGTCTGGTAAATGATAAAGGACCTAAGCCTCACCTATATATGTTCCCACTACCTCTTAGCTGGTTCTTTCCCATAGCCTGCATAAAGCCTAAATCCGCGTAGACAAACTCATTTTCTGTCACCATGGTTTAATCCATTGCTGCCAGCTTTCTTTCTTACTCTGATCCTAGCCTCTCTACTAATAAAGCAACATACTTTCCTCTACCTATGCAATCTGTCAAAGCTACTTAAGATTCTCATTTCCTATCCTCTCTCATTTCCTATCCTCTCTTGACTATTGTTCTCCCCTCTCATGTTCAATCTTGTCAGAAGTTTGCTATTAAGTTTAAGATAGACAGAATTCCCAAAGGCCTGACAGCTTCTCCATGAGGTCTCAGAAGATGTGGACACCGCTTCCAGATGCTGCCCCCAAAAGGAGTGCAGTGGACAAGACCAGATACGTTGAGTCAAATGACTTAGCTAAACAAAGGTAAGCCATTTCTCATATCATGGGTATCCATTCCACAGAAGAAAGCCTGCGTCTTCTGTGCTTCAAAGCCAGACTGACAGCCAAAGCCGCCATGGAGACCAGAGACCACAAAGAATTGCTGGCTACTGGAATCTGTCACCTTTTAATAATATAATTGCTAAGTTATTGCTTATTCCTCAGACTTCTGACTACATTGACCACTAGACAATTATCTCCTTACTTAAACTCTATTTCCGTTAAACACTTCATATTTCCTCTTCTTGCTCTGTTATTGCTTATTCCTCAGACTTCTGACTACAGCTATCTCCTTACCTAAACTCTATTTCCATTAAATACTTCATATTTCCTCTTCTTGCTCTGTCACTGTCCTGACATCCACGTTCCTATATATTTGCCTAACTCTAATAATAAATATTCCACTATATGATCCAACTTTCAATCCTATTCCTTCTTATTCCTTCTGCTCCACAAAAGGCTCATCTTAAAGACTATTCATGTGGTTAACTCATGTTGTTATCTCTTTAGTAAAATTGTTAACTACAGGAACCTACCCAGATCTACTGCTCATAGACCAAATAGGCTCCATCCAGATAAGTACATCTGCCCAAGTTCCCCCTTACTACCTAATCCAAAGGGTGGGATACCTCTAGGTTTCAATTATACATCTCAAGGAGAATTTTTCCTTTCTCCCAGTTGTACTTATTCCCCACTTATTCCCTACCTATACTAATGTGTTTCAACATCTTGTCAAGTCCAGGCGTTTGCCACATCCAGGCCCTTGCCACATCCAGGACAGCTCCAGAGAAGCAACCTTCAGATGCTCCAAACTCCTCAGCTTCTCTACACACAGACAGCTTCTACTGGACCTGTTCTGACCTATCCTCAGATGGCTCCACAGACCCTGGACAACAAGAAAGCAGCCTATTCTCCTGAGACTGGACAACCATCCCCCATACCCCTTTTCTCTAGGTTCCCCAGAGACACGTCGCCCCCATTGTCAGCATGAAGCAGCCAGATGTCACCACAACGACCCTATTCCTGCTTCACCATCACCTCTTTTAATTTTTTTTCTTTTTTAATTGAACAAATACTGGGGAATGTTGGTACTCTGTCCAAGCTCCACCCCACAGTTACCTGGCAATAGCCAGGTATGCCCTGCCCCACATGCCTGGCCCACTATAAGAGGGGCTGCCTGCCACTCCTCTCTCTCTTTTCCCCTGCTCTTTTCCCCTCTCCCTTCTCATCCTCTCACCTCTCTGCCTCTCTTGGGCTCCCCTCCCCCCTCTCTCCACATGGTCATGGCCTGTCTCCACTCTCTATTCTCTCTTTCTCTTTCTCTCTCTCTCTCTCTCTCTCTCTCTCTCTCTCTCTCTCTCTCTCCTATACCATTGACTCTCATCCTAAATAAACTCTATTCTATACCATGTTGGTGTGTGTGTGTGTGGTCCTTCAGGGGGAGGGGATGCCTAGGCATGGGCCCGCTTAGGTACCCCCTTCCCCCATGTCGCCATGCCATACTCACTAACACCCTTTTTCTCTTTTAAATCCCATCACTGAATGCCTCCAAAAAGAAACTGGAGAGAGCATATACTAGCAGTTTAAGGGCACACCTGAAAGCCCTGGAACAAAAAGAAGCTAATTCACCCAAGAGGAGTAGAGGGCAGGGAATCATCAAACTCAGGGCTGAAATCCATCAAGTAGAAACAAAGAGAAGTATACTTAGAATCAACAAAACTAGGAGTTTGTTCTTTGAGTAAATCAAAATGATAGATAAACCATAAGCCAGACTAACCAGAGGGCATAGAGACAGTATCCAAATTAACAAAATTGGAAAGGAAAAGGGAAATATAACAACAGAAACTGAGGGAATTTAAAAAAATCATCAGATCCTACTACAAAAGCCTATATTATTATCATTTTCTAATTGCTCTAGCTAGAACTTCAAGTCCTATAATTAATAGATAGAAAGAGAGAGTGGTTACCCTTGACGTCTCTCTGATTTTAGTTGGATTGCTTCATGTTTTACTAGATTTAACTTGGTGTTACCTATTGGTGCACTATAAGTCATTTGTGATCTAAAAATAAATACAATTAAACCTGGAACTTATGCATTTATTAAGAGAAAGGTGAATAGAAGTATATTTATCCTCAAAGGTTTATTTTAGATTCAAAACTTCAAAAATATTTTTATTTGAATTGAAGGATAATACTTTTTACTTTTCTTAAAAAATACATTTTGCATGAGAATAGGTATAACCTGTTGAAAAAGTCAAGTCCCCTGTGTTACAGTTTAGGTGGAGTTTTATTTTTGTCTTTTCAGGAGTATATAAGTATGTTACTGAGGAATTAGGAGAATTGTGCACTTGAAACATTTGAAGAAAAAGAATGGATTATCAGGAGAATATGTCTTAAGTAAAATATAGATCAACTAAATAGTATAGCCCACCTCCATTTTGTCTCTGATGCTCTCTACTCTCAGAGCCACAAATGGTGTTCATAAATTGCTCATTCAATGAAAAAAATAAAGGTGGCTTTCTAGTTGTAGCATGACTCTCTTTCTTTTTATAATCTCAAACATGCTTGTTAAAGGAAAACCAAAAATTCCTGTCTCATATCAGAAGAGTCACCTGGCATGGGATAGAGGAAAACAAAAAAAATAAGGGACTATTCTATTGACACCCATCTCACAATCTATTGTTTTTAATTTTACTCTCTAAAAATTTACTTATGGTACACATATCATCTCAAAATCTATAAAATTGTTAAATACACATAACCCTTGTGTCACGATACCGGAAGTAATACTGAGTATTAACTAATTGTAGAAGCTTTATTGATTCTTGACCTTTGGGCTAAGATCAAGTGTAGAAATAAGCTTTATCTACCTTCCTGTATGTTTTTTTTTAGGTTTGAGTCTGAAACATGTAACTAGGAACAGAGTGTGTGTACCTTTCATATACTTAATAGACTGTGGTACTCAAAGCCTTTGAGAACTGCTGAATATGATAATTAAAATGTTTAAGTTTTCTACCACTCCTATCCATAAGTTTTGAGGTCTCCAAGAAGAGGATGGGGCCCTGAAATAATTTACCCACCTGGATTGTGGTAATGCTAACCATAGGAAAAACTGCCCATGTTGATTGTGCTGCCAGTTTCATCATAAACAGTGGAAACCTTTAGGTTGATTCCTCTGTCTTCCTAGCCAGGCTTCTACTATGTTGACAAACATCATCCAAAAATCAGCTTCTGACTAAAAGCTGCT
Source organism: Apodemus agrarius (assembly GCA_964023405.1). NCBI lineage: Eukaryota > Metazoa > Chordata > Mammalia > Rodentia > Muridae > Apodemus > Apodemus agrarius. The sequence continues at coordinate 75,697,220 of OZ030007.1, read as the reverse complement.
AAGGTTAATCATATTTTTGACTTCATACCTGAATGACATTAATGTTGCACAGAACATTGAACTCAAAATCTTAAACCTATGACTGCTATGTACAAAGAAGCTGCACATTGGGTAAAACATGGAAGTAATAGCATCATTATTCTAAACAGTTTTACTGTGTTAGAGCTAAATTTTTCATTTTTTATTTAGACAAAGTTGGAGAAATGCTCCCAAGATTATTTATTTACTGGGAAACCCGATTTCTAGTTGTGTGACTAACTCAGAGCACAAACCTTTAATACTAGATCTTTGTTTTAATTGTATCAGCAATTAATGAAGTCAATCATAGGAACAGAGGTGGTATTAGCAACTAGTAGACAGGGAATAAACATAAAGAAAAAATCGACAGAGAGTAAGAGAATGTCAGGAGAATGGATAAAGATCAATACAGGATGTAGAAGAAAGGAACATTAATTTTTAAAGATTCTTAAGGTTGCAGGGAGAAGTAGAGCTTCCCATTCTATTGGGATTTTAGCTGAGGAGAATAGGAAGATGTGTAATTTGTTTGCCTCTTTAAGATAGTATTATTTCACTTCATTACTTGGCTCTCATGTTTTTATTTGTTAAATCAAACATCTGAAATTTTGTTAAAGACACAAAGGAAGTCCTGTTTAGAAAATTTACCCCTGTGCATATGAGTTCATTGCTGTGTCCCACTTTCTCTTCTATTTAATACATTTTGTCTGGTTTTATGGTAAGGTCCTTGATCCAGTTGAATTGAACTTAGTGCAGGATTATAAATATGAATGCATTTACATTTTTCTACACCCAGACTTCCAATTAGTTCAAAACCATTTAGTGAAGATGCTTTCTGTATTCCATGCATATTTTATTGGATATTTTCTTTACTTACATTTTAAATGTTATCCAATTTCCCAGTTCCTCTCCATCCAGTAATCTCCTTATCCTCTCCCCTTCCACCTGGATCCATAAGTGTGTTTTCCCTGTTGCGGACCACACTCTCTCAAAGTCGGGGCTAGGATTCTTTTTCTAAGCAGGAAAGTACAGGTTCCAGGAGCGTGACAAACAGAACACCAAACACAGGGACAGGCTTGGATCTGAATGTATTGTGCAGCAGTCAGCTGGAGCATTATAAACATGAGATCTTTACATATCAAAGAATGTATTCAGTACAGCGGGCACAAAAGACAATTAGCAATAACCATTTACCAAGAGGAAATGTAAAATCAGCTAGGTAGAAAACATTTCTGGGAGACATCCGTAAACGGACTGCAAACCTGACTCTTTAGGTCTTAATGAGATTCAGTGAGTAACCTAATTATCACCTGGCTCTCTCTGAGGGAACCTGAGATCTTTGTGTTAAATCAGAGTCTCCCAATGTCAGTGCCACTCTCATTAGCATAGCCACAAAAGATCAATAGAAGTATGTAGACTACTAAGCAAAGCGATGGCGCCTAGAACCGAGGTGTTTTGGCCAGTACTGTAGTTTAAGGAATGAATCTTTAATAAACATTCTTGCCTGGTTGCAAATAGCTCCGGATATCAGAAATACCTGAGAAATAGATCAAAAGAAGAAGCAAAGATAGAGCTGCCCTGAGATTAGCATCCTTTCCAGCCAGGGAAATTCACAGCTTTGTTCCCTCAGGGACTGCGATTACTCAAAAAGGTATACACTGAAACTTGCGTTTTAAACAGCGCTTATTCAGTGTCTCCTTGAGACTTTCGCTTTACCTGTGGAATTCACAGTGTCCGTGTGGGTCCCTGATATTTCCCCTTACCAACTCTGACCTCCCCACCCTCACATTCCCCTCACTAGAGCGTCAAGCCTTCACAGGACCAAGGGCCTCTTCTCCCATTAATGCCTGACAAGGCCATCCTCTGCTGAATATTGAGCTGGAGCCATGGTTCCCTCCATGTGTACTTTTCAGTTGGTAGTTTAGTCCCTAGGAGCTCTTGATGGTGTGTGGTTGATTGATATTTTTGTTATTCCTTTGGAGTTGCAAACCTCTTCAGCTTCTTCAGTCTTTTCTTTAATTCTTCTATTGGGGACCCTGTGCTCAGTCAATGGTTGGCTGTGAGCATCCACTTCTGTATTTGTCAGGTTAGGGCAGAACTATTCTTTAGACAGCTATTTCAAGCTCCTGTCAGCATGCAGACTTTGGCGTCCACAATAGTGTCTGGATTTGGTGAAGGAAAGGACATCCTAAGACTGCCCCATTTGAGGATCCATCCCATATAGCTTCATTTTTTGTCAAAGATAAAGTATTCATAAGTGTGCTTGTTAATTTATTGTCCTTCAACTCTAATCCACTGATCTACCTGACTGTCTCTATACAAATACCATATGATTTTTGCCATGATTGCTCTGTAGTACAACTTGAGGTCATGTATGGTGATTCTCCCAGAAGTTTGTTTATTGTTAAGAACAGTCCTCCCTATCCAATGGCTAAGGCTTTCAGATCATCACTTGATAGGGACCTCATGAAACTGGGCACATTCTGTAAGGCAAAAGACACAGAAAATAGAAAAAAATCAGCAACCTACAGATTGGGAAAAATCTCTTCACTTATACCTTCTATATGATAGAAGGATAACACCCAAAATATATAAAGAAATCAAGAATCTAACCTCCAGCAAACCAAATAACCCAATTGAAAACGGGGGTTACAGATTTAAAATGATAAAAGAAGAATCCACAAAAGAAGAATCTTGAATGCCCAAGATGCACTTAAAGAAATGTTCAAAGTCCTTAGCAAACAGAGAAATGCAAATTAAAATGAACCTGAGATTCCATCTGAGATTCCAGCTTACATCCATGAGCTAACATGAAAAACTCAGGTGACAGCACATGGATCTGATGATGTGCAGAAAACAGAGCATCCCTCCATCACTGTTAGGATTGCAACCTGAAACAATTACTCCAGAAATCAATCTTGTGGTTCTTCTGAAAATTGGAAATACATTTACCTGAAGAAATCTTCAGGTAGATCTATTTCTACCTGAAAAGAAGTATATAAGTGAAGTATATACCACTCTTTGACATATACAAAAAGATACCCAACTATACCACAGGGGCACATGATCTTCTATGTTCATAGCAACCTTATGTGTTATAACCAGAAGTTGAACAAAAAAAACAGATTAACCCTCAAATAAGAATGGATGCAGAAAATGTGGGTCACAATGGAATACCATTTAGCTCTTAATAATGAGGGCATTATGAGATTTGCAGGAAAATTGATGAAACTAGAGAATACTATCCTGAGTGAGCTAACCCAGACACAAAGTGACTTGCATGCTATGTACTCCCTAATAAGTGGTTGTTAACCAAAATGCACAAGATATCCAGGATACAACCCATAAAACTTAAGGAGATTAACAAGCAGAAAGGATCTAGTAAGGATGCATCAATCTTACTTGGAAGAGAGATGAAAATGACCATGAGAGGCAGAGAGAAGGAGGGGCATATGTGGGATAGAGTAGGAAAATAGAAACAAGATCAGGTAGAGTGATAGACAGGAGAGAATCCCAGAGGGCAGAAGAACAAATAGAAACATGCAGCCTTGGTTGTGGTTGTGGAAGGTAGGGGGTGGGACCCTCTAGACAGTACCAGAGACATGGAAGGTGAGGGACTTTAGGATTCAATGTAAGTGATCTTTGATGAAATGTCCAACATGGGTGAGAAGGAATTTAAAGAGTCTATGTCCAGGAGATAGGAACTGAGGTGGAGGGCAGGAGTTAACAACACACAGTCAAAATTTCTGACCCAGAACTTGTCTAGTGTAAAAGAACTGCAGGGACCAAATAGAGAAGAAACTAGGGAAAGGTGGTCCAGTGACAGGTTCAAATTGTGATGCATCTCATAGGGAAGCACCAAGTTCTGATTCTCTTACTGATGCCATGGTGTGCTTAGAGTCCTAGCATGGCTGTCCTCTAATACACCCAACCAGCATATGATCAAGACAGAGGCAGCTATTTATACCCAACCATTTTCTGAAGTCAGGGAACCCTGTAGTTGAATTAGCGAAAGGATTGAAGAAGCTGATGAAGAAGATGATCCCATAGGAAGAAGAGCAGTCTCAAATAACCTGGACCCCTGAGACCTCCCAGAAACTGAGCCACCACCTAGGCAGTATAGAGTGTCTGGCCAGTGGTCATATACTTATGTGTGTGTGTGTGTGTGTGTGTGTGTGTGTGTGTGTATGTGTACGTGTATGTGTATGTCTGTGTCTATCCATTTCTATTTCTATATCTATATCTGTATCTGTATCTCTATATCTATAACTAATATATCCATATCCATATATCTATATCTACATCTATATCTATAACTATATATCTATATCTATATCTATATCTATATCTATACCTATACCTATACCTATAACTATACCTATACCTATACCTATACCTATACCTATATCTATATCTATATCTATATCTATATCTATATCTATAACTATATCTATCCATATCCATATATATTCTGGCCTCAGTGAGAGCTGTGACTAATCTTACAAAGACTTGAGGACACAGGGGGTAGAAAGCAGGTTGGTTGGTAGGAAAACACCTTCTTGAAGACAGGGAGGAGGAATGGGGAGTTGTGGGAGGAGAAACTGGAGAAGGGTCAATTGCTGGATTGTAAAAAGTTAAAAGTATTAAAACATACATACACATGCATGGATGTGAGCGTGCACTTAGAGGATGTAAAGGTGGGAATGGGGTGGGTACATGAACACCCTCATAGAAGAAAAGGAAAGGATGATGGAATGGGGGTTTTGAGGAGTGGGGAAATGGGGATAACATTTGAAATGCAAATAAAGACAATATCCAATAAAATAAACATAACAAATAATAAAACAAAAATAAAAGTAAACTAAGCTGAGAATCTTTGTGTAGTGCCAAAATATGGTCATTCCAAGAAAGTGACAGCCTAAAAAATTAGGAAGGTTTCAAGAACAGCATACCTAATTGAAGTTCCATCTGGAAAGTATGGAAAAAACTCAAGAAGCGATGTATCAAGAATATAAATAATAAAATTAAAAATTAGGGTAAATATCTAAAAAAATTAAAGGAGAAAAATAAAATGGGTAAGAAATAAAAAAGTACCACCCTTAACAATCAAGCAAAAGCAAGTCAAAATAAATTTGAGATTTTTTCTTACACCTTTGAAAATGGCTAGGGTCAACAGAGTATTTGACAGATGGATCATGTTGTTGGACATATCAAGAAATAAGAACACTTTTCCATTGCTGGTCGGGTGTAAGCTGATATAATTACCATAGAATAAGTATGATATTTCCTTACATTGGTAGGAATCAATCTATCTCAAGATCCAGTTATATTACATGTGGATATACACCCAAATGATATTTTATTCTGCAACACAGGTACTTACTTAACCATGTTCATTATGGTGTTACAGGTAATAATGTGAAAATAGATACAAACTAGATTTCCATCAAGAGAAGGAAGCATTAAAATAATGTGGAATATTTACAAAATGAAGTATTAATTAGCTGTTAAATGAAGCTGACAACATGAATTTAAAAAAATGAATTGAACTGCATAATACAAAAAAAATATTCACAGCCAAATATCCTAGATCCAGAATGATGAATTTTGCCTGTGTTCACATGTAGATGGTCATAGTCACACTAGGAGCTAGAGCAGGGCCTTTGAAAATTTATTTCAGAGCCTGCACAGATGTGGCTTCCATCACTTATAAGTGCTAATGTCTTAGCTTCATTCCTTAACCAAAAAGAGGAAAAAAAAAGTATTAGTTGTTACAAAATAGGACTTATGTAAAAGGACAAATGATTTTTTCCCAATCTGTTGATTGCCATTTTGTGATATTGACAGTGTTTTTAGCCTTACAAAAGCTTTGCATTTTATGAGGTCCCATTTGTCAATTGTTCATTTTAGGGTATAAGTCATTGGTGTTATGTTCAGGAAAATTTTCTCTGTGCCCATGTTCTCCAGATTCTTCCCATTTACTCTTCTAGTAGTTTGAATATATCTGGTTTTGTATAGAGGTTCTTGATCCACATGGAATTGAGCTTTATAAAGGAGAGAAGAATGGATCAATTTGCATTCTTCTACATGCTGACTTCCAGTTGAACAAGCACCATTTTTTGCAAATGCTGTCTTTTTCCTACTGGATGGTTTTTAGCTCCTTTATCAAAGATCAAGTGATAATTGGTGTGTGGGTTCATTGCTGGGTCTTCAGTTCTATTCCACTGATCTTGCCAGTCTCTGTACGAATACCATACAGTTTTTATCAATATTTTAGCACTAATGCTTGCAGTCAGGGATGGTGATTCCTCCAGAAGTTCTTTTATTGTTGAAAGTAGTTTTGCTATCCTAGGTTTTTTGTTATCCAAAATGAATTTGCAAAATTTACTGTTCTTTATAATGCTATTAAAAATTGAGCTATAATTTTGATGGGAATTGCATTGAATCTGTATTTTGCTTTTGGCAAGATGGCAATTTTTACTATATTAATACTGCCAATCCACAAGCATGGAAGATTTTTCCATTTTCTGAGGTTTTCTTCCATTTCCTTCTTCAGAGACCTGAAGTTCTTGTCATACAAATCTTTCACTTGTTTGATAAGTGTCACACCAAGATACTTTATATTGTTTGTGGCTATTGTAAAGGGTGTCATTTCCCTAATTTCTTTCTCAGCCTGCTTATCCTTTGAGTATAGGAAGGCTACTTATTTGCTTGAGTTGATTTTATAACCAGCCACTTTGATGGAGTTGTTTATCAGCTGTAGGAGTTCTTTGGTGGAGTTTTTTCTTTTTCATCACTTAAGTATGTTATATTATCTGCAAATATTGATAGTTTGACTTTTTCCTTTCCAATTAATCCCTTTGACTTCCTTATGTTGTCAAATTGCTCTAGCTAGTACCTCAAGTCCTATATTGAAATGATATGGAGAGAGGGGGCAGCCCTGTCTAGTCCCTGATTTTAATGGGGTTGCTTCAAGTTTCTCTCCACTTAGTTTGATATTGGCTACCAGTTTGCTGTATATTGCTTTTATTATGTTTAGCTATGGGCCTTGAATTCTGTTCTTTCCAAGACTTTTAGCATGAAAGGATGTTGGGTTCTGTCAAATGATTTTTCATCATCTAATGAAATGACCATGTGGTTTTTTTCTTTGAGTCTCTTTATGTAGTGGATTGCATTGATGGATTTCTGTATATTGAACCATCCATGCGTCCCTGGGATGAAGACTACTTGATCATGGTGAAAGATTGTTTTGATGTGTTCTTGGATTCAGTTGGCAAAAATTTTACTTAGTATTTTTGCATCGATATTCAGAAGGTAAATTTGCCTGAAGTTCCCTTTATTTGTTGGATCTTTGTGTGCTTTTGCATGACAATTCTGGAGGACCCTGCTATACCACTCCTGGGCATATACCCAGATGATTCCCTAGCATGTAATAAGGATACATTCTCCACTATGTTCATAGCAGCCCTATTTATAATAGCCAGAAGCTGGAAAGATCCCAGATGTCCTTCAACAGAGGAATGGATAAAAATTAACATGATATATATACACAATGGAGTACTATTTAGTCATTAGAAACAATGAATTCATTAAATACTTAGACCAATGGATGGAGCTGGAGAACATCATACTAAGTGAGGTAACCCAGTCTCAAAAGAACACTTACGGTATGCACTCACTGATAAGTGGATATTAGCCTAGAATCTTGTAATACCCATGGCACAATCCACATATCCAATGATGTCCAAGAAGAACGAAGGAGTGGTCCCTGGCTCTGGAAGGCTCCCTATTTCTTTAAATGATTTTTGTGTTTCCTTTTGAAGGGCTTTTCCCTGTTGACTTATGTTCTCCTGTATTTCTTTATGGGAGTTACTAAAATCCTTCTTGAAATCACCTAACAGAATCATGTAATTTTAAATCCAGGTCTTGCTTTTCTGGTGTTTTGAGGTATCCAGGACTTACTAATGTTAGTGATATTGGTTGAGAGGGAGTCATATTGCCTTGCTTTTTATTGTTGATGTTCTTATGTTTGCCTTTTGCCATCTGCTTATCTCTGGTGTTAGCTGGTGTTGCTGTGTCCATGTTTTGTCTGAGCTTCTGTGAGACCCATTCACTGTTATGTAAGTATTTCTGCAAGATCCACTCTCTTTTAGTTGTATTTGGATATGTAGTGCGGTGGCCCCAATCAACTCTGGGTGAAGGCTGTGCTGGATATCTCCTTGGCACTGCTGGGTGTATACCTGATTTCCTGTGCCACTTGAAGATGTTGCACTATAGAAGGGGTTGTTCCCAATCTGGAGACAGAAACCAGAAGGTTCATGAAAGGGGCCTCTGTAATGGAAACTCTGAGCTGCAGGGCAGGTCTCACCTGTACTGGCTGCCTTCTCAATGCTAGATGATAAACTTGAGTTTTACCCTTCTAGAAAATTGTTTCTTTTTTTGGAACATACTGAATGGATACACTTTGTGATTCCTGCATTTTTAATGCTCACATTTATTTCATAATTGGAACACTGGTTCTCAAGTCTGAATACATACGGACCAATCACATTGTATTTTATATTGATTATTGCTACCCAGCCGAATAATTAGACTCAGGAAATTAATTCATACCAGGTCTTGCAATTCATCATCTTATTTGAGATTGTGTGAGACCTTCATACAATGAATGGACAGGCAGATATTCTAGTATATTATCTGTTTTTCTTACATATGTTTTAATGCACACCAATTGGCCAACTCAAAATCACAATGTCATCCAATTTCTGCAAGCAAAGCTTTACATAACCAAGAATAATGTCAAAATACATAGTTCTAGAATGTCAGAAATAACTGGAATTGACTTATCTCAATAGACAGAAAGAAATGATCTTTGATGAATGCATATTAGTAGGGTCTGGAATTTGGCAGGCAAAAATATTACTACACCTCTGTACATTCTTTCTCAAATATGACATATTCAGTGGTCCAAACTGAAGAGACTAGCATTAATGTTGTATCTAACAACATTGCCTTACCTCTATAGTATTTCTAAAAAAAAAAATTCAGTACTTATGTTAGCCTCCATACCTGTGTAATAAGGTCCAACATTTTTTAAACTTTTTATTTATTCTAGGTGAATTGCACTGGGTGGACTGAATTCCATCCATCTCCCTACCCCGCCATAAACATTTTCTACCTTTGCAGCCTCCACCACAAATAGATAATAAAAAATAAATTAAAATAAAAAAACAAGAAAACGTTTTAAAAAATAAAAGTTTGGTATGTAACACAGTATACTTGTTTTGACCCAGTCACATTTTCTTTGCAAATGTTCATCGCAATGAATCACTTGTCTTGATCCAGGCCTCTGCATACACATTCTCTTTCAGTACAAGTTTTTCAGTAGGATTCCTCTCAGACATTCTTTTGTTGCAGTATGTCATAAAAAATCAAACAAACTAAATTTTTGGATCAGCAGAACAGTTCCTGTCATATGTTCTATCAGTTCATGGATAAGGTAGACATTGAGTTTGGCCAACTAAAACTCTAAGGATATGGGGCTGGATGGTAGTGACTTTGTCAGCCCCTCAACAGCTCTCTTGAACCTGTGCCACCAGTGCATTTTCTGATTTGCCCAAGTGAGGGTCAGAGAAGATACACTACCTACAGTTGTTGGCTTAGGTGGGACTGGCCATTTCAAGTTCATATTATCAGTGTTATTTTCTTGGATGCCTTCAGACCAGTGGTCTGAAACCCATGCAATGGAAATTGCACAGCCACTTCCCTGGGTATTGTAGTAAGCATTTCACAGGGCCAGGTCTACTGCACAACCCTAGTGACTGTTGGGACTATCTGTGCATAATACTGTAGCTAGCTATGTGTTGTGTCAGCTCTATCTCTCTCATGCCTTTGGGAAAAAGCTGGCCTAACCTACACAAGCAAGAGTAGGGCCAGCTCTTCATACTGCTTGAATCTTTGACGAGTGGGTCCAGCTCTGTGCATCCATCTGACTTCAGCATGAAACTCGTCAAGAGACCAGACTAGTGCTATATACTTGAATTTAGGGGCAATATTGACCACAGACATTGACATAGACCTCCACTGATACAGGGCCATTGACAGTTATGTATCTTAGGAACATAAGTTACCAGACATCATCATGCCCTATAGAAGTAACACAGGCTACACAGTTCAGGCTGTTCCTCAACATACTCAGTCTCCAGTTCTACCTTCCTTCATCCCACACAAACTATTCCTACTTCTCTTTCTCTTCAATCTCTCTACCATATGTTTGCTAGTCAAGTGTCTTTTGCTTTGCCACCCCACTTTTGATGGGCGATGACATACTTCCAACAATTTTTTATAATGTTTTCATTTTGCATAGAAAACTGGAATGTTTTTTAACTACAGGACAAACCATTATTGCATACTAACACTGTACCATTGAACCTCTATCTACAAACGTTATATTTGAAAATAGAGGGCTTAGATTAGATTTTAGAGGGCTAGCATCATCTATAGTATTATCCACATCAAATTTTAATTGTTCCTGAATAATATCCTTTCTCCAAATGATAATTCATTTTGTATTACTGAAAGACATTCCCATTGATAAAGCCTATTCGATAGTGTGCTCTGAACTCATAAGATTTGGAGATTAGATTACTAAGGTATATGTAAAATGTTTTGTTTGTGTTATTTTAGAATCAGGACATCTTCTGTATTCATTGTCCCAAGTAAATATCTTTTATTTTCTACCCAGTAGCCTTTCATGGTAACTGCATATTTGAAGTTTGGAAGAGCAGGACATGATATCACTTTAGCAGTCTATAAGGCAAGATCTATTATCAGATCATAGGTGCATCATCTGAAAAATCAGAAACATGGTCTAGGTTACAAATCATATTTGTGGATGCATCATGATTAGGTTGTCAAGATCAAAAAGTGGATATGAAGTTGCCCTAAGCAATTAGCTCTCCCCAAGACTTCCATATACCACTTACCTCTCATCAGGAATCATATAGGTTAGATTCCCTTCCTATATCCATTTCTACAGCTTGCAGGGTACTCATGGTCATACCTGACTGCCCTGACCAGCTTGAGTCCTCCAGACCTACATTGTCTAGCTACTTTCCCCCCACATTCATCAGACTTGCCAAAACAGAACCATAGTTTTTAGATTCTCTTCCAGTAACCATTTCCCAAACACGCCCAGCGTGTTCCTCTGCATTTCTCCTCGGCATGCCCAACTGTCCTTACCAACTTGCTAGTACTCAGACCTCCATTGTATGTCCACCTCTTTGTCCACCTTCATAAGAACTGCTGATCTGGAATGTTATATATCAGTTTCACATTCTGAACCCATTTACCTTGCTTGCCAATTTCTTTGGGGCATGTCCAGCTGCCTGAGAGGCAGCCTGTCCTCATAAGCTCAGAAAATGTTAGGACAGTTCTCTGCCTTTCTTCTACAGATCTCCAGATATAGAAATGCAGAGGCTATATTCTTCTCAGCAGCTATTTCCCCTGCCTGCTTAGTACTCTGTGGCAAGCAAAGGTACACTGAGCAACTTGATTTCCATCCACTTCTCTATCTCTCTCCTTCTATCTGCTTCCCATCCTGTCCCCAGGGGCACAGCAAACTTTTGGGAAATTGCATCATAGCCTAGGTTTTATTGTGCAGTCCAAGCATGCCTTCCAACAACTACCACATGAGGATCACTAAAGTCAAGCCCACTATCAATACTTGCAACAACAGAAATATCTAGTAACAACCAGATGGGAAAGAGGAAAGAAGGAAATCAACAAAAGCCATTGCACTATGATAAATTCAGAGCACAGTTATCCTACCACAGAAAGCCCTGGATACCCTAATGATACACAAAACCAAGAATGTGACCTTAAATACTATCTTATAAGGATCATAAAGGAATTTAAAGGAGGAAAGAACAAATCCTTTATAGTAATGTTGGAACCTACAGTAATTTATTTATTTATTTATTTGTTTATTTATTTATTTATTTATTTATTTTTGGCGGTGGTGGCACATGCCTTAAATCCCAGCACTTGGGAGGCAGAGGCAGGCATATTTCTGAGTTCAAGGCCGGCCTGGTCTATAGAGTTTCAGTACAGCCAGGGCTATACAGAGATATCCTGTCTCAAAGTGCTCCTTGGTCCCGCCCCTCTCCAAAAAAAAAGTTCTTGTAATTATTCCTGGTAGTGGAGGTGCATGTCTTTAATCCCAGCACTTGGGTGGCAGAGGCAGGCAGATTTCTGAGGTCAAGGCCAGCCTGGTCTACAGAGTGAGTTCCAGGACAGCCAAGGCTACAACAAGAAACCCTGTCTTGAAAAAAACAATTTATTTAAAAAGGAAATGCATAAATATTTTAAAGATATATAGGAAAATACAATTAAGTGGGTGAAGGAAGTAAAGTGTTGAAGACCTTAAAGTGAAAAATAGAAGCAATGAAGAACCTGCAAAATTTCCCTGTAGATTGAAAACTTAGGGCAAAGAATAAGAACAACAGATACAAGCATCACTAACAGAAAATAAAATAGTAAAAAAGAGATTCTCTATGAAGAACTGAGTTGGATTTTGATGGGGATTGTGTTGAATCTGTATATTGCATTTGGCAAGATTGCCATATTAACAATATTAATCCTGCCAACCCACGAGCATGGAAGATTTTTCCATTTTCTGAGGTCTTCTTCCATTTCCTTCTTCAGAGACCTGAAGATTTTGTCATACAAATCTTTCACTTGTTTGGTTAGAGTCACACCAAGAAACTTTATATTGTTTGTGGCTATTGTGAAGGGTATCATTTCCCTAATTTCTTTTTCATCCAGATTATCCTTTGAGTATAGGAAGGCTACTGATTTGCTTGAGTTGATTTTATATACAGCCACTTTGCTGAAGTTATCAGCTGTAGGAGTTCTCTGGTGGAGTTTTTTTTTTTTTTGGGGGGGGTCAGTTAAGTATACTATCATATCATCTGCGGATAGTGATAGTTTGACTTCTTCCTTTCCTATTCATATCACTTTGACTTCCTTATGTTGTGGAATTGCTCTAGCTAGTACCTCAGGTACTATATTGAAAAGATATGGAGAGAGGGGGCAGCCTTGTCTAGTCCCTGATTTAAGTGGGATGGTTTCAAGTTTCTCTTCATTTACTTTGAAGTTGGCTACCAGTCTTCTGTAAATTGTTTTTACTATGCTTAGGTATGGGTCCTGAATTCCTGTTCTTTCCAAGACTTTTAGCATGAAAGGATGCTAAATTTTGTCAAATGTTCTTTTGACATCCAATGAGATGACCATGTACTTTTTTCTTTGAGCTTGTTTATGTAGTGGACTATATTGATGGATTTCCATATATTGAACCATCCCTGCATCCCTTGGATGAAGCCAACTAGATCATGGTGAATGATCATATTGATATGTTCTTGGATTTGGTTGGCAAGAAATTTATTGAGTATTTTTGCATTGATGTTCATAAGGGAAATTGGTCTGAAGTTCTCTTTCTTAGCAATCCTCAAATTCATCTAGAATAAAAAAACCCAGGATAGCTAAAATTATCATCACCAGTAAAAGAACTTGTGGGGGAATCAGTATCCCAGAACTCAAGCAATACTACAGAGCAGTAGTGCTAAAAACTACCTGGTATTGGTACAGTGACAGGGAGGTGGATCAATGGAATAGGATTAAAAACCCAGAATTGAACCCACACATCTATGGCAAATTATTCTTCGACAAAGGAGCTGAAATATTCAGTGGAAAAAAGATTGCCTTTTCAACAAATGATGCTGGCTCAACTGGAGGTCAACATGCAGAAGAATGAGAATTGATCCACTCTTATCTCCTTGTACTAAACTCAACTTCAAGTTGATCAAGGACTTCCACATAAAACCAGACACACTAAAACTAATAGAAAAGAAACTGGGGAAGACACTTGAGGACATTGGCCCAGCAAGAAAGTTCCTGAACAGAACACAAATAGCTTATGCTCTAAGATCAAGAATAGCCATATGGGACCTCATAAAATTGCAGACAAAAGACACTGTCAAAAGGACAAATCAGCAACCAAGAAACTGGGAAAATATCTTCACCAACCCTACATCTGACAGAGGACTAATATCCAATGTATACTAAGAACTGAAGAAGTTAGACCCCAGAAAACCAAATAACCCTATCAAAAAGTGGGGTACAGAGCTAAACACAGGCTTTTCACCTGAAGAAATTTGGATGGCTGAGAAACGCCTTAAAACATTCAGCATCATTAGACATTAGAGAAATGCAAATTAAAACAACCTTGAGATTTCACCTCACACCAGTCAGAATGGCTAAGTTTAAAAACTCAGGAAATAGCAGGAGTTGGAGAGGATGTGGAAAAAGAGGAACACTCCTCTACTGCTGGTGGGACTGCAAGCTGGGACAACCACTCTGGATATCAGTCTGGTGGTTCCTCAGAAAACTGGACATGATACTTCCTGAGAACCCAGCTGTACCACTCTTAGGCATATACCCAGAAGATTCCCCAGCGTTCAATAAGGATACATGATCCACTATGTTCATAGCAGCCTTATTTATAATAGCCAGAAGCTGGAGAGAACCTAGATGTCCCACAATGGAAGAATTGGTACAAGGAATGTGGTATATATACACAATGGAGTACTATTCAGCCATTAGAAACAATGAATTCATGGAATTCTTAGAGAAATGAATGGAACTGGAGGACATCATACTAAGTGAGGTAAGCCAGTCTCAAAAGAATACCCATGGTATGCACTCACTGATATGTGTATATTAGCCTAGAATCTTCGGACACCAAAGACACAATCCCCATAACAAATGATGTCCAACAAGATGGAAGGAGTGGACCCTGGTTCTGGAAAGGTTCAAAGCATCAGTGTAGGGGAATACCAGAACAGGGAAGTGGCAAAGGGTGGATGGGGGACCAGGGGGAGGGAAAAGAGCATGTAGGATTTGGGGGGGCAGGGAACCAGAAAAAAAAGGGAAATGAATTGTAAACATAGAATATATCCAATTAAAAAAAAACATGTAAGGAAAAGCTAGAATCTCCTCCATAGAATATACAATAGAAGAAATTGATACATCTGTCAAAGGAATTGATATTATCAAAATACTCCCTACTGATAGAAAACATGAAAGTAAACTGGGATGGCATGAAACGACCTAACAGAAGAATAATAGCAATAAAAGATAGAAGAGTTCAAGCTTCAAGGCCCAGAAAATGTTTTCAACAAGATGATATTTGAAAAGTATCCCAACCTAAAATACAGATGCCTATAAACATACGTGAAGCTTGTAGAAGACCAATTAGACAGGACCAGAAAAGAAAATTATTTTGCCACATAATAGGCTAAACACAAAATCTACTGAACAAAGGAAGAATATTAAGTGATGAAAAGAAAAAAGTCTAGGTAACATACAGTGGCCAATCTTTCAAACTTACACTCATGTTCTCAAGAGAGAGTGTAAAACCTAGGACATGGCCAGATATCTTGCAACCTCTAAAAAACACAGATGCAATTTAGAGAACAAATCCATCAAAATGCTCAGTCAAAAAACATAGAAAAAACACAATATTTCAAGACAGAAACAAATTTAAACAAGATCCACAAATGAATCATTACAGAATGTGTTAGAAGGAAAACTCAAACCCTGCCATACCACTCCTGGGCAAATACCCAGAAGATTCTTCAGCATGCAATAAGGAAACATGCTCCACTATGTTCATAGCAGCCCTATTTATAATAGCCAGAAGCTGGAAAGCCAAGATGTCCCTCAACAGAAGAATGGATACAAAAAATTGTGGTATATATACACAATGGAGTACTACTCGGCCATTAGAAACAATGAATTCATGAAATTCTTAGAGAAATAGATAGAGCTGGAAAGCATCATACTAAGTGAGGTAACACAGCCTCAAAAGAATACTCATGGTATGCACTCACCGATAAGTGGATACTAGCTTAGAATCCTGGGACACCTAAAATACAACCCACATACAAAATGATGTCCAACAAGAAGGAAGGAGTGGAACCTGGTTCTAGAAAGGCTCAAAGAACCATTGTAAAAGAATACCAGAACAGGGAAGTGGGAAAGGGTGGATGGGGGAACACAGGGAGGGAAAAGGGCATGGGGGACCTTTGGGGGGCAGGGAACCAGAAATAGGGAAATGAAATGTAAATATAGAATATATCCAATAAAAAAAGAAAAGAAAAACAATATCCACAAATGAAGCATTACAGAATATGTTAGAAGGAAAACTCAAACCCAAGGATAATAAGTATACCCAGGAAAACACAGGAATAAGTACTTCCATAAAATAGAATTAAAACGGGAAACACACTCTTTATTTCTGTCTCTGTCTCTGTCTTACTGTCTCTCTATCTCTCTGTCTCTCTGTTTCTCTCTCTGTAACACACACACAGACACACAGACACACACAGACACACAGACACACAGACACACACACACACACACACACACACACACACACACTGACTCTACCAAAAAATAAACAGGAATGTACAATCACTGGTTATTTTTACCCCTCAAAAATCAAATCAACTCAATTCCACACGAGGTAACAGAATGGAGGCAAATAGAAAATCCACCATCCTGCCACAAACAAGAAACACAATTCACCAATAAAGATAGATATTACCACAGAGTAAAGGCAGAAATAAAATTATCCAAGCTACTGTAGCCATGAAGCAACCTGAAATACCCATTCCAATGCATAATAACATAGACTTTTAAATATAATTAATCCAAAGAGTCATGGAAGAATATTTTATACTCATCCATGGGAAAAAATTACAAAGATGATATCTTAACTTTGAGTATCAATGTGCCAAACATAAGAGTAATACAGTTATAAAAGAAACAATATCAAAGCTTAAAACACACATCAAACACCACACATTATTAGAAACTTCAACACCCCACTTTTACCAATCAACACATAATCCAACCAATATTAAACAGAGAATTAATGAAACTAAACAATGTTATGATTCAAATTGAGTTAACAGTGATCTACAGAATATTCCACCCAAACAAAAAGAATATACAATCTCTCATCACCTCATATCACCTTCTTCAAAATCCCAGAAACTACTAGACACAAAACAAGGTTCAACAGATACAAGACAACTGAAACAATGCTTGTATCATATCAGACCACCATGGGTTAAAGCTGGACTTCAGCAATAGAAACACTAGAAACTTATGAACTTGTGGAAACTTTATTGCTTTCTACACATTGATCTGTGGTCCAGGGAAGAAACAAAGAAATAAAACCCAACAGCAACAACAAAATGAAATAAATAAATAAAATATTTCTAAAATTCAATGAAAAAGAAGAAACAGCATTCCCAAGTATATGGGACACAACAAAGCTGTGGTAAGAAGAAAGTTTGTTATACTAAGTGCCTACATGAAGAAAACAGATATTTTTCACACCAGCACTTAAAAGAATATCTGAAAACTCTAGAAAAAAATCACACGCAAGAGGAGTACAAGCCAGGACATAATGAAAATCAGGTGAAATCAATCAATTAAAAACAAAGAGAACAAAAGAATTAATCAGCAAAGCAAGGAGCTTGTTCTCTAATAAAATTAAAAAGATGGACAAACACATAGGCAAATTAACATACAGACTCAGAGACAGTATTTAAATAAACACAATCTGAATTGAGCAGGGAAACAACAGATAACAAGGAATTTCAAATAATCATATCTTATTACTTCTAAAGCTTGGTTAAGTTTGTTCATTGTGGCTTTACTTATAATATAAAGAAAATTAAAAAAACAGCCTATATTTACTTCAACAGAAGAATATTATAAAATTAATGTGGTGCATTTACAAAATAGACTATTGGTCAGCTGTTTAAAAAGATTCAATTGTGAAATTTGAAGAAAATGGGTTGAACTAGAAAAATGCATTCATTGTGAGTGAAGTAGCCTAGAGCCAGAATGATCAGTGTGGTATGTATTCTCTTACAGAGCATCATAACCCTGTTTTATCTACAGGAATAGACACTATTCCTGAATAGCAAGACAATTTATGAGTCTGCATACATGTGGCCTCCTTCAATTTTATTGATAATGCCTTTATTAATAAAAAGAAAAACAAAGTTGTACCAAAAGTGATTCTCATAAAATGAACTTAAAAATGAAAACATTAATAATACATTTAAAATTCACCATATTTTAGGTCTGATATAGAAGAAGAGGGAGGAGAAGGAGATGAAGCTAAAGGAGGAGAAGGAAGAAGAAGAGAAGGAAGAGAAGAAGGAAGAGTAAAAGGAAGAAGAGGAGGAGGAGGAGAAGGAGGATCAGAAGGAGGAGGAGGGGGAGAAGGAGGAGGGGGAGACAATCATTGGAATATTATGTGTTGTCACTTATTTGATGTACTTCACAAGCCTTTATCTGGTTTGGGAAAATCAAGCATTCACCTCTCTCCTCTACTTTTCCGGGACCGCTGCGAAATTGTAAGACTCAATATAGGGATACATTGTGTGCACACTCAGCAATGTACGTGCTTATTTAAGGATCAAACAAGGTTATATTTTAACTCTCAATTAAATATCAAAATTTTATAAATTTTACCTTTTCCAGCAGGTCCATATGGCCCCTATGGGGAAGAAGCTGTTAAGGTTAGAAGTCTTAGAGTTAAAAGTTCAACAAAGTGTTATTAATCCAATTATACTGGTCAACAAACTATCACGGCATAAGTAGAAAACATAATCCATATTCAGGCTGAAGAAAGAATTTCACAACTGCTTACATTACCTTATTAATTAATATCTCTATGCTATACTTCTGAACTGGTGGCTTTAGATGTACAAAGACTCAGATCAGATATAATCCTTTAATTGACAGAGGCATGGCTGTATGGTAGGTATAAGGGGACAGCAGTTCCAGAGTTTAGAGAATACTGGGGCAGACATATGTGCCATTGCATTCAAACACTGAGCTACTAATTGGGCCATGATGAAGTACCAGAGTGAGGTCTCAGATGTAGGGATTTCTTCTCAAATTTGGTAGAAAATGCCTTTGACTGGACAAAAGATTAGCCTTTTATATTTGATATGCCATAAACTTCTGTGGACAAGATTTGATACAAGAATGGGGACTATGCTCACAGAAACTTATGAGAAGAATCTTTTTAATGGGGGATTTATAGTTAATGATGTCCAACTCACACATGTCTCAAACTCAAGAATACTGCAGGGGGATACCTGAGGTATATTCTCAGCATTGCAAGATATTTAATCTTCTCTCCTGAAAGCAGTAAGGGCATTATTCTTGGTATCCATTTCCCTGCTTAAATACCAGTCATCTCTTTGACCCTAATACTCATTTTCCCAGTCTTGAGAACCTTCACCCTTTGTGCCAAAGCACACATGTATAAGGGTCTTTCTATATGAAGAGTTTTCCGGCTTGGAAAATTTCTGTGCTCACATGAATGAATGATTACACTTCCATTTATATAATCATTCCTTTATGGAAACACACACACACACTAATTCCATATATTTGAAATTTGCATTGAGTCAAGTAAAATATGGATAACATAGATAATGCCTATGTATACTCCAGAAATGCCTCACAGAAGTTTATCAAATGGAATAATGGTGACATTTGAGTGCAAGTCAGCATAATCAAAATTTTTATATCACAATATTTAGAATATATATGATTTCCACATGATCTAACCAAGTTTTTTACTTTACAGTTTGTGTAATTTGAATGTGTTGAAGGAAAGCCGAAAGGTGATGGAGGGCCAAAGATGAGTGTTGACAATTCCTTTAGATGTCAGTTTCTCCTCTATGAACTAATTACATCCTTATATGTAATCCTTCTGCTTTAACTCCAAGCTATTTTTGAGTATAAGAATGTTCTTTTTTTCTAGAATATAGTTTTAATTTAATATTCTAAGTAATTAGAATAAGTCTCACTCAATGAGAACATACATGCATTCAGGGTAATTGCCATTATTTTTCCAGGTTAAATCATGTGGGAACTTTAATGAGTTTAGACTGAATCAATCATAGCTTATTAAAGAGTAATTGCTGAAATATAACATACCTCATTAAGATATTTTGAATGCAAACAATCTCTAAGATTCTCATAACTCAACATGGAGAATATGCTACTTATGTTATGTCATGCTTTCAGACTTCTCTTGCCTCTGTGAACACACTTAAGATCATCAAAACTCATAATGACCCTGAATACTGGTCTCATAGCCTCCAACAAATTTTACAATTTCATATTCTGTAAAATTTGATACCATGTGTTTTAGACAGAATATGTTTTGCCCTGAAGAGATAGCATAGCCACCACAATTCTTATGAAAGGCAACATTTAATTGATGCTTGTTTACAGTTTCAGTGGCATTATGGCATTTAATTAACATCATGAGAGGAAGTACATGAACACATAGGTAGACATGGTGATGGGGAAGTAGCTAACATTTCTACATCCTGAACGAAAGTAAGCAGGAAGAAATTGTCAAGGTGATTGTTTTGGGCTTTTGAAACCCCAAAGACCACCATAGTTATACACTTCCTCCTAATAGGCTACACTTTCTAATCCTTCTCAGGTAGTTGCAATTCCTAATGAAAAAGCATTCAAATCAATGAGAATATGTGGGCCTTCTTATTGAATGCATCACACCATTAAATACTATACAACAACATATTGTTGCATATAACACTGAACCATTAAGTGAGATTTACAAGAGCAAAAAATGGGGGTGTTGAGAATGGAGGAGAACTACTATGAGAACCTAGAGTATTATAAACATTATATTTTGAATTGTTGTACAGTAGTTAACTTTCTATATTAGAGCTTTGCTATTCTAATAACTCAAAGGACCCGATATCATCATTAACTTATGTCTGGGACTTTCTTCTAACCTCTCTATATTTGGAGAAGATGCATGTTAATTTATACATTTATGGTTTTGTTTCTGTCATCTAAGAAGCAAAAACACACCTTTAGGTTTTCCTAGCACAGAATGAAAATCAGATAAATGTGAGATTCCTTAGAAAAATATTCCTCAGGAAGTTGAAGAAATTTTCTGTTACTTGCAACACATGCTCACAACTTGGTAATTATAACAAATGATGATTTTTCTGATTCATACTAAGTCAGTTAATGCTACCTCTGCCTTTCTCATTGCTTTCATGGAAAGGGGCTATTTGGCAAAACCCTGTTACATTTACTATTTTTTTGCCTCCAATAAACATGTAACATTAATGAAATGCAACCAGGCAATAAAATGGGCCTTCAGAGTTGTGACTTGCTTTTAAACTGAAATGAGATGACATCCCTGACCATATGTTAACTGAAATGATATGCCTGATCATTGTATCTCAATAGAAAAATAGTTCCTGGAATGCTGGAAAATTCTTCATAATGGTCAGCATTACTTTGTAATAATGGTACCTTTGTAACTTTGTTAAGGAATTTGGGGGAATCTGTGACTTGGGTTTTATTGTGACCTTTTCACGTGTATAGCCTAGTCATTACAAAAGACTACTGCTGACTATGATGAAAACTTTCATATGTTGAACATAACAACCATTGTTATTTTTGCAGCAATCCTTGTCCCTGTACTCAGTGAAGGAATAAAGAAGGAGATATGAAAAATAGTGTGTTTTCAGAAAATTTTCTAAGGTTAATGCCACCATTCTATTAGAGATAAATCACAAAGTGAGAGTGATGTGAGGAATAATCCTTGAAGATTGAGCAGCAATTGGTTATTTAATGGTAAATTAGATGATATGAGCTGTAAACAGTTTTCTGGTAGGGACTGCTTTAACATTTGAGACTTCTTACATAACAGGTGATGCTAAGTAAATTTTGTACAGAAAGAATTAGGTAAAAGTTGTAACCTATATATTGGTTACAATAGTTTGGGTAGATTGTGTATTTCACTTGTCCTGCTGTCTTAGTTAGGGTTTTAATGCTGTGAACAGACACCATGACCAATGCAAGTTTTATAAAAGACAACATTTAATTGGGGTTGGCTTACAGGCTCAGAGGTTCAGTCCATAGTCATCAAGGCAGAAACATGGCAGCATCCAGGCAGGTATGGTGCAGGAGGAGCTGAGAGTTCTCTCTCTTCATCTGAAGGCTGCTAGTGGAAGACTGACTTCCAGGCAGCCAGGGGGAGGGTCTTAAGCCCACACCCACAGTGACACACCTACTCCAACAAGGCCACACCTCCTAATAGGTTCATTTCCTGGGCCAATCATATACAAACCATCACATTCCACTCCCTGGCCCCCATAGGCTTGTTCAAACATGAGTCTATGGGGGCCATACTTAAATATAACATAATGCAAAATACATTTAGTCCAACTTCAAAAGTCGCTGTAGTCTATAGCAGTCTCAACAGTGTTAAAAGTCCAAAGTTCAAGGTCTCTTTTGAGATTCATTCAATCACTTAACTGTAATCCCCCAAGCAAAACAGGACACCAGCTGCATCCAAACTCTGTATCTCCAAGACTGATGGCAAAGCAGTCTTCAGATATTCAACTCCTTTTTCATCTTTGTTGACTGCAACAAGGTTCTTTCTCCTGGGCATGTTCCACTCCCTGTTAGCAGCTTTCCTTGGCAGGCATCCTGTGGCTCTGGCATCTTTAACATCTTGTGTACCCCAAGTCAATTTCAGCTTCACAGCTTCTTGTTCCAGTGTCTGAGCTCCACACATGATCTTCTGTGTATCTCCAAAGAGCTGGTGTCACTTCTCCAGCTCTGCCCTTTGTAGCACTCTAAGTTCAGATTGATCCACTCCACTGCCACGGCTGTTCTTGATGGTCATCCCATGGTACTGGCATCTCCAATATGCTAGGGTCTTCCACTGCAACTATAATTCACCAAAGCCTCTCATAGGCTCTCTTCATAGTACCAAGCCTCAACTCCTTTGCATGACCCCTTCAGTCCTGGGCTGGCAATTACAACTGAGGGTACACTTTCACCAATGGCCTTTCATGGCCTCTCACAGTACCAAGCCTCAGCTGTTCTTCATGATGCCTTCGTGCCTTCAAAACCAGTACCACCTGGATGATTCTTACATATTACCAAGTACAGCTGCAGCATGAGGAACACTTGGCTATCTCTGGAATACAGCTTCTTTGTGCTCTCAGAAAACACTTC
Organism: Apodemus agrarius; assembly: GCA_964023405.1. Classification (NCBI taxonomy): domain Eukaryota; kingdom Metazoa; phylum Chordata; class Mammalia; order Rodentia; family Muridae; genus Apodemus; species Apodemus agrarius. Next base: position 75,674,027 of record OZ030007.1, on the reverse strand, counting down.
CTATATTTCACCTCAGTGATGCTGGTGTTTTCTTAATCATCACTAATTTCTTAGCTCCAGCTAACCAGCATCAATTGTCCCAGTAGTCTCCTTCCTTTTAATATAAAGCCAGTGGCCAAACCTGCTGAGTTCTGCTGCTTGCAGGGGCTGGAACATTGGCCACCTTGTTCTATTACATTATCACTAGCTTCCTTTTTCCCAGCTCCTTCACTGCCTAAGTTGGCTGTCCTGAATCTTGCTCCTTAGACTGACCTTGAACTCAAGAGATCTGCATGCCTGTCTCCTAAGCACTGGGATTAAAGGTGTGGTCCACCAAGCCTGGATTAAAGTTTTTCTTCACCTAGAATTTGCTCATTCTAGGCTGGCCTTGAACTCAGAGATCTGCTTATCTTTGCCTCCTGGGATTAAAGGCTTGTACTACCAAGCCTGGACCTAAAGTTAACTGGGTGAATCTTGCCCCCAAGGTCACCACTCCTTTTATTCAGTTTAATATCTTTGAATTCAGCTCCATTTCACTTCTTGGAGTCCCTTTAATACTCAAACTATATATTTTGTACTTTTCCTTTCTCAGCTTGCTATGTTGGTTCAAAATTCTCTTTATCAGACTTAACCAGAGAACAAAGTCTTTGTTGGGCTATTTTGAGACTTCCTTTGCAGATGCAATTAATATAAATCTCTTTACCTTAGTCCTAGGCAGTCTCTTCAGACAATGGAAAAAAGCAGCCATGTTCTTTACCAAAACATCACAAAAACCAGTCTCTCAGCCACATATTAAAGTTCTTCTCCACTGAAACCTCTTGGGCCGTCAGGCCTACACAGTTCAAATGACCCTCAGCACCACTGTGTTCCATAGTCCTACTATTCTGGCCCATTAAGCCCACTTAAAGAATTCCATGGCTTTCCAAATCCAAAGTCCCAAAATCCACATTCTTCTGAACAAAAGCATGGTCAGGCCTATCACAGCAATACCCCAGTCCCTGGTACCAACTTCTGTCTTAATCAGGGTTTTACTGCTGTGAACAGACACCATGACCAATGCAAGTTTCATAAATGACAACATTTAATTGGGGTTGGCTTACAGGCTCAGAGGTTCAGTCCATTGTCATCAAGGCAGAAACATGGCAGCATCCAGGCAGGTATGGTGCAGGAGGATCTGAGAGTTCTTTCTTCATCTGAAGGCTGCTAGTGGAATACTGACTTCCAGGCAGCCAGGGGGAGGGTCTTAAGCCCACACCCACAGTGACACACCTACTGCAACAAGGCCACACCTCCTAATAGGTTCACTTCCTGGGCCAATCATATACAAACCATCACACCTGCCCTTTTAATATCAGTGATAATTATGTACGTATGAACTACTGACCAATGTATACAAAAATGTGTGCTATACTAATTCAAGTTATATAACCATGTTTTGTTCTGTGACATTCTGTAAAACAAAAAAGTTTCAAGGGGAAGTCTGGGCATGAATGCTGTGAACGATGGATGGGATAGAGTGCAGAATATTAGTTCCATGAGGTCTCCCTTTAGAAATATTTTCACTAACTCTGTTAAGTGAATGCACTTTGAAGCCAGGACATGAAGAAATTCTCTGAAAGGTCCATGTTATTTTGTGGGAAAGAGAGAGGCCTGGCAGGAATATTCATGACTCTTTTCACATGCCCATAGATAGTAATAAATACACCTGAAGTATTCCCACACTATGCTTTTACTTATTTAATCTAAGTTTAAACATCATTCATGATTTCCTTGCTTTCAGGAAAAACAAGAAGTGTTTTGTTTGCAGTGCTAGGACTCCCCTTATTACCCCATGAAGATCTTTAATTTCCTGCAATCTGTACATTTATCTTCACTGAGATGGGTAGACAGTTTCAAAACTCAAACTATTGCAGTTGAGAGATATTAAAGTCCAAGGATTGTTGATCCCTGCTAATTTTTCTTGCTACAGGTGCTGTTTGTGTGGTTCTGTTCTCTCTTTCTGTGATATTGTTAATCTCTTTGTTTTCCTTGGGTGTAGTTATCCTTCTTGTATTAGTCTTTTCCTTCAATTATCCTCTGGGGGATGGATTAGGAGTAACATATAGTTCAATTTTTTTGTCATGTACTATCCTGGTTTCTCCATTTATGGTGATTGAAAGTGTTCCTGGGAATAATACCCTGGGATGACAACTGTCATCTCTGTGTATCATCTGTCCAAGATCTTCTGCCTTTTAGGGTCTCTCTTGAGAAGTCTGATGTAATTCTGGTAGCCCTGCCTTTTGTATGTTATTCGGGCTCTTTCCCTTACTTCTTTTGTTATTCTTTCTTTATACTGTTTATTTAGTACTTTGATTATTATGTAATGGGAGGAATTTCTTTTCTGGTCAAATCTATCTGATGTTGTGTAGACTTATTCCATGTTTGTGAGCATCTGGTTTTTTTTTTGGGGGGGTTAACAATGTTTTCTTCTATACTTTTGTTGAAGATGTTTTCTGACCCTTTGACTTCATTCTCTTCTATTCCCAATATTCTCTTTGTTCTTTTCATTGTGTCTCAAATTTCCTTGATGTTTTGGGTTAGGTAATTTACCCAGTTTGTATTTTCTATGACTATTGTATCAATATCTTGTGTGGTATCTTCTATGACTGAGATTCTTTCTTCTATCTTTTGTGTTCTGCAATATAACAGTGAGGGTGGGGAGGATAGGGGGATCATTAGAAAGTCCCAGACACCAGAGAAAGGTTCCTAGAAGCCAATGGGGATGACCTTAGCTGAAATACCTAACAGAGTGGAGATAGAACCTGAAGAGACTAAATCCAGTAGATAGACATGGCCCCCTGTTGAGGAAATATGGCCACTGACACATCTCAAATTTTTTTTTACCTCAGAATTCGTCCTGTCTAAAGGAAACCCAGGGACAAAATGTAGCAGAGAATGGAGGAAAGGCCACCCAGAGACAATGCCCACCATTTTGGGATCCATCCCACACACAGAAACGAATCCTGACACTATTGCTGATGTCAAGAAAGTCTTGCATTCAGGAGCATAGTAATGCTGTTCTCTCAGATGCTCTGCCAGCACCTGACTAAGACAGACACAGATACAGAAAAACATTTGTCTGAGCCAGCACACCCTGTGGAACAGTCAAGGGAAGGACTAAAGCAGCTCAAGGATATTGTAACACACTAGGAAGAACAACAATATCAACTAACCAGATAATTCAGAGCTCCTAGGGACTAAGCCACGAATCAAAGTATATACATGGGTGGATCCATAGCTCCAGCTACATATGTAACAATGAATTTATTGCTTTCAATAGGAGAGGAGGTGCTTGGTACAGTGAAGGCTTATTGCCCAAGTGAATTTGGATGCTAGACATATGACGCCAGAGTGGATGCAGGGGTGGGGAAGTGCCCTCTTAGGGACAAAGTGGAGACCAGGAAATTTTTATTTACATTTGAAAGGTAAATAAATAAAACAATCAATTAGAAAATCCCAAAACTCAAGCTACAATAATGATAGAAATGAAAAATCTGATACAACAAATATAAACTGCAGTGGAGATTCTCCTTAATATGGAAAATAGTATGTAAGGCTAGGAGATGAAATAGAAAAATTCAGTCTAACTTAAAAAAGAAATAATCAGAAAATGGGCTATTTAGTCACAGTGTCTATAAACAACAACAAAAAAACCAAATAAACATACAGAAAATAAACCTCATAAACTTTTGAATTCCTGTCATAGAAGAAGAAAAACAGTGTGACACAGTAGGCATCAAGAATGTATTTAATTAAGTTTAATCAGAAAAAATTCATGACCCAATTATGAAGATGCCCATCCAAATAACATAGGCCTTCTTGGTGTCAAAGGAAAAGACCAGTCTAAAGTGTCTTCATGATGTATTAGAGATAAAGCACTAAACATACTTTTATGGATTTTTTTCTGTCAATATTCCTCTGCCTTTCTTCTTGTGATGTTTTCTGTTTTAGGTCAAATATGTAAGTTTTTATTTATGTAGCATAGACTTTTAATATGGTAGCTATATTATAGATTATATTTGTTTATTCTATTTGAATAGAAGTGCAGATTTTGAGAATTGTTTTCTAATTTTACTAAACATACAGATGTTTTTAGACAATGTCTCACGAATCAAAGTTTAGCTTAATTTCACTATAAATGACCTTGAACTGAAGGTCATTCTTTCTATAGTTCTCAAATGCTTGGATGATGTACTTTAATCAACATGCCATATTTATGAAGTTATTGGATCAAATCAGAGCTCCTTATGTGCCAAGCAACTAGTGCATCAGCAGCACTGCATGTATAGCCCATGAGCTACTCTTATTGACACAATGTTTTGTTATGTATTCTTGGTTAATCAACAAGACTGGAAAATCCTACTTCAGTCTTTTTGGCGTTGGAATTGCACATGTGGGCCAGTACATATAGAGAGCTGTGAACCTTAAAAATTACTTTATTTTTTTAAAAAATATCCATGATACATTAATTTATAAGATCTATAGTTAATATATGGTGAGGCTATGGAATAATCATAAACTTTTTCTTGAGTCTTCCAAGGATCTTGTACTGCAGCCCAATGCTCAAACCCACACTTAAGCCATCTTGGTCTTTCACTACTCTGTGGGAACTGCCAGATCTTGTACTGGTCTCTGTGCTCCCATACACACGAATCTAAAGGAATATCCTTAGATGACTTTATGAAAGTTTCATTACTGAAAACAGTCCCCAGGATCTTCATTTTAATTTCCCACATAAGACTTCTATGATGTGGAGGTTCCTTCACTGGAGGCAACCCATCTGGAGCATCAGCAAATACAGTTTTATAGGTAACTAAAAGACAACCCATGGACTCCAATCCCACTAAATTGATACAAATTGGAGCAGAGTCTGACATCCCTTTGTATTTGAATGTAGTAGAGGCCAAATGGGAGGAAAGAGCAGCATGTCCCCCCATGAGCCCAGTATCATTGGTCATCACTCTAGTGTTTACATCATCCCCCCAACCCATGGGATGAAGAAGTGGGGGATGAGGAACAAAGTCCCAATATGAGACTGCAGAAGCAGGATACACCTGCATAGAAAGGATAGCAAACCTAGCAAGAAACATATTTTCCATCGATGACTGTTTTCCATTGCTAGTTATCATCTGCTGTGCTTCCAGGGTGATTCTCTTCAGCTTTCCCCAGGTAGGCAGACCCTGCCTCGATTTGGGTAATGGTGTAGGAACAGCTGAGGACACCCATAGAGCAGTGAGATCAAGCCCCGTCATCTTTCTCAGCATCTTCTTTTCTTTTAGTCTCGGCTTTCTCCTCTGATTCCTCGGTAGAGGCTCTTTGGTGAAATGGTCAAATGAGTTTATCTGGGATCCAGATTTGGCTTTCTGCATCCTGTGGGAAAACACAAGCATATCCTCTTCCAGAGGAAATTAAAACATCTGGTCCTTTCCAGGATCCGGTTAATAGATCTTTCCATATTACTTGTGGAAGTTGTTCCTTTTATTCCTCCCCAATGTTTCATAGCAGGAGAGTTTCCTTGTTCATCAGTATTTAAATGATTTATTACAAAAAGAGCATGATTTAAAAGGTGATGGGGAGAAAAATATTTGTTAGCAGCCCTGAGGCGTTCAATCTGATTTTTCAAAGTTTTGTGAGATCTTTCAATTATTGCCTGTCTTTGAGGATTATATGGTATTCCTGTGGCATGGTGTATATCCATCTAGGCAAAAGCCTTAGATATATAAGATGGAGCATTATTTGTCTTAGTTCTTAATGGCTTTCCCATCATCATGAAGCATTGTATAAGATGTTGAATATCATATTTCACAACTTCTCCACTTCTAGCCGAGGCAAACAGCACATGAGAATAAGTATCCACTGTCACATGAACATAAGCCAATTTTCCAAATTCTGCGATGTGCGTAACGTCCATTTGCCCTAAAGCTAATGCTTTAAGGCCTCGGGGACTCACTCCCACTTTTTGTAGATGGTAAACTTGAGGGCAATTACCATAATCCTTTATTATCTGTCTGGCTTGTTCTCTAGTAATATGAAACGTCCTTCTTAATGCAAGAGCATTTTGATGATGTACCTCATGACTACTTTTTGCTTCTAATACACTCATGACTGTTCCTCTAGTTAGAGCATCAGCCATATAATTTCCTTTGCTAAGAGGGCCTAGTAAATTAGAATGACCCCGTATATGTCCTACATAAAATTTTTCTGTTCTTTCTCTAATATTACTTTAAAATTGCTGTAATATATTTAAAATTTGAGAGTGCCTTGAAAAGTAAGGCTGTTTCTATGGCTGGGAACCAATTAACCACATACTTTGAGTCTGTGCAAAAATTAATTTTTTTTTGTAAAAATTTGAAAAGCAAGTAGAACTGCTCTTATTTCTGATTGCTGAGCAGAAGTCTGTACAACTTCCTCTATCAGAGGCTTTTGTCCTGGCACATAGACCATGGACCTCCAATTAGAGGAGCCATCTGTGAAAATACATAGGGCAGACTCCAGAGGTTGTAAAGAACATTTATTTGAGGAAAATATTTCTGTTTCTTTATAAAATTCAATTAAAGGGTGTTTAGGATAATGATATTTAATTTGTCCTGACTAACATTGCAATGCAATTCCCCAATCATCATCTTCCACTACTAATATTTCAAATTGCATTTTATTATATGGTAATATAATATTATGCATTTCCTTTCCAAATAACTCCCTGGATCTCAGTCTTCCTTTATTAATCAATAATGAGCACATATATGGATAAGAAGCCAACATTTTCTGTTGCACATGAGGTAAATGTATCCAATCCAGCACACCATCCTGCCATAAGCATCCAGCAGGAGTATAAGGTGTTATAAAAATAATCGAGTCCCACTCTTTATCATGAGATATCTGCTTTACCGTTGCATCATTTAATTTTTCTTCCACCAATGCTAAAGCTTTTATGGCTTCTTGAGTCATGACTCTCAGAGACATAGGATAAGTATTCCCTTGTAATAGTTGAAACAAAGGACTCAATTCTCCTGTAGTAATTTCAAAGAAGGTCTAATCCAATTAATATTTCTTAATAATTTCTGAATGGAAATAACACCCTTCACAATAGCCACAAACAACATAAAGTACCTTGGCGTAACTCTAACCAAACAAGCGAAAGATCTGTATGACAGGAACTTCAAGTCCTTGAAGAAAGAAATCAAAGAAGACCTCAGAAGATGGAAAAATATTTCTTGTTCCTGGATTGGCAGGATCAATATAGTAAAAATGGCCATCTTGCCAAAAGCAATCTACAGATTCAATGCAATTCCCATCAAAATCCCAAATCAATTCTTCATAGGTCTAGAAAGAGCAATTCTCAAATTCATCTGGAGCAACAAAAAACCCAGGATAGCTAAAACTATTCTCAACAATAAAAGGACTTCTGGGGGAATCAATATCCCTGACCTCAAGCAGTACTACAGAGCAATTGTGTTAAAAACTGCATGGTATTGGTACAGCAACAGGCAGGTAGATCAATGGAATAGGATTGAAGACCCAGAAATGAACCCACAGAGTTATGGTCACTTGATCTTTGATAAAGGAGTCACAACAATCCAGTGGAAAAAAGATAGCCTTTTCAACAAATGGTGCTGTTTCAACTGGAGGTCATCATGCAGAAGATTGCGAATTGACCCACTCTTATCTCCTTGTACTAAGATCAACTCCAAGTGGATCAAGGACCTCCACATAAAACCAGACACACTGAAACTATTAGAAAAGAAATTTGGGAAGACCCTGGAGGACATGGGCACAGGGGGAAAGTTCCTGAACAGAACACCAATAGCTTATGCTCTAAGATCAAGAATTGACAAATGGGACCTCATAAAATTACAAAGTTTCTGTAAAGCAAAGGACACTGTCAGAAGGACAAAGTGGCAACCAACAAAGTGGGAAATAGTCTTCACCAACCCCACATACGACAGAGGGCTAATATCCAATATATACAAAGAACTCAAGAAGTTAGACCCCAAAGAACCAAATAACCCTATCAAAAATGGGGTACAGAGCTAAACAAAGAATTTTCACCAGAAGAAATGCGGATGGTCCAGAAACACCTTAAGAGATGTTCAACATCATTAGTCATCACAGAAATGCAAATCAAAACAACCCTGAGATTCCACCTCACACCGGTCAGAATGGCTAAGACAAAAAAGTCAAGAGACAACAGGTGCTGGCGAGGATGTGGAGAAAGAGGAACACTCCTCCACTGTTGGTGGGATTGCAAAATGGTAAAACCGCTCTGGAAATCAGTATGGCGGTTCCACAGAAAATTGGGAATTTCACTTCCAAAGGACCCTGGCATACCTCTCCTGGGCATATACCCAGAGGATTCCTCTGCATACAATAAAGACACATGCTCCACTATCTTTATAGCAGCCTTGTTTATAATAGCCAGAAATTGGAAGGAGCCCAGATATCCCTCAAAAGAGGAATGGATAAAGAAAATGTGGTATATTTATACAATGGAGTACTACTCAGCAATTAAAAATAATGAACTCATACAATTTGTAGGTAAATGGTTAGATCTGGAAAATATCTTCCTAAGTGAGCTAACCCAATCATAAAAGAATACACATGAAATGCAATCACTGATAAGTGGATATTAATGAGCCCAGAAGCCCTAAATACTCAAGGCACAATTAGCAAGTCAAATGACTCCCAAGAAGAAGAAAGGAGAGGACCCTGGGCCTGTAAAGATTGGATCCAGTATTGTAGACCCAGAACAGGGAAATCGTGGGGGGGGGTGATTGGGTAATAGCAGCGGGGGGAGAGGAATTATGGGACATATGTTGGGGGGGGGACCTGGGAAAGGGGAAAGCCTTTGGAATGTAAACATAAAATATATAAAATAAAAATTAAAAAACAATTCCTTAATTTGTCTATCCTGATAGACACCTTTTGTGAGGCAATATGATCATCATGAATTAGCTGTCCAAGTCACTTAAAGGTCTATTTTTTGTATTTTATCTGGGGCTATTACTAATCCAAATTTCGTTAAATGTTCAATTGCATAGGACAATATTTCCTGAATTATTGAAGATGATTGATGAGCTATCAAAATATCATCCATGTAATGGTCAATATAGGCCTCAGGATATTTTTCCCTAATTGATATTAAAGCTTGATCCACAATTCTTTGACATAATGTTGGACTATTTTTCATTCCTTGAGGCAACACTCTCTATTGACATGCCCTATATGGCCTTCTCAAGTTCACAGCTGGCACACTAAAAGCAAATCTTTTACAATCCTCAGGATGTTATTTTATAGTAAAAAAGCAATCTTGCAAATCAATTACTACCACATCCCATCCTGCTGGAACTGCCACTGGAGAGGGCAGTACTGGCTGTAAAGCTCCCATGTCTTCCATGGTAGCATTTACTGCCCTAAGGTCTTGCAGCATTCTCCATTTCCCTGATTTTTTCTTTATTACAAATATGGGAGTATTCCAAGGACTGTTACTTTCTTCAAGATTTCCCTTTTCTAATTGTTCTTGCACCAATTGTTCTATAGTCTCTATTTTTTCTTCTGTCAGGGGCCACTGATTGAGCCATACAGGCTGTTCTGATTTCCAGCTTAGTTTATCTGCATACACCAAGTACTCAGCAGCCCCTATGAAAAATACTGTTCTCTCAGATTATCTGAGGTCACTAATTTCACATCCATGTTACTCATCATGTCTCTTCCCCACAAAGAAAAGGGGACAAAAGGAATAACATAAGGCTGAATCATTCCTATATTTCCTTCTATTTCCCATTTTAGGAACTGTGATCTCTGAGCCATATTAGAGGCCATCCCTAAACCAAAAAAGAGGAAGAAGTCCTCTTACGTGGCCAGGATGAAGGCCAATCTTTTCCTGCTATGCAAGTCTTATCTGCCACTGTATCCAAGAGTCCTTGAAACATCTTTCCTTTTACCCTGTTTTAAAAGGTCTTTCCATACCAATATTTTGGACCCATACTACAACATCTGTAGAGCCAAACTTTCCTTGTCCACGTTCATGCTTTAAGATTGGATTAGGCAAGTTAAGATAAGGCAGGAGCAGAAGCTGAGCTATTCTTTGTCCTTTATGAATTTGTATAGTTTCTTTTAATGGTCTTATCATGACTTTTATTTCACCTGTGCTATCACTATCAATCACACCAGGCAACATTTCAAAATTATTTTTATAATTTGAACTATGGCCAATTATTAACCCTACAGTTTCCTCTGGCAGGGTTCCCAAGGTAGAGGTAGAAACCATGGAGACACCATCCCATCTAGAGAATATTACATCTTCACAGGAGGCTAAATATAAGCCAGCACTACCAGGAGTAACTCTAGGCAAATCATGAATAGTAAATTCAGGAGCCTCAGGATTCAGAGGACTCCCTGATGTAACAACAGTATTTTTCTCTCTTTCAAGTTTGGGGCTGAGAGGCTGCCCCTGACTTAGTTTTTTGACTTTTCCTCTTTATTTTCCCTTGTAAGGTGTGTTCCATCCTTGTGGAACTTAGACTTACAATAATTTTTCCAATGCTTGCCTTTCTGGCAATGAGTGCATACTTCTGGGGGAGGACCCTTTCTATTGGAGTCCCTCTTATTGTTTCCTAGACATTGCCTTTGCATATGTCCTAATTTCTCACATTTAAAACAAGTGGGCTCAGAGGTTCCTTTCCTTCCTCCACCATAAGTCTTTTTAACATAGGCACTAAATTTCTGTCCCATCATAGCTTCAGCATAGGCCATACCTTAGACCACAGCTAGTGAGGCATCTGCGCAGGCTTTTACATAGTCCTACACTGTTCCTGTCTTTCTGATAGACCTTACAAGACCTTGACACAAAGCATTAGCATTCTCCCAAGCCAACTGCTTATGGAGTATCTCAGTACCCTCTGAAGGAGGCATCTTTCTAAAGACTGCCTCTTTAAGTCAAGAGATAAAACTTTGATAAGTTTCCTTATTACCCTGCCTTACTCCAGAGAGAATAGTTCCTTTGGTTCCAGGGGGTGGTAGCTTTCTCCAAGCCTGTACAGAATTTGTTGTAATTGTTTCCAACACATCCCTAGGTGTGCTTACCTGGCTCTGAGGAGAAGTATATACTCCTGTACCTAGCAGCATATCCATGCTTGTGTTCGACCCTCTTTTCTTAGCAAACTGAATAACTGTCTTCTTTGATCTGTTTTCATATTCTGTTCTCCACAAAACATAATCTCCTGGTTCTAGTGTAGCTTTAGCTGTCTGATGCCAATCATGACAAGTAAGCCAATGAATGGCCACCATATCTAGGACCTGGATTGTATATGGAGTAGAAGGGCCTGATGTCTTAACTGCTGGATGCAGCTCCTTCAGCGTCTTTAAAGGGAGGGGTTCCCATATAGGCTCTTCATCTCCTATACCATCTACCACTGGAAAGGAGAAGGTTAAATCTCCCTTCCTGCTCCTTGGAAGCCCCTTGGAGGCAAGGGACACCTTCCTCTTTTCCCCTTTCTGACTACACTTTGCTTTTCATCCAGGTCCCGATCTGAATCATTATCATCACTAGAATCTTCATCAGGAGCCTTTAACGACAGTGTTATAGAGCCTGTGCCATAAGAGAGTGAAGGCTTGTTTAGAGGCTTAGTTTCTTTCTCATCCTATAAGGAAGAAGTCTCATGAGCACGTCCCTCAAAGTCTGACAAAAGCCCCCTCATATGCAGCCACAATGGATAAGCCTGATGGGGGAGCTTCCCTTCACCATGCTTCTGAACATACTTTCTCATATCTTTACCTATTTTCTTCCAATCTGATAAAGACAAGGAACCTTCCTCTGGGAACCAAGGGCTTGCTTACTTTATGAAGTCAAAGAACTCCCTGGTTGTACTTTCTGAAACTTTTAACCCTCTGCTGGCCATCATATGCTTAAATACTGAAAACAACATTCGTTCCTGTTTTGACTCAGTTTGCCCCATGATACCAGATTACTTGTACTTAACCGGTGTTTCTTAAATGGCAGGATTGTGGCTCCCTGGCAAGAACTGGCCATTTACCTTGAAAGAAAAAGAAAGAAAGAAAATTACCTGCCCAAAGGTTCCTGTTCAGTGGCGCAAGCTGCCATGGACCGACTCAGTTGGGACACACACCCGTGGGGGAACCAAGGTCTTTGGTATACAGGAAGGCACTGGTCCGATTAATGACAGACAGACACACCAGACGTAGGTAGAGTCTGAATGCACTTTACTGTTTTGAGGCAGGAACTTTTATACACATAAGCTGGCATTACATTACTAAAGAAAAATTGTGTCCATTGAAGTAATTACAAAGAATAGTTACCATGAGCATCTGGCACAAGAAAATACAAAATCAGGTATGAACTTCAGAGAACACACACAAAGCATCATGTCACTCTGTAGTTAATGATAAACTAGGAGTTCAAGAGTCCTTGGGAACACATTGTTATATCGCTAGGTCTTTTGTTTATGTGTAGTCCTTAACATCTGCTTCCTTCTTGTGATATACTTTTAAGCTCACTTTGAAACTTTACTTAACTGATGCTTTGCATGTCAGGGTGCCAAAGCCACCTAGCCATACAATTATATATATTGTTGGGAGGTTAATTCTTTAATGTATTTAGGTAATAATTGTATAAACTGATCAAAAGGCAAAGCAATGGATCTCTAGAAGATAAATCATGGCCAATGTTGTAGCTCAAAAATGGATTCTGTTTGCTTTAACGCCTGGGTGCTCACAGCTCTGGCTACCAGGAACATTTTTGTAAATAAAGAAACAGGTTAGAGAAAAGTCACACAGGCAAGGCTTGCCATGAGAAATCCAGCTCAGCACCTCCAGCCAAAGAGTTCCACAATCGAGTTCCTCAGCAGACAGCCTTGTCATAGACAAGGCTTTACCTGTAAAGATTATCACACAATGTCCACCGAATGCGGTTTAATTTTGGAAATCATACAGTGTCTACGAGATTTGTGTGGCATATAATTAAAAATGGTAATTAGTAAGGTTTCACTCTACGTTACTAGTCAAGTCCTGGATGTAATTTCTATCACTTGTGTTTTCTATTGTTGCATACTACCCACAGTGTAATGGTCAGGACCCATAAGTGGTTATTATTGCATAGGATTTTCATGGCAAAGGATTTTTTGACTGGCTTAAAAATTACATTTATTCACATTCTATATATGTCTTCAGTCTATATTGGCATGCCATATTCTCTATGCATTCTTGGTTGGGGAAGAATCTTCCCTCAAACTCCATTGGCTACTTGACAGGACTCAACATCTTGAAGCTGTTGACCAGGTAAGATTCTCAGCCTCCAGAAGACTCCTTTAATTGATTCTCAAGATTCTTTTTATAGGGTCAATATTAATGTTTGGTGTGTAAGATAACCCACAAACCATGTGAAAGCACATGCTTCTTAGCTGCAATGCTATTTACTGAGGTTTTGGGGATTGGTGTATAAATTAGGTTTTCTGGGAATAGAGGGATCTCTAAAGAATATATGTCAGATGCACGTCCTATGAAGTATTGTGGTTTTTGTTCAATTGAATTATGAGCAAGCAATCTCATCCTCTAGTTGCTGCAGTCTAGTGTTATTCCCACCATTCTATTCCTACTGTGATAAAGTCTGCTCTTTGACCATTAGTCAGAATTCCTCCTCCTGATTAGTTTCATGTGATATGGAGTTACTGCAACAAACATACAACTAACATACCCTGTCTATCAATGAAAGCTTTCTTTGTCAAATCTGAATATCTTATGTAAGGCAAGGCAAATGAATGGCATCTCATGTTATATAGTTCCTAACCATTACAAAAATTGTGAATTGCTAATTTACATGTAGCAATTGTACTTATAAAATTTATGCAAAGTTAGAGCTTACTTGTATGGCCTGGAAAGGCAGCCTGGTCCCTGGTTGAACACAGTCTTGAAACACTGGTGACCCTGCAGGAACAGTAAGCATTTTACCACAATCCTGGACATCAGGCTCCTGGCATGAGGTCACAGTTCTCCCTAGGTTTGTGTCCATCAGTCACATAAGGGAAATGCTCCAAGCCCCTCTGCAGTTAGATAACATGATCACAGGTCACAGCCTCAAGACGAGTCTCCATTTTAATGAGGTACTTAAAGGCCTGGAGTCTTAGCCAATAGACTCCCATTCCTTGGCAATTCTCCCTACTTAACCTCAGACCCACCATGAGAAAGTAGGGTACAATTTTACTCATCACCACTCTCCACCTTGACAATAAATGTTTTAAAGCCATGGACTGTCTCTTTTTATCAGAATTTGTCGTGGGGAGCAATGGAGATGCTTTCTCCTAAAGATTTGGCTGCCTAAACTCTCGGGGAAGGTATGTAAGTGCTCCCAGCAATGACCACTAAGCCAGCAACCCAGTGAACAAGTCAAGGACATTCTCCTTCCTGTGGTTTCCAGCCAGAGGTCTCCCCTCATTTCCCCTTCAGTTCCACGCCCCTCTCCCAGGTTAAATCTAGCCCATGGGCCCCAACACTGTTCTCAGCTCTTTTGAAGAATCCAGTGCCACTTTGATGCCCATGAGCCTGAGAACCAGATGGACCCGGGCTCCCTACAGCCCTGGGACCCCTGAGCCAGCACAGACTGCTTTCCTTGACCCCTAGTGCAATGTCCTCTGGCTTCCCTATAACCACACACCTCTTTGGCACCAGTGTGTGGTAAGCACAGTCAAAATTCCCGCATCCCATTTGTACAAGCAGCCTGATCCCTGTGGCAGAGTGGATGGGATCCCTTAACACTCCCGTTACTAAAAGGACCCATGCAAGAATAGCTGCAGTGGGCAAGTGAGCATCCTGGAGTGGGACCATTGTATTACCCAGGGGTTTTATCCCAGTATTTCTTCTTGCTACTGATGTGCCTTCTCTTGTTTGTCATTCTTATATTTCTCATATATATGGCATGGTTTGATTGGGTTTAGGAAGATGCTAATTTCCTATAACCTAACATAATTACTTCCTATCTAATTGCTAAGGTCCACCTCTGAATGGAGAGTGTTTCTGAGAGAAGGGATGCATGGGAGCAGTGAAAAGAACAGCTGTAAGTCAAATCATGGATCCAGTATGAAGACCTGTGTTCTGCTTGATACAACTTTTCCAGAGTGTTTGTTTGCATATTTTGTATTTGCACTGGAGATTTTTCTATATTCTGCTTCTTGCTATTCTAAAAGAGCGCTTTGTCCATACGTTGCTTGCTAGTCTAATAGATCTCTCTAACCATGTCCTGCTTGCTTGTGATAAGTGTGTGTGTGTGTGTGTGTGTGTGTGTGTGTGTGTAGCTGTGTTTTTGTTTCTGTCTGGCAGTTCTCCTGGCAGTTGTCTCAGCTTTTTCATAAAATTTTCTCAGGATATGTCTTCTCCTGAAGAACACAGGTCCAGTCATTTATTTTACATATCAATCCAGCATTTACTCCAGGTTTCTATTAGATTATTTTATGAATCCAAATGAAAAGACCAAAGCACCTTAATTGTTAAGAGACAAGAAGCACACATTGTTTCTTAATATTGCAAAAGGATTCAGAGATCTGTTGTTGGCCTTTGTTAAGCATTGACAATGAACTAGTCCAGTAGGACCATGCCTAAGTTAATATTTCTACCACACCTTGGCTGAACCTATCTTTGTTTTAGGCTGAACTTGAACTCAGGAATCTGCCAGTGTTTGCATCTTTCTGACCATCTGGCTCACAGTGTAGGATTTGTTCCTTTAGGGTTTATGAAGTCCATCATTATTCATATTAAATTCTTATATTTTCATAATCAAGAGATTATGTATATATTGAACTAATGTACTTTGAGATCTTTTCCATGGAATTAAGGATTACTTGGTGTCCTAGTACTTACCATTTCACAGAGACATTAGCCACAGCTTAGGCTCTTGGTCTCATGTTATCATGGAGCCATTAAGATTAACAGAGAGAACATTCCTCAGAGGGATATAATATTTACATTACTACATAAACAAGCCTTAATCCCATGAGAGACATTGACAATTGTGGAGGGTACCACCAGAACACTGTCCCAGGGTAAGAAACGATGTCACTATGTCCACATCAGGCCCAAACCTGTCTAGACATCTAACAGAATCTCAAATCAGGGCTCTTTACTAGGGGTAGCAACCATGTCACTCTCTCCCCACCATACCTACACCGGGCATGGCAGGTAATAGCCAAATCTCTTGGGCAATTTTTCTGCAGGTCAAAATGAAGATGAACTATCCCATAGTAATATTGTTTAGATGAATTAATGATGTTATAGAATTCCTGATTTGATTTAAGCACTTTTACAAAGGTAGAGTAGTGAATAGAAAGTTTAAGGAGATGGGTTAAACTACTTTTGGCAAAAAGATATAATTAATTTAGAATTAACAGTTGAGTCTGCAACCTGTTATGTAGAATAATGAGGACTATATAGGTTAGAAAAAAATTACAGTGAGCTCTCATATATTGCAAGTACATGCTTTTTACTTGGGAGAGAAAAACAGGCTTGAGATCAAAGAAAATGTTTTGTTGTAGGTTGGGTCTGAGTTCATGGCTCTTGTGATCTAGGGATATTGCCATCATTTTTCATGTCAACGATGCAAAGGCATGGTTATAAATAGGACATAAATAAACCCCTTAAGAAATACAAGGAAATAAATTCAAATGCATAGAGGCATTAAAAAGGGACTCAAATAAATATAAAAAATATAGGAAATACAACAAAAGAGGTGAAAGTTATGAATAATCCTGT
The DNA here is from genome assembly GCA_964023405.1 of Apodemus agrarius. Classification (NCBI taxonomy): domain Eukaryota; kingdom Metazoa; phylum Chordata; class Mammalia; order Rodentia; family Muridae; genus Apodemus; species Apodemus agrarius. The sequence continues at coordinate 75,657,257 of OZ030007.1, read as the reverse complement.
CCAAGACTTTAAAAGTTAAATAATAGAAATAAGGGAAACACTAACCTAGGCAATCCTTGAATTGAAAAACATGAAAGAGAGTAGGAATTACAAACGAAAGCATAACCAGCCGAATGCAGAAAATAGAAGAGAGAATCTAAGGTGTAGAAGATATATTAGAAGAAATGTATATATTGGTCAATGAAAATGTAAAAGCTAAAAATTTCATGACAGTAAACATGCAGAAAATTTTGGAGATTATATAAATACAAATCCTAAGCATAATTTGAATAGATGAAACCATTTCCAGCTCAAAGGCTGAGTAAACATTTTCAACAAAATCATAGTAGAAATTTCCCTAACTTAAAGAAATGAATTTCTATAAATGTACAAGGACTTTAAGCAACACTCACTAGATTGAACTGGAAGAGTATATAATTCTGCCACTTAATAATCAAAACATTAATGATACAGAACAAAGAAAACATTTTAAATGTTGTTAGAGAACAATGCCAATGAACTAATAAAGACAAACATATAATTTCACCCTACTTCTCAGCTGCAACTCTAAAATTAAGAAGGGTGTGGATAGAGGACTTGCAAACTCTAAAAGATCACAGATGCCAGGCCAGACTACTATACCCAGGAAAACACTCAACATAGATGGAGTAACGAAGGTATTCCCTGACAACATGAAATTTAAACAATACCTGTCCACTAAGCAAGTCCTGCAGGGGATACTAGAAGTATAACTCCCACATAATGAGGCTAACTACAATCAAAACAAAATAAAACATGAAATAAAACCCACAAGATATAAATATGTTCCCATTATTAATACCAATAGTATACTAGAAACACACAAATGCACCCACACCCACCAAAACATTCACAGCTCACACACACACAAACAACATCCACATGAAAATAACAGGAATTAACAGCCATTGTTCATTAATATCACTCATCAAAAATGGAATCCATTCCTTAATAAAAAGACACAGACTAACAGAATGATGTGTAAAGAGAATCCATCATTTTGGTGTGTTAAAGAAAATTATCACAACAATGAATGTAATCATTATCTCACTACGAAGGGGTGGAAAAAGGTTCTCCAAGCAATTATGCCCAGGAAAGAAGATGGAGTAGCCATTCTCATATCTAATAAAATAGGCTGACAATAAAACACAGTCAGAAGAGTCAGGAAGGAAACTATCATCTAAAAATGAAAAAAAAAAACATCCTAGATGACATCTCTATTATGAACATCTATGCCCCAAATTCAAAGTCATCCACACTTGTAAAAGAATCATTTCTTAGGCTCAAATTACACATGTAACCCCACACATTAATAACACGAGACTTCAACACTCCATTCTCGCCAATGGGCAGTTCATCAAGACAGAAATTAAATAGAATCAAAACTCATACAGGTTATGAGTCAAATGAACCTAAGAGATATGTATAGAATATTATATTTAAACACAAAAATATGCTTTATTCTTATTAATTCACTGAACCTTCTCCAAATTTGACCAAATAATTCATCACAAAGAAAGATTCAAACATATACAGGAATATAAAAATGCCCTCATGCAACTTAGCAGATCACAATGGATTGAAGTTGAAGTTGAAATGAAACAATAATGAAAAAATTACATATTCATAGAACTGCACAATTCTCTATTCCATGATCACTTAGTCAGTGGAAAAACAAAGAATTAAGGCCTTTTACTGATGCTAAGAAGAAAGCATGTTTTACTAAGTGTCCTTATAATGAACGGGATACAAGCACAAAGAAAGCACATTTAAAGATGGTATTCTCTTTGAAATGTGGGGAAATTGAGGCATGGGTGGAGACAGGTGGCACAAAGGTCCCAGTCTTCATTTGGTCACTGAGTTCTGATATGAGTGAGCAAGAGTCCATCTATCTTTGGACTTTGGACAACCTTAAAATGAAAAATTCCTATTTGAACAATATTAATAATGCAGATAGTCATCTTTTCTTTCTTTGTACTGTGTATTTTACTTTGCTGTGCTTTATTTGTGTGTCAGATCATTTTGACTGAAAGCATGTGTGCGAATTCTCTTCTCTCTCTCTCTCTCTCTCTCTCTCTCTCTCTCTCTCCCCCCCTCTGTGTGTGTTTACATATTTGTTGGTATGGATATTGGTGTGTGTGTGTGTGTGTGTGTGTGTGTGTGTGTGTGTCGTGTGTGTGATTGCCATCTATGGGTCAGTTAGAATTAGTGAATTAGATTCTTTTATTAGAACAGAGATGACTGAGCCACCATAAGAACTAAAACCTTGGAAAAGCAGCACAAGTTCTTAAGAGCTGAACCATATTTCCAACCTGAATTGAAACCTTGTCATAAATGAAGAACTAAGAATATCAGAATGCTTGGTAAGGTCACAGTAAGAGGTATGCAGGAAGTTTCTGTAGAGTTTTGTCCTGTACTTGATCCCTCCTTGAACATTACTCCATAAACTGACACTGTGTTTATTGGCCACCACGGATCTGGGAAAGCATTATCCAAGGTGTTCCAGATGGGGAGGTGAAGATCTGCAGACTCTGATACAGTAATATCTAGAATTACACTTGATTACCTCACATGTATTCTGAGCACAATTCTTCTCATACCCTTTAGATACAACAAAGTTTTAACTTTTCAGTAGACCATAGATGATAAATTTCCTCTGTTTTTCCTAGTAAGAAACCTGAGTAAGATCTGCAAAATTAGTTGCCTCGTGGGTAAGTAATGGTAGAGAAGTGACTGGGAAGAATTGAGGGAGCATAGACTTCTCCAAGGGATGGTTAGTTTTATATTTGCTTTCCTTTACTTGCCTCAATTCTCAGCCTCTATAACCTTAAAAGACATTCAACTTTTGTAACACCAATTGTCTCCTGTTTTCTTCATGTAAGATAACATTTATACAGTGTCCATTTTCTTAAAGATTATGTGGGATATTTCCACACTTACTAATTGTCTTTCCATTTGTAAAAGTGATTCCTAGCACTGAATTTGGAGGGCTACCAGGAGGAAATAGGAAAGAGTTAGCATGTATTTCTGTGGTTCATCATGAGCCCTGGAATATTCACTTTTCAGACTTCAATGGGGTTTCTGTGCCAGTTTCCCTATGTATTTTCCATCTGACCACACAGTGTGCTCCCTGTTCCTTTCCCCTAGAAGCTGTCAATGCTGTCAGCCATCTCTCTGCCAGGCATTCAAGGAAGGTTCTAGGAATAAAATAGGGGTGCAATTGAAGAAGCTCTATTGTGAAGAAACTTGGGTCCTGATTGGAAGTATTGCATACAAATATTATATTAGAGGATCCACATGAATGACCTCCAATATTAGCATCACCATAGCCATGGGCATGGCCTTCAATAGGGTAGAAATAGCCATGGCCAGAGTCTCTAAGTGGGAGTTCAAGTCTCTTTGTCTCAGTCTTACTGGTGCTACAAAATTTAACATCATAAGGATTGACATTATGGTTGTGGGGTCAGGAGTCAGGAAAAATAAAATATTCCTCCATACCAGTGCTCTCAGGGCTGCTGATGTCTCTTTCTAGATTTGCCCTTCCCAGAAAACAGTGCATCAGTTGTTCTGCACTCTCCTGTCATGGTTTAAGATCTTCATTCAGTCACAAAGAAATGAGAAACAGCAAACCTCTGGAGCTGTGTTTAGCAACATGTGGCCATTTTTTAACCACATTCCATTTCTGATATCATTGCTAATGCCCTTGTTCCTGCCTATCAATATGCCTCTTGTCACTGTAGATATGTACAGTATCTAGTCTCTTCCTATCAACATACCAGTCATTTTATACCAGGCCATGATCCATTACACAAATCATCATTCAAGAACTCATCTTTCTCCTACTTGACCCTGTGTACAACTAAGAGTCTTTCTGAAATGATTCCATGTGTAAAGATGAATGCTGAGGATCTACTTGTGGTCAAAGATATTAAATGAGATTAGCAACAAGAAAGCCATTTCTCGGTCCATGTTTGCCACTTTGGATCACTTGTAACATTCTTTTTTTTCAAAACGGAGGCAATTTATATGTGAAGTAGAAGTTGTAAGTCTCCTACATCACTCTGCATACTTGGAAGCAGAATTGCATCTATTTAGGCAAAATTCATGAGGACTTTTTTGAACTCTTTTCCTGGAGGACTTACATGGGTTTCTGCAATCAATTAATAGCAATAATATGTGCTTTCCTTCAGAAAAACCATATGTATAATGCAACCTAAGGAAGTGGCTCAGAGGTATCCCTCTTCATGTCCTATAGAATATTATACACTTAGGTTGCAGCCACCATAATGCATTACTTTCCTCATAAAAAATAATGTCAGTGTACATTTTAAAAGATATATTTATTTATTATATGTAAATACACTGTAGCTGTGTTCAGACAGTCCAGAAGAGGACATCAGACATTATTATGGATGGTTATGTGCCAACATTCGATTGCTGGGATTTGACATCAGGAACTTGGAAAGAGAAATCAGGGCTCTGAAACGCTGAGCCATCTCTCCAGCCCCTGTCAAAGTAATTTAAACAAGTGAAAAATAAAGTATGACATGCAGGGACCTCAAGAGTGGCACATGTCAATTACTGATAAGGTACGTAGTACCTGACCAAACTCATACAGAAAACCATATTACATGAGGCTATACTGCATACAAAAGATTACACAAAGATATTTGGGGTCTGGTTTCAAGTAATCTTTGCTGCTGTTCTATCTGAAAGTTTTCCCTGATAAGCTAGGCAATAGCTGGACTCAGCAGAGCTTTGCCTGTGGATTGACCTTCCCTTCACTATCTGGGAAAGATATTTTATGAGTGTTGAATGATAAAAGAATGACATATAACATGTCTACCCAAGTTTCTCCCTCTACCTTTGAAGTTGTTGAGAATCTGACTATGCCTTTCATCTCAGATTATTGATTCTCTAAAAGAAGATTCTTTAGGGTTCACTACTAGGAACCCCAAGAACCCATAGAAGCTCCTTGACTATTGTCTGTATCTTTTCTCTTCAACCTCACTCAGGGCAAAAGTGTCAGAGGACCTCACAAAAATAGAGATTCTAGAAGGTATCCTTAATCTTAAGTATCCAAGAAAATCTCTGAAAACCAGGGATTCTCTGTCTTTACACTGGGATTTTGTTTGCTGATTGGACATATGTTTATTCTTCCTAAGTTTTCTCTCCTGTTATTATTTTTGGGGATTTCCTTTGATAGTTGTCTGGCCTTAGAAATAGAGTCCACCCAAGACTATGGACAGTAAAACTTTTGAATGTCACTGAGGATAATTCCCTTGGTCTCACCCTCTCATACACTCCTAAAGCAGAAATATTTAAGGGCAAATAAAAAACAGAACAGCCATAAAATATCCATAGTTTTGACACCTGAGAATAATCTGTGACATATACATGGGGCTAGCAGGTCCTGAAGTTTGTTAAGATGCCTCTGTCTTGGGCTTCATGTCAGGCAACAGTTTAATACTCTTGCCAAAAGTTGGTGATGCTGATATTGGAAGAATATCAAGTATGATCAGTGACACAAGTCATCTGAACCCACTAAAGAGGCCACAAATGCTTGGATTCTCAAATCCACACATATTCTCTGGAAAATAACAGGAGCATCACAGACACTACTAGTTTCAGCATATACATCTTTCCTAATACATTCTTGATCCCCCTGGGACTAATCAAATCTGGCCTCAAGAATCATTATAGATTTATTCTTTTAATATCCATAAAATGCTCATTGTCCTGTATCAGCCACATACATAATGACTCCTACAGAACATTACAGTGCCACATACTGAGATAGTATTTATTGTTTTGTGTTAATTTCCTTACATGTATTTATCACAGACTGATACAAAAAAAGCTGTCGAAAAAGTGTCAGAAATCATTGTATCTCAGAAAATTTACCTTATGTTTCTAATGATTTTCACATTCTAAAGGTTGACAATTAATCTGACCCTGAACCCAATCCAGTGAGACACTTCCTTCAAAACAGCCAGAACTACTTCCACCCAAGTTGTGCCACTCCCTAATGACTAGCTTTCAAACATATTATCCCAAGGACCATTATTATTCAAACAAACATATTTTACTCCCTGTTCCCCATAGTCTTGAGCCATATCATAATGCAAATAAAAATACACATATTCTCAATTCCAAAGTCCAGATTATCCATAGCAGTTAAAAAGTTCATGGTTCAAATCCTCTTCTGAGACTCATGCAATGTCTTAACTGTAACTGCCTTTACATTCAAAATCAATAAGCAGCTTGTAAACTCCCAACATACAAGAGAACAGGATATACAGTTCCATTATAAAGGAGATGAAAGGGGATAATGGAAAAAAATTGAACAAATGCAAGACCAATAAGAGGCAGGACAAAAACTAAAGTGTTTACCTCCATGTCTGATACTGAAGCTCGCTGGAATAATGATTTTTGTCCAGGTTCTGAGACTATATATTGATTTATACATGAGTTATGAAAACTCATGTATACAGCACATAGGAAAATATTCTAAACTATTAGCATGCTTCTCTGGCATATTGGAAAAATATAAAGCTGAGCTTTACAAAGGTATTTGTGAATATTTTATATATGCAGATGAAATTGTACAGTTTTTTATGTAATATATGCTAATGAGAAATAACATGGTTAAAGAAAATTATATTTCAGAACAAATTTAAAATTCAGTTTATCTTAGCATTCTTGATTTTTGTTTTCATTTTTGAAATATAAGTAATGGATTCTCTCTTCTAACCTCTGTACTGCCTCTATTGTTACTGCTTGTGCTTATTTCACAGACAGAATATCACATCTCCAGGTTGTGTATATGGGAGCAGACCAAGCTGTGTTTTTTTGTACTAAATATTCCTCAGCCGAACAAATTGAATTTATAAAGTCATAAAGATCCTAGAGCCTTAAACTGTCAGTTAACATTGACAAACACTATCCCTTTATAGTCATCTCAAACATTTGCTGGAAAGAGCTTATACCACAACCTGGTAAGGATATCCTTAATCTTTTTCCCTTGAGTTCAGTAAATAATTCATTTCATGTCTTTGTAGTGCTGCATCATTCTCATATCTGCTCACTTGTGCTTGCTTCTGCTCTTGGGACAATGAACACATAGGCACATATTCTAATTGCCCTTTGGTCTTTAATTTGATCTGTCCTAAAGGCTAATGACTAGCATAATCACAAACACAATCCTGCTCAATTTTGGCAATCAATATTTTACCTACCCAAGAATAAAGGAAAAACAATAGTTCTGTAATTTTAACGAATTTCTGATTGGATTCCAGGCTCCTTTTCTCGGGGATTTCTCTCTAGTGAACAGAACTAAATGATTTTGACAAATGGATATTCTTTTACACTGAAATTTGAAAGTAAAAATATATCCATTTCTCTGTCCATATTTTCTTATATGCAAAGCAGGGAACAGCTTAAACTGTAGAGAATGGTATTCATGTCATTGTTTAATTGCAAAGGGAAGTAAAAACATTTTATGATAAAATTTAAGATTTACATGGAAAATATTTCAGATAAAATAGAAGAGATACATAGAAAAACACGTTAAAATTGACAATTTTCATGTAAAATTAGAGCAAAATGGTAAACATGTAAAACATTGCTAAATTAATTGATATATGAAACAGAATCATTTTATGACAGAATTGAAGATTTACATGGAATGTATTTCTTATAAAATTGTAGAAAAATGTAAAAAAACACTTGAGAATTAAAGAGTATAATGGAAAATTTTATATAGATAGAATAATGGTAGGCATTAAAGTATTCCTAAGTTGATTGAAAATGAATTATAAACATTTTCTGATAAACTTGAAGAGTTACATGAAAATTATTTCTGATAAAATTGAAGAAATACATAGAAAACATGTTAAAATTGAATATTATCATGCAAATTATACAGACAAAATGATACGCATAAAGATAATTCTAAGTTGATTCAAGGTGGAATTATGAACATTTTTAGATAAAATTGAATATTTCCATGAGAAATATTTCTGGTAAAATTCAAGAAACATATAGACAAACTCCTTAAAATTAACTATTTCATGGAGAATTTTACATGTAAAATGGTAGATGCAAAAACTCTAAATTAATTGAAGGAAGAATTAGAAACATTTGTGATAAAATCAAAGAATTACATTGAAATCATTTCTAATAACATGGAGGAAATATATAAAAATATATTAAAATTGAAGATTATCATGAAAAATAATGCAGATAAAACGGCAGACAGAAAAAAATTACTCAATTAAAAGGGGAACTATAAACATTTTCTGATAAAATTGAAGATTTACATGAGAAATATTTCTGTTAGTCTATGTCTTTTTATTGTGAAGTTGAATCCATTGTTGTTAAGAGATATTGAGGAATATTGATTGTTCCTTCCTATTATTTTTTATGTTATTTTTATATTTGTGTGGGTATCTTCTTTTGGGTTGTTGGAAGATTATTTTTTTCCTAGGGTGTACTTTCCCTCTGTGTGATTGCATTTTCCATCTATTATCCTTTGCAGGGCTGGATTTGTCGACAGATATTTTGTAAATTTGGTTTTCTCATAGAATATATTGGTTTCTCCATCTATGGTAATTGAGAGTTTTGCTAGGTATAGTAGCCTGTGCTGGAATTGATGTTCTCTTAGGATCTGTATGAGGTCTGCCCAGAATCTTCTAGCTTTCATGGTCTCTGGTGAGAAGTCTTGTGTAATTCTGATAGGTTTGATTTTATAAGTTACTTGTGTTTTTTCCCTTACTGCTTTTAATATTCTTTCTTTGTTTAGTGAATTTGTTGTTTTGATTATTATGTGCCCGGAGGACTTTTTGTTCTGGTCTAGTCTGTTTGTAGTTCTGAAGGCTTCTTGTATGTTCAACGGCATCTCTTTCTCTAGGTTAGTGAAGTTTTCTTCTATATTTTTTAGATATTCACTGGCCTATTACAGTGGAAATCTTCACTCTCATCTATACCTATAATTCTTAGGTTTGGTCTTCTCCTTGTGTCCTGGATTTCCTGGATGTTTTGGGTTACCAGCTTTATGCATATTGCATTTTCTTTGACTGTAGAGTCAATGTTTTCTATGGTATCTTCAGCACCCAAGTTTCTTTCTTCTATCTCATGTATTCTGTTTTTGATGCTTGCATATATGACTCCTGAATTCTTTCCAAGGTTTTCTATCTCCAGAGATGTCTCACTTTGTGATATCCTTATTATTTATACTCTTTGAGATCCTGAATGGTTTTGTTCTGTTCCTTCACTTGATTGTGTTTTCTTGTAATTCTTTAATGGATTTTTGCATTTCTTCTTTAAGGAATTCTGCCGGTTGACCCATGAACTCCTGCATTTCTTTAAGGGATTTTGTGTTTCCTCTGTAAGGTCTGTTACCTGGTGAGAGATATTCTTCTGTATTTCTTTAAGGGAGTTATTTAAGTCTTTCTTGAAGCCCTCTATCAGCATCATGACATACGGTTTTCTATCCAAATCTTGCCTTTCAGGTGTGTTGGGGAATAAAGGACTTGCTATGGTGAGAGAACTGGGTTCTGCCATTGCCATGTATCCTTGGTTTCTGTTGGTAGGGTTCTTGTGTGTGCCTTTTGCCATCTGGTCTTCTCTGGTGCTAGTTGGTATCATTGTCTCTGGCTGGAGTTTTTTCCCTGTGGGCCTGTAAGCATGTGCCCTTACTCCTCTGAGCTCATAAATGATAACACTGCTGGGTGATAACTCTCTCCTAGCATGTAATACACAGAAGGCTTTGGAGTTTCCCAGCTCCCCAGTGAAAATGGTAGCAGGAAGACTTCTGTCCCAGCTGCTCCACTGATCTTTTTTTTCCTTTTTTAAAATTATTTTTTATATTCTTTGTTTACATTCCAAAGGATTTCCCCTTTCTAGTTCCCCCCTCACTGTATGTCCCATAATTCCTCTCCCCCAATTCCCCAATCACCACCCCCTCCCCACCATTTCTCTGTTCTGGTACTCTCCTTCAAAACCCGATTTAGTCTTTTCCGGACCAGGGTCATCTCCATCCTTTGCTTGGGAATCTTTTGCTTAGCTAATTGTGTCTTGATTATTCAGAGCTTCTGGGCTAATTAATATCCACTTATCAGTGATTGCAATTCATGTGTATTCTTTTGTGATTGGGTTGCCTCACTTAGGATGATATTTTCCAGATCCAACCATTTGCCTAAAAATTGCATGAATTCATTATTTTTAATTGCTGAGTAGTATTCCATTGTATAAATATACCACATTTTCTGTATCCATTCCTCTGTTGAGGGACATCTGGGTTCTTTCCAGCTTCTGGCTTTTATAAATAAGGCTGCTACAAACATAGTGGAACATGTGTCTTTATTGCATGCAGGGGAATCCTCTGGGTATATGCCCAGGAGTGGTCTGACAGGGTCCTTTGGAAGTGTCATGCCCAATTTTCTGAGGAACCGCCATACTGATTTCCAGAGCAGGTGTACCATCTTGCAATCCCACCAACAATGGATGAGTGATCCTCTTTCTCCATATCCTCTCCAGCACCTGTTGTCTCTTGAGTTTTTAATCTTAGCCATTCTGACTGGTGTGAGGTGAAATCTCAGGGTTGTTTTGATTTGCATTTCCCTGATGACTAATGATGTTGAACATCTCTTGAGGTGCTTCTCAGCCATCTGAATTTCTTCAGGTGAAAATTCCTTGTTTAGCTCTGTACCCCATTTTTAATAGGGTTATTTGGTTCTTTGGGGTATAACTTCTTGAGTTATTTGTATATATTGGATATTAGCCCTTTGTTGGATGTGGGGGATGCAGGGATGTTACAATATACAGAGATCCATCAATGTAATCTACTAAATAAACAAACTAAAAGAAAAAAAACACATGGTCAGCACAGTAGATGCAGAAAAAGCATTTGACAGAATTCAGCATTCTTTCATGTTGAAAGTCCTGGAAATAACAGGAACTCAAGGCCCATACCTAAACATAGTAAAAGCAATATGCAGCAAACCAGTAGGTAGCCAACATCAAAATAATGGAGAGAGTCATGAAGCAATCACACTAAAATCAGCGACTAGACAAGGCTGCCCTCTCTCTCCATGTCTTTTCAATATAGTACTTGAAGTTCTAGAGAGAGCAATTGAACAACATAGGGAAGTCAAAGGGATGCAAATGGAAAGGAAGAAGTTAAACTATCATTGTTTGCAGATGATATGATAGTATATGTAAGTGGCCCAAGGGATTCCACCAGAGAACTACTACAGCTGATAAACAACTTCAGTGAAGTGGCTGGTTGTAAAATCAACTCTGGCGGATCACAAGCCTTCCTGTACTCAAAGGACAAGCAGGATGAGGAAGAAATTAGGGAAATAACACCCTTCACAGTATCTACAAACAATATAAGGTATCTTGGCATGACTCTAACCAGAGAGGTGAAAGATCAGTATGACAGGAACTTCAAGTCCTTGAAGGAAGAAATCGAAGAGGACCTCAGGAAATGGAAAAATATTTCATGCTCTTGGATTGGCAGGATCAGTATTGTAAGGGTGGCCATCTTGCCAAGAGCAATCTACAGGTTTGGTGCAACCCCCATCAAAATCCCAAGTGAATTCTTCATAGATCTAGAACAAGCAATTCTCAAATTCATTTGGAGTAACAAAAAACCCAGGACAGCTAAAACTATTCTCAACAATAAAAGGACTTCAGGGGAAATCAATATCCCCGACCTCAAGCAGTACTGCAGAGCTATTGTGTTAAAAACTGCATGGTATTGGTACAGCGACAGGCAAGTACATCAATGGAATAGAATTGAAGATCCAGAAATGAACCCACAGAGTTATGGTCACTTGATCTTTGACAAAGTAGCTACAACCATCCAGTGGAAAAAAAGATAGCCTTTTCAACAAATGGTGCTGGTTCAACTGGAGGTCAACATGCAGAAGAATGTGAATTGACCCATACTTATCTCCTTGTACTAAGATCAACTCCAAGTGAATCAAGGACCTCCACATAAAACCAGACACACTGAAACCAATAGAAAAGAAACTAGGGAAGATCATGGAGGACATGGGCACAGGGGGGAATTTCCTGAACAGAACACCAATAGCTTATGCTTTAAGATCAAGAATTGACTAATGGGACCTGTTAAAATCCCTCCACTGATCTTGTGTCATGTGTGCTCCTAGCTGTTCCCCTTCAGACAGAAGGTGGCGATCTCACCTCTGTGCTGAGAAGTGGAAGCATTGCTAGATCACTCTCTTCTGGAGGGCTCTGTACAGAAGGCTGTGGAGTCTCCTGGTTCCATGGTGCCAATGGCGGTAGGAAGACTATTCGTTTCATCTTTAACACAAAAAGATCCTGCCTTGATAGGCATTTCTACGAAAATCAACAGTGATATAAACCTTGCATACCTGTCCCAGGACTTACAGAATTTTTCAAACTGTTCATTGATTGTGTGTGAATGGCACATAATGCACCCAGTCCCACTCATCTCCCTGTCCCTACATTTCAGGAGTCTGCCCTTCCAACCTCCAAACAAACCAAATCAAACCACACCAAACCAAACCAAAACAACAATATTTAAAATCTTTGTAATTTTATGAGGTCCCATTTGTCCTTTCTTTCTTTCTTTCTTTCTTTCTTTCTTTCTTTCTTTCTTTCTTTCTTTCTTTCTTTTTTTGAGACAGGGTTTCTCTGTGTAGTCCCAGCTGTCCTGAAACTCACTCTGTAGAGCAGGCTGGCCTCGAACTCAGAAATCTGCCTGCTTCTGCCTCATGAGTGCTGGGATTATAGGCGTGGGCCACCACTGTCTGGCTCCATTTTTCCATTCCTGATCTTAGAGAATAAGCTATTGGTGTTCTGTTCAGAAACTTTTCCCCTCTGCCCATGTCCTCAAGGGTTTCCCTCATTTTCTTTTCTATTAGTTTCAGTGTGTCTGGTTTTATGTGGAGGTCCTTGATCCACTAGAAGTTGATGTTATCCCAAATGAATTTTCAAAATTCGTTGCTCTTTCTAACTCTATGAAGAATTTAGTTGTAATTTTGATGGGGTTTACTTTGAATTTCTAGATTGCTTTCTGCAAGATGGTCATTTTTATTTTATTAATCCTGACAATTCATGAGCATAGGAGATCTTCCCTTCTGATATCTTCGATTTCTCTTTTCAGAGACCTGAAGTTCTTATCATACAAATCTTTCACTTGCTTGATTAGAGTCACAGCAAGGCATTTTATATTAATGGTGACTATTGGGAAGGGTATTGTTTCCCTAATTTCTTCCTCAGCCTGTTTTTCCTTTTAGTACAGGAAAGCTATCGATTTTTTGATTTAATTGTATATCCAGTCACTTTACTGTAGTTGTTTATCAGATTTAGGAGTTCTCTGGTAGAATTTTTGTGGTCTCTTAATTATACTATCATATCATCTGCAAATAATGATATTTTGCCATCTTTCTTTCCAATTCAAATCTTTTTGACCTCCTTTTATTTTCTAATTGCTCTGGCTGGGAATTTGCATACCATATTTAATAGTGGGAAACCTTTTCTAATCCCTGATTTTAGTGGGATAGCTTCAAGTTTCTCTACTGTTATTTTGATGTTGGGTACTGGTTTTCTGTATAGTGATTTTACTTTGTGCAGGTCAGAGCCTTGAGTTTCTGATATTTCCAAGACTTTTACCATGAATGGCTATTGAACTTATTCAAATGATTTCTCAGCATCCAGTGAGATGATCATGGCTAGTGTCCAATATATGTATAAAGAATTCATGTGCTTTGGCTCCAGCGAATCAAATAACCCTATTAAAATATGGTGTACAGAATTAAACAAGGAATTTTAAACTGAGGAATATTTAATGGCCAAGATGCACCTAAAGCACCTTAGTCATCAGGGAAATGTGTATCAAAACAGCCCTGAGATTCCAACTCAGAAAGGCTAAAGTCAAAAACTCACATGACAGAAGATGCTGGCAAGGATGTAAAGAAAGAGGTACACTCCACTTTTGGTGGGATTGCAATCTGGTACAACCACTTTGGAAATAAGTCTAGTGGTTCCCCAGAAAATTGGGAGTAGTATTACCTGAGGAACCAGTTATACCTTTCCTTGTAATATACCCAAAAGCTATTTCAATATATAGCAAGGATATGTGCTTCACTATGTTAATATCAGCCTTATTTACTGTAGCCAAATGGTAGAAAGAACCTAGATAGCCTTAAATTGAGCTACAGTTACATAAATTGGGGTACATTTATATAATGGAGTACTACTCAGATATTAGAAACAATGAATTCATGAAAATTTTAGGCAAATGGGTGGAACTAGAAAATGTCATCCAGAGTGAGTTAACCCAGTCACAAAAGAATACACATGATATGCACTCACTAATAAGTGGATATTAGCCCAAATGCTCAGAATACCTAAGATATGATTCACAGAGAAATGACTTCAAGAATGGTGATAAATTGAAAAGATCATACTCTGCTGTAAAATGGTGGATATGTTGAGAAGAAGAGTCTATCTGCTTGGAATTTCTGTAGTGACAAGTACAATAATGATAAGCTTGACATGGGAGTGGGATCTGATTTCAGCAGTATAACATTGTTACAGAGATTTACAAAAGTGGCTAAAAACTGGCCCAAAATTTTACTGCTGGTCATTTGTGTGTGTGTGTGTGTGTGTGTGTGTGTGTGTGAATGAAGACTTTAAATTACTGAAGAAGATTTCAGAGAAACTGACACTCAGTTGTTTGGGAAGAACAAATCAAGAGACAACAGCAGCACCTAGAGCATTATTGTGGATAAAGGCTTCATTTCCCTGAATGCAGGCCCACAACTATTATCTTTTTTTAAATCGAGACAAGGTTTCACTGTATAGCCCTTGCTGTCCTGGAACTCACTCTGTAGACCAGGCTGAGCACTCTGTGAGGCAGAGGCACCCAAATTTCTGAGTTTGAGGCCAGCCTGGTCCACAACCATTATTTTAATGTCTTTGACTAGGAACAGTGTGTCACCTGTCTTGACACATGTCTTTATTTCCCTAAAATTGAAAAGAGAATATTATCTTTCTTGAAGTGTGTTTTTTATTCTTGCATTTTCTATTCAACTTCTCCAGGATGAAAACAGCCCCCTAATTTTGCCCCAAGTACAAAGAAGTATCTTAGTGTACCTCCAACCCATAGTCATGGACCACCTTCAAGTCTTTCCTTTAATATGGACCTGGCCTCAGCTCAAATTCCCACATTATTGTAGAAGATCCCTGTCTTTTACCATCACCACCAACCTTTCTTTCATCCAAAAGAAAACAAGAGAGTCTATCCTTCAGGCACCTAATAGATTAGATTTACTTGTGTTTCTAATTTTGTGCATCACTGTCATTATTGGATGATCCCTGCCTAGAACAAGGTGTTTCACAGTACAGTTCAGATGCAGTTTATTGTAGATCACTATCTAAGTATGATAAGGACAGTAACTGAGTGCTGTTTGAAACTGGATGGAAAGAGCTTAAACTGTCTCTGTGACTATTGTACACTACATTCTCCTCCCTCAGGAAGGAATCCTACCTTGTTAAATTTGGTTCTTTCATTTCCCCCAACAATTTAATTTCCTTATTGGTCAGACTGTCTAGATAAATGACTTTGTACAGAATAATTCTTGAGTATGGTGAAGATGAACATTATGTTGCATTCCATTGGGGACAAACCTTGCTCCATCTTACACTGCTTGGAGAATGGAAATGTAAATGCTATAGAGAGAAAAGAGGATATTCAATATTCTTTTTTTATTTATTTAATTTTTATTTTCTATATTCTATATTTACATCCCAAAGGCTTTCCCCTTTCCCAGTTCTCCCCCCACCATATGACCCATAATTCCTCTCCCCACCAACTATTCCCCAATCATTCCCCCCCCATGATTTCTCTGTTCTGGGTCTACAAAACTGGATCCAATCTTTACAGGCCCAGGGTCCTCTCCTTTCTTCTTCTTGGGAGTCATTTGACTTGCTAATTGTACCTTGAACATATAGGGCTTCTGGGCTCATTAATATCCACTTATCAGTGATTGCATTTCATGTGTATTCTTTTGTGATTGGGTTAGCTCACTTAGGATGATATTTTCCAGATCTAACCATTTACCTACAAATTGCACGAGTTCATTATTTTTAATTGCTGAGTAGTATTCCTTTGTATAAATATGCCATATTTTCTGTATCCATTCCTCTTTCGAGGGATATCTGGGCTCCTTCCAATTTCTGGCTATTATAAACAAGGCTGCTATAAAGATAGTGGAGCATGTGTCTTTATTGTATGCAGGGGAATCCTCTGGGTATATGCCCAGGAGTGGTATGCCAGGGTACTCTGGAAGTGACATGCCCAATTTTCTGAGGAACCACCACACTGATTTCCAGAGTGGTTTTACCATTTTGCAATCCCACCAAGGTGCTGGTTCAACTAGAGATCAATATGCAGAAGAATGCGAATTGACCCACTCTTGTCTCCTTGTACTAAGATCAACTCCAAGTGGATCAAGGACCTCCACATAAAACCAGACATACTGAAACTACTAGAAAAGAAACTTGGGAAGACCCTGGAGGACATGGGCACAGGGGGAAAGTTCCTGAACAGAACACCAATAGCTTATGCTCTAAGAACAAGAATTAACAAATGGGACCTCATAAAATTACAAAGTTTCTGTAAGGCAAAGGACACTGTCAGAAGGACAAAACAGCAACCAACAACGTGGGAAATGATCTTCACCAACCCCACATCCGATAGAGGGCTAATATCCAATATATATAAAGAACTCAAGAAGTTAGACCCCAAAGAACCAAATAACCCTATTAAAAATGGGGTACAGAGCTAAACAATGAATTTTCACCAGAAGAAATGCGGATGGCCCAGAAACACCTTAAGAGATGTTCAACATCATTAGTCATCACAGAAATGCAAATCAAAACAACCCTGAGATTCCACCTCACACCAGTCAGAATGGCTAAGATTAAAAACTCAAGAGACAACAAGTGCTGGCGAGGATGTGGAGAAAGGGGTACATTCAATATTCTCGAACTTATCTTCTGGCAAGTAAAATCTAGAAGGTGTGGAGAACATCGAATAATAAGAAAACCTGTGTTAACTAAGTTGGAGAGGAAGCTTGTTAGTCACATGCAAAAAAGGACTCTGACCCTGGAGAATATTTCAAAAGTATAACAGCATTGTAGTACCAGATTCTTAGAAATTATAAAGAAAACAACAAAGAAAGCTCTTTGAACATCAACACGAAGGGTTTCCAGGAGGAAAATTTTGCAAAATTTTGGGTACACCCAAAAAAGAAAAAAAAATGACAGAAAGAAATAAGTGAATAAATGAAGACAGTAGGCAGGTTCCTGTCAGAGAAATCTAATGCTCACTTCATAAATCTGAGGAGTCACACAGGGTACTTGGCAAAGGACGTGTAGTCCAGTGTTCATAAGTAGGCCTTGGATGAACACATGGCTGCACAGGGAAATACTGACTAATGGGTGAATAATGCAGTGACCTTGAAAAAGATGGATTTGGAGGAGAACTGAATGATCTGTCTGTCTGTCTGTCTGTCTGCCTATGTATCTATCTATCTATCTATCTATCTAACATCTATCAACAGGCACAAGACACTTATATAGACCAATATGACAGAATAATAGGTCTAGAAAGGATCCATGCAACTATATTATTGACTTAATTTTTGAGATTTTATTTATTTTATGATTATGTGTGTTTTGGATATATATATATATATATATATATATATATATATATATATATATATATGTGTGTGTGTGTGTGTGTGTGTGTGTGTGTGTGTGTGTGTGTGTCATTTTCAGTAAGTTCTCACAAAGACCAAAATAAGGCATTTGCTCTCCTGAAACTGGAATTAGAGATGTTTTTTACCTGTCATATGCATACTGGTATTTGAAAACATGTACTCAGGTAAAGCAGATGTTGCTTTTATTTATTTACCCTGACCTCAGCCTCTCATGCCTGAGTTATTTTCTAGTGTTTCATTAATTAATTTATCTATGCTACAGAAAGGGTAACCCCCTGCTCCAAGCCCATCCTGGCACAGCAGGTCAGAGCATGAATAAATACATGCATACTCTCTGAGGCCAGACAGGGCTGTCCTGCCTGGGAATGGGATCAAAAGGGCAGCAGAGTCAAAGATGGCCCATGACATATTTATTAGGAGACAAACATAAAGATCAACTTCAAAATTGCTACATCTGCTTAGGGCTCTTACGTTCAGCCTATGCCTCCTATTTGGTTGGTGGTTAAATATCCAAGAACCTTCGTGGGCCCAGGATAATTTATTCTCTAGTTCATTTTGTGGACATCCCTTGTTTTGAGAAGCTGCAAGGAATGTTAATAGGGGAAACTCTAAAAGTGCTGGAGGAAAATATTGGTATATTATTCGAGAAATGAGGATGAACAAAGAGAATGTGAACAAAACTTCAGTTGATCAAATAAACAATTGGCAAGTGCAATTTCATTAAATTAAAACAAAATGTCTGTGCAACAATGTATAACAATATCTGGATGAAGACATAGCATGCAATTTGCGGGAAAATCTTGCTTAACAAGCTAGCAGTATCTGTAGTCTAAAAGATATAAAAACGTAAACAATAAAAGAAACAACCCAAAGAGAAAAGAGGCTAAAAATGGAAAAGATTATTCTCAAAGAAGAAATATTAAAATATCCAGTATATAATTTAAGTTTTTGTGATAAAATACATTATGTGGAAATTGCAAATTAAAACTACTTTTGCATCTCATTCTCAGTCTGGCCCCTATCATTAAGAAAAAACATTGCAGTAAATGGTGGGATGTTGAAAAGAGAATATTTCTTTTTTGATATTGGGAAGACTATGAACTGGAATAAGAACTATGAAGACTCATGTGGAAACAAGCATATGACTCACTCATTAAATGAGATATCAAAAGATGGAATGATCTGTGCTTTTCGATTATTCAGATTAGCATATGAAAAATAATTTCCTCCTATCAAAAGCAATCTAGAGATTCAAATCAACACACATCATAAAATTTCAAATACAATTTTTCACAGACATTGACTGGAAAATTTTTCTTTTCTTTTCTTTTTTTATATTTTCTATATTCATTGTTTACATTCCAAACACTTATCCCTTTCCCAGTTCTCCTCTCCCCATACGTCCCATAAGTCCTCTTCACTCTGCCCATTAACCAATCACCCCCCCATTTCTCTGTTCTGTAACTCCCCTACAAGAATGGATCAAGTCTTTTTGGGACCAGGGCCCTGTCCTACCTTCTTCTTGGGAATTTTTTGATTTGCTAATTGTGCCTTGAATATTCAGAGCTTCTGGGCTAATTAATATCCATTTATCAGTGATTGCATTTCATGTGTATTCTTTTGTGATTGGGTTTGATCACTTAGGATGATATTTTCCATTTACAACCATTTGCCTAAAAATTTCATGAATTCACTGTTTTTAACTGCTGAGTACCATTACATTGTATAAATATGCCACATTTTCTGTATCCATTCCTCCTTTGAGGGATATCTGGATTCATTCCAACATCTGGCTATTATAAATAAGGCTGCTATGAACATAGGGGAGCATGTGTCTTTGTTGCATGCAGGGGAATCCTCTGGGTATATGCCCAGGAATGGTATGACAGGGTCTTCTGGAAGTGCCATGCCCAATTTTCTGAGGAACTGCCAGACTGATTTCCAGAGTGGTTGTACCATCTTGCACTCCCACGAACAGTGGAGGAGTGTTCCTCTTTCTCCATATCCTTGCCAGCACCTGTTGTTTCTTGAGTTTTTAATCTTAGCCATTCTGAATGTTGTGAGGTGGAATCTCAGGGTTGCGTTGATTTGCAGTTCCCTGATGACTAATGATGTTTACAATCTCATATGGTGCTTCTCAGCCATCTGAATTTCTTCAGGTGAAAATTCATTCTTTAGCTCTGTACACATTTTTAATAGAGTTATGTGGCTCTCTGGGGTCTAACTTCTTGAGTTTTTTGTATATATTGAATATTAGCCCTCTGTGGGATGTGGGGTTGGTGAAGATCTTTTACCAATTAGCTGGTTGCTGTTTTCTCCTTCTGACAGTATCCTTTGCCTTACAAGAACTTTGTAATTTTATGGGGTCCCATTTGTCAATTCTTGATCTTAGAGCATAAGCTATAGGTGTTATTTTCAGGAAATTTCCCTCTGTGCCCTTGTCCTCCAGGGTCATCCCCAGTTGCTTTTCTATTAGTTTCAGTGTGTCTGGTTTTATGTGGAGGTCATTGATCCACTTGGAGTTGAGCTTAGTACAACGAGATAAGAGTAGATCGATTTGCATTCTTCTGCATGCTGACCTCCAGTTGAACCAGCACCATTTGTTGAAGAGGCTATCTTTTTTCCACTCAATGGTTGTAGCTCCTTTATCAAAGATGAAGTGACCATAATTCTGTGGGTTCATTTCCTGGTCTTCAATTCTATTCCATTTGTCTACTTGCCTGTCACTGTACCAATACCATGCAGTTTTTAACACAATTGCTCTGTATTACTGCTTGAGGTCAGTGATATTGATTCCCCCAGAAGTTCTTTTATTGCTGAGAATAATTTTAGCTATCCTGGGTTCTTTGTTATTCCAGATGAATTTGAGAATTGCTCTTCTAAATCTATGAAGAATTGATTTGGGATTTTGATGGGGATTGCAGTGAATCTGTAGATTGCTTTTGGCAAGATGGCCATTTTTACTATATTATTCCTGCCAATCCAAGAGCATGAAATACTTTTTCAACTTCTTAGGTCTTATTCGATTGCATTCTACAAAGACATAAAATCCCTGTCATACAGATCTTTCACTTCTTTGGTTAGAGTCAAGTGAAGTTACTTTATATTTGTGGCTATTGTGAAGGGTGTTATTTCCCTAACTTATTTTTCAGTATGCTTATCCTTTTAGTATAGGAAGGCTAGTGATTTTCTTGAGATGATTTTATAACCAGCCACTTTGCTGAAGTTGTTTATCTGCTGTAGGAGTTCTCTGGTGATTTTTTTTTTAATCACTTAAGGATACTATCATATCATCTGCAAATAGTGATAGTTTGACTTCTTCCTTTCCAATGTGTATCCCTTTGATTTCCTTATGTTGTCTAATTACTCTTGCTAGAACTTCAAGTATTATCAATATTGAAGAGATATGGAGAGAGGCAAGCCTTGTCTAGTCGCTGATTTTAGTGGGATTGCTTCAAGTTTCTCTCCATTTATTTTGATGTTGGCTACTGGTTTTTTGTATATTGCTTTTACTATGTTTAGTTATGGGCCTTGGATTCCTGTTCATTCCAAGACTTTTAGCATGAAAGGATGCTGAATTATTTCAAATGCTTTTACAGCATCTAATTAAATGTTCATGTGTTTTTTTCTTTGAGTTTGTTTATGTAGTGGATTGTTTTGCAGTATTTCCATATATTGAACCATCTCTGCAGCCCTGGGCTGAAGCCTACTTGATCATGGTGGATGATCATTTTGATGTTTTCTTGGAATTGGATGACAAGAATTTTATTTAATATTTTTGCATCAAAAGAGTCCTGAAGTACTCTTTCTTTGTTGGATCTTTGTGTGGTTTTGATATCAGCCTAATTGTGACTTCATAGAACAAGTTGAGTAGTGTTCCTTCTGTTTCTATTTTATGGAATAGTTTGAAGAGTATTGGTATTCGATCTTCTATTATATGTTTGATAGAATTCTGCACTAAATCCATCTGATCCCGTACTTTTTTGTTTCTTGGAAGACTTTCTATGACCCCTTCTATTTCTTTAGGGGTTATGGGACTGTTTAAGCTGATCTATTTGACCCTGATTTAATTTTTGTATTTGGTATATGTCTAGGAAATAGTCCATTTACTCCAGATTCTCCAGTTCCATTGAGTAAAGGCTTTTCTAGTAGGTTCTGATGATTTTTTTAATTTCCTCAGTTTCTGTTGTTATATCCCCCTTATCAATTCTAATGTTCTTAATTTGGATAATGCATCTATCTATCTATCTATCTATCTATCTATCTATCTATCTATCCATCCATCCATCCATCCATCCATCCATCCATCTATCTATCTATCTATCTATCTATCTATCTATCTATCTATCTTGTTGATTTTCACAAAGAAACAGCTCCTGGTTTTGTTGATTCTTTGTATGGTTCTCTTTGTTTCTACTTAATTGACTTCAGCCCTGAGTTTGATGATTTCCTTTCTTCTACTCCTGCTGGGTGAATTGCCTTCTTTTTGTTCCAGGGCTTTCAGATGTGCTGTTAAAACTCCTAGTGTATGCTCTCTCCAGTTCTTTTTGGAGGCACTCAGGTCTATTAGTTTTCCTCTTAGCACTGCTTTCATTGTGTCCCATAGATTTGAGTAACTTGTACCTTCATTTTCATTGATTTCTAAAAAGGTCTTTGATTTCTTTCTTTATTTCTTCCATGAGCAAGGTATCATTGAGTAAAGTATTGTTCAGTTTCCATGTATATGTGGGATTTCGGTTGTTTTTGTTGGTATTGAAGACCACTTTTACTCCATAGTGATCTGACAGGAGGCATGGGATTAGTTCAATCTTCTTATATTTGTTGAGGTCTCTCTTGTGACCAATTATTTCTTGTTTTTTTTTTTTTCAGCTTGAATCTGAGTGTATTTTTCAGCTCTCAAGCAGGGAATTTTCTACATTTAACCAAACATGACACATCTCTTAGAAACTATATCTAGTGAAAAAAATGTGAATACCAGCAAGAATCACTTGGCACAGTAAAATACCAAAATCATTCAAGCATTTCAACTCTGAAACTACGTAATCAGTGAATCACAAACAGAACAGGTAACATCATCATCAAAATATAATATTTCTAAAATAATATGTTCAATAGGGCAATCATTCAAGGCTAGTGCCAAGAACAGGATGATAAATCTTTATGGTCGTTGCTCTTAACCACTGAACTAACCTTCCAGCCCCTATGACTAATTATTGCTTAACATCTAATGCCTGAGTTTTAATAAATATTCAAAGCATAAATTTAAACTATCCTAATTCTAATTAAGGCTTTCTTTACCATATACCAAAATCCACTTCTGATGACACATGTGTAACCATATGAAATGTTATTGTTGGGAAAGATTTTACCATAATAATTTTGTAAATGATTTGAAAAGTAAATCGCTGTTTTCCCTGGAGATAAGTTCATGTTAGTGACCAGTCTCAAGGGGGGTTTGTACGCATTATTCTTGCTTAAGATAATTGTTTGGGCTACCAGGAAGCTGTAGGTAAGGAAATGAATGAAAGAAAACAAAAAAGAGAACATGAGAACTAAGGCTCAATTGTTTTCTCCTGCTGAGAGTTCTACAGACAGTTCCAGGAGACCTTTGTTTGAGGTCTAATGCCTCAGTCTGTGGAACTTATCACATAGATTCTACTTGGGTGGGTGTGGCATCTCGCCCTATTTATTTATTTATTTATTTATTTATTTATTTAATATATACTTTATTTACATTTAAAATTATTTCCCCTTTTGTGGATTCCCCTTCCCTGAATGTCCCATAAGCCTTCTTCCCTCCCCCTGTTCCCCAACCACCCTTTCCTAATCCCCTGTCCTGGTATTCCTCTATAATGCTACATATGGCTGATTTTCAAGAAGGTACCATGAGGTGCTGAGAAAAAGGTATATTCTTTTGCTTTAGGATGAAATATATAATATATATATATATATATATATATATACACATATACATATATATACACATATATATATATATGTATGTGTATATATATATATATATATATATATATAATTGGTCCAAAGCTTCAATTAGTTGCACCGTGTCTCTGTTTAGTTTTTGTTTATCTGATCGGTCCATTGGGGATAGTGGAGTGTTGAAGTCACCCACAATTATTGTGTTAGGTTCAATGTGTGCTTTGAGCTTTAGTAAAGTTTATTTTATGGATGAGTGTTCCCTTGCATTTGTACCATATATGTTCAAAATTAAGAGCTCTTCTTGGTGGATTTTTCCTTTTACCAACAAGAAGTGTCCTTCCTTGTCTCTTCTGATGACTTTAGTTTGGAAGTCCATTTAATCTGATATTAGAATGGCTACTCTGGCTTGTTTCCTTCGACCATTTGCTTGTAAAATTGTCTTCCAGTCTTTTACTCTAAGGTATGGTTGTCTTTTGTTGGTCGCGTCTATTTTGCCAGCAAGAATGACACAAGACAATCAGGATCCTTCCACAGACGTTTATTGCAGGGTTGATTGCAGAGGGGAAAGACCCAGAAAGAAGGAACGGTGCTACTTAAATAGGCCTAGGCTAGATGTTTTTCTACCTGATTGGTGCACACCACGATGCTTCATTAGTGTGCTCCAGGACTGAGCCGTGGCCCACAAAACCTCTACTTGCGCATGTGCATTAGGGCGTGGAATGGATTAAACAACAGCACAGTGCTGACTTATCACAGGAAATGGGCACCATCTTGCAATGGCGATAGTGGCTTCCTACATCTCCCCTTTATTTGTTTTATAAGAAACCAGGCCTAGGGCTGCAGATCAACCATCAGGTTCTTGTTGGGCCATCAGGGTTTTGGCAATTCATAAGTGAACTCATGACCAACACCCTCTCTTATGCAATGAGATAGTCTCTTTGAGGTGCAAGGGCTGTGGCAAACAGCACGTAACCCATCCCGATGCAATGTCCTTTCAAGGACTTGGGGTACAAGGGCTGACTTCTGCATGAGTAAAACTAATTCTTAAGCATGGACAGCCATGCTTCAGGGGAAGCACCATTTTCCAATGCAGCGAGTGCCTGGGTAATCACCACCTTGTCACGTTTTTGTTGAGCACGTAGCTTGCACAGCAACCATAGCAGAAACACTCCTCCACAGCATATTAGGGCACCAAAAAGACAAACTACCACCCACTCTTTTAGATGATTCTTGGCATTGGCAATCTAGGTTTCTAATTCGGCAGCGAAGGATACATGTACTTGGGTGGAATTCACATGGACAATGGCAATCCTCAATTCTTGTAGCAGATGATCAAATTCTCCAGACCAGTTCCCTGCAAGATGACTTAGACAAGCTCTTTGACAAATTAGAAGCATGGGTACAATTCTGATAGGCCACCGAGGTAATACATAGCCTCGTGTATCGTCATTCACACCCTAACTGAGCAACCTGCCAAAGGGTATCAACTCTTTCCTGCACCAAATCAATTCTTTGATTAAGGATCACTATGCCACCTTTTAGGTGGGCATTAACATTGGCCTGAAACTTCCTAGGTGGGAATTGCAAGACAAAAGCAGTGTCTCACAAGTCCCCACTGAGGCAACTCTGAGCCTTTCATTTACTCAACTGTAAATTATTTTCTAATCTGAGCCTATTGTCCAAGGTCAGGCCCAACACTCACCTGTCCTGCAGGGCAGTAGCCTGCAATTGGACCCCATTGTATAAGGGTTGATTAACAAAAGGAACCTGAAATATGAAGGTTCCCAGAAAAATTCTACTAGCTGTTTTTAGTAGTCATATCTACAAATTTTTGAAACAGTTCAAAAAGAACATGTTTGATATCAAATAAATTCCCAGTGAGATCTCCTTTTCAATCTTGGGTGGTTAAATTTTGCTTCTACCACTGTATCCAATAAAGCTTGTGAAAAAAGTGGCAACAGGCCTATATTGGCCACAGCTGTTTTTAATTTACTCTTGAAATCATCTTAATTGAAAAATATGAGTGAGTTAATCATAAGCCTTAGATCAGACTCCAAATTTCAGTCAATGGTACACTGGCAGTTGTTAACCATAATCCTTTCTCTTGCAGTATTAGAGCATAACCACAACTTTGGAAAGCAAAACCCAATTTTAAACAATTTATTTTCTTTAAAAATCAATGGCAAATGCATTACTTTCACATTCCAATGTACAATTTAGAAGTATCTTTAAAGGACTGTTTTTTTCTGGTTTAGGTCATGCCACGTGTTATTGTTTAAGATAACTCCAACCCTAAGTTACCAGTCTTAAACTATCTTTTTGTTACCAATGTAATAATTTTTAATCATGCCCAATAACTTTTATTCTATATTCTATAGCCAAAACATGCAAAACATATTTATACCTTTAAGACCAATCAGAACCAAAAATGAAACAACTACATGAATCTTATAAATTTGAACCAAACTATAGTTTTCTAGTTGTAATTCAAGAGAAAAAGCACTTTGTACCCAAAAAGGAGAAATAACCATCAGCCTCCTTGGCCTAGAACTTGAGCAGCTGCTGGCCCTTTTCAAAAGCAGCTTTTCTTCAGCTGTGCTTGACTCCTAGCTAATTGCAGAGCAGCTTAAATCAGCCTCTGCTGTGTAAACTGACACTGGATCAAGAGATGGACTTCCAGCAAATAAGGTTTTACCATTTTTGTTACATGAAACACAGTACATCAGTCATTCAGACAACAAAACAAAGACAGACACATGTGGACAAATTGGTGCACCAATGACAATACATAGAAAGAACACTTGTGCCCAGTACTAAGAACATCTCCATTGGGGTCCATAGAGGAAACAGGACTTCTCCACGTTTCCCCTTGTCCTCAGGAGTTTTGAAATCTATTTTCCTTTTCTCAATCTTTCCACTGTTCCTTTCTTCTTAACAAATGTTTTCAACTGCTTTATACTCCTTTTAAACTCTAATTTCTTTCCCTTTAACAGCTTCCTTAGAGCCCGAAAAATTGGATACAAAGTAGAGTTACCCATACTTTCGCTTTTCCTTTTTAGCCTCTTTACGGAGGACTTTATCACTCCTTCCTGGAGACTTGAATTGTTCCCCCTAACCTGGGACTTACCAGCCGGCTGCCCTGACTGCAAAGAGTTCTGAACTGCGTTACACAAATGCAAGTCCTTCTCAGAGCAGTTTATTCAGGGTTTTTTTCTTTGTCGCTTACCCCCATCACGTGGTTCTGGATCCTCCTCAGGAGAAACTTCTGAGGGGTCTTCGCAGGCCGTTGATGTAAAGGTTCCCGGGTTTTGGCACCAGTTGTTGGTCACTTCTATCTTGCCAGCAAGAATGACACGAGACAATCAGGATCCTTCCACAGACATTTATTGTGGGGTTGATTGCAGAGGCGAAAGACCCAGAAAGAAGGAAAGGTGCTACTTAAATAGGCCTAGGCGAGAAGTGTTTCTACCTGATTGGTGCATGCCACGATGCCTCAATAGTATGCTGCAGGACTGAGCTGTGGCCCACGAAACCTCTACTCTCGCATGAGCAGTAGGGTGCAGAGTGGAGTAAACAACAGCACAGAGCTGACTTATCACAGGAAATGGGTGCCATTTTGCAATGGCGAGAGTGGCTTCCTACAGTCTATGACACTGCGGTGTGTTTCCTGTATGCAGCATAATGTAGGGTCCTGTTTGCATATGCAGTCTGTTAGTCTATGTCTTTTTATTGGGGAACTGTGTCCATTGATGTTAACAAAGAATATAGAAAATTAAAAAAAAAACAGAAGGGAATAAACTTCACATTGGCAGAAAAAAAAAAGATATTAAGGAATAATGATTATTGTTTCCTGTCATTTTTGATGTTATTTTTTATTTTTGATAAGTTTTCTTTTTTGGGTTTGATGAAAGAAGGTTACTCTTTTGCTTTGTCTAGGTGTAGTTTCCCTCCTTGTATTGGTGTTTTCCCCCTATTATCTTTTGTAGGGCTGGGTTTGTGGAAAGATATTGTGTAAATTTGGTTTTATCATGGAATATCTTGGTTTCTTCTTCTATGGTGATTGAGAGTTTTGCTGGGTATAGTAGTTTTGACTGGCATTTGTGTTCTCTTAGAGTCTGCATGAGATCTGCCCAGAATCTTGTAGATTTCATGGTCTCTGGTGAGAAGTCTGGAGTAATTCTATTAGGTCTTCCTTTATATATTACTTGGCCTTTTTCTCTAACTGCATTTAATATTTTTTTCTTTGTTTAGTACATTTTGGATTTTGATTATTATGTGATGGCAGGTATTTCTCTTCTGGCCCAGTCTGTTTGGAGTTCTGTAGGCTGCTTGTATATTCATGGGCATCTCCCTCTTTAGGTTGGGAAGTTTTCTTCCATAATTTTGTTGAAGATATTTTCTGGCCTTTAAGTTGTAAATCTTCACTCTCTTCTAAACCTATTTACATTAGGTTTGGTCTTCTCATTGTGTCCTGGATTTTCTGGATGTTTTGGGTTACAAGCTTTTTGCATTTTGCATTTTCTTTGACTGTTGAGCCCATGGTTCCTATGGTATTTTTGGCATCTTAGATTCTTTCTTCTATCTCTTGTATTCTGCTGTTGATATTTGCATATATAGCACTTGATTTCTTCCCATGGTTTTCTTTCTCTAAAGTGGTCAGTCTCCCTTTGTGA
This sequence comes from Apodemus agrarius, assembly GCA_964023405.1. Classification (NCBI taxonomy): domain Eukaryota; kingdom Metazoa; phylum Chordata; class Mammalia; order Rodentia; family Muridae; genus Apodemus; species Apodemus agrarius. The sequence continues at coordinate 75,628,843 of OZ030007.1, read as the reverse complement.
TTTCTTAGTTTTTTCTACTTCTGTTTTTAGATCCTATATGATTTTGTTCAGATCTTTCACTTGCTTGTTTGTGTTTGCATGTAATTTGTTAAGAGATTTTTGTGTTTCCTCTTTCAAGACTTCTGCCTGTAGACCCAAGTTTTTCTGTATTTTTAAAGTCATTTTTTTCACTTTCTCCCTATTGACTTCTATCTTTTGACTCATGTTCTTATGCATTTCTTTAAATGATTTTTGTGTTTCCCTTGTAAGGGATTCTAGCTTTTGATCCATTTTCTCCTGTATTTCTTTAAGAGATTTATTTATGTTCTACCTGTGTCCCACTAACAGCATCATGACCAGTGATTTTAAATCCAAATCTTGTTTTTCTGGTGTGTTGGGGTATCCAGGAATTCCTGTTGTCAGAGAATTGGGTTCAGATGCTACCATATTGCCTTGATTTCTGTTAGTAATGTTCCTACATTTGACTTTTGCCATCTGGTTATCTCTGGTGTTAGTTGGTCTTGTTGTCACTGGCTGGTGTTTGAACCTCCCATGACACTTTAAGGATAATTCTGCTCCTCTGTTATCTGGGTTTCCCCTGGCTCAAATTGTTGATGTGCTACCCTCCTCTTCGGTGCCCTTGGAGCCCTAATCTGTCCTGCCCCAAGCAATGCTATACTTGGGTTGTCTCTATGAACCTGGTGCTGCCTGTCTGCTGCTTCAGGGAGCACAGATGGTGGATACTGCAGGGACCTTATCCAAGTGCTAGTGACTCTGCAGGGCAGAAGAAACCCCAACTGGGTTAGTACACAACCGGGTTGGCATACCAAAGGCCCACTGAGCTGCCCAGGCACTGGGTGCAGGCAAAAGCCTGACAGGTTTAGACCCAAGAGATGTTAGCCTCAGACTATGCCTGCATACCTGGCCTTGTCTCTTAATTCTCTATGGTGTCCTAGAGGCAAGATGGCAACTGCAACTGCAAGTGCTAAGCAGTGCACAGGGCAAACAACCCCTGACTGAGTTGGTGCACAACTGTGTTGGCATAGAGATGGCTCCTGAGATGCCCAGGCTCTGGGTGCAGGCAAAGGCCTAACAGGCTTGGACCATAGTGATGCTAGCCTTGGACTATGTCTGTGTACATGGTGTTGTCTGTTAGTTCTCTGTGGTTTTCTGGAGGCAAGATGGCTAGTGCCCCTGCAAGTGCTAAGTAGTCTACAGGGCAAACGACCCTCGACTGTGTTGGTACACAACTGGGTTGGTGTACAGGCAGCCTGCTGAACTGCCCAGGCCCTGGGTACAGGCAAAAGCCTGACAGGTTTAGACCCCAGCGATGTTAGCCTCAGACTATATCTGCATACCTGGCATTGCCTGTTAGTTCTCTATGGTGTCCCAGAGGCAAGATGGCTAGAGCCCCTGCAAGTGCTAGGCAGTCTGCAGGGCAAAGGACCCCCAACCGAGTTGGTGCAGGACTGGGCTGGCATACAGATGGCCCGCCAAGCTGTCCAGGCCCTGGGTGCAGGCAAAGGCCTGACAGACTTGAACCTCAGTGATGCTAGCCTCAGACTATGTCTGCATACTTGGTGTCCTGGAGGCAGGATGACGAGTTCCCCTCGATAATTTTCATTTTCATCTGGAAAGTTTCCATGATAGCTTAAATAATCCTGAACAATAAAGAGCTACTGAAGGTTTCACTATCCAGGATTTCAGGTTATACCACATAGATATATTAATAAATTCTTTATGGTACTGGAATAAAAGCAGACAAGTTGATTAATAGACTAAAATCAAATGAAAACCCCAGATGTAAATTCTTGCATCTATGGACAACTTTTTTAGTAAAAAGTCAGAAATCCCTGCTGGAATAAAAGATAATATATTTAACATATGACGTCACTCATAGAGGTTATTTCCATGTAGAAGAGTACAAATAGACACATATTTATCACCATGCATAAAACTGAAGCCAATGTGGACCAATGATCTCAACAGAAAAGAAGATATACTTAAGTTGATAAAATATGTGTTGAAGGTTAGGTTTAAATCATTTACAAATGCAAAAATGTTCTAAAGACCTGGCATATATTAAAGACAATAAAATCAATAAATAACAAGTTGGACTTCATAAAACTGAATGCTTTTGTAAAGCAAAGGACACTGTCCTTCATACAAAGGGGAATCCTAGAAATAAAATGGGAAAAGATTTTCACCAACTCCACACCTGATATAAGAATAATGTGCAAAGTACTAAAAGAAGTCAAGAAGCTATATATCAAGAAAATTAATAATCCAATTAATGAACATGGTGCATATCTACACAGATGATTTTCAATAGAAGAAACTCAAATGGCTGAGCAATAAATACACTTTCAACATCCTTATGCATCATGAAAATGCAAATTAAAATTTCTTTGAAATTTCATGTTACATCTCTCAGAATGACAAAGATATGTCAACAACACAAGTGACAGATAATGCTGTAGTATACAGAAGAAGAAGAACATTACTCCATTACCGTTGGTAGTAAAAATGTGTACATGTAACAGAAATCAAAATTGCATTTCCTTAGAGAGTTGGTGATTGAGCTATGTCAAGATTCACATATATTCCTCATAGGCCATTCTGAAAAGATTTTCCAATATATAATAAGGATGTTTACCCTACCATGTGTGTTGTGGCTTTATTTATGATGTTCTGAAAATGAGAATAACCTCATATCCTTCAAGAGTAGATAAAATGTGGTATAAATGAAAAAAAGAAGGAACAGATCAGTTGGGCTGCCAACATGGTGAGCAGCGCGGGGGAGAGCAGCACAGCAGCGGGCTCCCAGCAGGGTGATTGTGGGAGCTTGGGCTCTTGTGCGAGGTCAGGAGACTGTGGGATCTCGGGCACTGGTGTTAGGTCTGGAGCCAGCAGGACCTACAGGTTGGGAGAAGGCAGGCGCACAGGCCCTGCTGGCATGGCCATAAGGAAGAATGAAAATGATTGGAAAGGATTTGAGCAAAAGGAGGTTGATTACAGTGGATTAAGAGGACAAGCACTTCCTGCTTCAGTAACAGTTACAGAAAGCCAGGAGCCAGCAATGCCTAGTGGTACATATAGGCCTCCTGGTGCAAGGCTAACCACAACAAGAAAAACGCCACAAGGACCACCAGAAACATACAGTGACACACACTTCCCATCCCTGCAGTCCACTGCCAAGCTTGTAGAGAGCCACAACAGGTTCTTGAAGTGAATATTACCTGAAGTTAAATGACCACATATGGCACATCTACATTGTTTTAGGGACATGAATTTTCAAAAGTAAATAAAATTGTAAGAAATGTAAATGGCATCAAATGGAAAAATTTTAGGGTGTTTTTAATGTCAATCCCAGCCTTTGGCCTCATTGAGAGCACAGCTGGTTTGAATTCAGACCTCTGCTTGGACTTGCTTCTCTGTCTGTCTTCACATGGGGCTCTGGAGAGCAGTGACTTGCCACACACATCTTTCTGTACCTGATCTAATCAGACCACTCCCCCAAAGTAAAAGGGAGGAGAAATCTTTGAATGATGAGAACATTACTTGAATGAGGAATTCTTTGCCCATGTATTATCTACTAACTGTGAAAACTTAGTGAGTCTTAGAAGGAATGTCATTATACAGCTTCTTTCTGGTTGTCTTCAAGTTGGTCCCAAAATATTCAGAAGATGGGACCTCAAAGCTTCAGTACAGTATTACATGTTTTGTGTTCGATTGAAGCCTTAAAATGGTTTGATAAGATTTTTGTATTCCCTTACTGTTTCTCCAGGATTATTCTTAGGGTCTTTCTTCCCACCACCCACTCCTTTTTAAATTTGAGGAAGAATACTTTCAAAATTTCCCTAGTGAAGAAAAAATATTTACTGATTTCATTTCTTTTCCCTTAGGAATAGCGAAATGGAGAAGAGCTTTGAAGTAGTAAGTCACAAAAATAGAGGTAGGGAGGAAGTTTCCAAAAACAGGCCCTTAAACTTCAGCTAGACAACCAGTATGCTGTGCTTTAAAATCAGAAGTACATCCACACACAGTGCAGTTAAGGAGTGGTCTTTGCTAAGCCTTCCAAGATAACTAGACCACAGCTAACCACCAAGAACAGCCATTCAGCGTTTTGATTTCTGGATCTACAGTGACTGACTGAAGACCTGAATCCAGTGACTGTCCCTGTTGCTCTATGGAAGTTCAAGAGTCATGACTGATCTTGATGTGTGTTGGATTTAGTGGTGTTTTCATTGTCTTAAATATTTTTGAATTATATTCAACAGTGTTTCCACAGTTACTCTGCGTATAAAGCCAAACCAAACCTGCAGCCAGTGGTCATTTCAAACATCTTTATGTGCAGATACTGAGCCTTTATAAGGTTGACAACCTCAGATTTGCTGCACTTAATTGTGGATTTCATGTGGATCACAACTTCCACATAAGTTTACAGCTATTAGCATCTGTGTGACCCTTGAAACCAACTCTGCTGGATTCCTGTCAGAAAGCCTTCAGAAGCCAGCCATTTGGGTTCTGATCCGATGTAAAAATGAAGAGTTAAGTGACTTTAATTAACCTGTTCTCTGCCCCATCCTAAGGAAGACTCTGTAGGCTGTGGCTGTATTAGACTTTCTGGAACAAGCTGCTGTCAGAAAAGATATGCTTGGATCATCTGTGGAGGCGTATGATTTATAATTTAAGTTTTTAGTAGTATGAGGTAACTATTTATTTAATTCAACCAAACTTGGGTCCACCAAATTGAGAGTGGGGGGTAGTTGTCTTGTTTCTTTCTTTTTTTATTTTTTATTTTTTGTGTTTTTTTTTTTTTTTGAGACAGGGTTTCTCTGTGTAGCCCTGGCTGTCCTGGAACTCACTCTGTAGACCAGACTGGCCTCGAACACAGAGATCTGCCTGCCTCTGTCTCCCAAGTGCTGGGATTAAAGGCAGGAACCACCACCGCCTGCATGTCTTGTTTCTTTGAATAACTTTTCATCCAGATAGTGCTTGTTTAGTTCGACATTAAAGCCTTGCTTTGACTTGGAGTAAGTTCTTTAAGGGTATATTGTGTGGGGAAATAGTCTGGAAATAACATTGGAATTGTGAAATGCCCCATAAATTTGCCAGTCTGCGGAGCCAGATACCCTTTGATACATGTAAAGGCCAGCAGATCTGCTCCACTCCAGGTGCTGCTCAAGCCTCCTAATCAGGTCTAAATTGAACTACTGTGGATGGAGCGTGGCCTCTGCTCAGAAGGCGAGGGTTTCATTGACCTGGCTATTAACAATTCAAAGTAACAGGAGCAAAACACCAAGTTGCTCGTGAATCTGGCATGGTTTCTGATAAATCCTTGTGTGTGCCCCAAATTTGAACATTACGGCTATTCTGTAGATCCATTCATTGTTTATCTAGCTCTTGACATTCACCTTGGGAGTCTGTTTGTGGTATTCACTTGGAGAGGCAGGGGAATAACCAGTAATACTTCTCTTGTTAGTAATTACAATTTAACAATCTAGTAGTATTTGTATCTTAGAAGAGGTTCCTGCTAAATTTCTTTCCACCTAATGAAATACTCTGTCGATTACCTACTTTTATGTCATTACAAATGGTACAGGATACATACTAAATATTGGCATATGAGTATGTTATACTATGCCAGTGCCTGGGTTTCTCTCTGTAAATGAATTTCTTTGCCAAACAGAGTTTACACTTGCTCACTACTGACAGAAATGGAACAGGTAATGGGGAAGTGTTCCCAGCTGGGGAGCATGTTTTGCAGTTCAGTGGATTATTGCAGCAGTGTGGGAAGCAGGAGGTATAGGCTAGTGTCTCCTGACCAGACCTTATGCCACTTCTGGGCAATAATGTTGGCATGATCTGAGCCAGCCAGGAGAGGGTTCTTAGTTAAAATGAAGACTTAATTTGGGCACCAGAAATCTTAACAAGTAATCTCACACCTTGAGCGGCAAACTTCCTTTAAAGTACACTTTACCCCAGCTAGACACACATACATACAAATTCTGTTTAGGGCTGTGGTTTAAGAAGTGAACAGAGACATGTGAGGTGTGTTACGGCATACTGTACTGGAACGCTGAAGACCTGCAGCAGATGTAAACTCCAAGTCTTGTTATTTTTTTTTAAGATTCTGAAATTATCAAAATGCATATGAATCAAGTTTTAATACACTGTCTGGGTAGAAGAGGCTGTCCATTGCACCATTTCTTTCTTTGGGTTCTCAGGCATGGTTCTGACAGTGTAAGAACTCTGTAACATTTAACATTGAATAAACAGTAAACCTATGGAAAAAAACAAAATGCCCAAATTTTACACATTAGGATGATCTGTTCCTTCTCAGCAGGATGAATTTGTCACTTACTGGGAAGAAGCAGGTGAACTCTTAAAGGCTTAAATGTCCACCACATGAAATATGATTCAAATTCTGCAAATAACTCTATATCAAAGTATTTGTAGAAAACATACTCCATCTTCAGTTTGGAGAAAGAATTTTAGACCTATTATTTGCATTATATAATATCTCACACTATTGTAGGCTTTGTCTTTGTCATGGCTAATCTTCAGATCAGGTATAATACTTAATTGCAGAAATGATACCTGACGTTGGTATGGATAATAGGGTGTCTGTTTTGGGATTTATTGAGAACTGGCATTCACATGCCTTTCATTGCCTTCAGTCCCTTGCTTTCTAAATGTACCAAGTTGAAGAAATCCATTCAGGATTCTGATATAGGGACTTGTTCTCTAATATGTCTGGTGACAGAATCTCTTAAATGCACTGGATAGGATAGAGAATTAACTTTTAAACCTAACCTATTTAATGTTTTATAAAGTTGTGGGGACAAGATCAGATACAGCAAAGGTAACTATGCGTATAGTAACTACTAGGAATAGCCTTTACGATAAGGCCACGATCGTCAGCTTCCATTTCATTCATACCAAGGGAACATTGAGGCAAATTCTTAGAGAGGGACGTCTCCTCATCACTAACTTGTTATTGCATCAGATTTTTTAATCCATATTCCTGCTTAACTCCTGGTCATGGCCTGGAACTTGACCCTCATCTTCCCCATCTTCTGAACCTTCACAATACTTGACTAAGCACATCTGATTCAGGTCTCTCTAAGTGAATATTCTTCTTTATGGGAAAAGTTCTGAGCTCAGAAATACAAGATGTTTACATGAATATAATGCAACTAATGCATTGCAGAAAATCAACAAAAAATAAATCCAGATACAGATTTATTTTTTGCTTCAAAGTCAAATATTTACACCAAAGGCAATGTGTAAAGTGTTATTCTAAAAATGGTTCGTGGATGTTATAAGTGCTTCTGAAGTGGAATTATGTCGGCATTTTATGGCCAGCCTTCATAATAAATTCTCCACATCTGGATGTTTATCATATAAATCTTAAAACTTTATGATTTGAGGAAAAAGTACACGTGAGCTGACCAAATTCTTCATTTTAAAATGCAGATATTTTAGAATGTCTTGAATGTTGTGAGAGGGCAAAAACAAAAGGCTTTTTGACAAGAACCTGACATTTCAAACATTTTTTAATAAGAACTTTTTGATTGCTTGTAGGTAATCCTCCTCTTTAATTAAAAACCCTTTATGTGTGTAAGAATGATGCTTTTCTCCCTAGAATATACAGTCATAATTATTAAGTTATTAGAATAAAATTCCTCCATCAGGGCATAAATGGGTTTAGGGTAACTATAATTATTTGTCTAGATTAATTCACAAGAAAGCTTTAGTCCATAATTGCAATCATGACTCATGGAGAGTAATTGATTAATTATAACATTGCTTAATATACTGTTTTGATTCAATGTGCTGTTAATAATGACTACATGTTGTCATGCATGACTTAAGAAAGTTCCTGTACCCACAATGTATAATAAATTATTCATAACGATCACTATGTTTCTCTAGCATATTAGAAAATGCCATGAATCTGACCTGTGAAAATATCTTTGATAATACTTTACATAAATAGTTGAAAATAAAATATTTTATTTTGTTCATTTAATATATGCTAATGAGAAAGAAAATTGCCTTAGGAAAAATATGTTCCAAGAGAAATTTCAAATTTTCTTGATAAACTTGTTTTTTACCATTCTGGAGAACTGTTTCTATTTTTGGAACATTCTGAATGTATATTCTCTTCTAAACTATGTGATTCCTGAATTTTTAATGCTCATATTTATTTCACAAGTGAAAGATAGGATCTCAAGGCTGAATACATGGTTGCCAATCAAGTTGCATTTTGTACTGATTACTGCTACCCAGCTGAATAATTAGACTCAGGAAATTAATTCATTCTAGGTCTTGCAGGCAGATATTCTAATATATTATCTGTTTTTCATACATATGTTTAAGTGTATACCAATTGGCAGACTCAAAATCATAATCCCAATGATTTTCTGCAAACAAAAATTTGCAAACCCAAGAATAATGTCAAAATCCATAGTTCTAGAAAGCCAGAAATACCTGGATTTGTTTAATGGAGAGAAGGAACTGATATGTGATGAATGAATATTAGTAGAGTATGGAATTTAGCAGGCAAAATTATTCCTACATCTCTGTCCATACTTTCTCAAATATGATATGGTTAATGGTCCAAATTGAAGAGACTGGCATTAATGTTATATAAAATACAATATTGCCTTAACTCTGTAAGTATTTCTAAGAAAATCAATACTTATGTTAGCCTCCATACCTGTCTCATAAGATCCAACATATTCTAAACTTTTTTTGTTAATTCTAGGTGAATTACACCGGATGGACTGAATCCCATCCATCTCCTTGCCCCTCCATGAACATCTTCTATCTTTGCAGCCTCCACCACAAATACAAATATAAATTGAAATAAAAAGTAAGAAAATTAAAAAAAATAAAAGCTTGGTATGTTACACAATATAATTGTTTTGTCCCAATAACCTTAATATGTTTTCAAATGTTCATTTCAATCAGTCACTGGTCTTGATGCAGACCTTTGAGAATGTACACTTTCATTACAAGTTGGTCAGTGGGATTCCTCTCAGATGTTCTTCTGTTGCATTTTGTCAAAAAAAAAAGATCAAACAAACTAAATTTATGAATCACCAAAACAGGTCCTGTCACATGTTCCATCAGTTCATAGATAAGGTAGAGGTTGGGCTTGGCAACTCAAATCCAAGGATTTGGGTCTGGATGGTAGTGACTTTGTCAGCCCTGCAACAGCTCTCTTGAACTTGTGCCACCAGTGCATCTCCTGGTTTGTCCAGGTGAGGGTCAGGGCAGTTACCCTACCTGCAGCTGTTGGCTTAAGAGGGACTGTCTCTTTTAAGCTCATGTTATAAGTGCTCTTCTTCTTGTATGCCTTCAGGCCAGCTGTCTCAAACCCAAGCTAGGGAAATTTCAGAGCCACTTCCCTGGTATTGTAGTAAGTATTTCACAGGGCCAGGTCTACTGCACCACCCTAGTGACTTGTGTGGCTCTCTGTGCATAATACTATAGCGAACTATGTGTGATGGCAGCTCTAACTCTCTCATGTCTTTGGGAATTAGCTCTCCTAAACTACTCAGGCAAGAGTAGGACCAGCAGTTCAAAGTGCTTCAGTCTGTGATGAGTGGGGCCAGTTCTGAGCCACCATCTGAATTCAGCATGGTACTAGGCAAGAGACCAGACTAGTGATAACTACATAAACTTTAAATGGCAATATTGACCACAGACATTGACATCGTCCTCTACCAATACAGGGCTATTGACACAGTTATGAATCTTAGGAACATGAGTTACAAGACATTATCATGTCCTCTAGAAGTAGCACAAGCTAAAGAGATCAGGCTTTTCCTCAACATCCTTTGGTTTCCAGTTCTACTTTCCTTCATCCAGCACAAACTATTCCTGCTTCTCTTCCTCTTTAATCTCTCTACCATATGCTTCCTAGTCAATTGTCTTTTGCTTTCTTACTCCATTTTTGGATGGCTGATGGCATACTTCCAACAAATTTTCAGTGCTTTCATTTTGCCTACAAAGCTGGAATGCTTTGTAACTACAGGTCAAGACATTGTAGCACACCAACCCTGCATCATTGAACCTCTATTTATGAAAATTAAAATGGAAATTAGAGGGCTTAGATTATAGGACATGGTAACTATGATCATCTATAGTATTATCCACATCAAATTTTGATTGTTCCTAAATAATATCCTTTCTCCTAATAATTCATTTTGTATTAGGTAAAGACATTACCATTGCAAAATCCTATTTCATAATATGCTCTGAATTCATGATTTGTAGATTGCGTTTGCTAAGGTATATGTAAAATGTGTTTGAGTTATTATAGAATCAGGACATCATCTGTATTCATTGTCTCAAATTTAATTTCTTTTATTATCTACTCTGCAGCCTTTCATGGTAACTGCATATATAAAGTTGGGAAGAGCAGGACATGTTAGCATGTTAGCAGTCTGTAAGGCAAGATCTGATTTCAAACCATAGGTACATCATCTGAAAAAATCAAAATCATGGTCTAGCTCACAAAAACATGTTTATGGATGCATCACCATTAGGTTATCAAGATCCAAAAATGGATATGAAGCTGCCCTAAGCAGTAAGTTCTCCCCCAAGTCCTCCATATTCCAGTTACCAATCAACCCACCTCGATACAATGATCAGGAATCATTTGGTTAGTTTCCCTCCCTATATCCGTTTCACCTGTCCCCAGAGTACTCATAGTCACACCTGACTGCTCTGAGTAGCTTGAGTCCTCCAGACCTACATTGTCTGACCACTTTCCCACCCTCCTACATTCATTAGACTTGCTAAAACAGAACCATAGATTTTAGATTCCTTTCCAGTAACCATTTACCCTGCATGCCCAGTGGCATTCCTCTGCATGTCTCCTGCGCATACCCAGCTGTCCTTACCAACTGGCTAGCACTCAGGCCTCCATTGTCTATCCACCACTTTGCCCACCATCATAAGAACTGCTGATCTGGAACCTTACAGATCAGTTTGACTTTTCTGCACCCATTTACTTTCCTGTATCAGTTTACCTTGCTTGCCAAGACCTTCAGGGGCTCACCCAGTTGCCGTGAGGCCAGATTTCCTCATGAGATCTGAACATTTCAGGACTATTCTCTGCCTGTCTTCAACAGACCTGAAGATATGGAACCACAGAGGCCTGATTCTTTTGCATCTATTTTCCCTGCTTTCTTAGAATTCTGGAACGCAAAGGTGCTCCGAGTAACCTTTCAGCCACCTCTCTACCTCTCACCTTCAACCTGCTTCACATCCTGTCACCAGGAGCACACTAATCTTTTGGGAAACTTGCACCATACCCTAGGTTTTATTGTGCAGCCCAAGCATATCCTCCAGACAACTGCCACCTGAGCATCATTGAAGTCAAGCCCACTCGTAATACTTGCAACAACAGAAATATCTAGTGACAACTAGATAGGTAAAAGTCCAAGAAAGAAGGAAATCAAAAAAATACTACTACAGAAAGCCTTGTATATCCTAATGCAACACAAATACAAGAACATGACATTAAATACAATCTTAAAAGGATCATATAGGTCTTTAAAGAAGGAAAGAATAGGTACTCTAAAATAAATGTAGGGAACTACTGTAAAAATATTTTAAAAAAGGAAATACATAAATCTTTTTAAGATATATTGGAAGATACAAGTACACAGGTGAAGGAAATAAATAAAAGTATTCAACACCTTAAAGTAAAAATAGAAGCAATGATGAACCTGCTAAGTTTTCCTTTAGATGGAAAACTTAAGGAAGAGAATGGGAACAATAGATATAAGGATCACCAACAGAAAATGAAATGGTATAAAGAGAATCTCCTCCATAGAAGATACATCAGTAGTATTCCATTGTGTAAATATACCACATTTTCTGTATCGATTCCTTCATTGAAGGACATCTGTGTTCTTTCCAGCTTCTGGCTATTACAAATAAGGCTGCTAGGAACATAGTGGACCGTGTGACATTACTGTATGCCAGGGAATCCTCTGGGTATATTCCCAGAAGTGGTATAGCAGGTTCCTCCGGAAGTGTCATGTCTAGTTTTCTGAGGAACTGCCAGACTGATTTCCAGAGTGGTTGTACCAACTTGCATTCCCAACACATCCTCGCCAACACCTGTTGTCTCTTGAGATTTAAATCTTAGCCATTCTGACTGATGTGAGGTGACATCTCAGGGTTGTGTTGATTTGCATTTCCCTAATCACTAATGATGATGAACAATTCTTAAGGTGCTTCTCATCCATTGAAAGTTCTTCAGGTGAAAACTCTTTGTTTAGCTCTGTACCCCATTTTAAAAGGGTTATTTAGCTCTCCGGAGTCTCACTTCTTGAGTTCTTTGTATATAATTCATATTAATCCTCTGTTCATGAAGTTCTTAGGCAAATGGCTGGAAATGATAAATATCATCCCACGTGAGGTAATCCAGTCACAAAAGAACACACATGGAATGCAGTCACTGATATGTGGATGTTATCCCAGAAGAACTGAATACCCATGACACAATTCGCATATCAAACGATTCCCAAAAAGAAGGAAGGAGAGGTCCCTGGTCCTGGAAAGGCTTCATCCAGCATTGTAGGGGAGTACTAGGACAGAGAAGAAGGAGGAGGTTGATTGCAGAATGGGCAGAGGGATGGGGTCTTATGGGACTTATGGGGAGAGGGGAACCGGGAAAAGAAAAATCATTTGGAATGTAAATAAAGAATATAGAAAATAAAATAAATAAATAAAAAATTAGATGCATCAGAAGAAATTGATACATCAGTAAAAGGACTTGATAAAATTAAAATACTTTTTCCTGACAGAAAACATCAAAGTAAACTGGGATAGGTTGAAATGATCTAACAGAATAGTAGGACTAGAAGATGGAAGAGTCCAAGCTCCAAAGCCCAGAAAATATTTTCAACAATATCATGGGATAAAAATATTCAAACCCAAAATACAGATGCCTATAAATATACATGAAGCTTATAGAACACCAATTACACTGGACCAGAAAAAAATACTCTTGTCACATAATAAGTAAAACATAAAATCTACTGAACAAAGACAGAATATTAAGTAATGCAAAGGAAAAAGACTAGCTAACATACAGTGGTCTATCTATCAAAATTATACCCAAGTTCTCTAGTGAGACTGTAAAAGCTAGGACATGCACAGATATCTTTCAACCTCTAAAAAGCATAGATGCAATCTACTGTACAAATCCACCAAAATGCTCAATCAGTTGTAGCAGAGAATACACATATTTCAAGACAGAAACAAATTTAAACAAGGTGCACAAATGAAGACTTACAGAAAATGTTAGAAGGAATCCTCAAACTCAAGGAATATAACTATACCCAAGAAAACACAAAAAATAAGTACTTCTGTAAAACAGAATCAAAACAAGGGAAACACATTCTTTGTCTCTGTTTCTCTTTTTCTGTCTCTCTGTTTCTGTCAGTCTGTCTGTCTGTATAGCCACTATACCTGAATATCAAGACAACTTATCAGCCTATATACATGTGGCCTCCTTCACTTATAATGATAATGTTGTTGCTGCCTTTCTCAATCAAAAGCAAAACAAAGTTGTAAAAAATGAGTCTCTTAAAGATGAATTTAAAAATAAAAATTAAAAATAAAATCAATAATAATAGTTTAAAATGCACCCATATTATAACTCTGATACAGAAGTAGAGGCAGGAGAAGGGGAATAGCAAAAGGAGGATAAGGAAGATGAGAAGGAAGAGGAGAAGGAAGAGAAGGAAGAGGATGAGAAGGAGGATGTAGAGGATGAGGATGAGGATGAGGATGAGGATGAGGATGAGGATGAGGATAAGGGAGCCCTTGGATTATTATGTGTTGTTCCTTATTTGTTGTATTTCACAAACTTTTAACTGGTTTGGGAAACTCAAGCAAGCACCTCTCTCTTGTCCTTTTCCAGCCCTTCTGGGAAATTGTCAGAATCAAAATAGGGATACATTGTGTGTACGCTCAGCAACACACATGACTATTTAAGTATGAAACAAGGTTATTATTTAACTCTCAATTAAATATCAAATTTTAGAAATTTTCCCTTTTTCTGCAGGTCCTTATGGTCCCTATGGGGAAGAAGCTGTTAAGTTAGAAGTCTTAAAGTGTTAAAAGTTCAACAAAGCACTATTGAATTCAATTATACAGGTCAATACTCTGTCATGGCATCAACAGAAAACATGTTCCATTTTTCAGTCTGGAGAAAGAATTTCACAGCTGCTTGCATTACCTTATTAATTTCTACCTCTATGCTATACTTCTGAATTGGTGGCTTTAGATGTACTAAGACTCAGATCAGATATAATCCTTTAATTGATAGAGACATGGCTGTATGGTGGACATAAGGGGACAGCAGTTCCAGAATTTAGAGAATACTGAGGCAGACATATGTTCCATTGCATTCAAACACTGAGCTACTAATTGGCCCATGATGAAGTACCACACTAAGGTCTCAGATGTAGGGACTGCTTCTCAAATATGGCAGAGAATGGCTTGGACTGGACAAAATAATTAACAGTTTATATTTGATATGCCATAAACATGTGTACACAATATCTGATGCAACAATGGGGACTATGCTCACAGAAACTAAAGAGAAGAGTCTTTTTGATGGTGGTGGGTTATTGTTCATGATGGCCAACTCACACAGGGCTCAAACTCTGGGAACACTTCAGTGGAATACCTGAGGTACATTCTCAACATTCCAAGACTTTTAATCTTCTCCCCTCTATGCAGTAACACTATTATTCTTTGTATCCATTTCTCTGCTTAAATCCCAGCCAAAGCTTTGACCCTCAACATTCATTTCCCCAGTCTTGACAAAGTACACATCTATGCAAGTCTTTCTGTGTAAAGATTATTCCAGCTTGGAAAAGTTCTGAGCTCACATGAATGAATGATTACACTTCGATCCATACAAGCATTCCTTCATGGAAACACACAAACACACACACACACACATACACACACCAATTCCATATATTTGAAATTTGCATTGATTCAAATAAAATACTGATAACCATGATAATGCCTATGTATAGCACCAGAAATACCTCACAAAGATTTCTAAAATAGATAGGGGTGACATTTGATGGCAAGTCAGCATAATCAAATTTTGTATATCACAATATTTAGAATGTATATGATTTAGACAAATGATCTAACCAAGTTTTTCACCTTATAATTTGGATAATTTGAATGTATTAAAGGAAAGCAGAAAGGTGATGGAGGGCCAAGAAAAGGTGTTGGCAATTATTTTAGATGTCAATTTCTACTGTATGAGTTACTTGCTTACTTATAGGTAGTCCTTCTGCTTTATCTTCAAACTGCTTGTGAGTATAAGAATTTTGATTCTTTCTCTAGAACACAGTTTTAATTTAATATCCTAAGTAATTAAAATAAATCTCAATCAGAGTATATATGGATTCTGATTAATTGCCATTATTTGCCAAGCTTAAATTATGTGGGAAATTTACTGTGTTTAGTCTGAAGCAATCAAAGCTTATTGAAGAGTAATTGATTACATATAACATTCCTCAATAAGGTATTTTGAATAAAAAATATCACTATGATTTTCATAGCACAACATGGAGAATATGCTACTCATGTTATGTCATAGATTCTGGCTTCCCTTGCCTCTGTGAAGATCACTTAAGGTCATCAAAACTGATAATGACTCTGACTACTGGTCTCATAGCCTCCAAATAATTTTACAACAATTTCATTTTATGTACAAAACTTGATACCATGTGTTTTAGACAGATTTTCTTTTCTCTGAAGAGATAGCATGGTCGTGGCAATTCTTATGAAAGACAACATTTAATCAAGGCTTGTTTACAGTTTCAGTGGCTTATTCAATTAACATCATGGCAGGAAGTACATGAGCACACAGGCAGACATGGTGAGAGGGAAGTAGCTAACTTCTACATCCAGAACGAAAGGAAGCAGAAAGAAAGAGCCAAGGCGACTGAGTTGGACTTTTGAAATCAAAACGTCCACCCATATTGGCATAATTCCTCATAAAGGATACACCTACTAATCCCTCTCAGGTAATATTACTTCCTTGTGAAAAAGCATTCAGATCAGTGAGCATTTGTGGGCCTTCTTATAGAATGTATCACACCATTTAATACTACACAACAACATATTGTTGCACACAGTACTAAACCATTAAGTGCTATTTACAAGAACAAAAAATGGGGGTGTTGAGAATGGAGTACAACTACTATGAGAATCTAGAGTGCAATAAACATTATATTTTGAATTGTTGCATAGATTAATTCACTTTTTATACTAGAGCTTTGCTATTCTAATAACTCAAAGGACCCGAGATCATCATAAACTTCTGTCTGAGGCTTTCCTCTAGCCTCTATATTTGGAGAAGGTGCAGGTTAATTTATATAAACATTTATGGTTTTGTTTCTGTCATCTAAATAGCAAAAAACTCCTTTAGGTTATCATAACACAGAATGAAAATCAGATAAATGTGAGAATCCTTAGAAGAATATTCCTTAGGAAGCTGAACAAATTTTCATACTTGCAACACATGCTCACAACTTTGTAATTATAAAAATGATGATGGTTCTGATTCAGACTATGTCTGTTAGTTAATGTTACCTTTGCCTTGCTGGCTATTTTCTTTCTTTTTTTTTTTTCTTAATGTACTTTTACTTCTCATAGGAATATATTGCTTGAACTACAACAACAACAAAAACAACAACAACAAACACAAAAACAGATATCATTTTCATCAATGAATGTAAAATATTCCCAAAGACATTTTTTACGGGTCACCATCCTGACATTTTCTTTTTTTTTCTGTTTTTTTCTTTTTTCTTTTTTTAATGTTTTATTGTATATATTCTATATTTACAATTCATTTCCCTTTTTCTGGTTCCCCACCCCCAAAGGTCCCACATGTCCTTTTCCCTCCCCCTGCTCCCGCATCCACCCCCTCCCACTTTACTGTTCTTGTACTCTCCCACAATGATGTTTTGGTCCATTCTAGCACCAGTGTCCACTCCTTTCTTCTTGTGAGACATCACTTGATATGTGATTTGTGTCTTTGGTGTTCCAAGCTTCTAGGCTAATATCCACTTATCAGTGACTGTATACCATGGGTATTCTTTTGAGACTGGGTCATCTCACTTAGTATGACGTTCTCCAGCTCCATCCATTTCTCTAAGAATTTCATGAATTCATTGTTTCTAATTGCTGAATAGTACTCCATTGTGTATATATACCACATTTTTTGTATTCATTCCTCTGTTGAGGGACATCTGGGTTCAAGGGGGCAATTTGGCAAAACCCTTTTACTTTAAAAGTTTACTATTTTTTTGCCTCCAATAGATATGTAACATTAATGAAATGCAGCGAGGCAATAAAATGGGCCTTGGGAGTTGTGACTTGATTTCAATTGAAAGGAGATGAACTCACTGACTGTAGGTTAACTGAAATGATATACCTGATCATTGTATCTCAAGAGAAAAATACTTCCTGGAATGCTGGGAAATGCCCCATACTGGTGAGCATTCCTCTGCAATAACTGTACATTTGTGGCTTTGTTAAGGAATTTGAAGGAATATATGACTTGTTCTTATTGTGACCTTTTTACCTGTACAGCCTAGGCATTACAGGAGATCTCCCTGATGACTATGATGGAAACTTTCATATGTTGGACACAACAACCATTGTTATTTTTGCAGTATTCCTTGCCCCCATAGTCAATGAAGGAATATAGTAAGACATATGAAAAATAGAATGTTTTCAGCAAATCTCCTAAGCCCATGGGCTCCAACTCTGTTCTCAGATATTTTGCACAATCCAGTGGCAATTGGGTGACCATGAGCCTGAGAACCAGATGGCTCCTGCCTCACTATAGGCCTGAGGACCTCCAGTGTGCTCATACTGTGCTCCTCCACCCCTGAGTAGTGTCCTGTAGCTTCCCTATAGCCCCTCACCTCTCTATCACCAGTGTGGTGTACACACAGTCAAAATTCCAACTTCTCATATCCACCAGTGGCCTGAGCCCTGCAGCTGAGTGGATGGGATTCCATAACCCTACATTTACTGAAGGGTCCCATGAAAGAATAGCTGTAGTGGACAAGGGAGCATCCTTGAGAGAGCCCATTGTATTACAATGCAGAAATGGTTGTATTTTGAAGCAAAACCCTAGGCTTTTCATGCCAGTATTGCTTCTTGCTACTGATGTGCCTTCTCTTATTTATCATTGTTATAGTCCTCATATATCTGGCAAGGTTTGACTGGGTATAGGAAGACCCTCATTTCCTATAATCTGGTGTAATTACTTCCTATGTAATTGCTAAGGTATAGCCCCTGAATGGAGAGGATTTCCGAGAGAAAGGATGTGTGGGACCAGTGAAAAGAACGACTCTAAGTCAAATCATGGATTCAGTCTGAAGTCCTGTGTTCGGCTTGATAAAGCTTTTCCAGTCTGTATTTGCACTAGATATTTCTCTATATTCTGCTGCTTGCTAGTCTAAAAGAGCTTTCTGTCCATACTTTTTTTCTATTTTAATAGATTTCTCTCTCCATCTTCTACTTGCTTGTGATGTGTATGTGTGTGTGTGTGTGTGTGTGTGTGTGTGTGTGTGTATGTGTGTGTGTTTATATCTGTTTCTGTTACTGTCTATCAATTCTCCAAGCAAGTCTCTCTGCTTTTTTTTTTTTTTTTGAAAAATGTCTCAGGATATCTTATCTCCTGAAGACCACAGGTCATGTCATTTATTTTACATATCGATCCAGCCATTTACTTCAGGTTTCCTTTTGATTATCTTATGGATCCTCATCCAAATTCCCAAGCACTTTAATTGTTAAGAGAAAAGAAGTACACATTGTTTCTTAATATTGCAAAAGGAATCAAAGATCTGTTGACCGTGGTTAAGCATTGACAATGAACTAGTTCAGTGGGACCCTGCCTAAATTAATATTTCTACCACACCTTGGCCCAACCTATCTTTGTGTTAGGCTGACATTGAACTCAGGAATATGCCACTGTTTGTATCTTTCTGACCAGCTGGCTCACAGTGTAGGATTCTATTCTTTAGAATTTATGAAGCCCCTCATTATTCATATTAAATCCATATATATTTCAAAATCAAGAAATTATATACATTTGAACAAATGTATTTAGAGATCTTTTCCATAGCATTAAGGGTTTTTCTGAGGTCCCAGTACTTACCATTTCACAGAGACATTGACCACAATGTAGGGTCTTGGTTTCAGGCTATCACAGAGTTATGAACATTAACAGAGAGAACATTCCTCAGAGGGATATATAATATATACATTATTATACAAACAAGCCTTAATCCCATCAGAGCCCTTGACAATTGTGGAGGCTCAAACCAGAGCACTGTCCCAGGGTAAGGAACCATGTCACAATTTCAACACCAGGGTCCAACCTGGCTAGACATCTCACAGAATCTCACATCAGGGCTCGGTCCTAGGCTCACCAACCATGTCATTCACTCCCAGCCATACCCTCACCAGGCATGGCAGGTAATAGCCAACACTATTGGGCAAATTTCCTGCTAATCAAAATGAAGATGAACTGGCACATAGTAATATTGTTTAGATGAATTAATGATGTTATAGAATTCCTGATTTGATTTAAGTATTTTTACGGAGATAGAGTAGTTAATAGAATGTTTAAGGAGATCGGTTAAATTATTTTGTCAGAAAGATATCATAAATTTAGTCATAACATTTGAATCTGCACACTGTTATATAGAATAATGAGAGCTTGTATAAGTTAGAAAAAAAAGTACAGTGAGCTATCATATATTGCAAGTATATACGTTTTACTTGGAAGAGAAAAACAGGCTTGTGATAAGATAATGATCAAAGAAAATGTTTCATTCTAGGTTTGATCCGAGTTCTTGGCTTTTGTGATCTAGGGATATTGCCATCATTTTTCATGTCAACCATTCAAATATATTGTTATAACTCCTTAAGAAATACAATGAAATAAATTCAAACAGGTAGAGGCATTAAAAGAGGACAAAAATAAAAATAAAGATATATAGGAAATACAAAAAAAGAGGTGAAAGATATTAATAAACCTGTCCAAAACTTGAAAAGATAAATAAGAGTAATAAGGAAAACACTAACCTAGTCAATTCTGGAGTTGGAAAATGTAGGAAAGAGAGTAGGAACTTCAATCAAAAGCAGCATCAACAGAATTCAGGAATTAGAAGGGAGAATCTCAGGTATAGAAGATATATTAGAAGAAATCGATATAGTGGTCAAAGATGATGTAAAAGCCAAAAATTTTCATGACAGTGCGTATCTAGAAAATTTTAGACATTATGCAAATACCAATCCTAAGAATAACATGAATAGAAAAAATTATTCCCAGATTAAAGGCTGAGAAAACATTTTCAACAAAATCATAGTAGAAATTTTCCTAACTAAAGAAAGGAATTTCTATAAATATACAAGGACTTTAGATAACACTGACTAGATTGAACTGGAAGAGAATGTCTTTATGCCACTTAATAATCAAAACATTAATTATACGGAAAAAAAACTTAAATGCTGCTAGAGAAAAATGCCAAGTAACTAATAAAGGCCCATATATTATAATTGGATCCAAATTCTCAACTGCAACTCTAGAGCTAAGAAGGATAAGGGTAGAGGTCTTGTAGACGCTAAAAGATTACAGATGTCAGGCCAGACTACTAAACTCATCAAAACACTCAATTAACATAGATGGAGTAAGCAAGATATTCCCTGACAACACTAAGTTTAAACAACACCTGTGCACAAGTCCTACAGGGGATACCAGAAGGAAAATTTCCACCTAATGAGGCTAACTACAATCAAAAAAATAAATAAGTAAAACAAGAAATAAAACCCAAAAGAAATAAAAATGTCCCCGACATTAAAACCAATAATATAATAGAAACACACAAACACAACCACCCACCAACACATACAACCCCCTCACACACAAACACCATCAACACCAAAATAACAAGAATTAATAACCATTGCTCATTAATATCATTCATCAAAAAATGGAATCCATTCGCTCATAAAAAGACACAGATTAAGAGAATGGATGTGTATAAAGTATCCTTCATTTTGGTATGTTAAAGAAAGTTATCACAGCAATGAGTGTAGTCATTACCTCAGTACAAAGGGCTGAGAAAAGGCTCTTAAATCAATCAGACACAAGAAACAAGCTGGAGTAACCATTCTCATATCTAATAAAATAGTCTTATAATAAAAAGCAGTCAGAAGAGACAGGAGGGAAGCCTTATCCTCATAAATTAAAATAAAACAACAACAACATAGATGATATCTCAGTTATGAACATCTATGCTTCAAATTCAAGGGCATCCACACTTGTAAAAGAAATATTGCTTAAGCTAAGATTACACATCTGTTCCTACACATTAATAGCAGGGACTTCAACACTCCATTCTCACCAATGGGATGGTCATCAAGGCAGAAATTAAATAAAAACAAAACTAATACAGGTTATGACTCAAATGAACCTAACAGAGAAGTATAGAATATTTGATTTAAAAACAAAACTACTTTATTCTTATTACTTCATTGAACTTTCTCCAAATTTAATCATATAATTCCTCACAAAGATGCAAACATGTGCGAGAATATTAAAATGCCCTCATGCAACTTATCAGATCAATGGATTGAAGTTGAAATGCAATAATAATGAAAATCTTACATATTAATAGAACTGCACAACTCTATTCAATGATCACTTGGTCAGGGGAAAATTATATTAAGACCTTTCACTAATACTGAGAAGAATGCGAGTTTTACTAAGTGTCCTAATAAAGAAAGGGATACAAGCACAAGGAAAGAACATCTCTTTGAAATGTGGGGAAATAGAGTCATGGGTGGAAATAGGTGGCATAAAGTTCCAGTCTCCATTTGTTCACTGAGTTCTTATATGAGTGAGCAAGCAACCATCAATCTTTGGACTTTGGACACACTTTAAATAGAATATTGCAATTTGGACAGTATTAATAATGCAGATAGTTACCTTTTCTTTCTTTGTACTGTGTATGTATTTTAATTTGCTTTGCTTTATTTATGTCTTATCATTTTGACTGAAAGCATGTGTGCAAAATCTCTCTCTCCTCTCTCTCTCTCTCTCTCCCCCTCTCTCTGTGTTTCTGTGTTTGTGTGTGTGTGTGTGTGTGTGTGTGTGTGTATTTGCGTGTGTGTTTATTGTGTGGATATGGGTGTGTATGTGATTGCCATCTATCGGTCAGAATTAGGGAATTAGAAACTTTTATTAGAATAGAGATGACTGAGCCACCATAAGTACTTAATCGGTGTCTCCTGGAAAAGCATCAAGAGTTCTTAAGAGCTGAACCAGATATCCAACCTCAATTGAAGCCTTGTCATAAATGAAGAACTCAGAATAGCAGAATGTTTGGCAAGGTCAGAGTAAGAGGGTATGCAGGAAGTTTCTCTAGAGTGTTTTCCTGTGCTTGATCCCTCCAGGAATTGTAGTGCATATAGTGATGAATATTAGTGCATATACTGACACCAGGATCATTGGCCACCAGGGAACTGGGAGAGCACTAGCTAAGGTGTTCCAGATGGGGAGTTGAAGATCTGTAGACTCTGCTACACTAATATCTAGCATTACTCTTGATAACCTCACATGCATTTCCAGCACACTTCTTCTGATACCCATTAGAACCAACAAAGTTTTATTTCTTCAATAGACCATAGATGTTTGTTTTCCTCTGCTTTTTTTTCTAGTAAGAAGCCTGCATAAGATGTACAAAACTATTTCCCTCCTGCTAAGTAATGGTAGAGAACTGGCTGGGAAGATTTGAGGGAGCATAGACTTCTCCAAGGAAGGGTTACTTTTATATGCTCTTTCCTTCACTTGCCTCAATTCTCAGCCTCTATAACTTTAAAACCATTCAAATTTTGTAAGGCCAATTGTCTTCTGACTTCTTCAAGTAAGATAGCATTTACATAGGGTCCATTTTATTAAAGAATATGTGGGATATTTCCAGACTTACTATTTGCCTTACCTTTTGCAAAAGTGATTCTTAGCACTGAATTTGGAGGGCTACCAGGAGGAAATAGGAAAGAGTTAGCATGTTCTTAGTGTGGTTAATCATGAGCACTTAGGTCTTCACTTTTATACTTTAATGGGATTCCTGTGCTAGATTTCCTATGCCTTTTCCATCTGCTCACACACTGTGCTCCCTGATCCTTTCCCCTGGACACTGTCAGTGGTAACAGCCATCTCTCTCCCAACCATTCAAGGAAGGTGCTGGGAATAAAATAGGGGTATAATTGAAGAAGCTCTGTTTCAATCATTCACCATGATCGTGTAGGCTTCATTCAAGGGAGGCAGGGATGGTTCAATATACAGACATCCATCAATGCCATCCACTATATAAAGAAACACAATGAAAAAACACATGGTCATTTCATTAGATGCTGAAAAATCTTTTGACAAAATTCAGCATCCATTCATTGTAAAAGACTTGGAATGGACAGGAATACAAGGGCATACCTAACCATAGTAAAAGCAACATACAGCAAACTGGTAGCCAACATCAAACTGAATGGAGAGAAGCACGAAGCAATCCCACTAAAATCAGGGACTAGAAAAGGCTGCCCCCTCTCTCCATATCTTTTCAATATAGTGCTTGATGTACTAGCTAGAGCAATTTGACAACATAAGGACGTCAAAAGGATACAAATTGGAAAACAAGAAGTCAAACTATCACTATTCACAGATGGTATGATAGTATACTTAGGTGGCCCAAAAAATCCACCAAAGAACTCCTACAGCTGATAACAAACTTCAGCAAGTTTGCTGGATATAAAATCAAATCAAGCAAATCAGTAGCCTTTCTATACTCAAAGGATAAGCAGGCTAAGAAAGAAATTAGGGAAATGACACCCTTCACAATAGCCACAAACAATATAAAGTATCTTGGTGTGATTCTAACCAAACAAGTGAAAGATCTGTATGACAAGAACTTCCGGTCTCTGAAAGGAAATTAATGAAGACCTCAAAAAAATGGAAAAATCTTCCATGCTCTTGGATTGGAATGATTAATATAGTTAAAATGGCCATCTAACCAAAAGCAATATACAGATTCAGTGCAATCCAGATCAAAATCCCAACTCAGTTCTTTATAGAGTTAGAGTAATTCTCAAATTCATCTGGAATAACAAAAAACCCAGGGAAACTAAAACTATTTTCAACAGTAAATGAACTTCTGAGGGAATCAGTATCCCGGACCTCAAGCAGTACTACAGGGCAATAGTATTAAAAGCTGCATAGTATTGGTATAGTGACAGGCAGGTAGATCAATGGAATAGAATTGAAAACACAGAAATGAACCCACACACCTCTGGTCAGTTGATCTTTGACAAAGGAGCTACGACCATCCAGTGGAAAAAAAAAAGATAGCCTTTTCAACAAATGGCGCTCATTCAACTGGAGGTCAGAATGCAGAAAAATGCAAATCGATCCATTCTTATCTCCTTGTACTAAGTTCAACTCCAAGTGGATCAAGAATCTCCACATAAAACCAGACACACTGAAACTAATAGGATAGAAACTGGGAAAGACTCTTGAGGACATGGGCACAGGGGAAAATTTCATGAACATAACATCAATAGCTTATTTACTAATATCAAGAATTGACAAATGAGACCTCATAACATTACTAAGTTTCTGTAAGGCAAAGGATACTGTCAAAAGGACCAAATGGAGACCAACAAACTGGAAAAAATAAAGATCTTCACCAACCCTACTTCTGATAGAGGGCTAAGATCCAATATATACAAAGAAATAAAGACGTTAGACTCCATAGAGCCACATAACACTATTAAAAAATGGGGTACAGCGCTAAACAAAGAATTTACAACTGAAGAATTTCAAATGGCTGAGAAGTACCTTAAGACAATTTCAGCATCATTAATCATTAGGGAAATGCAAATCAAACCAACCCTGAGATTTCACTTCACACCAATCAGAATGGCTAAGATCAAAAAGTTAGGAGACAGCAGGTATTGGTGAGGATGTAGAGAAAGAGGAACATTCCCCCACTGCTGGTGGGATTGCAAGCTGGTACAACCACTCTGGAAATCAGTCTGTTGGTTCCTCAGGAAACTGTGCATGACACTTCCAGAGGACCCTGTTATACCACTCCTGACCTTATACTCAGAATATTCTCTGGCATGAAATAAGGACACAAGCTCCACTATGTTCATAGCAGCCTTATTTATAATAGCCAGAAGTTGGAAAGAACCCAGATGTCCCTCAATGGAGGAATGGATACAGAAAGTGTGGTATATTTACGCAATGGAATACTACTCAGCATTTAAAAACAATGAATTCATGAAATTCGTAGGCAAATGGTTGGAAGTGAAAAATTTCATCCTATGTGAGATAACTCAATTATAAGAGTACACATGGAATGCAGTCACTGATATGTGGATATTAATTAACCCGGACACTCTGAATACTCAAGACATATTTAACATAGCAAATGATTCCCAAGAAGAAGGAAGGAGAGGGTCCTGGTCCTGGAAAGGCTTGTTCCAGTATTGTAGGGTAGTACCAGGACAGAGAAATGTGAGGGCGATGATTGGGGAATGGGCAGAGGGAAGAGGGCTTATAGGACTTATGGGGAAGGGGGAACCAGGAAAGGGGAAGGCATTTGGAATAAAAACAGAATATAGAAAATTAAAAAAAAAGAAAAAAGAAGCTCTTTTTCTAACAAACTTGCCTCCTGATTGAAAGAATTGGATATAAGTATTATTAGAAGATCCTCAAGAATGCCCTCCAATACAGTATCACCATAGCCATCGACCTGGCCTTCAAGAAGGTAGAAATAGCCATGGACAGAACCACTAAGCCAGAGTTCAAGCCTCTTTCTTTTAGCCTTACCGGTGCTAAAATATTTAACATGATAGGCATTGACATTATGTTTGTGGGCTCAGGAGTCAGGGAAATAATATCTTCCTCCACACCAGAACTCCCAGGGCTGTTGATGTCTCTTTCTAGACTTGCCCTTCCCAGAAAGCAGTGCATCAGTTGCTTCTGCCATCTCCTGTCATGGTTTAAGATCTTCATTCATTCACATAAAATGAGAAACAGCAAAACTCTGGGCTTGTTTTTAGCCACATATTGACATCTTCATAGCCACATTCCATTTCTGATGTCATTATTAATGTACTTGTTCCTGTCTATCAATATGCCTCTTGCCACTGTAGATATGCACAGTATCTAGGCTCTTCCTATGAACATAACAGTCATTTTATCCCAGGTTATGATCCACTATACCCGCCATCATTCAGGAACTCATCTTTCTCCTACTTGAACCTGTAGACAATTAACAGTCTTTCTGAGATGATTCCATGTCTGAAGTAGAATGCTGAGGATCTACTAGCGGTAAAAGAGATCCAATGAGATTAGCATCAAGAAACCCATTTCTCTGTCCATGTTTTCTCACTTTGGGTCACTTGTAACATTCTTTTTCTTCCAGATTGAGGCATTTTATATGTGAAGTACAATTTGTAATTCTTCTACATCACTCTGCATATTTTGAAGCAGAATTACATCCATTTAGGCAAAATTTATGAGGACCTTTGTGAACTCTTTTCCTGGAGGACTTATGTGGGTTGCTGCAATTAATTCATAATAATATATGCTTTCCTTCAGAAACAACATGTGTATAAAGCCAAATAAAGAAGTGGTTCAGAGTTATTCCTCTTCATGACCTATAGATATTATAGACTTATGTTGCATCCTTCTTAAAGCATTACTTTCCTCATAAAAATAATGTCAGTGTAAATTTTAACGATTTATTTATTTATTAGATGTAAGTGCACTGTAGCTGTGTTCAGACACTCCAAAAGAGGGTATAAGATGTTAGTATGGATGGTTATGAGCCACCATTTGGTTGCTGGGATTTGGACTCAGGAACTTGGAAAGAACAGTCAATGCTCTTAAGCTCTCAGCCATCTCTCTAGCCCCTGTCAGTGTAATTTACACAACTGAAAACATAAATTATGGCATGCAAGAAGCTCAGGAGTGGCACCTGTGTAATACTGATAATATAAGTAGTACTTGACTAAATTCATACAGAACAGCCATATTACATAAGGTTATCCTGCACACAAAAGGAAACACAAAGATGATTTGGGTCTCGCTTCAAATAATCTTTGCTGCTATTCTATATTTGAAAGTTCTACCTGATAAGCTAGGCAACAGCTGGACACAACAAAGCTTTGCATGTGGATTGGCCTTCCCTTCACTAATCTGGAAAAGCTATTTTATGAGTGTTGAGTGATAACAGAATGGAATATATCGTGTCTACCCAAGTTTCTTCCTCTACCATTGAAGATGTTGAGAATCTGACTATGCCTTTCATCTCAGATTATTAACTATCAGAAGGAAGATCCATTAGGCTTACCTACTGGGAACCCACAGAACCCATAGAAGCTCCTTGAATAGCTTCTGTGTCTTTTCCCTATACAATCACACTCAGGGCAGAAGTGTCAGAGGAACTCACAAGAATAGAGATTCTAGAAGATACACTTACTCTTAAGTATCCAAGGAACTCTCTGAAAACCAGGGGTTCTCTCTCTTTACACTGGGAGTTTGTTTGCTGATTGGGCATGTGCTTATTCTTCCTATGTTTTCTCTCTTCTTATCATTTTTGGAGATTTCCTTTGATCTTTTTCTGGACTTAGAAATAGAGTCTACCCAAGACTAGGGACAGAAAAATTCATGAATGTCACTGAGGATAATTCCCTTGGTCCCACTCTCTCATACACTCATATTGCAGAAATATTTAAGGGCAAAGAAAAAACAGTACAGCCATAAAATATCCATTGTTTTGACTCCTGAGAGTGATCTGTGAAATATACATGGGACAAACATGTCCAAAATTTTGTAAAGATGCCTCTATCTTGTGCTTCATGTCAGGGAACTATTTAATACTCTTGCCAAAATTTTTTTGATGCTGATATTGGGAGAATATCTACCAAGTATGACCAGTGACACAGGACATCTGTACCCACTAAAACGGCCACAGACTATTGGATTCTCAAATCCACACATATTCTCAGGTAAATAACAGGAGCATTACAGACTGGTTTCAGCTTCCTACATTTTTCCCAATAAATTCTTCATCCTTCTGGGACTAATTAAATCTGGCCTCAAGTATCATTATAGCCTCCCTCTATTGTTATCCATGTAATGCTCATTCTCCTGTGTCACTTACATACACAATGACTCCTACAGCACATCACTGAGATGGTATTTATTATCTTGAGTAAAATTTCCTTACATGTATTTATCACAGGCTTGTACAACAGAAAGCTGTTGAAGAAATATCTGAAATCATTGGGGCTCAGGAAACTTACCTCATTTTTCTATGAATATTCACATTCAAAATGTTGACAATTAATCTGACCCTAAACCCAACCCAGTGACACGCTTCCTTCAAAATTGCCAGAACTACTTTCACCCAAGTTGTGGCACACCACAATGACTAGCATTCTAACATATTATCCTGAGGACTATTACTAATCAAACAATCATATTTTACTACTTGTTCCCGATAGTCATGTAGCCATATCATAACACAAAAAGAATACACTTATTCTAACTTCCAAAGTCTAGATAATGTGTGGCAGTTAAAATGTTCAAGGTTTAAAAACTTCTGAGGCTCATGCAATGTCGTAACTGTAACTGCATGTAAATTTAAAATCAATAATTAGCCTATAAACTCCCAACATACAAGACAACAGGATATATAGTTTCATTCTAATGGAGAGCAAAGGGTACTGTGAGAAAATATTGAACAAATGCAAGACCAAAAAGAGGCAGGACAAAAAATAACGTCTATATCTTCATGTTGAACAATGAAGTTCACTTTAGATCTCCAATGCACTTTAGCTTTGTTCCTACACAACAGTTCTCTCTCTCTTGGGCTGGGTTCACATATTGTAAGCAGCTCTTCTTGGCAGGTATCCCATGGATGTAGCATCTCCAACAGCTGGGATATTCAACATAATCTAGGCTTTAATTTCAATGATTCTCACAGTGGCCTCTCTGGACCTCCATTGAGGGACATCATTGAAAATGCATGACTTCATTTTAATTTTATTTTAATTTACTAATTAATTGATTAATTTCTTTGGCATGGAGGGGGAGATTCAGTTACAATTTTTTTTTGTGTGTGTGTGTCATTGATTATAAAGAAAATATCACTTGGATAATATTGCCAAATTTTACTATGACTAGAAATTGGTCCCCTACCTTTCAAATAAAATTTTACCAGCTTACTGTTTTCAATGGTTTCTTTTGCTTGTTGATTGGGCTGATTTTTGATACTTCCTCCCAATTTATAAGCTTAGTTACCTGATGTCTTGCTTTAAAGTGACCACTTTCCTTTTGTGAGGGTACTATTTTTAAGACATTCTCTCTATGAGCACTGGAGCTGGTAGCTTTATACTTCCTGTTGCTCCTTTT
Organism: Apodemus agrarius; assembly: GCA_964023405.1. Lineage (NCBI taxonomy): Eukaryota > Metazoa > Chordata > Mammalia > Rodentia > Muridae > Apodemus > Apodemus agrarius. The sequence continues at coordinate 75,599,286 of OZ030007.1, read as the reverse complement.
CTTAATCTGTACACATTTCACATGAATCATCACTAAAAGCTTCATGATACAGCCAATACTAGGGTGTTTTTAAATCTCCTTTGCTAATGTCATTAATCTAAACCTCTTCAATTTAGTCCTAGGCTGATTTTTATATCAAGGGAAAACAGCAGTCACATTATTTGGAGAAACATTTTAATAAACATCCCTAGGACAGTCACTAATATTTTTCATCTCTAAAATTACACTGGGCCCACAAAATTCAGATTGCTCTCAGGATTGTCTTACATGTACCTACTAATATGGCCCCTGAAGCATGGCTACAATGGTTTCAATGGCTTTCCTAATTAAATGCACCAAATTTCCCATACCACCAAGCAACACGTTCAATGCTGTCACAGAAAAACCACATTTCCTAGTTCAAACTTCTATCTAAGTCAATTTTCTCTTGCTTTGAAGAGGCACCTTGAACATGGCAACTTTTATAAAGGGAAAATTTATTGTGGCTTGCTTACAGTTTCAGAGGTTTAATCCATTGTAATCATGGATGGGAACATGAAGACATACAGGTAGACATGCTGCTTGAAAAATTACAGAGATCCACATCTCCATCTTCATCTGTCAAGGAGAGAAAGAGCCTCTGGGCTTGCCTTGTGCTTTTGAAACCTCAGTGTTTGCCATAATGTCAAACTTCATCGAACAACACCACGTGCACTCCAACAAACACAGTCTACCAAATGACCTCCCCAAGTAATACTACTCTAAGATGAGCAAGCATTGCTTAGGTTAATTCAGTTGGGACAATCCAAAGTACAATGAGAAAACAGCCTGAGGAAGAGCATAGAGTGTTTTCAAAGAAGAAATCCAAAAATATCAATCAACTACTAATTCTTCTACATATAAGCTATTCTTGTGTAATTTGGTGTTCTTATGGAAATCCTAACCCTGGAAGTTAGAAGTGTTCCTAATTCTTTTTCCTACATGTGGTCTCCTTTGCAATTTAATGGGTTGTCTTGTCCATGATTGATGTGTTAGTATGTGATGGCTATATTGTAGCTTGATATGCTATGTTTGGTTGATGTCCTTTTACATCCTTCTCTTTTCTGGGGGAATGTAGGGGAGAGGGAAATTTGGGGAGATATGATGGAGGGAAAAGATGGGAAATGGGTAGGGTGGTAAAACTGAAAAATATTAACACAGAAAGCAAAATATAGTTTAAAAATTAGGATTCCTCATTTTTTCCTTGATGCCTGGCTAGAATGCAGTGTCACCATCTCCCTTAAGTTTCTTCCAGCAGAACTTCCCCACCATGGTAGACTGTACTCTGAAACTAAGACTAAACACTTTATCCTATCAGTTGCACGCTGTCATGATACTTTATCAAAGTGGTAGAAAATCTAACCAAAAACAGAGATAATTGATTACACTGTGTGTGTGTGTGTGTGTGTGTGTGTGTGTGTGTGTGTGTATTCATTCAGGTGGGTGTGATTATCTATTGACCCCACACATTTCGAAAGAACACACAGTAGGAGAACAAGAGTCTTTTGTGGAAAGGAATGTCAAGGGGATCAATATATTTTATCAACAGTTGAATTTGGGATGCCAAAGGTGGAATGGTCTAAAGGCTTAAGAGGAAGAATGATGGAAGGAAGAAGTAGCAAGAAGGTGAGAGAGGGGAAAAATTTTTAAGATCTATTTCTTCTGTCATCTGGAGTGGGAACCTCCATGGAGAACATTAGGATCTTTTATTTAAGCATATTAAAAAGCACCCATATTTGTTTTCCTCTGAAGATCATTAAGAAAAGAAAAAGACAGGAAAATTTTGTGGAAGTTAGAAATACATACCACAAGGGAAAGGTCACTCCACTGCAGGTTAAGCTCCTTGTAAACTGATGCACTTGTCTCTGTGCCTACTTTTTAGTTGACAGGATCTGAATATCAGCAGTGGCTTGAGAGACAGAGCAACCAGTTAATGAGAGTAAAATTGAGGAAAGACAAATAAATGGCTGGAACAAAAAATGAGAGTTCATTCAAGGAGTCCTTTCAGGTTGTATCAAAGATCTCACCCCTCTCTAAAACTGTCTCTGCAATTGCTTCAAGGTAAGAGATGCTTACAGGACAAGGAGATTAAATTGGGGGACAGAGGTAATACTGGTATGATTACTTTGATATATACATCAAGTCCCTGTTTGTTGCAGAAATGATTGGGGGAAAGGAAAGTACTATGGCATGAATTCTGCCCCTTTCTCAGCAGGACAACTTGGATGTTTTGAGGAATTAATTGCTAATGTATAAAAATAATCTTTAAAAAACTATGCTACAGGATGATCTTGGGGATATGTCTGTATGATTCTGGTTTTTTATTATGGCAGTTCATAATATCAGAAAGTTATAGTCCACTAGAAGATATATAGGGTATTTGACAGACTATATCAGAGACTGAATAGATGTGGACATATTGTGTCTACTTGTAGTAATGAAGTTGCTGATGTACAGATAAAACAAGTTTACTTTTTAACTCCCTATCACAATATTCAAATATCAACTGGGATGCTTTTTCCTTGTTCAGAAAGATCCATTCAGCTACCCAATGGAACAAGTCAGTTGGATTATAAAAGAATTAAGTGTTCATCTGTGTTTTTATGATTCAAATTATACAGTTCAACTCCATATCATGGCATTAGGCAGAAATATGCTCCATATGAAGGCTGGAGAAATAATTTCACAGCTGCTTCCACTGCTTTATATAACCTCTATCACTGTGTTATGCTTATGGCCTTTGGCAGTATTAATTGACTTTGTGACTTTGTCAGTAGTTGTAGGATGAACATAACAAAGCAGACCCAGCAGCACTCCTGGCAGGCATATGTGCCACTGATACTTTCTCTCTGAGCAAGCCTTGAATGTTCAAGCCCAGATAGAATCAACATATGCTGGATCAGGCATTGTAGAAAGCCATTGATAAAAAGAGAATTTCACATCTGGCTACTTTAAAGCCAATGAGATGCAAGGATGGAGCTACAAAGGTTTTCCCAGTTCCTTCACTAAATGTTTGTTTTGCCAGTGGCCCGAATCCTGGGGTCTTTGTCAGTGACTCTGCCTCTTCTTTTCCTTGACCCCCAAGGGTCTTTGTTCAGATAGCAAGCAGCAAAAAGTAACATTCTGAACAGGTATAATGCTTTAGTTGATGAAGGTAGTCCTGATCATATGTTGTTGGTCATCAATACAAGATGGCATAATTTCGTGGATTAGTTAAATTCTGATGCTGGCATGATTCTCATTCCCTTAAAACACAGACCTGCTAACTAGAATATATCATCCTGAGTGAGGTAACTCAATTACAAAAGAACACACATGGTATGCACTCATTGATAAGTAGATATTAGCTCTAAAGCTTGGAATATTCAAGTTACAATTCACAGACCATATGAAGCTTGAGAAGAAGGAAGAGCAAATTGTGGGTGTTTTGGTCTTACTTAGAAGGAGGAAGAAAATACTCATGGAAGAAAATATGGAGGCAAACCTTGGAACAGAGCCTGAAGGAAAGGCCTTCCAGAGACTGCCTCACCTGAAGATATATCATATATACAGCTACCAAACCCAGACACTATTGTGGATGCCAAGAAGTGCATGCTGACAAGAGCCTAATACAGCTGTCTCCTGAGATACTCTGCCAGAGACTGAAAAATACAGAGGTGGATGCTCACTGCCAACCATTGGACTATGCATGGGGTCCTCAATGGAGGAGTTAGAGAAAGGACTAAAGAACATGATTCGGTTTGCAACCACACAGGAAGAACAATATCAACCAACCAGATCCCCTCTAGAGCTCCAATGGACTAAATTACCTATCAATGAGTACACATGGAGGAACCCATGGCTTCAGCCACATATGTAACAGAGGTTAGCCATGTTGGGCATCAATGGGAGGAGAGGCCCTTGGTCCTGTAAAGGTCCTTCGTCCTGTGAAGACCCTTGGTTGATGCACCAGTATAGGGAAATGCAAGGACAGGGAGGTAGGAGTTGGTTAGCTAAGACACACTTTCATAGAAACAGGGGGAGGGGATGGCGAAATGGGGTTTTTGGAGGGGGGAAACTGGGAAAGGGTATAACATTTGAAATATAAATAAAGACAATGTGCAATTAAAATTAACCATAAAAAAACACAGACCTACTAATCATCAAGGTGAAGAGACCCTTTCAGTTCTCTTCTCTAGAAACTACTCAAATATGGCAGAGGATGGAAATTTGGGAATGCCTTGTACTGAAAATCAAATTACAGTTTTAAGCCTTTTATATTTAATGTGTCACAATCTTCTGGAGATTGAATTTGATTCAACTATGGAATTTTGTTCATAGTAAGTAGTGGAAAAATCTTGATGGGATATTTTTCCATAGTAGGCCAACTTCTACATGCCTGAAACTCCAGGATCACTGCAGTGAAATTCCTGAGTCATATTATCATCATCTTCAGGGACTTATCCTTCTTATTAAGCAGCCACATGATGAATCATTATGTGCATCCTTCTGTTTAACTCATGGTCATGGCATTTATGCTGACCTCCATCTTCCCAGTCTTTTGAACCTTCACATAGTCAAAGCCTATCTTACACAGTTATCTTTAAGTGAATATTTTTCCTTGTGGGAAAAGTTCTGAGCTCAGATGTATGACATGATTACACTAACATTATACAGTCATTCCATTATAAAAAATTCCAGGTACTTGAAATATTCTTTAATTCAAATTCAAGTACTAAATATCAACACAGTGTATGTATGGTTCCAGAAATGCCCATAGTTGTTTAAATTGCTTTTTAAGAGGAAACAAGGTGACATATGCTGACAAGATAGTATAATAAAATGTTGTATTCCAGGATGTTTTCAATATAGATGTAATATATTTAATAATTTAAGATAATTAAAACAAATTATCTGGTTGAGTTCTTCATTTTATACTGTAGATAATTTGAAATTCCTGAATGTTGTGGGATGATGGGAAAGGTGAAAGGTGAAGGCTTTTTAAAAGTACTTGATATTTCAATTCTTTAAATGTGAACATTTTGATTACCTATAAGTAATCCTCTGCTTTAACTAAAAATTATTTGTGAAGGTAAGTAGTTTGCAAAGGTATTTGTGAATATTTTATATATGTAGATGAAAGTGAAGCCTTTTTTATTCTTTCATGTAATATATGCTAAAGAGAAATAGCATTGTTAAAGAAAAGTATATTTCAGAACAAATTTCAAATTCAGTTTATCAGGGTATGCTTGATTTTTGATTCAAATTTTGAAATACAATTAATGGATACTTTCTTCTAGCCTCTCTACTTTCTCTATTGTTAATAGTTCTGCTTATTTCACAGATAGAATATAACAGGTCAAGGTTATTTATATGGGAGAAGATCAATCTGTGTTTTTTATAATAAATATTTGTCAGCACAACAAATTGAATTTGTAAAGTTATAAAGGTCCTAAAGCCTTAACCTTTCAGTTAGCATTGTCACCCACCATCCCTTTATAGCCATCTCAAACCTTTGCAGGAAACAGCTCATGCCTCAACCTAGTAAAGATATCCTTAATATTTTCCCCTTGAGCTCAGTAAATAATTCATTTCAGGTCTTTGCAAAGCTGCATGATTCACATGTTTGCTCACTTGTGATTGCTTCTGCTCTTGGGACAATGAATGCATATGCACATACTCTAATCTCCCTTCTGTCTTTATTTTGATCTGTCTAAAGTCTAGTGACTGGCAAAATCTCAAACATAATCTTGCTCAATTTTGACAATCAAGATTTCACCTATCCAAGAATCAAGGAAAAACTGTAGTTTTGTAATTTTAGCAAATTTCTGAATGAATCCCATACCATTTGCCTATAGGAGTTGTCTCTAGTGCACAGAACAAAATTATTTTGAAAAATAGATATTATTTTAGTCTGGAATTTTCAAGTAAAAACATACCCATGTCTTTGTACATATTTTCTCATATACAAAGCAGGCAACAGCTCAAACTGGAGAGAATCATATTCATGTCATCCTTAACAAGAATGTCATTCCTCTATAGGCATTTTTTAAGAAAATAAAAACTGATATAAGCCCTGCGTACCTGTCCCAGGAGGTACAGAATTTTTTAAATTTTTTATTGATTGTACGTGAATGGCACATTATGCACCCAGCCCCACTCATTTCTCTGTCCCTACATTTCTGGTTTCTGACTTTCCACCCTCTACACACACCAAACCAAATCAAACCAAACCAAAATAAAAATATTTAAAAATCTAATTATAAAGAAAATTTAAATATCTTACCAAGGAGGCTGTGGTGTGTCACAGTTTGAAACACAATGTGGTTTTTATGTCAACCAGAATTATTTGAAAATGTTCATTGCAATGAGTCATTGTTCTTGTTCCAGCTCTCTGGCTTTGACTACCCTATCAATACTTGCTCTTCATGAGGACTCCTCTCAGACATCATAGTGTTGTCCTATATCATGGAGATGCTGCAGCTTTAGTTCTGCAAAAATGTCCCCTTTTCATGCTCCAGCATTTCACAGTTAATATATATTTTGGAGAAGGCCAACTGAAATCTCTGTATCTGAGCCTATGCAGTAGTGATTTGGTCATCCTGCCAAGAACAATCCCGAATTTATGCCACCAGTGATTCTCCTGCTTTTTAAAAAGAGGAACTGGGACAATTCCTGTCTGTAGCTGCTACAAGATGTGACTGGTTTTTTTTATTTTCACACTATCAAGAAAGCTAATCCATTCAATTATGGCCAGCTCTCAAGTATGTCTTGGCAAGGGTTGGTGTCCACTCACTGGAGTGCCACAGGTGACAAGGACCAGGGACATTTCTCCTACCCTCATATGTGTAGGGTCTGCTTTTTCATGCTCATGCCCAGAAAGGTACAGAGCCACTCTCCCAATTGCTGCAACCAGAAAGGGGTGGAATAATCTCTCCTAAATCATACTGGTAAGAGGTAGGGCAGGCCTTCAGAGTACTGAAACTAGCTAAGGGTGTCTGCAGCTCTCCTTTTTTTATGCACTTGTAGCCAGCTTCCTTAAGTTGACCATGTAAGAGGCATGACTAACTCTTCACAGTTCCTCAACCTTTGAAGATTAGTACCATGTCTGTGCATCCCACTGACATCATTATGGGCACAAACAGCAAACCAGAACAGGGCCAACACATGGTCTTTGGTAACAACATGGGTCTCAGACATTGACACTGAACCCTGGTAATGTTGAGCCATGTACCCAAACATGGCTCTTAGTGACAACATGAGTCAAGACATCAGGACGGACCCAAGAAACAGGAGAAGATATACATATCAAGCTCTTCTTCCCACCCTTGCATCTCTAGTTTCACATCTCTTCCTTGTGTACAAACTGTCCTCCCTTCTCTTCATTTGTGTACAAACTGTCCTCCCTTCTCTTCATTTCTCAAAATCACTACCACATGCTTGATCATCATAGTGTCTTCTGCATACTTCTAGCACATAGCAGAAGGTATGGAACTAGGTCAAAAGTTTTTATATTGTTTTCCTTTGCACATAAAACTGGAATGCTATATAATTCTACAGGACAAGCCATTCTAGAACACAACACATTGCATCATGAATCTCTGCTAAGGAAAATAATAATAATGGGTTAAAGAGGGCCTAGGACACAGCAACTACTATTATTTAGAGTATTGTACACACAATATTTTGAATTGTTACAGAATAATGACTTTTCTTGAAAAGAAAATTGCTTTTTTGATAACTTAACAAGATAATGTTAAAAAGTACAGAGTATCCAAGATACAGGCCACAGAACTCAAAAAGTTCAACAAGCTGAAGTGCCCAAGTGAGAATGCCTCAGTACAACTTGGGACGGGGAATAAAGTAATCACAAATGGGGAAGGATAGAGGGACCTGGGAGGTAAAGTGGACAGGGGAGGGAGACAGTAGTGGGAGAGGGGAACATGATCTAGTATTGGGTGAGGGGAAAGGACTGAACCCTTGAGGGCCAGGAGAAAGAATGGAAACAGGCAACTTTTGGAGATAGGAAGTTGGGGGGACCCTCCAGAATAAGCCAGAGACCTGGGAGGTGAGACACTTTCAGGACTCATAGGGATGGATGATGTATGAAATAACCAACAGTAGCGAGAGGGAAATTACAGAGCCTACCTCCAGATGGAAGACAGGGCATCAAATGAGGGAGAAGGATGCCATACCACAGTCACAAATCTAACCTATAATTGTGCCCCTCTGAAAGAATTACAGATGGAAATGGAGACGAGCATGAGGTGAAGATGGGCCAACAACAGACCCAAAGTGGGATCCAGCTCACGGGGAGGACCCAAGTCCTGACACTATTACTGTGGCTATAGAGCACTTACAAAGATGGACTGTACATGACTGCAGCATACACCAGCTGATATTATACTCCCAAAGCTCAAAAAGTAGAGGATTGCTGAGTCTGTGTTCTTTCAGAGATTATGCACCTATCCCTAAAGAGACTGGAGGTTTCAGGGAGTTTAGAGGTCACGTGGGTTGGGGCATGCATACATTCTCATGGAGACAGGGAGTGGGTAGGAGGTATAGGATGTGGAACAGTCAGAGGGTAGATAGTATTTGGGTGGAATAATATATGGAGTATAAAGATAAATAAATCAATAAAAAATATACATGGGAAGGCACATAGCTCCTGCTACATATATAGTAGATGAGTGCTTATTTGGCATTGGTGGTAAGAGATGCAGAAAATAATAATAATAATAATAATAATAATAATAATAATAATGATAACGATAATGATGATGATAATGATAATGATAATGATAATTATCGAGAGAAAGAAAGAAAGAAAGAAAGAAAGAAAGAAAGAAAGAAAGAAAAGACATAATGCCATTGCTAAACGCTATTTGATATTATAGTCTGAGTTTTCAAGCTTTGGAGAAGGGGTATGCTAACTTGCTAAGGTAGAGGGAAAAGGTTTTTTTTTTAATATAATTCCAGAAGTAGGACAGCTTCTGTGTACCTTGGTACAGATGAAAATAAGATATGATCAAGGCCTTATGTTTCCTAGAAGTTCAGTGTTTGAGGTTGCAGATATAATTCCTGACCATGAACTATATGGATCTCGGTATATTTTAGGAGACAGCTTCATTTAATACCCTCACTGTTTTGTTTGTTTGGTTGGTTTGATTTTAGAAGATCAGTTGACAGGCCTTTTGTTTTGTCAAATTTATCCCTGCCTCTCCATTCTTTGATGAATAAATTGAACACTTTCTCACGCACTTACTTTACTATGTGACAGCCCCACTGTGAGAAGCTCACTTTGTTGAATGGGACAGATTTCTTGAAGTCATGAAATCTAGTATATATTTTTTTTTGATAAAATTATGTTATGATGATCCAGGAAGTTTTGATAGAATTAAGTTATGTTGCTAAAATACTCTACCTGGAAATACCCATGTGTCAAAACTAAGGGGTAGTGGCTCTCCCATAATTCTGTAATAACACTGCAAATTTTCTTAATTGAGGAAAACTGATGAAATAATTGGCAGTATGGAATAGGGAGTGATTAGTTCTTTTCGGCCTCCCTCTACAGACAGAAAAGAATCCTGAATGTGGGAAGATTGAGTGATTCTATATTCCTTTGATCCATATGAATAATCTCTACCACCCACCAGAAATTTAGCAAGAAATTAGGGTCAAAGTGGAGGACCTGATATCTGTCAGGTTGAGTAGGGATTAGGGAAACTTTGTGCTCTTACTCCTTAGGGAATTTCATGTATGTGATATAAAGTATTGAACACATTTATGATAGTTATCTATGAGACCAAATAAAGTGTCTGAGGTGCCCTTACAAACGGGATGTGATCACTAAGTTTAAACAACTTGGTTTCTACATTTTTGTTTGAGATTAGGTGGCCTCAGAATTCTTCAGAGATCTTTGAAGAATAATGAATTAAGTAAGATGTGTCACTAAGGTATGACTGCACTACAGTGATGAGGATGATACCTAATTCCTTCAACTTGGCACACAATCTATATAAGGCCTTTTAAATCAACTATACATTGAGGCATATGATTTATCTTACAAAACTTTATGTATGCTAACCATGAAACTATTGAAATAAAAATGAGAAAATCTATAGAGTATTTTCATGCCTGTTTCTGTTGGATGACAGAAATTATATTTGTTCCCAATGAAAGAAGACAACAATGCAGGGCACATATTAGGGACAAGGAATTCCTGGGGATTGTAGAAGTTGCCATTGTATTAGGTAGAAAAGCAAGACATGGATATCAGAGTTGTCACAGTTATTTAGTGCCTGAGATATGTAGGTGTTCCTAATATTTCTGAGCAAGGTGCTTACGCTTCAGAGGAAGACAGGGTGTCTGTAGTTCAGGGTGCCCCTTTTACACAATCAGGTCTCCAGTGCCTTCCAGGGCTGCTGAACTGTCTCCCAGTTTGTGTCCCTTGAACATCTGATGCTGCTGCCAAGCATTCTTGTATTAAGTGCTATGCATATACTGACATGGAGTTAAGTTTCCTTAACTCTTTATAGAGACGCTTTTGTTTTTTGACAACTGTCCTAGAGCTGAATGACAGACATGTAACCAGTGTTTCTTTACTACAGGCAGGTATAGCTTATGTTTTTAAGGCATTGCACTGAAGAAAGCAAATCACTGCTCAAATTGGAATCCTGCCAGTGGCTGTCACACTCCATACATCAATACTCACATCAATACTTTGAAGTACACCTTAATACTTGTTATTATTTTCACTTATGTGGCAAATACATAAAAAAGCCACTTAAGAAAGGATTTATTTTGTCTCACAATTCCAAGGAACAGTCTATTATTTCAAAGATGTGGTGAGAGGAAAAAGGAACATTTGGTTACTTTGTTTCTAGCCAGGCAGAAGATGAATGAATGCAAGTGATCAGCCAGGCTTTTCTTTTCTATCAAGTCCTAGCACACTAATAGGCTCCTGAATTTAGGGAGAGACTTCATACATCATTTTATCTAGTCTAGATTATCTACCACAAACTTGTATGGTCAGTGATTCTAAATTCTGTTATACCAAAGTAAAAAAAAGATTACCAACCAAATATACTGAATTTAAGCTGTATAGAATCATATTTATCTAACACATAGCAGTTAATTTATTACTCTGATTTAATTATGTCAAGGCTAACCTTCATTTTTCCTTCTATCAAATTTAGTATATGTGGTTTTATGTTAAATTTTAAACCCATTTTGGCTTAAGTTTGGTTTGTAATATAATTTTAAATCCATAACATTGCCAGTCAATAAGGATAATTAGATGTTGTAGTGAAAACCTTCTAGCTCAGAAAAGTAGAAAAAAGGATGGAGCTGGCCTTTTTCATCAGTACATATCCAAAATGAAAAGAACCTCTCCTTTTCCATGCCAAAACCCCTTCAAACTTAATGCCATCCGCTTCTGCTTCCTCTGTGTCTCTACACCTCCTCCTGACTCTCTACTGCTCTCTATAGATTTTCCATAGGTTAAATCCCTGTCAAGTAGTTGCTCCTTCTATCTCTTGGCCACTGATTGACTATACTTATTCCTTTTTTACACTAAAAAGTGTATGCTCAGGCTGAGCCATACAGGGTTTTCCAATAAATACACAATTCCAGAAAATTTTCATATGTTTTGTATATAAAAAATAATTAAAAAAAACTCTAACACATTCACTATTTATGATAATGAAACCATTTCTTCTAACCTTTCCATAATCACCAGCTTGGCCAATTTTACAATATAATTCCTGCCATTCCATATGGATGGAAGATCTTTCCATCTTCTGAGATCTTTAATTTCTTTCTCCATAGACTTGTAGCTCTTGCTATACAGATCTTTCACTTGCTTGGTTAGAGTTGCATCAACGTTTTTTATATTATTTGCGACTATTTTGAAGGGTGTCATTTATCCAGTTTCTTTCTCAGCCTGTTTATCCTTTGTGTAGAGGAAAGCTACTGATATGTTTGAGTTAATTTTCTATCCAGCCACTTTGCTGAAGTTGTTATCAGGTTTAAGTGTGCTCTGGTGCAATTTTTCGGGTCCCTTAAGTATATACTATTGTATCATCTGCAAATAGTGATATTTCTACTTCTTCCTTTCCAATTCATATCTCTTTGACCTCCTTTTGTTGTCTATTTGCTCTGACTAGGACCTTGAATACTATATTATAAAAGTAGGGAGAGAGTGGACAACTTTGTCCAGTCCCAGATATCAGTGGGATTGCTTTAAGTTTCTCCCCATTTAGTTTGATGTTCGCTACTGATTTGTATATTGCTTTTTACTATGTTTATGTATGCCTCTTGAAATCCTGATCTTTAATTTAATCATGAAGGGGTGTTGGAGTTTGTCAAATGCTTTCTTACTATCTAATGAAATGATCATGTGGTATTTTTCTTTGAGTTTCTTTCTGTAGTGGATTACATGGATGAATTTCATACATTGAACCACCTAAGAGTTAACTTTCTTTGACAGTTTGGTCTCTCAGAGTCAGGACATCAACCAAATCTTTATATAAATAAATGGAGCTTCCTTATTCATATATAGCAGATATGCAGCTTGGCCTTCATGTGGTTCCCAAATAACTGGAATAGGGGCTACCCCAAAACATTTTCCTGAGTCTGGAAAGTATTCTATACCCTGGGATGCCTTGTCTGCCCTCAGTAGGAGAGGGGATTCTCTTTTAGCCATAAAAAGTACAACGTTTCAATTGGATTTAAAAAAAAATCTTTTTAAATTTTTATCCTGCCTTTTATAAGTGGCTTTTAAATGAAAAATCCCATAATTCTCTTAAATTCATTGTTTATTTGTTTCTTTCTTTCTGTCTTTTTTAACTTTTTTTAAAATTAGATATTTGCTTTATTTGCATTTCAAATGCTGTTTTCTTTCCTTGATTTCCTGCCCCCCTGAATAGCCCCTATCCCTTCTCCCATTCCCCTGATCAACATACTCCCAATTTACTGTCCTGATATTCTCCTACACTGGGGCATTGAGCCGTCAAAGGACCAAGGCCCTCTCCTCTCAATGATGTCTGACAAGGACATTCTCTGGTACATATGCAGCTGGTGCCATAGGTCCCTCCCATGTGTACTGTTTGGTTGGTGGTTTAGCCCCTGGGAGTTCTGGGGCTACTGGTTGGTTCATATTGTTGTTCTCCCTATGGTGCTCCAAACTCCTTCAGGTTCTTTGGTCCTTTCTCTAGATCCTCCATTTCAGACCCTCTTCTCAGTCCATTGGTTGACTGTGAGCATCAACATCTGTATTAGTCAGGCACTGGCAGAGCCTATCAGGAGACAGCTATACCAGGCTCCTCTCAGCTAACACTTGGCCTGCATAATAGTGTCTGGAATTGGTAACTGTATATGGGATGGATCTCCAGGTTGGCCAGTTTCTAAGTGGCCTTTCCTTCAGTCTCTGTTATACACAGTGTTTCGGTTATATCTCCCCACGGGTATTTTGATCCGTTTTGTAAGAAGGACCAAAGTATCCACAGTTTGGTTTTCCATTTTCTTGAGCTTCATTTCATCTGTGAATTTTATCTTCTGAGATGTTGGGCTAATATCCACTTATCAGTGAGTGCATACCATGTATGTTCTTTTCTGACTGAGTTTTCTCACTCAGGACGATATTTTCTAGTTCCATCCATTTGCCTAATATTTCCATTAATTCATTGTTTTAATAGCTGTGTTGTACTCCGTTGTGTAAATGTAGCAAATTTTCTGTATCCATTCCTCTGTTGAGGGACATCTGGGTTCTTTCCAACTTCTGGCTATTATAAATAAGGCTGCTATGAACATAATGAAGCATGTGTCCTCATTACATGTTGGAGAGTCTTCTGGGTATATGTCCTATTTTCTGAGAAACCACAAAAGTGATTTCCAAAGTGGTTGTACCACTAGCAATCCCTACATCAATTTCCTCTTTCTTCACATCCTTGCAGCATCTGCTGTACCCTAAATTTTTGATATTAGTCATTATTTCTCATGTGAGGTAGAATCCCATGATTGTTTTGATTTACATTAATTGATTAATCCATTAATTTATTAATTGATTTGATTAATTTTGAATACGGATTTTGAACCTTTGTTTAGGTGCTTCTTAGCCATTTGTTATTCCTCAGTGGAAAATAATTTGTTTAGATTTGTACCCCATTTTTAAATATGGTTATTTGGTTCTTTGTAATCTAACTTCTTGAGTTCTTTGTATATATTGGATATTAGCTATCTATTGGATGTTGGATTGGTAAATATTTTTCCCAATTTGTTGGATGCCATTTTGTCCTACTAACAATGTCCTTTGTCTTACAGAAAATTTGCCATTTTATGAGGTCCCATTTGTCAATTCTTGATCTTAGAGAATAAGCTACTAGTGCTCTGTTCAGGAAACTTTCTCCTGTACCCATGTGCTCCAGGTTCTTCCACACTAGCTCTTCTATTGAATTCAGTGTACCTGGGTTTATGTGGAGCTCCTTGATCCCCTAGGACTTGAACTTTGTACAGAGACATAAGAATGGATTAATTTGCATTTTCCTACATGTTGACTGCTAGTTGAACCAGAGTCATTTCTTAAAAACATTGGATGTTTTAATCTCTTTTATCAAAGGTCAAGTGACCATAGGTGTGTGGGTTCATTTCTGTGTCTTCAATTCTATTCATTTATCTTCCTGCCTGTCTCTGTACCAATATCATACAGTTTTTATCACTGCTTCTCTTTAGTAGAGCTTGTAGTCAGGGATGTTGATTACCTCAGGAATCTTGATTACTGTTGGGGAGAACTGTTTTCACTATCCTGTTTTATTTCTTTCTGTTGTTGTTGTTGTTGTTGTTGTTGTTGTTGTTATTGTTATTCCAAATGAATTTGCAATTGCTTTTTCTCACTCTATGAAGAATTGCTTTGGCATTTTGATGTGGATTGCATTGAATCTGTAGATTGCTTTTGGCAAGATGGCCATTTTTACTATATTAATTTTGTCAATCCTTGAGCATGAAGAGCTTTCCATCTTCTGACATCTTCTGTGATTTCTTTCTCCAGAGATGTGAAGTTCTTGATATACAGATATTTCACTTGCTTAGTTAGCGTTACACCAAGATATTTTATATGATTTGTGACTATTGTGAAGGGTGTCCTTTACCTAATTTCTTTCTCAGCCTCTTTATCCTTTGAGTAGAATATAGCTACTTATTTGTTTGAATTAATTTTATATCCAGAAACTTTGCTGAAGTTGTTTTTCAGGCTTAGGAGTTTTCTGGTGGAATTTTTAGGGTCACTTAAGTCAACTATCATCATCTGCAAATAGTAATATTTTATTTCTTCCTTTCCAATTTGTATCTCTTCAATTGTCTTTTGTTGTCTAATTGCTCTGGCTAGGACTTGGAGTACTATATTTAACAAGTAGGGAGAGAATGGACAGTCTTATCTACTCCCTGATTTTAATGGAATTGATTCAAGTTTCTCTCCATTTATTTTGATATTGATGATTGTGTTCTGTATATTGTTTTTATTTTATTTTGGTATGGACCATAATTTCCTGATCTTTCCATGACTTTTGTCATGAAGATGTGTTGAATTTTGTCAAATCATTTTTCAGGATCTAATAAAAGATCATGTGTTTTTTTTCTTTGACTTTATGTAGTGGATTACATTGGTGGGTTCCATATACTGATTGATCTCTGCATCCCTCTGATGAAGCCTAATTGATTGTGGTGAATGATCATTTTAATATCTTCTTGGATTCAGTCAGCAAGAATTTTATTGAGTATTTTTGCATTAATATCCATAAGGGAAATTGGCCTAAAGTCCTCTTTCTTTGTTGGGTCTTTGTATGGTTTAGGTATCAGAGTAATTGTGGCTTCACAGAATGAATTGGGTAGTGTTTCTTCCATTTCTAATTTCTGGAATAGTTTGAAATGTATTGATATTATGTCTTCTTGGAAAGTCTGATAGAACTCTGCATTAAACCCTTCGGGTCTGAAGACTATTAAAGTGCCTTGATTTCTTTAGAGGTTATGGGTCTGTTTAGATGGATTATCTGATCTTGATTTAAATCTGGTACGTTGTATCTGTCTAGAAAGTTGTCCATTTCATCTAGATTCTCCAGCATTGGTGAGTATAGGTTTTTGTACTAGGATCTGATTTTTTTATTTCCTCAGTATCTGTTGTAATGTTTTACTTTTCATTTCTTATTTTGGTGATTTGGATACTGTCTTTGTGCCCTCTGGTTAGTTTGGCTACAGGTTGTTGGTTTTATCAAAGAACCAGCTCTGGTTTTTGTTATTTCTCTGTATAGTAGTTTTTGTTTCTACTTGGTTGATTTCAAATCCGAGTTTGATTATTTCCTGCCTTCTACTCCTCTAGGGTATATTTGCTTTTTTGTTTTAGAGCCTTCAGATGTGCTGTCAAGCTATTAGTGTAATGCTCTTTCCAGTTCATTTTTGAATGCACTCACAGCTATCAGTTTTCCGTTTAGCACTGCTTTCACTGTGTCCCATAAGTTTGCATATGCTGTGCCTTCATTTTCATTAATTTTTTTTAAAAATTGTTTCTTTATTTTTTCTTTGACTGAGTTATTGAGTAGAGTGCTGTTCAGCTTCCATGTATATGTGGAATTCTATTATTTTTGTTGTTATTGAAGAACAGCCTTAGTCTGTGGAGATCTGATTGGATGCATGAGATTATTTCAATCTTCTTATATCTATTGAGGCATGTTTTGTGACAGATAATATGGCCAGTTTTGGAGTAGGTTACCATGACATGCTGAGGATAATGTATATTCTTTTTTTAGGATAAAATTTTATTGGATATATTCTTTATTTACATTTCATTTCCCTTTTCCTGGTTCCCTGCCCCCCAAAGGTCCCACATATCCCTTTCCCTCCCCCTGTTTCCCCATCCTCCCCTTCCCACTTCCCTGCTCTGGTATTCCCCTACACTGATGCACTGAGCATTTACAGAACCAGGGTCCACTCGTTCCTTCTTCTCGGACATCATTTGGTCTGTGGATTGTGTCTTTGGTGTGCCAAGATTCTAGACTAATATCCACTTATCAGTGAGTGTATACCATGGGTATTCTTTTGAGACGGGTTACCTCACTCAGTATGATGTTTTCCAGCTCCATCCATTTGTCTAAGAATTTCATGAATACATTGTTTCTAATGGCTGAATAGTACTCCACTGTGTATATATACCACATTTTTTGTATCCATTCCTCTGTTGAGGGACATCTGGTTTTTTTTCCAGCTTCTGGATATTATAAATAAGGCTGCTATGAACACAATGGAGCATGTCTCCTTACTAAATGCTGAGGAATCTTCTGGATCTATGCCCAGGAGTGGTATGGCAGAGTCCTCTAGAAGTATCATGTCCAGATTTCTGTTGAACTGCCAGACTGTTTTCCAGAGTGGCTGTACCAGCTTGCAATCCTACCAGCAGTGGAGGAATGTTCCTCTTCCTCCACATTGGTCTTGTTTTTGTTTTCGTTTGTTTTGTTTTGTTTTGTTTTTGAGACAAGGTTTCTCTGTAGCCTTGGCTATCCTGGAACTCACTTTGTAGACCAGGCTGGCCTCAAAATCAGAAATCCAACTGCCTATGCCTTCCAAGTACTGGGGTTAAAGGAGTGGGCCACCACCAGCTGGATTAGGATAAAATTTTCTAAAGATATCTGTTATATCCATTTGTTTCATAACATCTATTAGTTTCACTGTGTGTCTTTGGTTTCTGTTTCCATGATCTATCCATTGCTGGGAGTGTGGGTTTTGAAGTCTCCTACTATTAATGTGTGAAGTACAATGTGTGCTTTGAGCTTTAGTAAAAATTCTATTATGAATGTTGGTGTCCTTGCAGTTGGAGCATAGATGTTCTGAATTAAGAGTTCTTCTTGGTAGACTTTTGACATGGGTAATAATTAAGAATGATATCTGCCCCCCAGGCCTCTGCACCAAGTCCTGGTGGGTCTTGCTTATGATGGCTCTCGTTGTTGCTGCTGAGCCAATCACTTATAATTAGCTTTCACAGAATCCCAGCTGTGTTTCCTCTCAACCATAGTCTCTGTAAACAGTGGGAGACCCATGCTCCTGTTCTGCACCCAAATATCTGGTAAAGCATGACTCTTAAACTTAAACAAATATTTTTATGTATAGAAAACTCCCAATTACATAATTCCAATTTACAATGATAAAGTCTTGTCCCAATATTTCTAACCTCTCCAATACACCAGAAATATGTCTGAAAACATGTGAATATCCTCATCACTTCTCAGCTTAGCTCCTCAGGTCCTCTTTCCCTCCCTCTACTTAGCTCTTCCTCCTCTCCCCTCCAATCACTGGGTTCTCACAGCCTCAAGTTGAATGGATAGGACATACCTTACAACATATTTTTGATGAGTATGAAGTATCATTCCTTATACTTTTTCATAAATTGAGGTTAAAAGTCAATTTTATTTGATATTAGATTTTTGGTACCATTTGCACGATAAGTGGTTTTCTAGGCTTTTACTCTTAGGTAGTATCTGTCTTTGTCACTGAGGTGCATTCCCTGTATACAACTGAATTTTGGTTTAGTTATGTATGCATTCCGTTAATATATGTCTTTTTATTGGGGAATTAAGTCCATTGATACTTAGAGATATTGAGAGATAGTGTTTGTTGCTTTCTGTTATTTTTGTTAATAGAGGTAGAATTTTGTTTATGTGGCTGTCTTTTTGGTTTGTTAAAATATCATTTTCTTGCTTTTTGCTAGTGTGTAGTTTCCCTTTTTGTTGGAAATTTCCATTTATTATCTTTTGAAGAGCAGGGTTTGTGAAATCATATTGTATAAATTTGGTTTTGTTATGAAATACCTTGGTTTCTCCATCTAAGGTAATTGAGAGTTTTGCTGGGTATATTAGCCTGGGTTGGCACTTATGATCTCTTAGGGTCTATATGACATCTGCCCAGGATCTTCTGCTGTTCATAGTCTCTGGCAAGAAATCTGGTGTAATTCTGTTAGGTCTAACCTTATATGTTACTTGAACAAATTTCCCTTATGGCTTTTTATATTCTTTCTTTGGTCTGTGCATTTGGTGTTTTGATTATTATGTGATAGAAGGAATTTCTTTTCTGGTCCAGTCTATTTGGTGTTCTATGGGCTTCTTGTATGTTCATGGGCATGTCTTTCTTTTGGTTAGGGAAGTTTTCTTCTATAATTTTGTTGAAAATACTTACTCTTCCATTAAGCTGGAAATGTTTACACTTTTATATACATATTATTCTTAGGTTTGGTCTTCTCATTATGTCCTGGATTTCCTGGATATTTTTATGTTAGGAGCTCTTTGAATTTTGCATTTTCTTTGACTATTGTGTCAATGCTTTTTATGGTATCTTCTGTACCTGAGATTCTCTTTTCTCTTTTTCTTTTGTTGTTGATGATTTTCTCTATGACTCCTAATTTCTTTCCTAGGTTTTCTTTCTCCCGAGTTGTTTTCCCTTATGATTTATTTATTGCTTCTTTTTTTTCTATTTTTATATCCTGGATTGTTTTGTTCAAATCCTTCACCTGTTTGATTGTGTTTTCCTGCAATTCTTTAAGGAATTTTGTGTTTCCTCTTTACAGTCTTCCAACTGTTTACCTGTGTTCTCCTGTATTTCTTTAATAGAGCTATTTATTTCCTTCTTGAAGTCCTCTATCAGCATCATGAGATGTGATTTTAAATCCAGATCTTGCTTTTTCATTGTGTTGACTTATCCTGAATTTGCTATTGTGGGAGAACTGGGTATTCATGATGTCATATAGCCTTGGTTTCTGTTGGCAATGTTGTTGTGCTGGCCTTTCATGATCTGGTTATCTTGGGTGCTCGTTCTTCATGTTGTCTCTGGCTGGAACTTTTCCTTCCTTTGAGCTTGTATCACCATTTTAGCAGTTTTTGGTGTCCACTTCTCCCCTTGCACAGAGGGCCGTCAAACAGCCCAGCTCAAGGGTGCAGATGGTGACTGGAAGGACCCTGTCCCAGATGTTCTTCCATTCCTGTTCCCTGTGTGCTCCTGGACAGACCTGCCTGGACAATAATCATAAAGAAAATGGCAATCTCACCTCTAAGTCTCGTAGTCACAGCATTCTTTTGAGACCAAGTCTCCCCTCGTAAGACACATGCACAGAGGGTTGTGGAATAGCCCAGCTCCTGTGTGCCAAATCCTGTAATTTTTATAAGACTGCTTCTGCTTTTGAAGTATTGGGAATAAAGTTATGTGTACGACAACTTCAGAGTTAATGCTATGAATCACTCCCTGGCTATGGATTCCTAAAAGTAATTATTCTCATAGAATTTTACAAGTTCAATTTCATTTTCCTCTCTTCTTCAATATTTTAATGTTGTGAATAAACAATCCATTCTTCTTTATGTGTAATTGATAATTCTTGCTGATTTCTTCTGAAATTTACACAGGTAAGTTTTAATATTCTTGTTTTAATTAAGGTTAATGTCAACTTGTCAAGTATTTCTTTATTTTCTGATGTTTTGTCTGTATTGCCTTTATGAGCTACATATAAATTTATGTCTTTGGTAAGTTTTGTTATGTTTTGCCATTTTCAACCCTACCTCCCATTAGCAGATATCTTTGGGATTTATGTACCAGTTAGTGAATATCCACTGTGATGTCCATATAGATGCACCATTTCCTAAACACCAGCAATGAGTTGGAAATGATAACAGATTTTCTGCTTGATTTGTTAGCTGTTTGTCTTATATCTGATATTGTTGCACTGATTTTGTTTCTTTCTCAGTACTAGAAAACCTATCCCCTGGTCAAAAGCTGTTGTTACCCAGTAGAGTTTTTGTTTTTGTTTTGTTTTTGTTTTTATTTGTTTGCTCTTTCTTCAGTGATCAATGAACCAGCAGTATACCATGCATTAGACATATATTGTGACCATCCCATAGGTGCTAAAAGTACTTAACATGTCTCTTTTGAGGGAGTGGTGACTGGTGTACAGATTTGGATTATAGGTAACTGAGCTACTTGATTAGTGCCTAAAGGAACTGATCACTTTCCTACAATATCAGAGTCAACGAGGAATTTAAGTAGCTACCTCTTCCAACGTAATACCTTTTGCTTCCATAGTTAAGCATACAAAGGGCTTTGGTTTGGAACACTGTGAAGGGGAACACTTAGGACCTTAGGGTGTTTGGCCATATCTGAGGTTCTCCTTGCCTCATAATAAGTTCTTATTCTTTTTCTCAAAGACATAATATTCATCCTGCAAAAGAATTTGCTGTAGAATCCAATGACAAAGGGTAGACTACTGTTTTCTTTATTAAGAATTCTCAGCTGCCAATTCACCAATATAAATGATAGTAATAGGGTATCAACTGTTTCAATAGTTGTCAGGAGAGCATGCATTGTGATGAGATTGCTGAGAGTTGCAAATGCTATACTTTAAAACTTTCCACATCGGAATTCAGTTCCTTTCATAGTAAGTCCCTAGGGTGGTTTTGTTTTAATTTGTAAATATTGTACATAATTTCTCTAGTAGGCAAACATTTCAAATAGGAGTTATAACATTAATTCCTGGGCGGTGGGACTAAAGGCATGTACAACCACCAACATACTCTTACTCTAAAATTTGGAAAATATTTAACTTATAGAGATCTGCCTGTTGTGGCTGAGATTAATGGCATGGACTACTACCATCCTTCTCAAATATTTTATCTTAGCTCCAAATCAGTCAACACCTACACACTTAGAAAACACATTTAACTGTTATAACCCTTGGAAAATACATAAAATATTTTAAATATCTTACATGTGTTTTTAACATCAAAAACAGAAATATCTTTTTTTTTCTATTCACTTAAAGAAAACTCAAAAGCTGAAATCAAAGTTCAAGGGGTTCATGTAATAATTTAAAACCTAATATTCTAACATGGAATTAAAACATGTTCTTTAAGAAAATCAATCTTTAATTCATGTAAATAAGGTAAGTTATCCTTTGAGAATAGTATTTTTTATTTTTATTGTTTCATGCCTGATCAAATGAAAGACATTTGTTGTTAGTCTATAGAAGCTAGTTTTGACTGAATGACCAAGCTGTCTAATAAGCAATCACTTCCCTTTATTCAGAAGATCTCCCCTTGTCAAGTCTAAAGTTTATCAAATTTGATCATATCTATAGCTTTTATTAACCTGTGATAACAAATACAAAACATCTTCACTAATGTGGTACATATCCTAGTTTCCAATACGAAGTCCACACTGCTTTAAAATTCCCAGGCTTATTTAATTCAGCCATATTTCTACTACTCAGCATGTCCTCATATCTTTTGTTCTTATTTCATTATACTTTAAAAATCAAAATTTTATATGTACTATGTAATTTATCTGCAGGTGTCTTGAGAATGTCTTTCTATTCAGTAAACGTGTCTTTTTATGTATTACTAGACCTCTCTATAACTGTTTGTTCAGTAGAATTGCGTGGTATGTCTGTAATATACTGTAGCGGGTATTCCTGGTTGTCAACTTGACTATATTTGGAATGAACTAATATCTAGAATTGGAAGGCTCACCTATGATCCTAATCTGGAGGCTCAGAGATATGTTTCTGACCTGGACTTAGCACGGAGATCTTGAAGCATAGTGGCTATGGATTCCAGTTCAAGATCATCTGGGATTAAAGGCATGGCGACACATTCCTTTAATCTGGGCTACACTCTATACTGGAGACATATATAAGGACATTGAAAGAGGGAAGACTGATTCCTGCTTGCCGGCTTGCCTCGTGGGACTGTGCAACTGCAAGATCCTTCTACTTCCATCCATAGCTGCTGCTAACTATTGTCGGGTAGTTGGACTACAGACAGTAAGTCATCGACAAATTCCCTAAGTACATAGAGACTGCCCATACATTCTGTAACTCTAGAGAACCCAGACTAATACATATACCTTTTATTGTAATACACAAAATATTTCCTTTTACTAGAGACATACCCTAAAGCATTGTCAGACACAATTTATACAGATATCCCCATAATAGTCATAACTTCCAATAAATGTGAATACCAAAATCACCTTTTTCAGAACTTCAAACAGTTGCTCTTTGAAATTCTAAATTTATTTTTATATTATGGTGTACAAATTTAAATTTTCCAAACTCTGCAGAATGAAAACAGTTACTTAATAAATGTCATTTCTTCAAGTAAATTTAGGGTACCTGCATTCCTGTAGGTCATTTAATTTTGTTATACAAGGAATAAGAAGGACATAGCCTTGGCTTGTTGCAGAGTGACAGAAAAAAATCTATCTTCAGACCTTTGCAGTGAACATGGCATTTCTTATGTAATTCTGGTGCTTCTTTCACATTTACTATTACTATCTCATTTCCTTCATTAATTTGTGCAAGAGTGCATTGGAGACTAATATGGCATCTGATATGTTACATGCCATGCATGATTTCTATTTTTAATTTCTTGTTGTAATTGAATAAATAGCAAAGTGATTTATGAGTCAGATTACGTTCAGGTGTTTTGACATTTAAAACAATTCTCTCTGCGTATTGAGAGTCAGTAACTATATTCATAGATTCTGGAAAATCTAATAATAACATAAGATTGGCATGCAGCTCTGATTTTTTGACTGAATCACAAGGGCATTGAACTAGTTTGTTATTTTTTTTCTGACTTATATTATACATTTCCTGATATTGTACAGGTATGTATAGAATGTAAGGACTCAAGAAATTGTTTTCTTTCTTAGTTTATGAGCGAGAATCAATCAGTATTTTTTATAAACTGAATTGTTTCAGGATATTTGTTATCCATCTTCTACACCCCAAATTACTGTAAATACTTTGACTGTTTATTTTCTGTCCCAAATGATAGAATTTCAGTACTCATCCAAGGTACCACAATTTTTTGTGTCTATTACTGTTAAATTCATCCAGAAATTACTTTTCCTATCACAATGGCAACATAAATGTGAAATCTAATATCAACCATATGTATAAACCATTGGTGTACATGTACTGATCTTGCTCTTAAGGACCTAATCACCATTTTGCATCTAGTATTAGAATTCTAAAAGGCCAAAGGCCCCATTATTATTTGTCTGTAATCAGAATCATAGTATTCTATTTATAGCTGAAGACAATCTTTGTAAAAACAAAATGGTGAATGTTTCTCTTATTTCTTCTAAAAATTTTAGTAAATCATGCAGAAAACTTTCCTGATTCTTTTTTATTTGCTATTTTATTTTCTTATATTTCCAGTGTTATCACCCTCCCAATTTTTTTCTCTGAAAATTACCTATACCATCCCTCCTATCCCCTGATACTATGAGGGTGCCCCCATAACCACCCATCCACTCCCGTTCCACTGCCATAGCAGTCTTTCATCCTGGGACCTTGAGCCTCCACCAGACCAAGGGACTCTTCTACAGTTGATTCCAGATAAGGCCATCCTCTGTTTCATAGGGAGCTTGAGCAATTGGTCCCTCCAAGTGTACTCTTTAGATGGGTGATTAGTCCCAGAAATCAAAGTGGCATGGGTCTGGATCATTGATATGTTTGTTTCTCAATTATCAATACAATAGATTAGACCTTAACTTTATACCCCAAATTCCGAAACTGCTATTGGAAAAGTTTAGGATAATTCTTTGAGATATAAGGATATGTAAAGGACATGTGAACAGAACATTGTTCATTCAATAAATAACATCATCTGTTGAAAAGTACAACCTCATGAAATTAAAACAAATCTGCAAAACACTAGATGACACTAATTGGATGTAGACACAGCAGGCAGATTTGAGAATATTCCTGCTGAAAAAGGTAGTAGTATGTAAGAAAAAATATTTGAACAACAATAAAAGAAACAACCTAATGAGAGACTAGACATGAAGTCTAATAGAGTTTTATCAGAAAATGAATATAAAATATCTAATCTACATTTTAAGAGTTCTAAACGTTCTTAGCCATCTTAAAAGTGAAAACAGAAACTATTTCAGAAGCTTATCCCCAATCTATCCCTATGGCCATAATTAAGTAAAGAAGGGACTGTAAAATATGGAAGGTAAGATAGAAATCTCTTTCTTCCCTATTAGTAAGAGTGTGAACTAGAACGGCCCCTGTGAAATGTGGAAACAAGCATAGAAAGACAGTGTGAAACCGAAAATCCAATCTTGTGTATATTCTCCAAGGATTCATATCCTACTAGATGGATATATGCACCTGTGTTTTTGGCTACTCTGTTCATAAAGTTAATATAATGAAATCAGGTTAGATTATTATCAGTGATGAACAGATAATAAAATGTGAAACATATACAATGTGGAATTTTCTTCTGCCATAAATAAAACCAAAATTATAAAATATAAGTTTAGAGAGGTACAGTTTATTTTCAAATTATCAGGATCTAGAATCACTGACAAAGTATACTTTCAGAAACTATTTTAGGCAATTGTCTTGAGTCAATCATGCTGCTGCAATTCCTGTGACGACAACATACCTTGCCAAGTGTAATTCACTTTAGAAGTTTCAAGCTAAAGTTGGGAAAAGAGTTCCCCAGCGGTTGACTCCTGGGCTGCATAGAAGGAAAAAACTAAATATGCAATGAGATTCATAATTTTCATTGAAACCTAAATGCAAATTAAAATGTGACCATTTGCATCAGGCTCCTGCCACCAGGACATCGAAGTATGGTAGAAAATATCTAGAATTATGATCCAAACTAAACCCTTTATTAGTTTGTCCCCTTGTTTATTTTTATAAAAGCAGTAAGAAAAGCGCCTAAGACATATGTCACTAAATTGTGCTAATGACTATATGTGTGTGTTTTTAAGACATTAGGTTTGAAACAAAACATTCCTTAAACTTATAAAGGTCCCACAAAAGGTAAACAAGTGTCTTTTTTAGAGAACTCTGTGGAGATCACTAATATGGTGTACCAAACAGGAGTGGAAGAGGGGACACCAGAAGTGGAATGGCTAAGTATGGATAGAATGAAAAACAAGAGAAGGAGAAAGGTGGAAGAGGGAAAAGCAACACTAAGCATGTGTGTTGGCTATTAGCTGTTATCAACTGGAGTTCATTTGCAAAATAGCCTACATTATGGGATAAAGTGTTGAATTGTCCTCATCATTCCTGAGTACAGTGAAGAATTAATCCTGGATCTTCCTCACATCTCCATGCTCCCAGAAGTGAGACACATACTCAAGTATCCTGAACATAGAGCTAGGCTTTTTCCTAAATAGACATTAAAAGAACCCAATTATTTTAACCTACAATCTGCCATACTTCTCACACTCTCTGAGAATCCTTCAGTCCCCTGATTGTCCTACCTCCTATTTCCTATTATAGGCATTCAGATTTATTATTATCAAGTGCTACCATCCATACAGACATGTTTTTTTCTACAATACAGTCTAAGATGCTAGATGATGTCTTCTTGGCAGGAACTTGAAGCGGAGAAATCCATATGGCAATTTATTCTTGAAAATCAACAGAAGTTTGACACACCCATGAGCAATTTCCTCTATCAGTTCATTTGAGATGGTAAGAGTAAAATAGATCTGGGCTACAACTTTAATGGCTGCTCATATGAGGACACATGCCAAGGTTTTCTCTGACATTCATGTGCTGAGTCAGGTCACAGAATCAGCAGGCAGGAGGGTGATGACCTCTGGCAATTGAGTCTCTATTACTCTTCTGGAGGACAGATCTGATGTCTCCTGGAAATTGACTGAATTCTGTTGTTTTGATGTTTAAAGCTAGTGGCTTTCAGCAAATGACTCCTGCTGATAGTTGTTGGAGATTAGGGGAGAAACTTAATCACTTTCCCTCTACTTTTTTATTTTCTATATTCTTTGTTTACATTCCAAAGGCTTTCCCCTTTCCCAATTTCCCATTCACCATCTGTCTCATAAGTCCTATTTGTGCCCAACCCCTCACCTATTCCCCAATCAGCCCCTACGACACCCCCGCCATTTCTCTGTCCTGGTATTCTCCTACAAAACTGGATCCAGGCTTTTCAGGAGCAGGGTCCTCTCCTTCCTTCTTCTTGGGAATATTTTCACTTCCTAATTATGCCTTGAGCATTCAGAACTTCTGGGCTTATTAATATCCACTTTTCAGTGATTGCATTTCATGTGTATTCTTTGTGATTAGATTAACTTACTTAGGATGATATTTTCCAGATCCAACCATTTGCAAACAAATTGCATGAATTCATTATTTCTAATTGCTGAGTAGTATTCCATTATATAAATATACCACATTTTCTGTGTCCATTCCTCCTTAGAGGGACATCTAGGCTCCTTCCAACTTCTGGCTATTATAAATAAGACTGCTATGAACGTAGGGGAGCATGTGTCTTTATTGTATGCAGGGGAATCCGCTGGGTATATGCCCAGGAGTGGTATGAAAGGGTCCTCTGGAAGTGTAATGCCCAATTTTCTGAGGAACTGCCAGACTGATTTCCAGAGTGGTTGTACCATTTTGCACTCCCACCAACAGTGGAGGAGTGTTCCTCTTTCACCACATCCTTGCCAGCACCTGTTGTCTCTTGAGTTTTTATCTTAGCCATTCTGATTGGTGTGAGGTGGAATCTCAGGGTTGTTTTGATTTGCATTTCCCTGATGACTAATGATGTTGAACATCTCTTAAGGTGCGTCTCAGCCATCTGAATTTCTTCTGGTGAAAATTCTTCGTTTAGCTTTGTACCCCAGTTTGGTAGGGTTATTTGGTTCTTTGAGGTCTAACTTCTTGAGTTCTTTGTATATATTGGATATTAGCCCTCTGTCGGATGTGGGGTTGGTGAAGATCTTTTCCCAATTTGTTGATTGTTGTTTTGTCCTTCTGACCGTGTCCTTTACCTTACAGAAACTTTGCAATTTTATGAGGTCCCATTTGTCAATTCTTAATCTTAGAGCATAAGCTATTGGTGTTCTTTTCAGAAACTTTCCCCCTGTGCCCATGTCCTCCAGGTGTCTTTCCCATTTTCATTTCTTTCTTGTTCTTTCCAAGACTTTTAGCAAGAAAGGATGCTAAATTTTGTCAAATGCTTTATAAGCATCTAATGAGATGACAATGTGTTTTTTTTCTTTTAGTTTGTTTGTGTAGTGGATTACATTGATGGATTTCTGTATATTGAACCATCCCTGCATCCCTGGGATGAAGCCTACTTGATTATGGTGAATGATCATTTTGATGTGCTCTTGGATTCGGTTGGCAAGAATTTTATTTAGTATTTTCGCATCAATGTTCATAAGGGAAATTGGCCTGTAATTCTCTTCTTTGTAGGGTCTTTATGTGGTTTTGTTATCAGTGTAATTATAGATTCATAGGATGAGTTGGGCAGTGTTCCTTCTGTTGCTATTTTGTGGAATAGTTTGAAGAGTATTGGTGTTAGGTCTTTGAAGGGCTGAAAGAATTCTGCACTAAAACCATCTGGTCCCATACTTTTTTGGTTGGGAGACTTCTATAACCCCTTCTATTTCTCGAGGGGTTATGGGACTGTTTAGCTGATCTAATTGATCCTGATTTAATTTTGGTATTTTGTATCTAAGAAATTGTCCCTTTCCTCCAGATTCTCCATTTGTGTTAAGTATAGGCTTTTGTAGTTGGATCTGATAAATTTTTGAATTTCCTGTTTCTGTTTCCTTTTACCTTCTAATTTTCTTAATTTGGATACTGTTTCTGTGCCCTTTGGTTAGTCTGGCTAAGGGTTTATCTATCTTGTTGATTTTCTCAAAGAACCCGCTCTTAGATTTGTTTTTTCTTTGTCTGGTTCTCTTTGTTTCTTCTTGATTGATTTCAGCCCTTAGTTTGATGATTTCCTGTCTTCTATGCCTCCTGGGTGAATTAGCTTCTTTTTGTTCCAGGGCATGCAGGTGTGCCATTAAGCTACTAGCGTCTGTTCTCTCCAGTTTCTTTTTGAAGGCACTCAGGGCTATGAGTTTTCCTCTTAGCACTGCTTTCATTGTGTCCCCTAGATTTGGGTAGATTGTACCTTCATTTTCAATAAATTCTAAAAAGTCTTTGATTTCTTTCTTTGTTTCTTCCTTGACCAAAGTGTCATTGAGTAGTGTATTGCTCATTTTCCATGTGTATGTGGACTTTCTGTCATTTTTGTTGCTATTGAAGGCCACTCTTACTCCATAGTGATCTGATAGGAGGCATGGGATTAGTTCAATCTTCCTGTATTTGTTGACATCTGTCTTGTGACCAATTATATGATCAATTTTGGAGAAGGTACCATGCATTAGGTGCTGAGAAAAAGGTATACTTTTGCTTTAGGATGAAATGTTCTCTATATATCTGTTAAGTCCAATTGGTCCAAAGTTTCAATTAGTTTCACTGTGTCCCTGTTAAGTTTCTGCTTTCCTGATCAGTCCATTGAGGAGAGTGGAGTGTTGAAGTTACTCACAATTATTGTGTTAGGTGTAATGTGTGCTTTAAGCTTTAGTAAAGTTTCTTTTATGAATGAGGGTGCCCTTGCATTTGGAGCATAGATGTTCAGTATTGAGAGTTCTTGGTGGATTTTCCCTTTGACCAGCAAGTAGTGACCTTCTGAGTCTCTTTTGATGACTTTAGGCTGAAAGTCAATTTTATCTGATATTAGAGTGTCTACTCTGGCTTGTTTCCTGAGACAATTTGCTTGTAAATTTGTCTCCCAGCTTTTTACTCTAAGGTGATGTTTGTCTTTGACACTGAGGTGTGTTTCCTGTATGTGGCAAAATGTAGGGTCCTGTTTGCTTATCCAGTCTGTTAGTTTATGTCTTTTTATTGGGGAATTGAGTCCATTGATGTTAAGAGATATTAAGGAATAGTAATTATTACCTCCTGACATTTTTAAAATTATTTTTGTATTTGAAAAGTTATCTTCTTTTGTGTTTTAATGAGAGGAGGTTTCTATCTTTCTTCTTCCAAGGCGTAGTTTCCCTCCTTTTGTTGGTGTTTTTCCCCTATTATTCTTTGTAGGGCTGGGTTTGTGGACAGATATCGTGCAAATTTGATTTTGTCATCGAACACCTTAGTTTCTCCATCTATGGTGATTGAGAGTTTTGCTGGGTATAGTAGTTTTGGCTGAAATTTGTGTTCCCTTAGATTCTGCATGATATCTGCCCAGGATCTTCTAGCTTCTCAGGTGAGATGTCTGGTGTAATTTTGATAGGTCTTCCTTTATATGTTACTTGGCCTTTTTCTCTTACTGCCCTTAATATTCTTTGTTTAGTACTTTTGGGGTTTTGATTATTATGTGATGGGAGGTATTTCTCTTCTGGTCCAGTCTTTTTGGAATTTGGTAGGCTTCTAGTATATTCATGGGCATCTCTCTCTTTAGGTTGGGGAAGTTTTCTTCCATAATTTTGTAGGAGATATTTGCTGGCCCTTTAAATTGTCAAGCTTCACTCTCATCTATACCTATAATCCTTAGGTTTGGTCTTCTCATTGTGTATTGGATTTCCTGGATATTTTGTGTTACAATCTTTTTGTATTCAGCATTTTCTTGACTGTTCAATCAATGGTTCCTATGGTATCTTCATCATCTGAGATTCTTTCTTCTATCTCTTGTATTCTATTGTTGATTTTTGCATCTATGGCCCCTGATTCCTTCCCAAGGTTTTCTGTCTCCAAAGTTGTCTCCCTTTGCGATTTATTAGCCGTTTCTACTTCTGTTTTTACATCCTGGATGGTTTTGCTCAGATCTTTTGCTTGCTTGTTTGCCTTTTCATGTAATTCTTTAAGAGATTTTTGTGTTTCCTCTTTCATAGTTTCTACTTGTTGGCCCACATTCTCTTGTATTTCTTTAAGTGATTTTTGTATTTCCTCTTTATTGGCTTCTATTTTTGATCCATATTCTCCTGAATTTATTTAAATGATTTTTGTGTTTGCCTTGTAAGGGTTTCTAACTTTTGATCCATTTTCTCCTATATCGCTTTAAGAGATATATCTATGTGTTTCACTATCAGCATCCTGACCAGTGATTTTAGATCTAAATTCCTCTTTTCTGGTGTTTTGGGGTATCCAGGACTTCCTATTGTCGGCAAACTGGGTTCAGATGCTGCCATGCTGCCTTGATTTCTGTTAGTAATGTTCATGTTTGCCTATTGCTATCTGATTATATCTGGTGTTAGTTGGCCTTGTTGTCACTGGCTTATGTTTGAACCTCCCATTGGGCTGGGCCTGCCTGTTGGTTCTCTACTGATGACCAGGCAGCAAAATGGAGACTGTTGTTGTGAGTGCTAAGAGGACCTCAGGGTAGTCAGTTCCCAACTGAGTTGTTGCACAGCCTGGTGGCTGTGGAGATGTCCCGTTAAGCTGCCTGGCCACTGGCAACTTGTGAGAGCCTGGCAGATTTCCACATATGTGATGGTGGTCACAGATTAATTCTGAGTATCTGGCCCTCTCTACTAGTGACATAGAAGCAAGATAGATACCACCACTGCAAGTGTTTGGGAGGACCATGGGGCAGGCAGCTCCCAGCAGCTGGTGCACAGCCTGGTCACAGCAGAGATGTCCTGCCGAGCCGCCCTGGCATTGGCCACTGGCAAGAGCCTTGCAGGTTCCCACCCAAAGGATGGTAATAACAGATTAATTCTGGATACCTGAGCCTCTCTATCGGTGACCTGACAGCAAGATGGAGACCACTGGTGTAGGGCCTGGGAGAACAGCAGGACAAGCAGCTCCCAGCGGCATTGGTGCAAGGCCAGGTGGCTGTGGAGATGTTCTGCCAAGCCGATCCAGCTCTGGGTACTGGAGCAAGCCTGGCGGGTTCACACTGAGTGATGGTAATTACAGATTAAGTCTGGTTACCTGCGCCTCTCTACAGGTGACCTGGCAGCAGTGGCAACAAGATGTAGACAGCTGATGTAAGGGCCTGGGAGAACAGCAGGGCAAGCAGCTCCCAGCCACGTTGGTGCATGGCCTGGTGGCCGTGGAGCTGGTCCACTGAAATGACCCGACTCTGGCTACTGGTGCGAGCCTGGCGGATTCCCACCCGAGTAATGGTAGTCACAGATTAAGTCTCTCCCTCTACTTTTTAGCAGAGGAGTCTTTCCCTAAAAAGGCAAAAAGCACTGAGAACATTACCTCTTTATGATCTAAAGAGAAAGAAAAAGTATGAACAGCATGCAACACACACACACACACACACACACACACACACACATTCTTGACAAGACCCAGAAGTCAGTTTCCTTCATTCATGTACAAATCCATACTTATCTAGAAACACATTAACCTATATAAATTGTTATTTGCATATATATAGAAAAAGAAACATATAAATATGTCCATATTGTACAAGCATATATACAGGTTGATAAACATACACAATCACACACACAAACACACACACACACACACACACGCACACACACACACACACACACACACACACTCATACACACATATACACAAACATACACATACATTTATACACCTTGGATGTAGCAGAGCTCTAACTGCCAAACTCCATCTTTTCTCTCAGTCTTAACACTTTGTAAACAAATGTTGTTTATAAAACAAATTAAATGATACACTAAAGGGAATTTTAAAAGTATATTCACGGTAAGGTCAAAGTGGTGTTTTATATTACAAGAACATGTAAGTTCAAAGCAGCAGTTTTATGTAAATTGCTTTATCATGGGGCACATCTGTGGCCTCATTCTTGGAACTGTCCTGGAATGAAAGCTTTCCCTTAATCATTAACTTTTTAAAAGACTATTTTTACTTCTAAATACAATTATATTATGACAGAGGAGTCTATTTGCAGTCTTTATTCTTCGAGGGGCTTAATGTTCCTTGGATCAATTCAGGAGTTCTATAAAATCAATATAAGTAACTATGAAATCATCTAAACAGCATTACATAAAAGTACATCTTTATATCTATCAACCAGAAATTTGCCCAATAGTGTGAGCTGATGCGCAGAAATCATTAGCCTATGTAATGTTGGCAGGAAAGGCATATCATTAGCATTAAAGACTTGTGGGAATAAGTTTCTGGGAACCATGCCTCTCAGCACAACCATCTCATACATGCACAATGACAATCCATCTCCTGACAATTCACTTGCTTGTCATTACCTTCCCTACATGACTTGTGCCAGACATGGAAGAAGGAAGGTTCTGGTTTTTACCTGCTTGCACATACTCTTGCTGAAATGCCGACATATTCTTTACCCGATGTATTCCTTGGATGGTACTAAAGTAGATCGAAGACTGGTAGCTCTGTAGAAACTTCTGAGTGTTTCCATCATCTGAAATGGTCTGTAATGTCATCCTCTACTTTGAACTGAATAGTTACCAGGTTCTTATTTTTTCCTCAGGAAATGGCAATTGTTGTACTACATGGATCAAGGCTTATAAGCCTCTCTAATAGTGCATATATACATTTTATCAACTCTGTTCCTTTAGCATGTTGACAAAGCAAATATAGAGTGGAAAATGTCTTAATGATCCTTGACTCTTTGTTGTTTCTGTTGTGTGCTGACTTCATTTATACTGAGAAACAAATGGACTATCAGAATCAAAGCCAGAATCAAAGCTATAGTTGACTAGAATCCACAAAGCTCCCTGAAGTAATATAATTGTTTTAAGTAAGTTTTTATTGCAGTGGGAAGACACCATGACCAAAGTTACTCTTATAAAAGCACACATTTAGTTGGAGGCTTTTTAATAATGGGGAAGTGTTGACTATGTTTACCATTTCAGGAACTATAGTTGCATGAAATCAGTCACATAGTTTAATAGAAATAGAGAGCTACATGTTGATCTGCTAGAAGGGAGAGAGAAATCCTGAACCAAGCATGTGCCTGTAAACCTCAAAGTAAACTCTAGTCACATACCCCCTCAAAAAAGGCCACGCATACTTCCAAAAGTTCATTCCTCCTAATCCTTCTAGTCCACAGACAATCCTATTCTCTGATGACTATGCATAAAAATATATGAAGTTACAGGGTGTGTCCTTATAGAAACCATCATAATAGGCTTGGAATAATTGTTTGTGCATTGTGGCTTCTAATACAGCTACTTATAAATAAGGGTGACATTTCACAAGCAGCCTCTCCATATTCCATCAGAGAAACACATGATCATTTTATAGAGTGAGAATTAAATAAGAAAAGAGGAAGAGACTTTTGTTACCATGAAATGAAGGAAATTATAGTATAATTAATTCTCATTGAGACACTTGTACAGCTGAGGAGTGACAACATTTCCCAAGGGTTCATCAACTC
The DNA here is from genome assembly GCA_964023405.1 of Apodemus agrarius. Classification (NCBI taxonomy): domain Eukaryota; kingdom Metazoa; phylum Chordata; class Mammalia; order Rodentia; family Muridae; genus Apodemus; species Apodemus agrarius. The sequence goes on along the minus strand of OZ030007.1, from coordinate 75,565,081 downwards.
GAGAAGAGTCAAAATAAAAAATTATCAAAACCAGAATCAGAGTTGTAGAGATGGAAGACTCAGCTACTACACCAGTACATAGACAGAGACTCAAGTGAAGGGCCTGTGCTGCCAACCCACAGTCAAAATTCCTGATCCAGAATTGTTCCTGTCTAAAAGAACTGCAAGGTCAAAAATGAAGAAGAGACTGAGTGAACTGTGGTTCCAAATTGGTATCAATTTGATGAAGAGGAATCAAGTCCTGACACTATTACTGATGTTATGGTGTGCTTACACATAGGAATCTAGCATCCCTATCCTCTGAGATGCTCAATCATCAGCTGACTTAGACATACGCAGTTATTTATACACAACTACTCAACTGAATTTGGAGACCTATATATTTGAATTAGGCAAACTTGAAAGAAGGCAAGTAGGAGAGTGACCCCACAGAAGATCAGTGTCAACTTACCAGGAACCCTGGGAGTTCCCAGAAACTTAGCCACCAACTAGGCAGCATGCAACAGCTGTTCTGATGCCCCTAGCACATATAAATAGTAGAGGACTGCCTTGTCTGGGATCAGTAGGAGAAGATATACCTAATGCTTGAGAGAACTGAGGCCCCGAGGGAGTAAGGGAGCCTAATGGTTTGGGCAATGTCCTCTGGAAGAGAGGGGAAAGGCAGAAAGGTATGAGGACATATTGGACTTGGGAATGGGAAGGGTAGCAATTGCTGGAATGTAAAAACAAAAAATAATGACAATCAGCAAACAAATGAGCAAACAAAAGCACAAGTAGATCAAAACATAAAACCAGACAAAGTGAACTTTATAGAAGAGAAAATGAAGAATTGTCTTGAATTTATTGGCACCAACTTTTTAAAAAAGAAACCTGACAAGGAAATTGAGATCAACAATTAACAAAAGGAACCTAAACTGAGAAGTATTCTATAATACAAAAGATATTGTTATTCCAACAAATTGGAAGCCTACAAAATGAGTAAGGATTTTCAACAACTACATACCTGATGTAATATCAATCTGAAAAATATGGAAAGAACTCAAGTTATTATATATCAAGAAAATAATTAATAAAACTTTAAAGATTGTGTAAAGATCTAAACAGAAATTTTGATTGTGGAAAATCACATTGCTGTGAAATAAATTTTGTACATTCTTAGACTTCCGGCAAATCAAATCAAAATTTCTTTGAGATTTTATCTTACTGGTTTTAAAATAGCAGAGTATGTGTATCAAAAGGAGCACTCTTCCATTGCTGGTGAGGTGTAAATTGATATAACCTCTATAGAAATAAAAGTGGCATTTCCTGAGAAAGTTAGAAATCTCTGAATATCCAGTTAGATTGTATGTAGGCATGATCAGTGGGTATTTCCTTCTACAACAAAGACACTTAGCCATGTTTAGTGTGACTTTATTCATAAAAAGAAGAAAATAGAAACAAACTAGATCTTCTTTAAGAAAAGAACTAATAAAAATAATGTGGTAAATTTACAAAATGGAGTATTACTGAGTTGGTAAAATATGCTGACATCATAATTTTATTTTAGAAAAATGAACTACACATTAAAAAAACATAATCCAGAGTCAACTATCCTAGATCCAGAATGACAATTTCATATGCATTCACAAAAATAGGGTAGTAGTCTCCTTAGGAAATGTAGCAGGGTCTTTGGAAGATTATTTCAGAGCCTGCATAAATGTGGCCTCTACCTCTTATCAGTGCTAATGTCATTTTTGTCTTCCTCAACCAAAAATGGAAACAAATGAATTTTTTTGTGATAAATTGGGTTTTATGAAAAGAAATAAAAAATAAAAATAAAAATAAAAATAAAAATAAAACCTTATATGTTGAAATAGGCATGTGATTATTGCCATGATGTAAGGAGACATACTTTGGGCTAATCAGTGTTCACCATTTGAAAAGCATGGCATTCCACTAACTGATTTTAGACATTCAGCAAAGCACCTCTTTCTGGGACCTTGCCCAAGAATTCTGGTAAGTCAATATAGTTTAAATGGGGACATGTTGGGGTACTACTGGCAATGTGACTGCTGATTTATACGTGCAACAAGGTCATATTTCAAAATTCAATCAAAATGCACAAATTTTAGAAGTTATAATTACCTCCTTCTCAACAGGGACTGTTTTAAACCGATTTTGATGTAGCAAACTGATTTTTAAAGGATCAAATGATCACCCATATGTTTATGATTCAAATTTTAAATTTGAACTGTATATCATGGATTAAATAGAAACAGTGTTCCATCCATAATCTGGAGAAAGAAATTCACAAGTCTTTTTATTGTCCTATTTAATTTCTAACACACTGCTATACTTCTGTACTGGCAATTCTGGAAGTACTAACAATCATATCATATATACTTTATTTGCTGACAAACAAACTGACAGTATGATGTAGACAAGATGGTGACAGGTCTGGGATTCATTGAATGATGTCTTCAAATAATTGCCTACAAAATGGGTCAGATTTCTAAAATAAGGACATCTTTATCATGGTAAAGCAAAGAAACTCTTAGAAGCCATGGACTGGAAGGAGAATAAGCTGTTTTATTTCTGTTATATTAAATGTTTCTTAAACTGATTGGGATGATATATGAAGCTACAATGGAAACCATGCTCACAGACACTAATGGGAAATGCCTTTTTCATGGGTGTTATTGATCCATTATGCCCAAATCCCATAAGCCTCAATTCCTTGACATACTCTAGGGGCATTCCTGAAGCAGAGGTCTTTTCCTCACCACTAAGCAGTCACTGCTTAGTGACTTAGTCTTGGTATCCTTCCAACCTCCTGCTTTATTCTCAGTCATAGCCTAAACTCTAACCTTCAGATTCCCATCTTGTGAATTTCACACTGAGTGAATAATATCTCTGATTCAAGTCTCTCGAGGTGACTATTCCTCCCTGTGGGAAATGTGAGATAAGATGTATGACATGATTACACTAATATTATAGAATCAATGCATTATGGTAAATTTATGGAACATCTATATCCATGACTTACAAAACACTAGTACAGAAATCATGGTAATAGAATATTATCAACCAATAACATGCTTCTGTGGTATATTAGAAAATGTCCCAAAGGTGACAGGTAAAAATATCTTTGGGAGTATTTTGCGTTCATTGACTAAAATGAAACCTGTTTTTATTGTTGTTGTTATAGTTCAAATAATATATTCTAATGAGGAATAAAACTGCCTTTTTCTTTGTTTTTATAAGGTATATTCTTTATTTACATTTCAAATGTTGTTCCTTTTCTTGGTTCCCCTCTCCCCAAAAAAACCCACAAGCAAAATCCCCTTCCCCAATCAACCATCTCTCGAGCTTCCCTGTCCTAAGGCATTAAGTCTTTCAAGACCAAGGTCCTCTCCTCCCTATGGTGTCTAACAAGATCATCTGCTGCTGCCCATATGTCTGGAGCCATGGAAAACTCCATGTGTACTCTTTGTTAATTTTGTCCCTGGGAGGTCTGGATGTACTGGGTGACTCATACTGTTGTTTCTCCTGTGGTGCTGCAAAACCCTTCAGCTCCTTGTGTCCTTTCTCTAGCTTCCCCATTGTGGATCCTGTGCTCACTTCAATGGCTGGCTGAGATTGCCCCCCTCTGTATTTGTCATGCACTAGGAAAGCCTCTCAGGTGATAGATATATCCTGCTCCAGTGTGCCAACACTTGTGAGAAATCACAATAGTGGCTGGGTTTTGTAACTGAATATAGGATGGATCCCTGGGTGGGGTAGTCTTTGGATGATAATTCACTCAGACTCTGTTCAAACTTTTGTCTTTGTATCACCTCCTGTGGGTATTTTCCCCTTTCTACAAAGGACCCATGGATCCATATTTTGTTCTTCCTACTTCTTGGGCATCTTTTGATATGTGAATCATATCTTGGGTATTCCAAGTGTTTAGGCTAATATCCACTTATCAGGGAGTGCATACCATGAGTATTCTTTTGTGATTGGGTTACCTCACTTTGGATGATATTGATATTCTCCAGTTCCATTCATTTGTCTAAGAATTTCAAGAATTCATTGTTTTTAATGGCTGAATGGTACTCCAGTGTGTGTGTGTGTGTGTGTGTGTGTGTGTGTGTGTATTATTTACTGTATCCATAACTGTTGAGGGACACCTAGATTCTTTTTAGCTTCTGGCTATTATAAACAAGGCTTCTATGAACATAGTGCAGCATGCATACTTATTACAAGCAAGAGAATCCTCTGGGTATGTCTCCAAGAGTGTTAGAGCAGGGTCCTTCAGTAGTATTATGTCCAGTTTTCTGAGGAACTTCCAAACTGATTCCCAGAGTGGTTGTAACATCTGGCAATTCCACCAGCAGTGGAGGAGTATTCTTTTTCTCCACAACCTCTCCAGCACCTGCTGTCTCCTGAGGGTTTTTTTTTGAGACAGGGTTTCTCTGTGTGGTCCTGGCTGTCCTGGAACTCACTCTGTAGACCAGGCTGGCCTCGAACTCAGAAATCCACCTGCCTCTGCCTCCCAAGTGCTGGGATTACAGGCGTGTGCCACCACGCCCGGCTGTCTCCTGAGGTTTTAATCTTAGCAATTCACTCTTGTGTGAGGTAAAATCTCAAGTTTGTTTTGATTTACACTTCACTGATGACTGAGGATGTTGAACATTTCCTTGGCTTTCCTCAGCCATTCAACATTCCTCAGGTGAAAAAATAGTTCTGTACCCCATTTTTAATAGGGTTATTTGGTTCTCTGGAATCTACCTTCTTGAGTTCTTTGTATATATTGGATATTAGCCCTCAGTCGAATGTAGGCTTGGGAAAGACATTTTCCTAATTTGCTGGTTGCTGTTTTGTCCTGTTGACAGTATCCTTTGCCTTACAAAACTTAGTACATACAAGAAGTCTACAGAACTCCAAGCAGACTGGATCAGAACAGAAATACCTCCTGTCACATAGTAATTAAAACACCAAATATACTAAAGAAAGAAAGAATATTAAAAGCAGTGAAAGAAAAAGGTCAAGTAACATATTATGGTAGACCTATCAGAATTACATCCGGACTTTGCACCAGAGACTATGAAAGCCAGAAGAACCTGGGAAGATGTAATGAAGACCCCATGGGAATACAAATGCCAACACAGACTGCTATATCCAGCAAATCTCTCAATTACCATAGATGGAGAAACCAAGGTATTTCATCACAAAAAACAAATTTACATGCTATCTTTCCACAAATCAAGCCGTTCAAATAATGAATGGGGAAACACAAATAAAAGGATGGAAACTATACACTAGAAAAAGCAAAAAAATTAATCTTTCAACAAACACAAAAGAAGATAGGCACACAAATATGAAAATTACTTCAAAAATATCAGGAAGCAACAGTCACTATTCCTTAATATCTCTTAACACCAATGTACTCAATTTCCCAATAAAAAGACATAGACTAACAGACTCAATACATAGACGGGACTCAGCATTTTGCTGCATAGAGGAAACTCACGTCAGTTTAAAAGACAAACACTACCTCTGAGTAAAAGACAGGAAAACAATTTTCCAAGCAAATGGTTTCAGGATACAATCTGGAGTAGCCATTCTAATATCAGAAAAAAATTGACTTTCAACCTAAAGTCATAAGAAAATATGTGGAAGAACACTTCATATTCATCAAAGGAAAAACCCACCAAGAAGAACTCTCAATTCTGAACATCTACGCTACAAACGCAAGGGCACCCTTATTCATAAAACAAACTTTACTAAAGCTTAAAGCACACATCGCATCCCACACAATAATATTGGGTGAATGCAACATCCACTCTCCTCAATAGACAGATCAGGGAAACACAAACTAAACAGAGACATAATGAAACTAACAAAAGTTTTGGACCAAATGGATTTAATAGATATCTATAGAACATTTCATCCTAAATCAAAAGAATATACCTTCTTCTCAGCATCTCATGGTACGTTCTCCAAAACTGACCAAATAAATGGTCATTAAGCACACCTTAGCAGATATAAGTAGATCAAACTAATCCTGTGCCTGCTATTAGATCACTAGGGAGTAAGGGTGTTCTTCAATAGATACTAAAACGACAGAAAGCCCACATACACATGGAAGCTGAACAATGCTCTACTCAATGATACCTTGGTCATGGGATAAAGGAAGAAATCAAAACCTTTTTAATATTAATGATAATGAATGCACAACATACCCAAATTTATGGGACACAATGAAAGCATTGCTAAGAGGAAAACTCATAACACTGAGTACCTCTAAAAAGAGGCTGAAGAGAGCATACATTAGCAGCTTAACAGCACACCTGAATGTTCTAGAACAGAAAGAAGCTTATACACCCAAGAGGAGTAGAAGGCAGGAATTCATCAAACTCATGCTTAAATCAAACAAGTTGAAACAAAAAGAACTACACTAAGAATCAACAAAACCAGAAGCTGGTTCTTTGAGAAAATCAACAAGATAGGCAAACCTTTAACTAGACTAACAAGAGGGCACAGAGACAGTATCCAAATTAACAAGATCAGAAGTGAAAAGGAAGAAATAACAAGAGAAACTGAGGAAATTCCAAAAATGATCAGATCCTACTACAAAAGACTATACTCAACTCAACTGGAAAATCTGGATGAAGTGGAAAATCTCCTAGACAGACACCAACTACTAAAGTTTAATCAAATTCAGATAGACCATCAAAATGATCTCATAACCCCTAAAGAAATAGAAGTACATTGACAGTCCCCCAACTGAAAAAAAAAAACACACAGGACCACATGGTTTTAGGACAGAGTTCTATCAGACCTTCAATGTTGACCTAACACCAATACTCTTCAAACTATTTGACACAATAGAAACAGAAGGAACTCTTCACCTGAAGAAATTCAGATGGCTGAGAAACACCTTAAAAAATGTTCAACATCATTAGTCATTAGAGAAATGCAAATCAAAACAACCCTGAGATTTCACCTCACACCAGTCAGAATGGCTAAGATTAAAAACTCAGAAGACATCAGGTGTTGGTGAGGATGTGGAGAAAGAAGAACACTCCTCCACTGCTGTTGGGACTGCAAATTGGTACAACACTCTGGAAATCAGTCTGGCGGTTCCTCAGAAAACTGGACATGATACTTCCAGAGGACCCAGCCATACTCCTGGGAATATACCCAGAAGATTCTCCAGCATGCAATAAGGATACATGCTCCACTATGTTCAAAGCATTCTTATTTATAATAGCCAGAAGCTGGAAAGAACCCAGATGTCCCTCAACAGAGGAATGGATACAAAAAATATGGTAAATATACACAACGGAGTACTATTCAGCCATTAGAAACAATGAATTCATGAAATTCTTAGAGAAATGGATGGAGCTGGAGAACATCATACTAAGTGAGGTAACCCAGTCTCAAAATAATACCCATGGTATGCAGTCACTGATAAGTGGATATTAGCCTAGAATCTTGGAACACCAAAGACACAATTCAGATACCAAATGACAAGAAGAAAGGAGTGGACACTGGTGCTAGAAAGGATAAAAGCATCAGTATGGGGGAATACAAGAACATGGAAGAGGGAAGGGGTGGAAAAGGGAGCAGGGGGAGGGAAAGGGCATGTGGGACCTTTGGGGGTGGGGAACCAGAAAAAGGGAAATGAATTGTAAATATAGAATATATCCAATAAAAATAGAAACAGAAGGAACACTACACAACTCGTTCATTGAAGCCACAGCTTAACTGATACCAAAAACACACAAATTTCCAATTACCCTTATGAGTATCAATGCAAAAATACTCAATAAAACTATTACCTACTGAATCCATGAATACATCAATCATTCACCAAGATCAAATAGGCTTCATGCTAGGGATGCAGGGAGTTTTCAATATATGGAAATCCATGAATGTAATCTGCTACATAAGCAAACTCAAAGAAAAAAAACTACGTGATCATTTAATTAGATGCTAAAAAAGCATTAGACAAAGTTCAGCATCCTTTCATGTTAAAGGTTTTGGAAAGAACAGGAATTCAAGCCCATACCTAAACATAATGAAAGCAATATACAGCAAACCAGTAGCCAACATCAAACTAAATGGAGAGAATCTTCAACCAAAACCAGTAAAATCAGGGAGTAGACTAAGGTGCCCTCTCTCTCCATATTTATTCAATATATTACTTGATGTTCTAATGATAGCAATTAGATAACAAAAGGAGGTTAAAGGGATACAAATTGGAAAAGAAGAAATCAAAATATCACTACTTGCAGATGATAGGATAGTATACTTAAGTGACCCCACAAAAAATATCTCCACCAGAGAATACCTACAGCTGATAAACAACTTCAGCAAAGTGGTCAGATATAAAATTAACTCACACAAATCAGTAGCCTTCCTGTACTCAAAGGATAAACAGACTGAGAAAGAAATTGGGGAAATGACACCCTTCACAATAGTCACAAACAACATAAAGTATCTTGCTGTTACTCTAACCAAACAAGTGAAAGATCTTTATTACAGGAATTTCAAGTCTTTGAAGAAGGAAATCGAGGAAGACCTCAGAAGATGGAAAAATCTTCCTTACTTTTGGATTGGCAGGATAAATATAGTAAAATTGGCCATATTTACAAAAGCAATATTCAGATTCAATGCAATCCCCTTCAAACTCCTAATTCATCCCATAATCTAATTCATAGAGTTAGAAAGTGCAATTCTCAAAAACATCTGGAATAACAAATTATGCAGGATAGTTAAAACTATCATCAACAGTAAAATTACTTCTGAGCAGACTTAATCTGAGAGTATCATCACTCAGGGGGAAACCTGCCTAGCTTTCATAACAAGTAAGGGAGTAGGAGGCTCGACAGGCCATCTCAATGCCCACTGGGCTGTGCACCAACTCGGTTAGGGGCTGCCTGCCCCGCAGTCCTCCCAGCACTCGTAAGTGCAGTCTCCACCTTGCCGACAGGTCACCGGTAGAGAACCATCAGGCAGGCCCAGGTACGCAGGCCTACTTTGAGACTACCATGGCTTGGGTGGAAACCTGCCAGGCTTTCACCTGTAGCCAGGACCTGGGAGGCTCTGCAGGCCATCTGCACACCAACCCAGTCATGCACCAACCCAGTTGGGGGGTCAACAGCTCTGAAGAACAATCAGCACTTGGATAAGATCCCTGCAGCATCCACCATCTGTGCACTCTGAAGGAGCAGACAGGCAACACAAGGTTCACAGAGACAATGCTAGTGTAGCATTGCTTGGGGCAGGAAACATTAGGGCTCCAAGGGCACCCAAGAGAAAGGTAGCAGACCAGAAATCCGAGCCAGGGTAAACCATGACATCCAGAGGTGCAGAATTACCCTTACAGGCTCACGGGAGTCCAAACACCAGCCAGTGACAACAAGGTCAACTAAAACCAGAGATAACCAGATGGCAAAAGGCAAATGTAGGAACATTACTAACAGAAATCAAGGCAACATGGCAGCATCTGAACCCAGTTCGCCGACAACAGGAAGTCCTGAATACCCCAACACACCAGAAAAACAAGATTTGGATTTAAAATCACTGGTCAGGATGCTGTTAGAGGAACACAAGAAGGACGTAAATAAATCTCTTAAAGAAATACAGGAGAAAATGGATCAAAAGATAGAAGCCCTTATGAGTGGAACACAAAAATCAAATAAAGAAATTCAGGAGAATACGGGTCAAAAGATAGAAGTCAATAGGGTGGAAATGCAAAAAACCACTTAAAAGAATACAGGAGAACTTGGGTCAACAGGCAGAATTCATGAAAGAGGAAACACAAAAATTTCTCAAAGATCTACATGAAAACATGAACAAGTAAGTGAAGGATATGGGCAAAACCATCCAGCACCAAAACACAGAAGTAGAAACAACTAAGAAATCACAAAGGGAGACAACTTTTGAGATAGAAAACCTTGGGAAAAATCAGGGGCCATAGATGCAAATATCAACAACCGAATACAAAAGATATAAGAAAGAATCTCAGATGCCAAATGTACAATAGGATCAATGGACTCAACAATTAAAGAAAATTCAAAATGCAAAAAGCTTCTAACCCAAAACATTCAGGAAATCTAGGACAGAATCAGAAAACCAAACCTAAGGATTAAAGGTATAGAAGAGAGTGACGATTTACTACTTAAAGGGCCAGCAACTATCTTCAACAAAATTATGGAAGAAAACTTCCCTAACCTAAAACGTGAGATGCCCATGAATATAGAAGAATCCCACAGAACACCAGACTGGACCAGAATAGAAATACCTCCTGTCACATAATAATCAAAACCCCAAATATACTAAACAAAGAAAGGATATTAAAGGCAGTAAGAGAAAAAGGCCAAGTAGCATATAAAGGAAGACTTTTCAGAATTACACCAGATTTATTACCAGAGAGCATGAAAGCTAGAGTTCCTGGGCAGATCTAATGCAGATTCTATGAGAACACAAATGCCAGCCAAAACTACTATACCCAGCAAAACTTTCAATTACCATAGAGGGAGAAAACAAGATATTCCATGGCAAAACCAAATTTACACAATATCTTTCCACAAACCCAGCACTACAAAGGAAAATACAGGGAAATCACCAACAAAGTAGGGAAACTACACCCTGGAAAAAGCAAGATAGTAACCTTTGCTCATCAAACCCAAAAGAAGAAAACCTATCAAATTAAAAAAAAAACAGTAAAAAATGACAAAAAGCAATAATCACTACTCCTTAATATCTCTTAACATCAATGGACTCAACTCATCAATAAAAAGACACAGATTAGCAGACTGGATACAAATACAGGACCCTACATTTTGCGGCATATAAGAAACACATTTCATTGTCAAAGACAAACACTACTTTAGAATAAAGGGTTGGAAAAAATTCTACAAGCAAATGGTCTCAGGAAACAAGCAGGAGTAGCCACTCTAATATCAGATAAAATTGACTTTCAACCTAAAGTCATCAAAAGAGTCTCAGAAGGACACTTCTTGCTGGCCAAAGGAAAATCCACCAAGAAGAACTCTCAATTCTGAACATATATGCTCCAAATGCAAGGGCACCCTGATTCATAAAAGAAAATTTACTAAAGATTAAAGCACACATTGCACCTATCACAATAATTGTGGGTAACTTCAACACTCCACTCTCCTCAATGGACCGATCAGGAAACCAGAAACTAAAATGGGACATGGTGAAATTAATTGAAGCTTTGGACCATTTGGATATAATGTATATACACAAACACACACACACACACACACACACACACACACACACACACACATATATATATATTTCATCCTAAACCAGAAGAATATATCTTTCTCACAGCACCTCATGGTACCTTCTCCAAAATCAATCATATAATTATTCACAAGACAGACCTCAACAAATGCTAGAAGCTCAAACTAATCCCATGCCTCCTATTAGATCACTATGGAGTAAAAGTGGTCTTCAATAGCAAGAAAATCAACAGAAAGCCCACATGTACATGGAAACTGAACAATGCTCTACTCAATGACACCTTGGTCAAGGAAGAAAGAAAGAAATCAAAGACTTTTTTATATTTCAATGAAAATGAAGGCACAACCTACCCAAATCATTGGGACACAAGGAAAGTAGTGCTTAGAGGAAAACTCATAAACCTTAATGCCTCCAAAAAGAAACTAGAGAGAGTATACACTAGCAGCTTAACACCTGAAAGCCCTGGAACAAAAAGAAGTTAATTCACCCAGAAGGAGTAGAAGACAGAAAATCATCAAACTAAGGGCTGAAATCAATCAAGTAAAATCAAAAAGAACCATACAAAAAAACAACAAAACTGTTTCTTTGAGTAAATCAACAAGATAGATAAACCTTTAGCCAGACTAACCTACGGGCACAGAGATAGTATACAAATTAAGATAATTAGAAATGAATAGTGGGATATAAGAACAGAAACTGAGGAAACTCAAAAAATCATCAGATCATACTACAAAAGCATTACTCAACACAACTAGAGAATCTGGAGGAAAGGGACAATTTCCTAGACAGATACCAAATACTAATATTAAATTAAGATCAAATAGGTCGGAGATATCCCGAGTTTAAGACCTTCGGGGACTCAGGCCTGGAGCAGGAACTGCATACAGAGTAGTGGTTTGGGGGACACCAGCTGAGCCTGTGCTCTACACTCGCAGGGCGGACCCCAAACTCCCTACAGACAGCGCCATCTTGCCTGCTGCTTCCCGTCCAGCCAGCTGCGGGGTAGCCAGCCCCAGCCAGCTTCCCAGGTTCTCAGACCCAGCCTGTGGAACAAGGTACCCAAGATATTCCGAGTTTAAGACCTTCGGGGACTCAGGCCTGGAGTGGGAGCTGTGCACAGAGAGGTAGTTTGGGGGATACCGGCCGTGCCTGAGTTCTGCGCCCGCAGGGCAGACCCCCAAACTCCCTGCAGTCATCGCCATCTTGCCAGCTGCTTCCCATCCAGCCGGCAGGGGGAGCCAGCAGCAGCCAGGTTCCCAGCAGCTTTGGACCAGCAGGCAGAACCAGATAACTGAGATATCCTGACTTTAAGACCTCTGGGGAATCAGGACACCAGACAGCAAACCCTGAGCAGGAGCAGTGCAGAGCAGCTGACCAACAGGCAGAACCAAGTACCTGGGATTTACTGAGTTTAAGACCTCGGGGAACTCAGGCCACCTGTCAGCAATCTGTGAGCAGGAGCCCTGCAGGGCAGTGGTTCAGGTGTCCCAGTCGCTGGGAAATAGCCTTACGAGCCCACAGGAGAGTCAAGTACCAGCTAGTAACTACAGGACCAACTAACACCAGAGTTAACCAGATGGCAAAAGGCAAACATAAGATCATTACTAACAGAATTCAAGGCAGTATGGCGGCATCCGAACCCAGTTCCCCAACAGCAATAAATCTTGGATACCCTGAAACACCAGAAAAACAAGACTCAGGCCTAAAATCACTGGTCAGGATGCTGATAGACGAACACTTAGATAAATCTCTTAAAGTAATACATGAGAAAATAGATCAAAAGCTAGAAGCCCTTACAAGGCAAACCAAATTAAATGTCAGATATCTCAACACACCAGAAAAACAAGACTCAGATATAAAATCACTGGTAAAGATGCAGATTGAGGATCACTTAGATAAATGTCTTAAAGTAATAGAAGAGAAAATAGATCAAAAGCTACAAGCCCATACAAGGCAGACACAAAAATCACTTAAAGATATCCAGGAGAATATAGAGTGAAAAATGAATCCCAAAAAGGGGGAGATACAAAAATCACTTGAAGAAATACAAGAGAACATGGGTCAACAAGTAGAAGTCATAAAAGAGGAAACACAAAAATCCCTTAAAGAATTACAGGAAAACACAAACTAGCAACTGAAAGATATGAGCAAAACCATACAGAATCTAAAAACAGAAGTAGAAACAACTAAGCAATCGCAAAGGGAGACAACATTGGACATAGAAAACCTTGGGAATAAATCAGGAGTCATAGATGCAAATATCAACAATAGAATACAGGAGATAGAAGACAGAATCTCAGATGCTGAAGATACCATAGGAACCATGGATTCAACAATTAAAGAAAATGCAAAATGCAAAAAGCTGGTAACCCAAAACATTCAGGAAATCCAGGACACAATGAGAAGACCAAACCTAAGGATTATAGGGATAGATGAGAATGAAGATCTACAAATCAAAGGGCCAGCAAATATCTTCTACAAAATTATGGAAGAAAACTTCCCCAACCTAAAGAGAGAGATGACCATGAATATACAAGAAGCCTATAGAACCCCAAATCGACTGGACCAGAACAGAAATACGTCCCGTCACATAATAATCAAAACCCCAAATGTACTAAACAAAGAAAGAATATTAAAGGCAGTTAAAAAAAAGGACAAGTAACATATAAAGGAAGACCTATCAGAATTACACCAGACTTCTCACCTGAGACCATGAAATGTAGAAGATCCTGGGCAGACCTCATGTAGACCCTAAGAGAACACAAACTTCAGCCAAAACTACTATACACAGCAAAACTCTCAATTGCCATAGATGGGGAAATCAAGGTATTCCACTACAAAACCAAATCTGCAAGATACCTATCTACAAACCCAGCCCTACAAAGGATAATAGGGGAAAAATACCAACACAAGGGGGGAAACTACACTCCAGAAGAAACAAGATAGAAACCCCATCTCATCCAACCCAAAAGAAGAGAACCACTCAAATACAAAAAATAATAATAATAATAATAACGCCCAAAATGTCAAGAAGTAATAATTACTATTCCTTAATATCTCTTAATATCAATGGACTCAATTCCCCAATAAAAAGACACTGACTAACAGACTGGATACGGAAACAGGACCCTACATGTTGCTGCATACAGGAAACACATCTCAGTGTCAAAGACAAACACCACCTTAGAGTAAAAGGCTGGAAGACAGTTTTACAAGCAAATGGTCTCAGGAAACAAGCTGGAGTAGCCATTCCAATATCAGATAAAATTGACTTTCAACCTAAATTCATCAAAAGAGACTCAGAAGGTCACTTCTTGCTTGTCAGTGGGAAAATCCACCAAGAAGAATTATCAATACTGAACATCTATGCGCCAAATGTAAGGGCACCCTCATTCATAAAAGAAACTTTACTAAAGCTTAAAGCACACATTGTACCTAACACAGTAATTGTAGTTGACATCAACACTCCACTCTCCTCAATGGACCGATCAGGAAAGCAGAAACTAAACAGGGACACAGTGAAACTAATTGAACCTTTGGACCAATTGGATATAACATATATATATATATATATATATATATATATATATATATATATATATATAACATTCCATCCTAAAGCAAAAGAGTATACCTTTTTCTCAGCACCACATGGTACCTTCTCAAAAATTGATCATATAATTGGTCACTACAGACCTCAACAAATACAAGAAGACCGAACTAATCCCATGTCTCCTATCTGATCACTATGGAGTAAAAGTGGTCTTCAATAGCAAGAAGAACAACAGAAAGCCCACATACACATGGAAACTGAACAATACTCTACTCAATGACACCTTGGTCAAGGAAGAAATAAAGAAAGAAATCAAAGACTTTTTAGACTTCAATGAAAATGAAGGTACGACCTACCCAAATCTTTGGGATACAATGAAAGCAGTGCTAAGAGGAAAACTCAGTGCCTCCAAATAGAAACTGGAGAGAGCATACACTAACAACTTAACAGCACACCTGAAGGCCCTGGAACAAAAAGAAGCTAATTCACCCAGGAGGAGTAGAAAAGAGGAAATCATCAAACTAAGGGCTGAAATCTATCAAATAAAAACAAAGAGAACCATACAAAGAATCAACAAAACCAAGAGGTGGTTCTTCGAGAAAATCAACAAGATAGATAAACCCTTAGATAGACTAACCAAAGGGCACAGAGACAGTATCCATATTAACAAAATTAGAAATGAAAAGGGGGATATAACAACAGAAACTGAGGAAATTCAAAAGATCTTCAGATACTACTACAACAGCCTATACTCAAAAAAACTGGAGAATCTGGAGGAAATGGACAATTTCCTAGACAGATACCAAATACCAAAATTAAATCAGCATCAAGTAGATCAGCTAAACAGTCCCATAACCCCTATAGAAATAGAAGGGGTTATAGAAAGCCTCCCAACCAAAAAAAGTACAGGACCAGATGGTTTTAGTGCAGAATTCTACCAGACCTTCAAAGAAGACTTAAAACCAATACTCTTCAAACTATTCCACAAAATAGAGACAGAAGGGACACTGCCCAACTCATTCTTTGAAACCACTATTATGTTGATACCTAAACCACAAAAAAGATCAATAAAGAAAGAGAACTACAGGCCAATTTCTCTTATGAATATTGATGAAAAAATACTAAATAAAATTCTTGCCAACTGAATCCAAGAGCATATCAAAACGATCATTCAAAATGATCAAGTAGGCTTCATTCCAGGGATACACGGATGGTTTAATATACGGAAATCCATCAATGTAATCCATTACATAAAGAAACTAAAAGAAAAAGACCACATGGTCATCTCATTAGAAGCTGAAAATGCTTTTGACAAAATTCAGCATCCTTTCATGCTAAAAGTCTTGGAAAGAGCAGGAATTCAAGGCCCATACCTAAACATAGTAAAAGCAATCTACAGCAAACCAGTAGGCAACATCAAAATAAATGGAGAGAAACTTGAAGCAATCCCACTAAAATCAGGGACTAGACAAGGCTGCCCTCTCACTCCATATCTTTTCAATATAGTACTTGAAGTTCTAGCGAGAGCAATTAGACAACATAAGGAAGTCACAGTGATACAAATTGGAAAGGAAGAAGTCAAAGTATCATTATTTGCAGATGATATGATAGTCTACTTAAGCAACCCAAAAAACTCCACCAGAGAAATTCTACAGCTGATAAATAACTTCAGCAAAGTGGCTGGTTAAAAAATTAACTCAAGCAAATCAGTAGCCTTCTTGTACTCAAAGGACAAGCAGGCTGAGAAAGATGTTAGGGAAATAACACCCTTTACAATAGCCACAAACAACATGAAGTACCTTGGCATAACTCTAACCAAACAAGTGAAAGATCTGTATGACAGGAACTACAAGTCCTTGAAGAAAGAAATCAAAGAAGACCTCAGAAGATGGAAAAATATTTCTTGCTCCTGGATTGGCAGGATCAATATAATAAAAATGGCCATCTTGCTAAAAGCAATCTACAGATTCAATGCAATCCCCATCAAAATCCCAAATTAATTCTTCATAGATCTAGAAAGAGCAATTCTCAAATTCATCTGGAGCACCAAAAAACCCAGGATAGCTAAACTATTCTCAACAATAAAAGGACTTCTGGGGGAATCAATATCCCTGACCTCAAGCAGTACTACAGAACAATTGTGTTAAAAACTGCATGGTATTGGTATAGCAACAGGCGAGTAGATCAATGGAATAGGATTGAAGACCCAAAATGAACCCACAGACTTATGGTCACTTGATCTTTGATAAAGGAGCCACAACCATCCAGTGGAAAAAAAGATAGCCTTTTCAACAAATGGTGCTGGTTCAACTGGAGGTCAACATGCAGAAGAATGCGAATTGAACCACTCTTATCTTCTTGTACTAAGATCAACTCCAAGTGGATCAAGGACCTCCACATAAAACCAGACACACTGAAACTATTAGAAAAGAAACTTGGGAAGACCCTGGAGGACATGGGCACAGGGGGAAAGTTCCTGAACAGAATACCAATAGCTTATGCTCTAAGATCAAGAATTGACAAATGGGACCTCATAAAATTAGAAAGTTTCTGCAAGGCAAAGGACACAGTCAGAAGGACAAAGTGGCAACCAACAAAGTGGGAAATGATCTTCACCAACCGGACATTCGACAGAGGACTAATATCCAATATATACAAAGAACTCAAGAAGTTAGACCCCAAAGAACCAAATAATCCTATCAAAAAATGGGGTACAGAGCTAAACAAAGACTTTTCACCAGCCGAAATTCGGATGGCCGAGAAAAACCTTAAGAGATCTTCAACATCACTAGTCATCAGGGAAATGCAAATCAAAACAACCCTGAGATTCCACCTCACATCAGTCAGAATGGCTAAGATTAAAAACTCAAGAGACAAAACGTGCTGGCGAGGATGTGGAGAAAGAGGAACACTCCTCCACTGTTGGTGGGATTGCAAAATGGTAAAAGTGCTCTGGAAATCAGTGTGGTGGTTCCTCAGAAAATTCGATATGTCACTTCCAGAGGACCCTGGCCTACCACTACTGGGCATATACCCAGAGGATTCCCCTGCACACAATAAAGACACATGCTCCACTATGTTTATAACAGCCTTGTTTATAATAGCCAGTAATTGGAAGGAGCCCAAATATCCCTTAAAGTAGGAATGGATACAGAAAATGTGGTATATTTATACAAAGGAGTACTACTCAGCAATAAAAAATAGTGACCAATGCAATTTGTAGGTAAATGGTTAGATCTGGAAAATATCATCCTAAGTGAGCTAACCCAATCACAAAAGCGTACACTTGAAATGCAATCACTGATAAGTGGATATTAATGAGCCCAGAAGTCCTAAATACTCAAGGCACAATTAGCAAGTCATATGACTCCCAAGAAGAAGAAAGGAGAGGACCCTGGGCCTGTAAAGATTGGATCCAATATTTTAGACCCACAACAGAGAAATCGTGGGGGGGGGATGATTGGAGAATAGCTGGGGGGGAGAGGAATTATGTGAAATATGGTGGGGGGTAACTGGGAAAGCGGGAAAGCCTTTGGAATGTAAACATAGGAAATAGAAAAAAAATTAAATAAAAAAAGATAACTATATAAAGGGCAAAATAGATAAAATCATCAAAAAATAAAAAAAAAACCCTTAGAGCAAAAAAAAAAAAAAAATCAATTAGGTCAAATAAACAGTTCCATAAACCCTAGAGACATAGAAGGGGTTATAGAAAGGTTCCCAACCAAAAAAAAAGTATGTGACCAGCGATAGCGGCGGGCCTCCATATTGGAACCAGGACACAGCTGGAAAGGCCCAGGTAGACACCCCTTCCAGGGCTACCCTCACGGGGGGATCTGCTAGGCTCTCGGAGCCAAGCAG
This sequence comes from Apodemus agrarius, assembly GCA_964023405.1. Classification (NCBI taxonomy): domain Eukaryota; kingdom Metazoa; phylum Chordata; class Mammalia; order Rodentia; family Muridae; genus Apodemus; species Apodemus agrarius. Next base: position 75,546,417 of record OZ030007.1, on the reverse strand, counting down.
GCCGAGTTCCGCCTAGGCTCTGTGGGACTTCCCAGCGCCCTCTAGCTGTGCACCGAGGCAGTGGGCAGCAACCAGCTCGCCGGCTCCTGGATCAGCAATAGCAGCAGGCCTCCATATTGCAACCAGGACACAGCTGGAGAAGCCCAGGTAGACAGACTCCATCAGGGGCTACAATCGCATGGGTGGCAGCCAGCTTATGATCCCTTAAAGCAGCAGTCACACATATTCACCAGTAGAGAAACAACAGGTGAGCCCAGCCTCACAGGAGATTCAAACACCAGCCAATGACAACAAGGCCAACTAACACCAGAAATAACCAGATGGCAAAAGGAAAACGAAGGAACGTTACTAACAAAAATCAAGGCAACATGACAGCATCTCAACCCAGTTCTCCAACAACAGGAAGCCCTGGATACCCCAAAACACCAAAAAAACAAGACTTGGATATAAAATCACTGGTCAGGATGCTGGTAGCTGAACACATAGAAAAATCTCGTAAAGAAATAGAGGAGAAAATGGATCAAAAGTTAGAAGCCTTTACGAGGCAAATACAAAAATCACTTCAAGAAATTCAGGAGAAGATGGATCAAAAAGAAGAAGACAATAAGGAAGAAAGACAAAAGTCACTTAAAGAACTACAGAAGAACGTGGGCCAACAAGTAGAAGCTATGAAAGAGGAAGCACAAAAATCTATTAAAGAAATACATGAAAACACAATCAAGCAAGCGAAAGATCTGAGCACATCCATTCAGATACTAAAAACAGAAGTAGTAACAACTAAGAAATCACAGAGGGAGACAACATTGGAGATAGAAAACCTTGGGAAGAAATCAGGGCCATAGATGCAAATATCAACAATGGAATACACGAGATAGAAGACAGAATCTCAGAAGCCGAAGATACCATAGGAACCATTGATTCAACAGTCAAAGAAAATACTAAATGCAAAAAGGTGGTAACCCAAAACATCCAGGAAATCCAAGACACTATGAGAAGACCAAACCTAAGGATTATAGGTATAGACGAGAGTGAAGATTTACAAGTTAAAGGGCCAGCTAATATCTTCTATAAAATTATGGAAGAAAACTTCCACAACCTAAGGAGAGAGATGCCCATGAATATACAAGAAGCCTATAGAACCCCAAACAGACTGGACCAGAACAGAAATACATCCCGTCACATAATAATCAAAACTCCAAATGTAATAAACAAAGAAAGAATACTAAAGGCAGCAAGAGAAAAAGGCCAAGTAACATATAAAGGAAGACATATCAGAATAACACCAGACTTCTCACCTGAGACCATGAAAGCTAGAAGATCCTGGGCATATATTATGCAAACTCTAAGAGAACACAAACTTCAGCCAAAACTACTTTACCCAGCAAAACTCTCAATCGCCATTGATGGAGACATAAAGGTATTCCATGACAAAACCAAATTTGCAAGATATCTTTCCACAAATCCAGCCCTACAAAGAATAATAGGGGGAAAACACCAAGACAAGGACGGAAACTACACCCGGGAAGAAGCAAGATAGAAACCTCCTCTCATCAAACCCAAAAGAATATAACCTCTCAAATATAAAATAAATGAATAAATAAATAAATAAATAAATAAATAAAATTAAGTAAATAAAAATAATTTCAAAAATGTCTGGAGAAAATAATTACCATTCCTTAATATCTCTTAACAACAATGGACTCAATTCCCCAATAAAAAGACATAGATTAACAGACTGGATACGGAAACAGGACCCTACATTTTACTGCATACAGGAAACACATCTCAGTGTTAAAGACAAACACTGCCTTAGAGTAAAAGGATGGAAGACAATTTTACAAGCAAATGGTCTCAGGAAACAAGCGGGGGTAGCCATTCTTATATCAGATAAAATAGACTTCCAACCTAAAGTCATCAAAGGAGACTCAGAAGGTCACTTCTTGCTGGCCAAAGGGAAAATCCATCAAGAAGAGCTCTCGATATATTTATATTTATACATTTATGCTCCAAATACAAGGGTACCCTCCTTCATAAAAGAAACCTTACTAAAGCTAAAAGCACACATTACACCTAACACAATAATTGTGGGGGACCTCAACACTCCACTCTCCTCAATGGACTGATCAAGAAAGCAATAACTAAACGAGGACACAGTGAAACTAATTGAAACTTTGGACCAATTGGATTTAAAAGATATATATATATATATATATAACATTTCATCCTAAAGCTAAAGAATATACCTTTTTCTCAGCACCGCATGGTACCTTCTCCAAAATTGATCATATAATTGGTCACAAGACAGATGTCAACAAATACAAGAAGATCGAGCTAATCCCATGCTTCCTATCAGACCACCATGGAGTAAGAGTGGTCTTCAATAACAACAAAAACAACAGAAAGCCCACATACAAATGGAAACTGAACAATACTCTACTCAATGACACCTTGGTCAAGGAAGAAATAAAAAAAGAAATCAAAGACTTTTTAGAATTCAATGAAAATGAAGGTACAACGTTGATTTTATAGCCAGCCACTTTGCTGAAGTTGTTTATCAGTTGCAGGAGTTCTCTGGTGGAGGTTTTTGGGTCACTTAAGTAAACTATCATATCATCTGCAAATAGTGATAGTTTGACTTCTTCCTTTCCGATTTGTATCCCTTTGACTTCCCTCTGTTGTCGAATTGCTCTAGCTAGTACCTCAAGTACTATATTGAAGAGATATGGCAAGAGGGGACAGCCTTGTCTAGTCCCTGATTTTAGAGGGATTGCTTCAAGATTTTCTCTGTTTACCTTGATGTTGGCTACTGGTCTGCTGTATATTGCTTTTACTATGTTTAGATATGGGCCTTGAATTCCTGTTCTTTCTAGGACCAGTAAATCAGTAGCCTTCCTATATGCGAAGGATAAGCAGGCCGAGAAAGAAATTAGGGAAATGACACCCTTCACAATAGCCACAAATGATAAAAAGTATCTTGGAGTGACGCTAACCAAACATGTGAAAGATTTATACGACAAAAACTTCAGGTCTCTGAAGAGGGAAATTGAAGAAGACATCAGAAAATGGGAAAATCTTCCATGCTCGTGGGTTGGCAGGACTAATATAGTCAAAATGGCAATCTTGCCCAAAGCAATATACAGATTCAATGCAATTCCCATCAAAATCCCAACTCAGTTCTTCATAGAGCTAGAAAGAGCAATTCTCAAATTCATCTGGAATAACAAAAAACCCAGGATAGCTAAAACTATCATCAACAGCAAAAGAACGTCTGGGGGAATCAATATCCCGGACCTCAAGCAATATTACAGAGCAGTGGTATTAAAAACTGCATGGTATTGGTTCAGTGACAGGGAAGCGGATCAATGGAATAGGATCGAAGACCCAGAATTGAACCCACACATCTATGGCCAATTGATCTTCGACAAAGGAGCTGAAAACATCCAGTGGAAAAAAGATAGCCTTTTCAACAGATGGTGCTGGCTCAACTGGAGGTCAACATGCAGAAGAATGAGAATTGATCCACTCTTATCTCCTTGTACTAAGCTCAACTCCAAGTGGATCAAAGACCTCCACATAAAACCAGACACACTAAAACTAATAGAAAAGAAACGGGGGAAGACCCTTGAGGACATTGGCTCAGGGGAAAAATTCCTGAACAGAACACCAATTGCTTATGCTCTAAGAGCAAGAATAGACAAATGGGACCTCATAAAACTACAAAGTTTCTGTAAGGCAAAAGACACTGTCAAAAGGATAAATCGGCAACCAACAAATTGGGAAAAAATCTTCACCAACCCCACATCCGACAGAGGGCTAATCTCCAATGTATACAAAGAACTCAAGAGGTTAGACCCCAGAAAACCAAATAACCCTATCCAAAAATGGGGTACAGAGCTAAACAGAGACTTTTCACCTGAAGAAATTCGGATGGCTGAGAAACACCTTAAAAAATGTTCAACATCACTAGTCATTAGGGAAATGCAAATTAAAACAACCCTGAGATTTCACCTCACACCAGTCAGAATGGCTAAGATTAAAAACTCAGAAGACATCAGGTGTTGGCTAGGATGTGGAGAAAGAGGAACACTCCTCCACTGCTGGTGGGAATGCAAGCTGGTACAACCACTCTGGAAATCAGTATGGCGGTTCCTCAGAAAACTGGGCGTGAAACTTCCGGAGGACCCAGCCATACCACTCCTGGGAATATACCCAGAAGATTCACCAGCATGCAATAAGGATACATGCTCCACTATGTTCATAGCAGCCTTATATATAATAGCCAGAAGCTGGAAAGAACCTAGATGTCCCTCAACAGAGGAATGGATACAAAAAATGTGGTATATATACACAATGGAGTACTATTCAGCCATTAGAAACTATGAATTCATGAAATTCTTAGAGAAATGGATGGAGCTGGAGAATGTCATACTAAGTGAGGTAACCCAGTCTCAAAAGAATACCCATGGTATACAGTCACTGATAAGTGGATATTAGCCTAGAAGCTTGGAACACCAAAGACACAAATCACATTTCAAGTGATGTCTCACAAGAAGAAAGGAGTGGACACTGGTGCTAGAATGGACCAAAACATCATTGTGGGAGAGTACAAGAACAGTAAAGTGGGAGGGGGTGGATGCGGGAGCAGGGGGAGGGAAAAGGACATGTGGGACCTTTGGGGGTGGGAACCAGAAAAAAGGAAATGAATTGTAAATATAGAATATATACAATAAAAAATATCAAAAAAAAAAGAAGGTACAACGTACCCAAATCTATGGGACACAATGAAAGCAGTGCTAAGAGGAAAACTCATGGCCCTAAGTGCATCCAAAAAGAAACTGGAGAGAGCATACACTAGCAACTTAACGGCACACCTAAAAGCCCTGGAAGAAAAAGAAGTTAATTCACCCAGGAGGAGTAGAAGACAAGAAATCACCAAACTCTGGGCTGAAATCAATCAAGTAGAAACAACGAGAACCATACAAAGAATCAACAAGACTAGGAGCTGGTTCTTTGAGAAAATCAACAAGATAGATAAACCCTTAGCCAGACTAACCAAAGGACACTGAGACAGTATACAAATTAACAAAATTAGAAATGAAAAGGGAGACATAACAACAGAAACTGAGGAAATTCAAAAGATCATCAGATCCTACTACAAAGGTCTATACTCAAAACAACTGGAGAATCTGGAGGAAATGGACAAATTCCTAGACAGATACCAAATACCAAAATTAAATCAGCATCAAGTAGATCAGCTAAATAGTCCCATAACCCCTAAAGAAATAGAAGGAGTTATAGAAAGCCTCCCAACCAAAAAAAGTACGGGACCAGAAGGTTTTAGTGCAGAATTCTACAAGACCTTCAAAGAAGACTTAACACCAATTGTTTTCAAACTATTCCACAAAATAGAGACAGAAGGGACACTACCTAACTCATTCTTTGAAGCCACAATTACGCTAATACCTAAACCACAAAAAGATCCAACAAAGAAAGAGAACTACAGGCTAATTTCTCTTATAAATATAGATGAAAAATACTAAATAAAATTCTTGCTAACCAAATCCAAGAGCACATCAAAATGATCATCTACCATGATCAAGTAGGCTTCATCCCAGGGATGCAGGGATGGTTTAATATACAGAAATCCACCAATGTAATCCACTACATAAAGAAACTAAAAGAAAAAGACCACATGGTCATCTCATTAGAAGCTGAAAATGCTTTTGACAAAATTCAGCATCCTTTCATGCTAAAAGTCTTGGAAAGAGCAGGAATTCAAGGCCCATACCTAAAAATAGTAAAAGCAATCTACAGCAAACCAGTAGGCAACATCAAAATAAATGGAGAGAAACTTGAAGCAATCCCACTAAAATCAGGCACTGGACAAGGCTGCCCTCTCTCTCCATATCTTTGCAATATAGTACTTGAAGTTCTAGCGAGAGCAATTAGACAACATAAGGAAGTCACATGGATACAAATTGGAAAGGAAGAAGTCAAAGTATCATTATTTGCAGAGGATATGATAGTTTAAGTAAGCCACCCAAAAAACTCCACCAGAGAACTTCTACAGCTGATAAACAACTTCAGCAAAGTGACAGGTTATAAAATTAACTCAAGCAAGTCAGTGGCCTTCTTGTACTCAAAGGACAAGCAGGCTGAGAAAGAAATTGGGGAAATAACACCCTTCACAATAGCCACAAACAACATAAAGTATCTTGGCGTAACTCTAACCAAACAAGCAAAAGATCTGTATGACAGGAATTTCAAGTCCCTGAAGAAAGAAATCGAAGAAGACCTCAGAAGATGGAAAAATATTTCTTGCTCCTGGATTGGCAGGATCAATATAGTAAAAATGGCCATCTTGCCAAAAGCAATATACAGATTCAATGTGATCCCCATCAAAATCCCAACTCAATTCTTCATAGATCTAGAAAGAGCAATTCTCAAATTCATCTGGAGCAACAAAAAACCCAGGATAGCTAAAACTATTCTCAACAATAAAAGGACTTCTGAGGGAATCAATATCCCTGACGTCAACCAGTACTACAGAGCAATTGTGTTAAAAACTGCATGGTATTGGTATAGCAACAGGCAAGCAGATCAATGGAACAGGATTGAAGACCCAGAAATTAACCCACAGACTTATGTTCACTTGAACTTTGATAAAGGAGCCACAACCATCCGGTGGAATAAAGATAGCCTTTTCAACAAATGGTGCTAGTTCAACTGGAGGTCAACATGCAGAAGAATGTGAATTGACCCACTCTTATCTCTTTGCACTAAGATCAACTCCAAGTGGATCAAGGGCCTCCACATAAAACCAGACACACTGAAACTATTAGAAAAGAAACTCGGGAAGACCCTGGAGGACTTGGGCACAGGGGAAAAGTTCCTGAACAGAACACCAATAGCTTTTGCACTAAGATCAAGAATTGAAAAATGGGACCTCATAAAATTACAAAGTTTCTGCAAAGCAAAGGACACCATCAGAAGGACAAAACGGCAACCAACAAAGTGGGAAAAGATCTTCATCAACCCCACATCCGACAGAGGGCTAATATCCAATATATACAAGGAAATCAAGAAGTTAAACCACAAAGAACCAAATAACCCTATCAAAAAATGGGGCACAGAGCTAAACAAAGAATTTTCACCAGAAGAAATTCGGATGGCCGAGAAACACCTTAAAAGATGTTTAACATCATTAGTCATCAGGGAAATGCAAATCAAAACAACCCTGAGATTCCACCTCACACCAGTCAGAATGGCTAAGATTAAAAACTCATGAGACAACAAGTGCTGGCGAGGATGTGGAGAAAGAGGAACACTCCTCCACTGTTGGTGGGATTGCAAACTGGTAAAACCGCTCTGGAAATCAGTTTGGCGGTTCCTCAGAAAATTGGGCATGTCCCTTCCAGAGGACCCTGGCATACCACTCCTGGGCATATACCCAGAGGATGCCCCTGCATGCAATAAAGACACATGCTCCACTATGTTTATAGCAGCCTTGTTTATAATAGCCAGAAATTGGAAGGAGCCCAAATATCCCTTAAAGGAGGAATGGATACAGAAAATGTGGTATATTTGTACAATGGAATACTGCTCAGCAATTAAAAGTAATGAATTCATGCAATTTGTAGGTAAATGGTTAGACCTGGAAAATATCAACCTGCGTGAATTAACCCAATCACAAAAGAATGCACATGAAATGCAATCACTGATAAGTGGATATTAATTGGCCCAGAAGCCCTAAATGCTCAAGACACAAATAGAAAGTCAAATGATTCCCAAGAAGAAGAAAGGAGAGGACCCTGGGCCTGTAAAGATTGCATCCAGTTTAGTAAAGAAGCCAAGGGGTGAGGGAGAATGATTGGGGAATAGTTGGGGGGGAGAGGAACTATGGGAAGTATGGTGGGTGGGAACTGGTAAAGGGGAAAGCCTTTGGAATGTAAACAAAGAATACAGAAAATAAAAATTTAAAAAAAAGTATGTGACCAGATGGTTATAGTGCAGAATTCAACAGACCTTCAAAGACCCCCTAACACCAATACTCTTCAAACTATTTCACAAAATAGCAACAGAAGATACACTGCCCAACTAGTCTTATGAAGCCACAATTACACTGATACAAAACTACACAAAGATCCAACAAAAAAATAGAAAATTACAGGCCAATTTCCCTTATGAAAATCGAAGCAAAAATACTAAATAAATTTCTTGCCAACCTAATCCAAGAGCACAGCAAAGTGATCATTCACCATGATCAAGTAGGCTTCATGCCTGGGATGCAGGGATGTTTCAATATATGTAAATCCATCAATGTAATCCATTACACAAAAAAAACTAAAATAAATAAAAAAAACACATGGTCATTTCATCAGAGCCTGAAAAAGCATTTGAAAAAATTCAGCATCCTTTCATGCTAAAAGTCTTGGAAAGAACAGGAATTCAAGGCCCATACCTAAATATAGTAAAAGCAATATACAGCAAACCAGTAGCCAACATCAAAATAAGTGGAGAGAAATTTGAAGCAATCCCACTGAAATTAGGGACTAGACAAGGATGCCCTCTCTCTCCATCTTTTTTCAATATAGTACTTGAAGTTCTAGTGAGAGCAATTAGACAACATAAATAATTCAAAGGGATACAAATTGGAGAGGAAGAAATCAAACTATCCCTATTTGCAGATGATATGATAGTATACTTAAGCGACCCAAAATACTCCACCAGAGAATTCCTACAGCTGATAAACAACTTCAGCCAAAGGTCTGTTTATAAAATCAACTCGAGCAAATCAGTGACTTTAACCAAACAAGTGATAGATCTATATGACAGGAATGTCAAGTCCATGAAGAAAGAAATTGATGAAGAACTCAGACAATGGAAAACTATTTCATGCTCTTGGATGGCAGGATAAATACAGTAAAAATGGCCATCTTTGGAAAAATATTTCTTGCTCCTGGATTGGCAGGATCAATATAATAAAAATGGCCATCTTTCCAAAAGCAGTCTACAGATTCAATGCAATCCCCCATCAAAATCGCAAATCAATTCTTCATAGATCTACAAAGAGCAATTCTCAAATTCATCTGGAGTAACAAAAAACCCAGCAATTATCTCTAAGCCTCCAGATTAGGATCACAGGTAAGCCTTTCAATACTGGATTATCATTCCTTCCAGTTATACTCAAGTTGAAAACCAGGAATAGCCACTACACTCCAGAAAAGATTCAAAGGCAATATTTTTCAATATTTGGAACATCAATTATATCTTTAAAAATTGTGATACAGAAAATTCTAATTAAGAAAAGATAATTTATTTACTTTAAATATTTGAAACCTGTTAGGAGAGTTAATTGACTAAGACCTCAGCTTATGCTTACCATAGGAGAACATAAACCTCTCATATTCTCAAGGCAGATAGAAATCATAATTTCTCTGAACAATTAACTGATGAGGGATAAATAGCTTTGTAGAAGCTAGAGGAGTGTATTAACCAACAACAGATACATTGTATAGACTTTGACCAATTATTGGCTGTTTGAGTTCTTCCTACTTCTCATGGATCTACAGCAGACCTTTTGCAAAAGGGAGCATTAATGTGGATTCATCTTGTTTCATTTACAATTAATGCTTCAACATTCTATTATGAAGCTCTTGATGTGATAACAAAAAGAATTGTCAGATAGAATCATGCAACTATTTTGGGAATGCACCTGATGAAATAGGCATTATTCCACACAGCAATTAAATTGGTTATTGAAGACTACTGATATTTGGCTTATTGCATGTGCAAAGTTTTCCTGCAAAATTGATAACCATTATCCCAAAGACTAGATGCATTTCCTTGCGTGCATTTGCATTTCCTGTAAATTTATGTATGCAATCCATAGAAAATGCACTTATTATATTTACAGATGGTTTATTTAATGGGAAGGCAGCACATGTATTTGGATCACTTGTTTATTCTCTTTGAGTTTCTTCCTTCTATAACACAAATAATTGAATTACATGCTGAAGCCACTGTTTTGGAAATGTTGACAAAGTTTTCAATTTGTGTACTGATAGCTGATATATATAGCTCATGGCTTACAATTGCTTGAAACTGTTCCTCATTCAGATACCCCTAATTCTCAAATTTTGCAATTATTTATGAAAAAAACAACTGAATTTAAGAGGACCCACAGTTCCTTAGTATATAGAATATTTAAGAGCTCAACCTGGATTGCCTGGACCCCTTAGTGAGGGCGATTCCACTGAATATTTGTATACTAGGAAGATTATAGGCCTTACACAAGTACAATTAGCCAAACAGTCTTGTACTTTACATCACCAAAATAGTAATAGCTTGAGACATCATTTCATATTTCTAGAGAATATGAATGTCAAGTTGTAAAGAATTGTCCTCAATGTCCTCAATTTCTTCCTTTAACATATATTGGTGTTAATCCTTGAGGACTTATACCTAGTGAGTTATGACAAATGGATTGTACTGGCAGTTATTTCGTGTCAACTTGTGACAGGCTGGAGTTATCACAGAGAAAAGAGCTTCAGTTGGGGAAGTGCCTTCATGAGATCCAGCTGTGGGGCATTTTCTCAGTTTGTCATCAAGGAGGGCGCATTGTGGGTGGTACCATCAATGGACAGGTAGTCTTGGTTTCTATAAGAATGCAAGCTGGAAATCCAGGGTAAGAAAGCCAGTAAGTAATATTCCTCCATGCCCTCTGTATTAGCTCCTGCTTCCTGACCTGCTATTGTTCCAGGCCTGATTCCCTTTGTTGATGAACAGCAGTGTCAATGTTTAAGCTGAATAAACGAGTTATTTCCCAAAATGCTTCTTGGTCATGATGTTTGTGCAGGAAAAGCAACCCTTACTAAGACATGGACATTAACTCATATTTCTGAGTTTTGGAAATTAAAATATGTATATGTGACTATTGATACCTTCTCAGGCTTCATAGTTGTAACTGCTTTAACAGCAGAAACAACAAAAAATGAAATTAGTTATTGTCAACATTGTTTCTCTGCTGGGTGTTCGAAATTTGATTAAAACGGATAATGGAACTGCTATTGCAGTCAAGACATTTTATTGACAATTAAATATTACCCATATTACTGGAATTGCTTATATTTCTAAAGGAAAATGTATTGTGGAATTTTAAAACAAAATCTTCATAAAATAAAAATGTGAAATCATAGCCCTATGAACCATAAATTTCTTTAAATCATGTTCCTTTTATTTTAATATTTTAAAACTTGGATGCTAAGGAACTCTCTGCTGAGTATCTCTGGCATTTTACAACTAAGCATATTTATGTCTGGAAGAAATGGAAAGATACACTTACTGGTCTATATCAAGGTCCCGATAGAGTATTAATTTTGAAAAGAGGCCATTTTTTTCTGCAGAATGATGAAAGAGTGTGGCAGCTTCCTGAGTGATTGGTGAGACATGCTGATGTTGGAACAAAGAGTGATGCTGACCTAAGAGCTTGCTGAGTACCCTGACAATGGTGACAGGGAAGCTGAATTGGGCATATGTTCCTGACACACATTTGCTTGTCTATATCCCAGATTGGACAAGCTGCCTTGTTTCAAGCTCATAGACCTTGTTAGACATATTACGTGGAGACGGTGGAACCTGCTTTAGAAAAAATAATCAAAAATAAAAGTTATAAAGATTCTTCTTTTTCCTTTAATGTGGCCAGTTATTGGTGAAGATTTTCCCACTTTGTTGGGTGCTGTTTTGTCCTTCTGACAGTGTCCTTTGCCTTACAGGAACTTTGTAATTTTAAGAGGTCCCATTTGCCAATTCTTGATCTTAGAGCATAAGCTATTGGTGTTATCTTCAGGAACTTTCCCCACGTGCCTATGTCCTCCAGGGTCTTCCCAAGTTTGTTTTCTAATAGTTGCAGTGTGTCTGGTTTTATGTGGAGGTCCTTGATCCACTTGGAGTTGATCTTAGTACAAGGAGATAAGAATGAGTCGATTCACATTCTTCTGCATGTTGACCTCCAGTTGAACCAGCACCATTTGTTGATAAGCCTTCTTTTATCCACTGTATGGTTGTGGCTCCTTTATCAAAGATCAAGTGACCATAAGTCTGTGGGTTCATTTCTGGGTCTTCAATCCTATTCCTTTGATCTACTTGCCTGTTGCTGTACCAATACCATGCAGTATTTACCACAATTGCTCTGTAGTACTGCTTGAGGTCAGGGATATTGATTACCCCAGAAGTCCTTTTATTGTTGAGAATAGTTTTAGCTATCCTGGGTTTTTTGTTGTTCCAGATGAATTTGAGAATTGTTCTTTCTAGATCTATGAAGAATTGATTTGGGATTTTGATGGGAATTGCATTGAATCTGTATATTGCTTTTGGAAAGATGGCCATTTTTACTATGTTGATCCTGCCAATCCAGGAGCAAGAAATATTTTTCCATCTTCTGAGGTCTTCTTCGATTTCTTAATTCAATCAATCATGGGCTTGTCTATATATCAATCCACTTTTTGAAAAAAGAAAAGAAAGTCTTTATTTGGAAGGCTGGTTCTGGACATTTTTAGAGACATATTTTCAAATTCACAACTGACTTATATGGTATTATGTTTTCAGTTGATAAAATTGAGACAGGGTCTATATGTCTAACAATTCTTAGTGCCAGTATTAATGCTCCTAATCTTTTAATAATTGGTCATGTTAAAATTACTTTTGTTTCTTCTACAGTATTTAATGTAAGTTGTATCTAATGCAAGAGCGAGCACCATTCTTGATTGTCATACTGGATAACAATCATGTGTCACTTCTAAAATTTACAGTGACCGTCACAATAACATTGGAGAAAGTTCAAAGACACATGCAGAGTATTTGGTATAATTAAAGAAACTTTCGGTATGTTTTAACTTTGTATAAATAGACTATGAATTTAAATACTGCTGATCTACTGAGTTTTAATACTGTGGATATTGCTGATAAAATTATTAGTGGCTTAAGGTCAATGTTTCTAACTTGGTCAAGCTTCAAGAATGTCATATACAGCTTGATCATGTTAGCCTTCTTATCCTGGGAATACTGTTATTCCTGCCCATTATGATCAAAACTTGCCTTTAACAACATCAACATATTGTTTAACAAAATACATGAATTGAAAGTAAAAATGGACCCCCCAGTCAGAATTTTTAATTTGATACTGGCAGTCAAATATAAGTAAAATTTCCCACAGAGCCTTACCAACCTAAGACAAAGATGCATTGCTTTTGGAATGCATATTCCATGACTCATAAGAAAGGCATTCCTGCCAGTAAGACTGAAGACGGGAGCAGTCTTGCTTATGAAATAAAAATGGGGAGATGTGAAGAAATTTTGGAGCTGCTTTGAAGGAATTTGTAAGGAATTTTACATTATGATAGGGCTCTGGAAGTAGGCTCAGATATTAATATGTACAGTTGGGATAATACAAAGCTCAATGTAAACCCAGCTAATGAATGTGTGGCATTCCTTTTATCTTCTCCATCCTGATGAGCCGCAAGAAACAGAGAACATGAGACTTTGTTTATTGTCTCATTTGTTCCCTGACCTATAACTGACCTTATTCTTTGCATGTACTTGGGGTGGTATAAAAGCTGGCTGGAGAAAAATATACCTGCTTCAGCCTCAGCACTGGCTGGAGTAATGTTATAGTACTCTCTAGTTGCCTTTTTCTTTTCAATCCACACTTCCTCTCTTGATTGACTAAGCTTGTTTGGTCAGATATTGCCTCAAATTTGAAGGTCAAGTATTAGGGGATACAGTGAAGGACTCAGCTAGTAAAGAGAATAAAGAAAAGAAAATTTGAGCCAGTGGTGAATAAACCCATGAGAATTGTATTAACAATTCACAAGTAGATATTCTAGTCAACCATCTCTTTTCTTTATACATGTCCTAAAAGCCACCGGTTGGCACACTCTAAATCAAAATCATGCACAGCAAGCAAAATTTAACACAGCCAACAATTGGTCGACAATCATAGCTCTATAAAGTCCAAAATTTCTGAATTGTATTCTCGACCATTCCATTCATGGGCTCATCTCTGATTGGAACAACAAAATGATCTCTGATAAATGGAAGCTAGTATAATATGGAATTTGCAAGCAAAATCCTGGCCATGCCTCTATACATAACTCCCCTAAATATGATATGGGCAATAGCCCAATTTGCAAAGAATGGTATTCTTGTAATATCTAGCACAGGATTACCTTACCTCTATGAGTATTTAGGAAAATCAATACTGATAATAGCCCTGCATACCTGTCTCATAAGCATCAGCATTTTAAATACCTTTAATTTATTCTATGTGAATGTATCTTCATGCATCAAATACCACTTATCTCCCTGTCCATTTATAGACCCTCTGACCTTCAAATCTCTTCCCAAAATAAACATATGAATTTATTTTTTTCTAAAAAAAAATTAGAAAGATCTGTGATGTGTCAAATAATGTTCATGTTTTGTACCAAATATCTACTTGCAAATGTTCATTGCAGTGAGTTATTAGTGTAGTTCCAGGGCTCAGGCATCAGCTACACTCTTAACAAATGGTTCTCACCAGAACTTTTCTAAGATAGTCTATATTTTCTCTTCATCTTTAAATATTGCAGCTTTGGTTTGGCAGGAGAGTTCCCTGTGTAAACATCAGAAGTTCATAGAAAAAGTTGATGTTTGGGTAGGTCAATACTAGTTGCTGGATTTTGGCCTGTTTGCTAGTGAGTGGGTCAGCCCTCCAGTATCTCATTTGAACCTGCCATACCAGGGTCTCCCTTGCTTTTCCCAGATGAACAGTGGAGGTGTATATTTTTCCTGCAGCTGCTGATTTGAATGGGACTGGCATTCTTGTACTTATGTCACAGTGGCAAATTTTCCTGATACATGACCATAGGCTAGGACTCTCAATACAAAGCCAGGCTTGGTGAAGAACCTCATTACTTAGGGCTGCAGCCAGCAATGTGCAAGACAAGATCTTCTCTATCACAGTGGTGAGGAGTGGGACCAGCTCTCCAGAATGATGGAGCTAGTTACATCTTTTCAGATCTCCCTTTCTCTTGCCCTATGAGAACAATAATATGTACGGTCACCTGAGGGTTTTTTTATTTTTATTTTCTATATTCTATGTTTACATTCCAAAGGCTTTCCCCTTTCCCAGTTCTCCCCCACCATACGTCCAATAATTCCTCTCCCCCCAAATATTCCATAATCATTCCCCTCCCCCCATGGTTTCTCTACAAAACTGGATCCAATCTTTACAGGCCCAGGGTCCTCTCCTTTCTTCTTCTTGGGAATCATTTGACTTGCTAATTGTGCCTTGAGTATTTAGGGCTTCTAGGCCCATTAATATCCACTTATCAGTGATTGCATTTCAAGTGTATTCTTTTGTGATTGGGTTAACTCATTCAGGATGATATTTTCCAGGTCTAACCATTTACCTACAAATTGCATGAATTCATTATTTTTAATTGTTGAGTAATATTACATTTTATAAGTATACCACATTTTCTGTATCCATTCCTCCTTTAAGGGATATTTGGGCTCCTTCCAATTTCTGGCTATTATAAACAAGGCTGCTATAAACATAGTGGAGCATGTGTCTTTATTGTATGCAGGGGAATCCTCTGGGTATATGGCCAGGAGTGGTATGCCAGGGTCCTCTCGAAGGGACATGCCCAATTTTCTGAGGAACCGCCAAACTGATTTCCAGAGCGGTTTTACCATTTTGCAATCCCACCAACAGTGGAGGAGTGTTCCTCTTCCTCCACATCCTCACCAGCACTTGTTGTCTCATGAGTTTTTAATCTTAGCCATTCTGACTGGTGTGAGGTGGAATCTCAGGGTTGTTTTAATTTACATTTCCCTGATGACTAATGATGTTGAACTGTTGAACATCTTTTAAGGTGTTTCTCGGCCATCTGAATTTCTTCTGGTGAAAATTCTTTGTTTAGCTCTGTGCCCCATTTTTTGATAGGATTATTTGGTTCTTTGCGGTCTAACTTCTTGAGTTCTTTGTATATATTGGATATTAGCCCTCTGTCGGATGTGGGGTTTGTGAAGACCTTTTCCCACTTTGTTGGTTGCCATTTTGTCCTTCTGATGGTGTCCTTTGCCTTGCAGAAACTTTGTAATTTTATGAGGTCCCATTTTTCAATTCTTGATCTTAGTGCAAAAGCTATTGGTGTTCTGTTCAGGAACTTTCCCCCTGTGCCCATGTCCTCCAGGGTCTTCCCAAGTTTCTATTCTAATAGTATCAGTGTGTCTGGTTTTATGTGGAGGTCCTTGATCCACTTGGAGTTGATCTTAGTGCAAAGAGATAAGAGTGGGTCAATTCTCATTCTTCTACATGTTGACCTCCAGTTGAACCAGCACCATTTGTTGAAAAGGCTATCTTTATTCCACTGGATGGTTGTGGCTCCTTAATCAAAGATCAAGTGACCATAAGTCTGTGGGTTCATTTCTGGGTCTTCAATCCTATTCCATTGATCTACTTGCCTGTTGCTGCACAAATACCATGCAGTTTTTAACACAGTTGCTCTGTAGTACTGCTTAACGTCAGGGATATTGATTCCCCCCAGAAGTCCTTTTATTGTTGAGAATAGTCTTAGCTATACTGGGTTATTTGTTGTTCCAGATGAATTTGAGAATTGCTCTTTCTAGATCTATGAAGATTTGATTTGGGATTTTGATGGGCATTGCATTGAATCTGTATATTGCTTTTGGCAGGATGGCCATTTTTACTATGTTGATCCTGCCAATCCAGGAGCAAGAAAAATTTTCCATCTTCTGAGGTCTTCTTCGATTTCTTTCTTCAAGGACTTGAAGTTCCTGTCATACAGATCTTTCACTTGTTTGGTTAGAGTTACGCCAAGGTACTTTATGTTGTTTGTGGCTATTGTGAAGGGTGTTATTTCCCTAACTTCTTTCTCAGCCTGCTTGTCCTTTGAGTACAAGAAGGCTACTGATTTTCTTGAGTTAATTTTATAACAAGCCACTTTGCTGAAGTGCTTTATCAGCTGTAGAAGTTCTCTGGTGGAGTTTTTTGGGTCCCTTAAGTAAACTATCATATCATCTGCAAATAATGATATTTTGACTTCTTTCTTTCCAATTTGTATCTCTTTGACTTCCTTATGTTGTCTAATTGCTCTCCCTAGAACTTCAAGTACTATATTGAAAAGATATGGAGAGAGAGGGCAGCCTTGTCTAGTCCCTGATTTTAGTAGGATTGCTTCAAGTTTCTCTCTATTCGTTTTGATGTTGCCTACCTGTTTGCTGTAGATTGCTTTTACTATGTTTAGGTATGGGCCTTGAATTCCTGCTCTTTCCAATACTTTTAGCATGAAAGGATGCTGAATTTTGTCGAATGCTTTTTCAGCATCTAATGAGATGACCATGTTTTTTTTTTCTTTTAGTTTGTTTATGTAGTGGATTACATTGATGGATTTCTGTATATTGAACCGTCCCTGCATCCCTGGGATGAAGCCTACTTTATCATGGTGATTTTTTTTTATCTTAGCCATTTTGATTGTTGTATGGTGGAATCTCAGGATTGTTTTGATTTGTATTTCCTTGATAACTAAGGACTTTGAACATTTTTAAGGGCTTCTCAGCCATCTGAGTGTCATCTGTTGAGAATTCTCACTTTAGTTCTATAACCACTGTAGAAGGTTGCAGAGCAACTGGTGGACAGTTTTATGGGAAGGACAAACATATCAACATCAGCAACCCTGAGATCATTAGTGTAAATAAAGTCTTTATTCTCCTGAAGTCCAGGTTCACAACCATTATATTAATGTCTGTGACATAACAGTTAGGTAGCAACAGTTAGTTATATGCAAGATACCTCGAACTCCTGTTTAGTGGTCCTAGCCATGGCTATTTTGAACCTCTTTAAGGCCAGGTAAATGATTGTGAAGCTGGTAATTCTAGACAGCATCACCCTCCGCCTTTTTTATAATACTCAAGTCCTATTTGAAATATTATAACCCATATCTCTTCAATGGTGTACTATTTCTAAAATTAGTTTGAAAAACATGTTGCAGGATATTCTTCCATCATGTGAAAAAGTGACGGCTACTAGCATTTATTGTGTCCAGTGTAAAGGATCAGGGTGCACATTGAGTGACAAGACAACAAATACATAGGAAAACTGACCAAGGAATCTCACTTAAGTATAAAAGTGAAGACTGGAGAACTTGTGATGGGCTAAACTAAGGACATGCTAGTACTTTCTACTTTTATCCTTGATGACTTCCAAATTCAAAGCAAGGTCTCTGCTTTGGACAAGAACATAAAACAGTTATTAAATCTAGAAATTCGTCACATTCATCCTTATAAAATTTTAACCTACATAAATGCCATTGTTATTGATGAAATAATAGACAACTGGTCTTAAAAATGGTATTTTTTTCAGATCCAGAGACTGAAAGCTCACGATAGGAAAGGAGAGAAGGATATAAATTAACCTCTCATGTGGAGGAGTCTGTAATTCCTCTTCACTTTCCCTGCAGGGCAGGCCTTTTTTAGTTCATCTCACTTAGGTTTCTTATGGGGAAACACTGAGGAGAATTATCCTGTATGGACTCTCAAAGAGGTAAAGCTTTCTAGGTTCTAAAGGGTATGATAATTGATGTGAAGGTGATGCATGTATGGCACTTAAATTTAATAATGGATCTTAGCATGTATGAGTCCCTGATTAGCTGCAGATCTTTTACTCTCTGGGGCACCTTAGCTAAGCCCCTCCAAGAACCCTAGTGCCCAATGATCTAGTTTTCTTTTTTTTTAATTTTACAAATTTATTTATTTTTTATTTTTTTATTGGATACATTCTATATTTACATTTCATTTCCCTTTTTCTTGTTCCCCTCCCACCAAAGGTCCCACATACCCTTTTCCCTCCCCCTACTCCCCAATCAACCCCTTCCCACTTTCCTGTTCTAGTATTCCCCTACTCTGATGCTTGGATCCTTTCCAGCACCAGTGTCCACTCCTTTCTTCTTGTCAGACATCATTTGGTATGTGGATTGTGTCTTTGGTGTCCCAACAGTCTAGGCTAATATCCACTTATCAGTGACTGCATACCATGTGTATTCTTTTGAGTCTGAGTTCCCTCACTTAGTATAATGCTCTCCAGATCCATTCATTTCTCTAAGAATTTCATGTATTCATTGTTTCTAATGGCTGAATAATACTCCATTGTGAATATATACCACATTTTTTTATCCATTCCTCCATTGAGGGACATCTGTGTTCTTTCCAGCTTCTAGCTCTTATAAATAAGGCTGCTATGAACATAGTGGATATTGTATCCTTATTGCATGCTGGGGAATCTTCTGCATATATGCCCAGGAGGGGTAAGGCTGGGTCCTCCAGAAGTATCATGTCCAGTTTTCTGAGGAACCACCAGACTGATTTCCAGAATTGTTGTACCAGCTTGCATTCCCACCAGCAGTGCAGGACTGTTCCTCTTTCTCCACATCCTTGCCAATACCTGATGTCTCCTGAGTTTTTAATCTTAGCCATTCTGACTGGTGTGAGGTGAAATCTCAGGGTTGTTTTGATTTGCATTTCTCTAATGACTAATAATGTTGAACATTTTTAAAGGTGTTTCTCAGCCATCCGAATTTCTTCAGGTGAAAAATCTTTGTTTAGCTCTGGACCCCATTTTTGGATGGGGTTATTTGTTTTTCTGGGTTCTAACTTCTTGAGTTCTTTGTATACATTGGATATTAACCGTCTGTCAGATGTAGGGTTGATGAAGATCTTTTCCCAACTTGTTTGTTGTCAATTTGTCCTTTTGACTGTGTCTTTTACCTTACAGAAGCTTTGTAATTTTTTGAGGTCCCATTTGTCTATTTTTGATCTTAGAGCATAAGCAATTGGTGTTCTGTTCATGAACTTTCTCCCCGAGCCAATGTCCTCAAGGGTCTTCCCCAGTTTCTTTTCTATTAATTTTAGTGTGTCTAGTTTTATGTGGAGGTCTTTGATCCACTTGGAGTTGAGCTTAGTACAAGGAGATAAGAATGGATCAATTCTCATTCCTCTGCATGTTGACTTCCAGTTGAGCCAGCACCATTTATTGAAAAGGCTATCTTTTTTTCCAGTTAGAAAGAACAATTATCAAATTCATCAGGAATAACAAAAAACCAGGGTAACTAAAACTATCATCAGCAGTAAAGGAAATTCTGGGGGAATCAATATCCCGGAACTCAAGCAATACTTCAGAGCAATAGTGTTAAAAACTGCATCGTATTGGTACAGTGACAGGAAGGTGGATCAATGGAATAGGATCAAAGACCCAGAAGTGAACCCACACATATATGGCCAATTGATCTTCAACAAAGGAGCTGAAAACATCCAGTGCAAAAAAACAATGATCTAAATTTCATAACATGGAATAGAATTATTAGAGGAATTAAGCAAAGAACAACGTTGCTATGGAAATTTCTGTGCGTCTTGTGCATCTGCTATATCCAGCATTCTAATACTCTTAGTTTTTCATTTCTGGACATCTTTCCACTGGTGCTGGAAATATGATTCAGCTATTAAAAAGACTTTGTGATTTTGCAAGGGACATAGGTTTAGTACTTATATTGTCTCACGATCATTAGAACTCCTATGAATAAGTATTATTCCTTATACTTGACTCCCTGGAAATTACTAGAAAGCACACACAAACACACACACACACACACACACACATACACACTCACACTCACACGCACACACACACACATGCACACACATATACACACTGCATATTCCATTTCAAAAAACTTATAAAAGGAAATTGAAAACATGAAATAGAATAAGTAGCATTAAAAGGAATGAAAAGAGGAACTGTCCACATCTCTAATTTTGCCCAAATAGCAAATTTATATTTGAAGGGAATGTAAGGAAGGTTCCCATCTTGCTCATAGATAGTCTCCATATATGCTTATATTTATAAATGCAAGATTGAAATGAGAATATTAACTTTGTTTAAATGGGTTTATTTCTTTCATTTTCTATCTAAAATGCCCATGAAAAGAACAACCCCTATGTCTTCTCTAAGTCCACAATTGAGTCTTCGTGTCCTTCTAACCCACAGTCATGAAACACCTTGTAGTTTGTCCTTACACAGTGACCTGACATCAGTTGAACTGTTCCCACTTGATAGAAGTTCATTGCCTTTTACCATACCCACTCTGTTAGGTTTCATCCCGAAACAAACAAACAAAAAACAAAAAACAACAACAACAAAAAAGCAAAAACAAAACCAAAAATCATACAGTTAATCCTCCAGGCATTTAATACATTGGATTTACAGTGATTTAATATGTGCATCACTGTCATTAGCTGAAGACTATATACGTCTCTATCTTGAATATGCTGCCTCACAATATAATCCACATGCAATTTCCTAAGGATCATTATCTAAGTAGGAGCTGAAAAGTGACTGAATGAGATTAAGCTGTCTCTTTGACTATTGCAGACCATATTATCCACATTCAGCAAGGAACCTTACCAAAATGAAATTTGTTTTTCTCCTTTTCCACCAACTCTCTAAGTTCTTTTTTAAACAAATAATCGTGTCATTCCAAATGCACAGTATACTCATGGATTATTTTGGTGATGAACATTACTTTGCGTTCCATTGGGAACAAACCTTTGTCCATCTTACACTGCTTGGAAAATGGATATATAAAAGCTGTAGGGAGAAATAAAGAACATCCAATATTCCTGGACCTGTCTTTTGGAAAGAAAGAGTCTAAAGGGTGTGAAGAACATCAAACAAAAAGATAGTCATTAATTAAAAAGTTGTTGGAGAAGTTTGTTAGTAACATATAAAAAGGGACACTCCTCCCCCAGAATATGTCCAAAACTAAACTAGTTTTTAGGACAAGAATATTAGACATTTTAAGTAAAGCAACAAACCAGACATTATCAATTGGAATGTATTCTAGGAGGAAGAATGTTAGGCACGGACAAAGACAAAATAAACAAGTGGCAGAAGGTAGGCAACTGCCTGGGGAATTTGGTGCTCACTTATCAAAGGTGAGTAGACACACAGAGTTCTTGGTAGAGGAGTTGTATGCTAGCATTTCTAAGCTGGCCATGGATGGACACATGGCTCTCCCACAGAAAGACTGACTCACAAGTGAATAATGCAGTCACCCTGATGAGGATGCTGTTGGTAAAGAGCTGAATTATCTGCTTCTCTAGTTGCCTATCTCTCTGGCTATCTATCTATCTATCTATCTATCTATCTATCTATCTACCTATCATCTATTGACTTATTTTTCTATTTACCATCCATCTGGCAAAAAACCAATATGCAAGAAAATGAGACAGAACAAAAGACGTAGACATGGGTTTCATGTAACTATGTTATTGATTTAATTTTGTGATTTTTATTTATTTCATGGATATGTGCTTTGTCTTGTTATATATCTCTGTGTCATGTGCATTCAGTGCTCCCAG
Organism: Apodemus agrarius; assembly: GCA_964023405.1. Classification (NCBI taxonomy): domain Eukaryota; kingdom Metazoa; phylum Chordata; class Mammalia; order Rodentia; family Muridae; genus Apodemus; species Apodemus agrarius. The sequence goes on along the minus strand of OZ030007.1, from coordinate 75,523,944 downwards.
GGATGAAAACAAAACATTGGATCCCCAGAAACTGGAATTACAGATGGTTTTTAGCTGTCATATGAATACCCACATCTTCTTGGAGAGCAGACATTAGTTTAGTTTATTTATCTAGGCCTCTGCCCATCATATTTAGGTTTTCATTTTAAAAGACTATTTACTAATTAATTAAATTATTTTATTTTCACACTGATTAGTAACACCAAACATCCTGTCCTCCAAGACTCTCCTTCATAAATGCCTACTGTGAATCTACCCTCATCTTTTTCAGGGAATGGGATGATCCTGCATGTACCCCTCCCCACATGGATACCAACATACCCTAACACATAACAGAACTAGGTACATCCTTCCCCTCTGAGTACAGAAAATGCACCCTACATAGGGGAAAGGAATCAAAAGGCGGGCAACAGAATCAGTGATGACTAACATTCTAATCATTAGGAGACACTCATAATGATCAAATTTCCAATAGCTATATATACTTACAGTTTTAGTTTCAGTGCATGAATGCTCATTGGTTGGTGGTTAAGTCTCTGTGAGCCTCATTGGGCCCAGAATCATTGACTCTGTAGGTCTTTTTTTGGATATCCCTAGTTTTCAGAAGCTCCTAAGAATGTTAATAGGCGAAACAGGTATGTTTTACAAACTGTGCAGAGAAATTGGATATCTGCATGTAGAAGAATTAAATTCTAATGTGCCCTACTACTTAATAATCACTACAAGAGGTTTGAGATCTTTGTGATATACCCCAAACTCCAAAGTGTTAGAGGAATTGATTAGAAAAAAATCTCTGAGATATGAGGATAAGCAAAGAGATTATGAACAAAACTTTGGTTGATTAATAAATAATGCCAACATTTGGCAAGTGGAACTTCATGAACTAAAAACGAAATACCTGTGCTACAATGTATGACAATAACTGGATGAAGATACAGCATGCAGAGTGGGAGCAAAGTTTTCTGAGCTTGTTAGCAGTATCTGAGATCTAAAAGACAGAAACATAACCTCCAGCACCACCACCACCACCACCACCACCACCACCACCAACAACAACAACAACAACAACAACAATTAAACAACCCAAATAAGAGACAGGGTGAAAAAAATGGAAATGAGAATTCTCAATGGATAAATATAAAATAATGTGTAATATATACTTTAAGTTTGTGACATAATTTGGTATTTGGAAAATGCAAATTAAAATGATGTTGGCATTCTCAGTCTAGCCATTATGTCACCCATTACAAAAACAAAAGACAATAAAAGCTGGGAGGTTGGGGAGAGATTTTTTTCTTCACTTGTGATAAAGGTGTGAACTGGATCAGCAATTGTGAAAGATGCCTGTGGAAACTAGACTATGACTCAAATAGTCATTAAAGGAGAAATCAGAACGTGGAAAGATCTGTGATTTTGGATCATTTATATTAATATTTAAAATAATTTCCCTCCTATGAAAAACAAGTTACAGAGTCAAATAAATCCCCATCATCACAATTCCAATACAATTACTCACAGACCTTGAAGGGATCATTTTCTTCTTCAGGTCAAAACATAATTTCCATGATAGTTCAAACAACCCTGAAAAAATAAAGAACTGCTCAAAGTCTCACTATTCATGATTTAAATTATACACTACATTCTATATTAATAAAACCTCTATAGTACTGGCATTAAAACAGACAGTTGATCAGAGGAATCCAATAAATTCCCAGACATGAATTCATGCATCTATGGATACATGATTTTTATTAAGAAACCTGAAATACACAATGGAAAAACAGCATCTTCATCAAATGATGTCACTCATAGAGGATGTTTTAGAGGAGAAGTGTACAAACAAATGCATATTTATTACCCTGCATAAGAATGAAGCCCTTGGGGAGCAATGATCTCAACATAAAACCACATACACTGAACCTGATCAAATACACAATAGAGGATGGTCTTAAAATCATAGGCATTGGCAACAACAACCTGAAGAGATGGTTGATAGAAAATGCATTAAGATCAACAATTAACAAGTAGTACCTTATAACACTGAAAGTTTGTGTAAGGCAAAGGATACTGTCAAACAGAGAAAGCAGCAGCCTAGATATAGAAAGGGAAAAGAATTTCACAAACTCCACACTCAATATAGGAATAATGTCAAAAGTAAAGGAAGAAGTCTAGAAGATGTATATCAAGAAGACAAATAATACAATTAATGATTGGTATAAATATCTATACAGATATTTTTCAATCAAAGGAACTCAAATGACTGAGAGATAAAGGCACCAGGAAAATGCAAATTAAAACTTCTTTGTGTTTCATATAAGGACTTCTCCAATATGTTTGAGGACAGACACTCTTAGTGCCTTGGAAACAGAATTAATTTATAAGCCTTTTATATTTCATGTAGCACAAAGTTGTAGGGACAAGATAAGATGCACCAATAGGGACTATGCTCACAGTAACTAATAGGAATAGCATTTATGATGATGGCATTGATCCATGATTGTCAAATTCCATATGCTTTAACCCTTGGTAAAATTGCCTGGCATTGTCCAGGACAGATTTGCAGAGACAGGTTTCTCCTCCTCTTTATTATGCAGTTACTTTATCAATATTTGCATTTATCCATCTTCCTGAATAACTCCTGTTCTTGGCCTGGTCACTGACTTTCATCTTCCCAGTTTTGTGACCCATTACAATGTATGACCAAGCATATCTGATTAAGGTCTCTCTAGGTGAATATTCTTCTTTATTGCAAAATTTCTGAGCCCAAATATATGACATAACACAAATATTATACAACCTGTGTAATAGAGAAAATTTATATAAAATATTCCAGATTCTTGAAATATTTCTAGATTCATATTCAAATATTGACAGCACAAGCCATTTATAAGTACTGTTTCACAGGGCCTTTGAAATGTAATCATAAGCGGTCACAGTAGGTCTCCATATTGCTACCAGGACATGGCTAGAGAGGCGCAGGTAGACAGATTCCATCTGGGGCTACCATCACATGGGTGGATCCGCCAGGCTCTTGCCACCAGCCAAGGCCAGGGTTGAGGCACTGCGGAACTTCTCCATTCCCTCTGGCTTTGCACCAAGGAAGCTGGGAGCAGCCTGCCCAGTGTTCGCTTCCAGTGGTGGTCGCAGTAGGTCTCCATATTGCCACCAGGCCACCACTAGAGAGGCCCAGGTAGACAGACTCAATCAGGAGCTACCATCACTCGGGAGTATCCTCCAGTCTTTCCTCACTAACCTGGGCAAGGGCAGCGGCTGGTGGGACATCTCCATGCCCTCCGGCCTTGCACCAACTCGGTTGGGAACCTCCCTCCCTGAGGTCCCCTCAGCACTCACAGAGGCAGTCTCTATCTTGCAGTGTAGTCAACAGTAGAGAAACAACAGGTGGGCCCAGCCTCGCAGGAGGTTCAAACACCAGCCAGTGAAAACAAGGCCAACTAACTCCACAGATAACCAGATGGCAAAAGGAAAATGAAGGAACATTACTTACAGAAATTATGGCAGCATGACAGCATCTGAACCCAGTTCGCCAACAACAGGAAGCCTTGGATACCCCAACACACCAGAAAAACGAGATTTGGATCTAAAATCACTGGTCAGGATGCTTGTAGCAGAATACATAGATAAATCTCTTAAAGAAATACAGGAGAATATGGATCAAAAAACAGAAGTCAATAAGGAGGAAACACAAAAATCACAGAGGAACATGGGTCAACAAGTAGAAGCTATGAAAGAGGAAACACAAAAATCTCTTAAAGAATTACATGAAAACACAATCAAGCAAGCGAAAAATCTGAGCATATCCATCCAGGTTCTAAAAACAGAAGTAAAAGCAACTAAGAAATCGCAGAGGGAGACAACATTGGAGATAGAAAACCTTGGGAAGAAATCAGGGGCCATAGATGCAAATATCAACAGTAGAATAAAAGAAATAGAAGAAAGAATCTCAGATGACAAAGAAACCATAGGAACCATTGATTCAACAGTCAAAAAAAAATACTAAATGCAAAAAGGTTGTAACTCAAAACATCCAGGAAATCCAGGACACAATGAGAAGACAAACCCTAAGGATTATAGGTATAGATGAGAGTGAAGATTTACAAGGTAAAGGGCAAGCAAATATCCTCTACAAAATTATGGGAGAAAACTCCCCCAATCTAAAGAGAGAGAGATGCCCATGAATATTCAAGAAGCCTACAGAACTCCAAACAGACTGGAGCAGAACAGAAATACATCCTGTCACATAATAATCAAAAGCCCAAATGTACTAAACAAAGAAAGAATATTAAAGGCAGCAAGAGAAAAAGGCCAAGTAACATATAAAGGAAGACCTATCAAAATAACACCAGACTTCTCACCTGAGACCATGAAAGCTAGAAGATCCTGGGCCGATATGCAAACTCTAAGAGAAAACACATTTCAGCCAAAACTACTTTACCCAGCAAAACTCTCAATCACCATAGATGGAGACATCGAGGTATTCCATGAGAAAACCAAATTTGCATGTTATCTTTCCACAAACCCAGCCCTACAAAGGATAATAGGGAGAAAACACCAACACAAGGTAGGAAACTACACACTGGAAGAAGCAAGATAGAAACCTCCTCTCATCAAACCCAAAAGAAGATAACCTCTCAAATATAAAAAAATAATAATAATAATAATTTCAAAAATGTTGGGAGGTAATAATTACTATTCCTTAATATCTCTTAACATCAATGGATTCAGTTCCCCAATAAAAAGACATAGACTAACAGACTGGGTAAGCAAACAGAACCCTACATTTTGCTGCATAAAAGAAACACATCTCAGTGTTAAAGACAAACACTGCCTTAGAGTAAAAGGCTGAAAGACAATTTTACAAGCAAATGGTCTCAGGAAACAAGCTGGAGTAGACATTCTAATATCAGATAAAATTGACTTTCAACCTAAAGTCATTAAAAGAGACTCAGAAGGTCACTTTTTGCTGGTCAAAGGGAAAATCCACCAAGAAGAACTCTCAATACTGAACATCTATGCTCCAAATACAAGGGCACCCTTATTCATAAAAGAAACCTTACTAAAGCTTAAAGCGCACATTGTACCTAAACAATAATTGTGGGTGACTTCAACACTCCACTCTCCTCAAAGGATTAATCAGGAAAGCAGAAACTAAACAGGGACACAGTGAAACTAATTGAAACTTTGGACCAATTGTAATTAACATATATATATATATATATATATATATATATATATATATATATATAACATTTCGACCTACATCAAAAGAATATACCTTTTTCTCAGCACCGCATGGTACCTTCACCAAAATACAAGAACTAACTAATCCCATGCCTCCTATCAGATCACCATGGAGTAAGAGTGGTCTTCAATAGCAACAAAAACAACAGAAAGCCCACAAACACATGGAAACCGAACAATACTCAATGATACCTTGGTCAAGGAAGAAATAAAAAAAAAAGAAATCAAAGACTTTTTCGAATTCAATGAAAATGAAGGTACAACCTACCCAAATCTGTGGGACACAATGAAAGCAGTGTGAACAGGAAATCTCACAGCTCTAAGTGCATCCAAAAAGAAACTGGAGAGAGCATATAGTAGCAGCTTGATGGAACACCTTAAAGCCCTGGAAGAAAAAGAAGTTAATTCACCCAGGAGGAGTAAAAGACAGGAAATCATCAAACTCAGGGCTGAAATCAATCAAGTAGAAACAAAGAAATCCATACAAAGAATCAACAAAGCCAGGAGTTGGTTCCTTGGGAACATCAACAAGATAGATAAAGCCTTAGCCAGACTAACCAAAGGACACAGAGACAGTATCCAAATTAACAGTTAGAAATGAAATGGGGGACATAACAACAGAAACTGAGGAAATTCAAAAGATCATCAGATCCTACTACAAAGGTGTATACTTAAAACAACTGGAGAATCTGGAGGAAATGGACAAGTTACTAGACAAATACCAAATACCAAAATTAAATCAGGATCAATTAGATCAGCTAAGTATTCCCCAAATGCCTAAAGAAATAGAAGAGATTATAGAAAGTCTCCCAAACAAAAAAAGTATGGGACCAGATGGTCATAGTGCAGAATTCTACCGGACCTTCAAAGACTTACCACAAATACTCTTCAAACTATTCCACAAAATAGAAACAGAAGGGACACTGCCCAACTCATTCTTCGAAGCCACAATTACGCTGATACCAAAACCACACAAAGATCCAAAAAAGAAAGAGAACTATAGGCCAATTTCCCTTATGAATATCAATGCAAAAATACTAAATAAAATTCTGGCCAACTGAATCAAAGAGCACATCAAAGCGATCATTCACTATGATAAAGTAGGCTTCATCCAAGGGATGCAGGGATGGTTCAATTAGTGGAAATCCATCATTGTAATCCACTACATAAACAAACTAAAAGAAAAAAAAACACATGGTCATCTCATTGGATGCTGAAAAGGCATTCGACAAAATTTAGCATCCTTTCATGCTTAAAGTCTTGGAAAGAGCAGGAATTCAAGACCAATACCTAAACATAGTAATAGCAATCTACAGCAAACCATTAGCCAACATCAAACTAAATGGAGAGAAACTTAAAGGAATCCCACTAAAATCAGGGACTAGACAAGAATGACCTCTCTCTCCATATCTTTTCAATACAGTACTTGAAGTTCTAGTGAGAGCAATTAGACAACATAAGGAAGTCAAAGGGATACAAATTGAAAAGGAAGAAGACAAAGTATCATTATTTGCAGACAATATGATAGTTTCCTTAAGCGACCCAAAAAACTCCACCAGAGAACTTCTACAGCTGATAAACAACTTCAGCAAAGTGGCTGTTTATAAAATCAACTCAAGCAAATCAGTAGCCTTCCTGTATTCAAAGGACAAGCAGGCTGAGAAAGAAGTTAGGGAAATAAAACCCTTCACAATAGCCACAAACAACATAAAGTACCTTGGCGTGACTCTAACCAAACAAGCAAAAGATCTGTATGACAGGAACTTCAAGTCCATGAAGAAAGATATCGAAGAAGACCTCAGAAGATGGAAAAAATATTTCTTGCTCTTGGATTGGCAGGATCAATATAGTAAAAATGGCCATCTTTTCAAAAGCAATCTACAGAATCAATGTAATCCCCATCAAAATCCCAAATCAATTCTTCATAGATCTAGAAAGAACAATTCTCAAATTCATCTGGAGCAACAAATAACCCAGTATAGCTAAAACTATTCTCAATAATAAAAGGACTTCTGGCGAATCAATATCCCTGACTTCAAGCAGTACTACAGACCAATTGTGGTAAAAACTGCATGATATTAGTACAGCAACAGGCGAGTAGATCAATGGAATAGGATTGAAGACCCAGAAATTAACCCACAGAGTTATGGTCACTTGATCTTTGATAAAGGAGGTACAACCATCCAGTGGGGAAAAAAAAGATAGCCTTTTCAACAAACGGTGCTGTTTCAACTTGAGGACAACAAGCAGAAGAATGTGAATCAACCCACTCATATCCTTGTACTAAGATCAACTCCAGGTGGATCAAAGACCTCCACATAAAACCAGCCACACTGAAACTATTAGAAAAGAAAATGGGGAAGACCCTGGAGGACATGAGCACGGGGGAAAATTCCTGAATAGGATACCAATCGATTATGCTCTAAGATCAAGAATTAACAAATAGGATTTCATAAAATTACAAAGTTTATGTAAGGCAAAGGACACTGTCAGAAAGACAACCAACAAATTGGGAAAAGATCTTCACCAACCCCTCATCTGACAGAGGGCTAATATCCAATATTGGCTAATAGCCAAGAAGTTAGACCCCAAAGAACCAAATAACCCTTTCAAAAATAGGGTACAGAGCTAAACAAAGAATTTTCACCAGAAGAAATTTGGATGGACCAGAAACACCTCAAGAGATGTCCAACATCATTAGTCATCAGGGAAATGCAAATCAAAACAACCCTGAGATTCCACCTCACACCAATCAGAATGGCTAAGATTAAAAACTCAACAGACAACAGGTGCTGGCTAGGATGTGGATAAAGGGGAACACTCCTCCACTGTTCGTGGGATTGCAAGATGGTACAACCACTCTGGAAATCAGTCTGGAGTTTCCTCAGAAAATTGGGCATGTCACTTCCAGAGGACCCTGGCATACCACTCCTGGGCATATACCCAGAGGATTCCCCTGCATACAATAAAAACACATGCTCCACTATGTTCATAGCAGCCTTGTTTATAATAGCCAGAAGTTGGAAGGAGCCCCGATATCCCTCAAAGGAGGAATGGATGCAGAAAATGTGATATATATATATATATATATATATATATATATATATATATATATATAATGGAATACTACTCAGAAATTAAAAATAATGAATTCATGCAATTTGTAGGCAAATGGTTAGATCTGGAATATATCAGCCTAAGCCAGTTAACCCAATCATGAGAGAATACACATGAAATGCAATCACTGATAAGTGGATATTGATGAGCCCAGAAGCCCTAAATACTCAAGGCACAATTAGCAAGTCAAAGTATTCCCAAGAAGAAGAAAAAGAGAGGACCCTGGGCCTGAAAAGATTGGTTCCAGTTTTGTAGGAGAATACCCAATCAGAGAAATGTTGGGGGGAGGTGATTGGGGAATAGTTGGGGGGGGAGAGGACTTATGGGATGTATGGTAGTAGGAACTGGGAAAAGGGAAAGCCTTTGGAATGTAAACAAAGAATATAGAATAAAAATGAAAAAAGAAATGTAATAATAATGACTTATTTGTCCAGTATTTATAGTTAACTTTTATAAGTCTGGATGTTAACCAATCAAATATAAAACATTTGACTTAAGGCAGCAAGTACTCATGATCTGTCCAAGTCCTTCATTTTATAATATAGATATTTTAGGATGTTTGATTGTAGTAGGATGGAAAAATAAAAGGCATTTTGACAAGAAATTAACATTTAATTTTTTGATAATAACTTTGTTTGCTTATAATTAATTGTCCTCTTTAATTCCAAATTCCTTGTGGGTATAAGAATAATATTTTCTTGTAGAACATACATTGTTGTAATTAATTTTTATGTTATTAGTATATATTTCAATTTATCTTGGCAGAAGTGGAAATAGAATAATGGTAATTAATTGGCTAGCATATTTCATAGGAAAGCTTAATCTTGTAGTCCAATCATAGTTCTTTGGAGAGGAATTACTTAATTATAACATTGGTCAACATGCTGTTTTTATTCAATGAGCTGCAAATTATTATTAAATAGGATTTCATGTATGAGTTAAGAAAATTCATGTATCAAAAATTTATAACAAAATGTCAACTATCACCCTGCTTCTCGAGCATATTAAAAATGCCACAAAGCTGATTTGTAAAAATAACTTTGGGAATATTTTACAGACATAATTGAAAGTGAAATTGAAAATGTTATTTTGTTCAAATAGTTTAATCCAGTTATAAATAAATTGCTTAGGAAAAATTATATTCTATGAGAAATTTCACGTTTTCTTTGTAAACTTAATCGTCACCATTCTGGAATGTTGTCTTAATTTTTGAAACATACTCAAGTTATGTTCTTTTCTAAACTTGGGACTTGCTGCATTTTAATGCTTGTATTTATTTCATAAATGGAACATGGTTATCTCAAAGCTGAATACATAAGGATGCAATCAAGTTTACTTTTGTAATGATTGTTGTTATCCAGCAGAATTATTTCTACTAGTCATAACGATCCTAGAGCCTCATCCTTTCTAGTTAAAATTGTATTTGACCCTCCCTTTACTGCCATTACCAGCTCTATGCTGGAAACTGTTACATACTCCAATAGATAATGCTATCCACAATCTTTCCCCCATAAGCTCAGGAAAGAATTCATTCCAGGTATTACAACTCATCAGCATTAACATATTTTAAGATTGTCTGAGACATCGGTACAAAGAATGCACAGGCTGACACTCTACTCTGGTCTCTTTTTCTTTTCACATATCCTAAAGGCCATTGATTGGAACACTATAAATCACAATACTGCTTGATTTCTGCAAACAAAATTTAACATACCCAATGATCACGTCAAAATTCATTGTGCTAGAATGTCAGAAATTTCTAAATTGGATTTTAGACCATTTCTCCCAGGGATTCATTTTTGATGGCAGAAGAAAATGATCTATGATGAATGAAGATCAGTTTAGTCTGATATTTGGCAGGCAAAAATATGCCTTTGTTTCTGTATTTACTCTCTCAAATATGATATGGGCAATGGTACAAACTGGAGAGATTGGTATTCATTTTATATCTAACACAAAATTTCCATGTCTATGTAAGTATTTCTAAGAATATCAATACAGATTATAGCCTGCAGATCTGTCTCATAAGTTTAAAAATATTTATACTTTTTATTGATTGTGAATATAATCGAAAGCACTGAATCCCATTCATCTCCTGGCCCTTTCATAAACATCTTCTGTCCTTGCATCATGTCCACAAAATATAAATATTTATTAAAATAAAATTTAAGAGAAAAATAAAAGCTTGTAGTCTCAACCAGTATGCTTGTTTTGCCCCAGTCACATTTTCTTCACTGCAATGAGTCACTGGTGTTGTTCTAGGTCTCTGTCTTCTGCTACAATTTCAACACAAGTTCATCCATATGATTCTCTTCAACTTTTATGAAGCTGCCTCATGTCATTAAAGAAAAACTCCATCTTTGATTCAGCAGGACAGTTTCTTTCTCATGCTCCATCAGTTCATTGATATGTTATATGCTGGATTGGCCAACTCAAATCCCTATTTCTGGGCCTGGATGATAGTAATTTTTCAGGCCTCCAGTACCTCTCTTGAACCTATGCCAACTGAATCTAAGAACACATCAAAGTGATCAATCACCACAATCAAGTAGACTTCATCCCAGGGTTGTAGAATTGGCTCAATATATGGAAATCCATCAATGTAATCCACCACATAAACAAACTCAAAGAAATAAATCACATGGTCATTTCATTAGATGCTGAAAAGCATTTGACAAAACTCAGCATCCTTTCATGTTAAAAGTCTTGGAAAGAACATGAACCCAATACTCATACCTAAACATACTAAAAGAAATATACAGCAAACCAGTAGCCAACCTCAAACTGCTGCAGTAGCCCTAATTGTTTCTGTAAGACAATGTTCTTCAGAACTGAGGGGGAAAATGCCTCTTAGGGCCTGCAGAGTTCCCACAACATAGAAGCTGTAATTTTTCATTTGGCAATTTATTTTCCTTTCTAAATTTCTTTTATTCCTGTATTTTAGCCAATACTGGGTAGATTCAAGAGAGTAAATTGTAGCCCATTCTTTAGGGTAGTATTGCTGGCCAGAAACCTGTTTTGGAACCGTGATGCTTTGTTCAGCCACATTTGAGATGGTGACAAGGATTCCATTGAAAGTATAATATTATGAGTGGAAATTTTCCCGGAATCCTAGGATGTGGGCCCCTTTTGTTATTTGATAAATGTTCCTTACAGGATACACAGATTCCCGCCTGATCTGTGACAATAGGCTCAGACTAGAATATATTTACATTTGAGTTGGTGCAAAAACCAGAGCTTCCTCAATGGAGGCTTACAAGAGCTGCCTTTTTTTATCTTGTTAATGCCATCTAGGAAATTCTCTGGTCACAACATGTTTGGCTTATCCAGGTGTAGCTCAGATTTCAGCTCATAAAATATTAATGAGTCTATATGGATCCAATTAAAGCATTAGAATTAAGCTTGCCTACTTCATACAAAATATAATAAACTTCAGGTTTTACAGATAAAAGCTAGATAGATGTCAGATAATGTTTACTCACAGAGACTCATTTGATATTGTCTATGAGCTTCAAAATTTCTTGCACAAGACTTTTACCTGGTTGATTTGGCATTTCTTTGTGTGGTATGGTTATGCTAATTGTTCCTGCTTGGCTGACTACATCTTTTAATCTGTAGATGTCAGAACCTTGTGCTCAAAAATGCTCTTTACTAGAGAAAAATACACATTTTCAGTACATAACAAAACCTGCTGTCTGTGTATCATCATTCTGCTGAATTCATACCTCCAGGCCAAGGAATCCTGGTTCCCCACAACAGAAACTCCTCAAGGGCACTGGCTTGCGACATCAAACTAAATGGAAACACAAATCAATCCCACTAAGATCAGGGAGTAGACAAGGCTGCCCTCTCTTTCCATATTTATGCAATATAGTACTTGAAGTTCTAGCTATATCAATTAGAAAAGAAAAGTAGATCAAAGGGATAAAAATTGGAAAGGAAGAAGTCAAATTATCACTATTTGTGGATGATAGGATAATATATTTAAGTGACCCAAAAAACTCCACCATAGAAATCCTACAGCTGATAAACAACCTCAGCAAAGTGGCCAGATATAAAATTAACTCAAACTAATCAGTAGCTTTCCTATACTCAAAGGATAAACAGGTTGAGAAAGAAATTAGGGAAACAACATACTTCACAATAGCCACAAACAATATAAAGTATCTAGGTGTGACTCTACCAAAACAAATGAAAAATCTGTATGACAATGACTTCAAGTCTCTGAAGAAAATAATTGAAGAAATTGGAAAGATCTCCCAGGCTCATGGACTGGCAGGATTAATATAGCAAAAATGGCCATCTTGCCAAAAGCAATATACAGATTCAATACAGTCCCCATCATATTCACAACTCAATTCTTCATAGAGTTAGAAAGAGCAATTCTCAAATTCATATGGAATAACAAAAACCCAGAATAGTTAAAACTGTCTTCAACAATAAAACAACTTCTGGGGGAATCAGTATCCCAGACATTAAGCATACTACAGAGCAATAGTGTTTAAAACTGTATGATATTAGTACATTGACAAAATAAAATTGAAGGGCCAGAAATGAACCCAAGAACCTTGGTCACTTGATTGTTGACAAAGGAGCTAAATCCATCCAGTGGGGAAAGAAAGCCTTTTCAACAAATAGTGTTCATTTAACTGGAGGTCAGCATGCAAAAGAATGCAAATTGATCCATTTTTTAATCTCCTTGTACTAAGCTCAAATGCAAGTGGATCAAGGACCTCCACATAAATCCAGACACACTGAACCTAATAGAAAAGAAACTGGGGAAGACCCTTGAGCAGATGGGCATGGGGGATAATTTCCTGAACAGAACACCAATAGCTTATGATCTAAAATCAAGAATTGACAAGTGGGATCTCATAAAATTACAAAGTTTCTGTAAGGCAAAGGTCACTGTCAATAGGACAAAATGACAACGAACAACTTGGGAAAAGATTTTTTATCAACGCTACATCTGACAGGGGGCTAATATCCAATATACACAAAAACTCAAGAAGTTAAACTCCAGAGCGCCAAATAACCCTAAAAGAATGGGGTACGGAGCAGGGGGAAAATAATTTTCACCTGAGGAATTTCGAATGGCTGAGAGTCACCAAAAGAAAAGGTTGACATCCTTAGTTATCAGGGAAATGCAAATCAAAGCAACCCTGAGATTTCACCTCACATCAGTCAGAATGGCTAAGATAAAACACTCAGGAGATGGCAGGTGCTGTCAAGGATGTGGAGAATGAGGAACACTCCTCCACTGCTTTTGGACTTACAGGCTGGTACAACCACTCTGTAAATCAGTCCATCAGTTCCTTAGAAAACTTGACATAATGCTATCAGAGTATCCTGTTATACCACTCCTGGGCATATTCCCACAGGATTCTCCAGCATATAATAAGGATGCATGCTCTACTATGTTCATAGTAGCCTAATTTATAATATCCAGAAGTTGGAATGAAACCAGATATAATTCAACAAAGGAGTGGATAGAGAAAATGTGGTATATTTACACAATGGAATACTACTCAATTATTAAAAACAATGAATTCATGAAATTGCTAGGCAAATGGGTGGAACCGGAAAATACCATCTTAAGTGAGGTATCCCAATCACAAACAAACACACATGGTATGCACTCGTGGATATTAGCCCAGAAGCGTGGAATACCCAAGTCACAATTCACATATCAAATGATGCCCAAAAAGGAAGGAAGAACAAAAGTATGTATACTCTGGTCCTTCATAGATGCAGGAAAAAATACCCACAGAAAGAGATTGAGAGACAAAATGTGGAGCAAAGTCTAAGTGAAAGACCATCCAGATACTACCCCACCTAGTGATCCATCCCATATACAGTTGCAAAACCCAGACACTATTGTAGATGCCCACAAGTAATTGCTGATAGGAGCCAGATACAGGTGTCACCTGGGAGGCTCTGCAAGTATCATGACAAATACAGAGGGGGGCATTCTCATGCAGCCATTGAACAGAGCATAGGGTCCCCAATGGTGGAGCTAGATAAAGGACCCCAGGAGCTAAAGGGGTTTGCAGCACCATAAGAGGAATAATGATCTGAGACACAGTACTCCCAGAGCTCCCAGGGACAAAACCATCAATCAGATAGTACTCATGGTATTACCCAAGGCTCTAGACACAGAGACAGCAGAGGATGGTCTTGTTGGACATCAAAGGGAAGAGAGGCCATTGGTCCTGGAAAGGCTCGATGCAGTGATGTAGGGGAAAACCAGGACAAGCATTCTGGAGAGGGTTGATTGGGGAGCAGGGAGAGGGGAGATGGCTTATGGTGTTTTTTGTTGGGGAAACAGGAAAGGGGAAATCATTTGAAATGTAAATAAAGAATATATCTAATAAAAATATTACCTTCCCCTGTAGTTGTGTAAGAGACTCTGAAGAGCCTTACCTTACCGAAGACCCCTTGAGTGAACAATGTGGAGATGGGAGTCAATGCAAGAAGCAAGAGGAGTTTAATTTAATCTAGCAGGCTGGGGCTGCCACACACATGGGGAGAGAACAATCTTGCACAAACTGGAGAGCCTGTACAGTGGGCCTTTATACAGAGACCTCAGGGCTGCCACCATTAGGCACAATGTGGTTGGCAGAACAGTGTTACCCCTAAACTAGTTGGTTGTTAGGAAATGAGGTAGGTGGCCATTGGTCTTGGAATAACTCTGTGCCTCCCCTTGCCTCAGGGACCAAACTAGGGTCTAGACCAGATTTTTGATTCAAATATCCTTACTTATTTATTTCTTGTGCTTGGGCTTATGTAGGCCCTAGGCCACACTTTCTGAAAAACAAAACAAAATAAACTAACAAACCAATCATGCAAACAAGTATGCCTGCCTGCCTGCCTGCTTACCTACAGAGAAAGATATCTCAAATCAATTAACACTACCTCCTAAGTCGGCCTTTTATTCTTTCTTTTTTCCTATTTTCTTTCTTTTTCTACTTTCCTTGTTTAATTTCTTAAATTATTTTTTATTTTTTCAATACATGAATTCTTAGTGCAACACTCCCTGGCCATGTTGGACATACTTTGTAGAGCAGGTCGGCCACAGTCTTGTAAGAGCCGGATTCTGCTTTTCAAATGCTGGGATTATAGTTGTATACCACTATGACTGGCTAAGATTCTCATTTTTTCAATGATTCTAGTTTTGCCTGGCATTGGTGGTAGCATAAGGAGGTGAATCACTGTAAATTTGCAGTTAACCTAGTCTACAGACCAAGTTAGTCAAAAGGAATTCCAAGATGATGGAATATAATTATCTTTTACTATGCATTTTAATTGGAAATTGAAAACCTCAAAATGACTGCTTCAAAGTCTGGCATTTAAAGTATTATACAAAAGCAGGAGAAAAACATGAGACTATGGATGGTATGAGACTTCTGTATGCTTTTGGGTGACTCCTCACCATTCCACACATTCAAATGGACCACTTAGAGTCTGGTAAATGCTGTAACAAAGTTGACCTGAAACAGTAAGTCACATGGCTAGCCACCTCCATCTTGGTGAGGTCAATCAGTGGCCAAGATGGCTGCAATCCACATGTTGCCTTCCATCTTGGTGATGCCAATGCACAGCCCAGTGACAGAACAAGGAAGCAGAAACACACTGACATGTAGGCCCAAAACCTTCCAGGCGTTCAAGAGAGGAAAGGAAGTTGTTCATAGAAGTGCATGACTTTAGTCTAACTATTCGTAGGGGGCAGAGAGACAAGCTGAATTCCAAGACAGTGAGTTCCATATTCAGAGAAAAATGTATGTCTTGAATCTGCCTCTCCCCCTGCCCCTCAAAATGATTCATTCTACTTTTTAAGATTTATGTCTGAGGAGGTTCCTTAGTTAATCAAAGGAAAAATAACGCACACTTATGTTGTAGAAATGTTTCCTCCCAAACTGGGTTCCTCAACCAGTCTTAATAATTCTGTTTTGGGTGGAAGACACAAATTTTGCTATTTATAATAAGCCTTAAACAGCACTAGAAAAGCCAGACAGATATCTACACTCTAGGTTTATTAGAATGTCCCCCCCCCCCTCTTTTTAAAAAAATCAAAAACCTCAATTCTCAAGAGCTGTATCATGGGTCCTACTAGGTTCTGGTGCTCTCTTCTGGCATGCAGACAAAGGCAGCAGAAAGAATACACATATATATTGTACAACAAACAAACAAAAAAACTAATCAAATAACAAGCACCAAGAAGAAAAACGAGTTTAGTTTTTGCCCAGTTGTGTGGGTGGCAGGGGTAGGTAGAGCAGACCTCTGGAAGTTTGAGGCTACCCAAGCCTACAGAACAATTTCCAGGGCTTCCTTTCTATAGGAAACTGGTGCTATACATTTCCTCCTAGCACTGATTTTACTGTGTGATAGGGTTTGGGTAACTGTTTTCATATTAATTTACTTAATAGTCTCTGTCTTTCTCTCTCTGTCTCTCTGTACCCCCTCTCTGTTTGTCTCTCAAGCCCTTAAGTTCAGAATATGGATTGCTAACACATAAATCTTTTTTCCTAAAATTCTTGTCTTCACCTACCACACCTCTTCCCTTGTGTGTGTGTGTGTTTGAGTGTGTGTGTGTGTGTGTGTGTGTGTGTGTGTGCGTGTGTGTAAAACACTAAGGTATGCAAATCAAAGAAAGTATACTTCTGGGATATACTTACAAATACACAAGCAATCAGCTGCACAAGCATCACCACTCCAAAAACAAAATGTGAAGAACAACAGAAAAAATATTTTGGGATTGTTCACTTCTTAGCCCCTTGTTGCTGGTATAGTAAATCATTCTGGTCCACAACTCCCCAAGTTTCTATAGCATCCACTGCTGCAGCTGTCCTCAATTTCTCCTCCTTAGACAGACTAACAAGACATTTATGGAAAGGTATGAATTTTTTTTCATATCCCTTTTGGTCCATATGTGTGGGTACATGTAGCAGCTTGTAAATTGATACAATATGTTTGTGTTTCCATGGCCAACCTAGGACCCTCCCCAGATTTTTGTTTCAGAGATCTTTACTTATTTCATGAGCCTTGGCTTGTGAGGGCACTAGGCTGCCCACTTTCTGTAAAACAAAAGAAAACAAAATCATCCAACAGACCAATAAAACAAAGAAATCTACGTGCCTGCCTATCTACCTACCAGTTTATCAGGGCTACTCAGAGAAAAACAACATCTAGAATAAACAGAAACTACCTACATCTATTTTTCTCTGTCTGCCTGTCTGTTTTTCTGCCAGTCTGTCTGTCTCTCTGTCTGTCTGTTTTTCTGTCTGCCTCTCTCTCTCTCTCTCTCTCTCTCTCTCTCTCTCTCTCTCTCTCTCTCAGTGTGTGGTGTTTGTGTGTGTGTGTGTTTGTGTGTGTGTGTGTGTTTATTTAAGTCTAAGGTATGCAGATCAAAGAAAGTATATATCTGGGGCATACTGACAAATAAACAAGCAACCACCATCACCACCACCACCAACACCAACACCAAAAACAACAAAAATTGTGAGGAACAACAGCAAAATAGTATTTTTAGATTGTCCACTTCTCTGCCACTTGCTGCTGGTGTAATAAATTATTCTGATCCATAATTCTACAAGTTTCTATAGTACCCACTGCTGCAGCTTTCTTCATTCTCTCCTCCATAGACAGACTAAGGAGACATGCATGGAAGGGTGTGTAAATTGTTTCATGTTCACCTTGTCCCACATGTGTGGGTGTATGTAGCTGCTTGTAAATTAATACTACATGAGTGTGTGTTTCCATGGCCAAGCTAGGACCCACCCCAGCTTTGAGTTCCATCTTTCCATTCTTTCCTAGGGTATATACTGAATCATTAATATGTTTGAGTGGTGATGTCTGAAAGAGATTATATATTGTTATTGGGAGTGTCAGAGATAATGCCCTGCAAGGGACTGGAAGCACCCTTCAAATTTTTATGTAATTATTTGATTAAGAATAGTTTGATGACAGAAAGCAAGCTGTTTATAACAGCAAGAATCCCTCAGCACAAGTTGTTCTAGGAGTTGAGGCACATCTTTACTCATCAATGTGGCTGTGGTGGCCAGTAGGTCATATTTCTTGAGGTCTAAAGCAATTTGTTATACCTCTACAGGGTATAGAGCTTGGAATTTCTCTCTCTCTCTCTCTCTCTCTCTCTCTCTCTCTCTCTCTCTCTCTCTCTTTTCTGGATGACCTATACATTGGTAGGACTGAAGAATTGAAGTGTGCACTAATAATGTGTAGCATTCAATGTGTGATTTCAATATTTCTTTTAGAAATTTGTTTTCCCTTGTGTTTGGGACACAGATTTTCAGAACTGAAGTTTTATTTTGGAAGGTTTTACCTTTGAGTATATAGTGTCCTTTCATTTTATTTTGTTTTTGTTTTTTGATTTTGTTTTTTTTTTGTTTGTTTGTTTGTTTTTTTGAGACAGGGTTTCTCTGTATAGCCCTGGATGTCCTGGAACTCACTCTGTAGACCAGGCTGGCCTCAAACTCAGAAATCCGCCTGCCTCTGCCTCCAGAGTGCTGGGATTACAGGCGTGCGCCACCACGTCCGGCACTCCTTTCATTTTTTTATTAAATTTAGTTCAAAGTCTATTTTATTTGATACTACAATGGATAGTTTATCTTGCTTCTTGACTCTGTTTGCTTCAAAAACTTTTATACAGTCCTTTGCTCTGAAGTATTGTCTATCTTTAGTTGTGGAGCTGTGTTTTTTGTATGAAGCAGAATGTTTGATCCTAATTTTGTATCCATTCTGTTAGACTGTGTATTTTTTTAAGGAAGTACATCCATTGATTTGGAGAGATATTTAAAAAATATTTTTATTCCTAATTTTTGCTATTTTAATATTGGAGGTTTCTGTGTGTGTGTGTGTGTGTGTGTGTGAGAGAGAGAGAGAGAGAGAGAGAGAGAGAGAGAGAGAGAGAGAATTGTGTGTGTTCCTGTCTATGAGTCCTTCACTTTGTTTAATTTTGCTGGTGTGAATTTACATATTTCCTGAGTTTCCTGTGGTATAGTTATCTACCTTGGATTGGAATTTTCCTTCTAATATTTTTCTGTAGGTCAAGAATTGTGAATAGATGTTGTTGAAATTTGGTTTTATCTGGAAATATTATGTTTTCTATATCTGTGGTTGCTGTGTATAATTTCATAAACATGCTCCCTCTTTGCTATGGTGCCATGGCCCACTCTCTGACCTCTCCCAGTTCTCCTTGGTCCTACTGGATCTCAACTGTTCCCCAAACTGGGAAATTCAGAAGCTGCTGTCTGCATTGGAACAGCCCCTCTCAGCCAGGTTTTTGAAGCCCGCAGCTCTTCTCCTGGCTTCCCTTTTTCTCCTGCTCACCTTAGCTCTGCAGAAGAAGCACACTAGCCAGCTTTATCACTTTAAAACTAGCCAGATCAATAAATACCTGGGCTCTTGTCAGCTAAATGATTTCAGCCATCCACTGGTGGTGGAGACTGCCCTTCCAGTCACCCAAGATCTTATATGGATGTAGCTTGTCTCCCAATACAAAACCCGGCCAAAATCCCTCCTCTTTCCCTGAGTTCTTCTCTTCCTCCTGGGAACCAGAAATCCCAACTTTACTCTTCAAGCAATTGGCTCTTGTCTTTTATATTGAAACATTTCAGAACCAATTAGGGAATCCACATCTCTCCCTGCATTTCACCATTTCTGTCCAGTAAAAAAACAAATTAAAGAAAATCCACATTTTTCCAGATATAAAATGAACAAAATCAATCTTGCCTGCAGCTTCCCATCCAGCTGGTAGCGGGAACCCAGACCCAGCCAGCTTCCCAGGTGCTCAGACCAATCCGGCGGAACCAGGTACCCAAGATAGCCCGAGGTTAAGACGTTCAGGGACTCAGGCATAGTGCGGGAGCTGCGCACAGAGTAGCTGTTTGAAGCACAGCGGCCGAGCCTGCACTCTGCACTAGCAGGCCAGACCCCGAACTCCCTGCAGGCAGCACCATCTTGCCTGCAGCTTCTCATCCAGCCAATGGCGGGGAAGCAAGACCCAGCCAGCTTCCCAGGTGCTCAGACCCAGACAGCAGAAACAGGTACCTGAGATAGCCCGAGTTTAAGACCTTCAGGGACTCAGGCCTGGAGCAGGAGCTGTAAACAGAGTACCAGTTTGGGGCACAGCGGCCAAGCCTGTGCTCTGCGCTCGCAGGGTGGACCCCTAACTCCCTGCAGACAGCGCCATCTTGCCAGCTGTTTCCCATCCAGCCGGCGATGGGGGAGCCAGCCTCAGCCAGCTTCTCAGCAGCTTTGGACCAGCAGGCAGAACCAGATAACTGAGATATCCCAACTTTAAGACCCCTGGGGAAACAGGACACCAGACAGCAAACCCTGAGTAGGAGCAGTGCAGAGAAGCTGACCAACAGGCAGAACCAAGTACCTGGGATATCCTGAGTTTAAGACCTCAGGGAACTCAGGCCACCTGTCAGCAATCTGTGAGCAGGAGCCCTGCAGGGCAGTGGTTCAGGTGTCGCAGTCGCTGAGAAATAGCATAACGAGCCACAGGAGGGTCAAGCACCAGCTAGTAACTACAGGACCAACTAACACCAGAATTAACCAGATTGCAAAAGGCAAACGTAAGATCGTTACTAACAGAAATCAATGCAGTATGGCGGCATCTGAACCCAGTTCCCCAACAGCAATAAATCTTGGATACCCCGAAACACCAGAAAAACAAGACTCAGACCTAAAATCACTGGTCAGGATGCTGATAGAGGAACACTTAGATAAATCTCTTAAAGTAATACATGAGAAAATAGATCAAAAGCTAGAAGCCCTTACAAGGCAAACCCAATTAAATCTCGGATATCTCAACACACCAGAAAAACAAGACTCACATCTAAAATCACTGGTAAAGATGCAGATTGAGGATCACTTAGATAAATTTCTTAAAGTAATAGAGGAGAAAATAGATCAAAAGCTAGAAGCCCATACAAGGGAGACACAAAAATCACTTAAAGATATCCAGGAGAATATAGAGCAAAAAATGAATCCAAATAAGGGGGAGAAACAAAAATCACTTAAAGAAATACAAGAGAACATGGGTCAACAAGTAGAAGTCATAAAAGAGGAAACACAAAAATCCCTTAAAGAATTACAGGAAAACACAAACTAGCAACTGAAAGATATGAGCAAAACCATACAGAATCTAAAAACAGAAGTAGAAACAACTAAGCAATCGCAAAGGGAGACAACATTGGACATAGAAAACCTTGGGAATAAATCAGGAGTCATAGATGCAAATATCAACAATAGAATACAGGAGATAGAAGACAGAATCTCAGATGCTGAAGATACCATAGGAACCATGGATTCAACAATTAAAGAAAATGCAAAATGCAAAAAGCTGTTAACCCAAAACATTCAGGAAATCCAGGACACAAAGAGAAGACCAAACCTAAGGATTATAGGGATAGATGAGAATGAAGATCTACAACTCAATGGGCCAGCAAATATCTTCTACAAAATTATGGAAGAAAACTTCCCCAACCTAAAGAGAGAGATGCCCATGAATATACAAGAAGCCTATAGAACCCCAAATAGACTGGACCAGAACAGAAATACTTCCCGTCACATAATAATCAAAACCCCAAATGTACTAAACAAAGAAATAATATTAAAGGCAGTAAGAGAAAAAGGACAAGTAACATATAAAGGAAGACCTATCAGAATTACTCCAGACTTCTCACCTGAGACCATGAAAGGTAGAAGATCCTGGGCAGACTTCATGCAGACCCTAAGAGAACACAAATTTCAGCCAAAACTACTATACCCAGCAAAACTCTCAATTGCCATAGATGGGGAAACCAAGGTATTCCACGACAAAACCAAATTTGCACGATACTTATCTACAATCCCAGCCCTACAAGGGATAATAGGGGGAAAATACCAACACAAGGGGGGAAACTACACTACAGAAGAAACAAGATAGCAACCCCATCTCATCCAACCCAAAAGAAGAGAACCACTCAAATACAAAATAATAATAATAATAATAATAATAATAATAATAATGCCCAAAATGACAGGAAGTAATAATTACTATTCCTTAATATCTCTTAATGTCAACGGACTCAATTCCCCAATAAAAAGACACAGACTAACAGACTGTATATGGAAACAGGACCCTACATTTTGCTGCATACAGGAAGCACATCTCAGTGTCAAAGACAAATACCACCTTAGAATAAAAGGCTGGAAGACAGTTTTACAAGCAAATGGTCCCAGGAAACAAGCCGGAGTAGCCATTCTAATATCAGATAAAATTGACTTTCAACCTAAAGTCATCAAAAGAGACACAGAAGGTCAATTTCTGCTTGTCAAAAGGAAAATCCACCAAGAAGAATTCTCAATACTGAACATCTATGCGACAAATGTAAGGGCACCCTCATTCATAAAAGAAACTTTACTAAAGCTTAAAGCACACATCATACCTAACACAGTAATTGTAGTTGACTTCAACACTCCACTCTCCTCAATGGACCGATCAGGAAAGCAGAAACTAAACAGGGACACAGTGAAACTAATTGAAGCTTTGGACCAATTGGATTTAACAGATATATATAGAACATTCAATCCTAAAGCAAAAGAGTATACCTTTTGCTCAGCACCACAAGGTACCTTCTCAAAATTGATCATATAATTGGTCACAAGACAGACCTCAACAAATACAAGAAGACCGAACTAATCCCATGTCTCCTATCTGATCACTATGGAGTAAAAGTGGTCTTCAATAGCAAGAAGAACAACAGAAAGCCCACATACACATGGAAACTGAACAATACTCTACTCAATGACACCTTGGTCAAGGAAGAAATAAAGAAAGATATCAAAGACTTTTTAGACTTCAATTAAAATGAAGGTACAACCTACCCAAATCTTTGGGACACAATGAAAGCAGTGCTAAGAGGAAAACTCATAGCCCTGAGTGCCTCCAAAAAGAAACTGGAGAGAGCATACACTAGCAACTTAACAACACACCTGAAGAACCTGGAACAAAAAGAAGCTAACTCACCCAGGAGGAACAGAAGAGAGGAAATCATCAAACTTTGGGCTGAAATCAATCAAGTAGAAACAAAGAGAACCATACAAAGAATCAACAAAACCAAGAAATAGTTCTTCGAGAAAATCAACAAGATAGAAAAACCCTTAGCTAGACTAACCAACGGGCACAGAGAGAGTATCCAAATTAACAAAATTAGAAATGAAAAGGGGGATATAACAACAGAAACTGAGGAAATCCAAACGATCTTCAGATACTACTACAAAGGCCTATACTCAAAAGAACTGAAGAATCTGGAGGAAATAGACAATTTCCTAGACAGATACCAAATACCAAAATTAAATCAGCATCAAGTAGATCAGCTAAACAGTCCCATAACCCCTAAAGAAATAGAAGGGGTTATAGAAAGCCTCCCAACCAAAAAAAAGTAGAGGACCAGATGGTTTTAGTGCAGAATTCTACCAGACCTTCAAAGAAGACTTAACACCAATACTCTTCAAACTATTCCACAAAATAGAGACAGAAGGGACACTGCCCAACTCATTCTTCGAAACCACAATCATGTTGATACCTAAACCACAAAAACATCCAACAAAGAAAGAGAACTACAGGCCAATTTCTCTTATGAATATTGATGCAAAAATACTAAATAAAATTCTTGCCAACCAAATCCAAGAACACATCAAAACGATCATTTACCATGACCAAGTAGGCTTCATTCCAGGGATGCAGGGATGGTTCAATATACGGAAATCCATCAATGTAATCCACAACATAAACAAACTAAAAGAAAAAAACCACTTGGCCATCTCATTAGATGCTGAAAAAGCATTCGACAAAATTCAGCATCCTTTCATGCTAAAAGTCTTGGAAAGAGCAGGAATTCAAGGCCCATAACTAAACATAGTAAAAACGATCTACAGCAAACCAGTAGGCAACATCAAAATAAATGGAGAGAAACTTGAAGCAATCCCACTAAAATCAGGGACTAGACAAGGCTGCCCTCTCTCTCCATATCTTTGCAATATAGTACTTGAAGTTCTAGCGAGAGCAATAGACAACATAAGGAATTCACAGGGATACAAATTGGAAAGGAAGAATTCAAAGTATCATTATTTGAAGACTATATGATAGTCTACTTAAGCGATCCAAAAAACTCCACTAGAGAACATCTACAGCTGATAAACAACTTCAGCAAAGTGGCTGATTATAATATTAACTCAAGCAAATCAGTAGCCTTCTTGTACTCAAAGGACAATCAGGCTGAGAAAGAAGATAGGGAAATAACATCCTTCACAATAGCCACAAACAACATAAAGTACCTTGGTGTAACTCTAACCAAACAAGCAAAAGATCTGTATGACAGGAACTTCAAGTCCTTGAAGAAAGAAATCGAAGAAGACCTCCAAAGATGGAAAAATATTTCTTGCTATTGGATTGGCAGGATCAATATAGTAAAAATGGCCATCTTGCCAAAAGCAATCTACAGATTCAATGCAACCCATATCAAAATCTTCATAGATCAAATTCTTCATAGATCTAGAAAGAGCAATTCTCAAATTCATCTGGAGCAACAAAAAACCCAGGATAGTTGAAATTACTCTCAACAATAAAAGGACTTCTGGGGAAATCAATAACCCTGACCTCAAGCAGTACTGCAGAGCAATTGTGTTAAAAACTGCATGGTATTGGTACAGCAACAGGCAGGTAGGTCACTGGAATAGGATTGAAGACCCAGAAATGAACCCACAGACTTATGGTCACTTTATCTTTGATAAAGGGGCCACAACCATCCTGTGGAAAAAAGATAGCCTTTTCAACAAATGGTGCTGGTTCAACTGGAGGTCAACATGCAGAAGAATGCGAATTGACCCACTCTTATCTCCTTGTACTAAGATCAACTCCAAGTGGATCAAGGACCTCCACATAAAACCAGACACACTGAAACTATTAGAAAAGAAACTTGGGAAGACCCTGGAGGACATGGGCACAAGGGAAACGTTCCTGAACAGAACACCAATAGCTTATGCTCTAAAATCAAGAATTGACAAATGGGACCTCATAAAATTACAAAGTTTCTGTAAGGCAAAGGTCACTGTCAGAAGGACAAAACAGCAACCAACACAGTGGGAAATGATCTTCACCAACCCCACATCTGAAAGAGGGCTAATATCTCATATATATAAAGAACTCAAGAAGTTAGACCCCAAAGAACCAAATAACCCTATCAAAAAATGGGGTACAGAGCTAAACAAAGAATTTTCACCAGAAGAAATGTGGATGGCCGAGAAACACTTTAAGAGATGTTCAAAATCATTAGTCTTCAGGGAAATGCAAATCAAAACAACCCTGAATTCCACCTCACACCAGTCAGAATGGCTAAGATTAAAAACTCAAGAAACAACAGGTGCTGGCGAGGATATGGAGAAAGAGGAACACTCCTCCACTGTTGGTGGGATTGCAAAATAGTAAAACCACTCTGGAAATCAGTGTGGCGGTTCCTCAGAAAATTGGGCACGTCACCTCCAGAGGACCCAGGCATACCACTCCTGGGCATATACCCAGATGATTCATCTGCATACAATAAAGACACATGTTCCACAATGTTTATAGCAGCCTTTTTTATAATAGCCAGAAATTGGAAGTAGCCCAGATATCACTCAAAAGAGGAATGGATACAGAAAATGTGGTATATTTATACTATGGAGTACTACTCAGCAATTAAAAATAATGAACTCATGCAATTTGTAGGTAAATGGGTAGATCTGGAAAATATCATCCTAAGTTAGCTAACCCAATCACAAAAGAATACACATGAAATGCAATCACTGATAAGTGGATATTAATGAGCCCAGAAGCCTTAAATACTCAAGGCACAATTAGCAAGTCAAATGACTCCCAAGAAGAAGAAAGGAGAGGACCCTGGGCCTCTAAAGATTGGATCCAGTATTGTAGACCCAGAACAGAGAAATCGTGGGGGGGAATGAATGGGGAATAGCAGGGGGGAGAGGAATTATGGGCCATATGGTGGGGGGTAACTGGGAAAGGGAATGTAAACTTTTGGAATGTAAACATAGAATATAGAAAATAAAAATTTAAAATAGTGAACAAAATCATAACAGGTAAGAATCTTATACTGTATTATGTAAACATGACATCTAGTCCATCCATTTTCAGTTAGATAAAGCACTCTACCATGTTTCCTAACTGAAAGAATTATGATTGTATCCCAGGATTATGTTCATATTTGTAGCCTTTAGCATGACTTGAAAACTGTATCATCTGCTATATAAACTCTTTCTATGTTAAGCAACTTGAGCTTGATTATGAGAATAAAACCAGTCTTCATTCTCATCAGAAATTGAATAATGACTAAATATTATCTGAAAATATAGGAAACACAGAACATAGTTTCCAAAACTTAACCAATTTGTTTCGACAGTTAACTACTTGTAGAGTCCCCCATTTTTGGGAACCTAAGAGCATCTATTGAAAGAATAAGGTTGCAAGCTAGGAATCCCCTGTACCTGAGTCACCCCAAAGGAGCAGAGGTTTGGCCCATTCTTTCCTCCAGAGTCCAGCTGCGAGCCTCGGGCTGGGAGTGTCCCTGGCATCTTTTCCCATCTTCCTCCGCAGAGTGGCTATTGTGAAGGCAAGCACGGCTGTGGCGCTTAGGTCCCCCTATTGCCAGTGGGGGAGGGTGGGCACGACCCTGTGCGTGGCAGCCACATAAGCGGAAATGACTTAACTAGTTCTTCTGGCCTCTGTGGGAGGCTGATAAGTTCTCAGAGAGCTCGGGTTCAGGTGGTTTGAAATGATTGTCTTAGAAGCTTGTGGTAGGCAGGTTCTGTTATGAGCCTATAAAAAGCCATCTAAGCCAGCCCAAATGGCTCACTTCTTTTACCCTGCATGGTAAGACTGTGACCCCCAGAGCTCTGGAAATTAAAATTCCTCTTGCAAATTGCATCAGGTCTTTTGCCTCGTGTATGATTGGGGTGCCAGCTTCTGAGGCGTGGGGTGCGGGGGGTGCCCCCATTTTTCTTTTGGATCTTACAGTTGGTGCATTGGCTGGGAAGTGCGGATACCCCTACACACTCGAGAAACAACTTGGAGGTAAGGGGACCCCCTCTGAAGTGTGTGTGTGTGCCGGCGGGCCGATGTCCGTTCGTCCTGAGTGTTCTGTTCTGTTCTGTTATTGGGATCTGAATCTGATGAGACGTGTGCTTTTAGATATGCAGCTGTCTTCTTGGACTGTGATGGCCAGGAGACCATGGTATAAGCAAATGTGCTAGTGAAGGCCACAAGCTGGGACTCTGGGAGGCGTCCCAAGACTGGGGGGAACTCCAAGGATGCCTGGAAAATTCCCATACGGATATTGGGGAGGATACGGTAGTTCTACTGAATTGTAGAACTTACATCTCGGCCATCTGGTTTTCTGATCTGGTTGTTGGATGGATACTGCAGTCTGTTTTCTCTTTGTCTCACTGATTTGTCAAAAGCCTGACTGGTACGGAGAGTTCTGACTGGCAGTCAAAACCTCGGGGGTCTGGAGGAAGCTGGATGAGGCCAAATAAGTTTCTTTTCTTCTCTGTATTTGTTTCCTGCAATGAGCAGAAACATTCGGTATCTGAAACTGGGTTGTCTAGAGGCAAACTGTCTTGAATTGAGACACCTGATGGTGGCAGGGTCAGGCTGTCTATGTGGTGATTGTTTCTCTGTATTGTATAGTCTTGTGTTCTCGGACTTAGATGACTTATGATAGGGATTTAGACTGACTGAAAACGACTGATAAGGATTTAGACTGACTGAAAAGCCTGCCACAATGTGCTCTGTGGTGGCAAGATCAGGTCGCGTTACTCAAGCCCACCATGTTAAAACAAAAAGAGACAAAATATTCGAGCTCTGAGGCCCTCTTGTGGGGGGAAATAATTTTTAACAAGACGCTCAAAGTGGTGGATATAGAAATTCTGAGTTTAAGTAACAGATGGCTTATTTCATTTATTTTAAATTATTGTAATAGATATAATGTTAAGCTTTGTGGTTTTATTGTTTCTCTGGGAAAGAGGTCAAAATAAGGGGGACCTCCAGAAGACTAGATTCTGAAACATTAACCAAAAATCTGTCTCGGTGATACTAAAATCTTGTTTTGAGAATTATATTATGTTCAAGGCATAAATTCTTATTTGATACTGATTTTATTTTAATACAAAATCAAGGTTTTCATTGCTATAAATACTAAAAATGTAAAAATGCAGGATTTACCCTCAGTCCTTTCTTTCTGTTATTATTATAGATCTGAGATGTTTAAGCCTGTGAGTTTGGGGTCATACAAAAATATAAGGCTCTGTGTTTATTATTAGGGTGTTTTCAATGTTTTAATTAGAGTTGCTTCTGTTATGGTGAGAGAGAGAGAGAGAGAGAGAGAGAGAGAGAGAGAGAGAGAGAGAGAGAGAACAATGAGATTTCCTCTCTTCATTTACAGACAAACTCAATGTGTCTATAGATTATTGTATGGCTTAATAATTTCTGATTCTTTAAGTCTGTCAGATGTTCTTGTGCCAGAAGGCTGAAGACCAATGTTCCAACATTTTGAAGTAAAAACTGTTCAGGAGATTTCTATATATTTTCAGTTAATATTGGTCACTCTTGGATTTCTGACGGGGATAAAATCTGTTAGTCTCATAGTCAGCTCAAGCTCTTTAATCTTAAAAGCTGATATAGGTTTACAGAAAAGATTTTCAGGTGATATAAAATTTATAGCCAAAACATGAGTAAGGTGTTAATTCTTATAGTCTTACAAGAGAGTAAAGATGACAAAGGTTCTGTTTGACAGAGATTGGATGTTAGGCCTATCTTATAGTTTACAATTTACAAAATGATAATAGTATGCTCAATTTATATTTAGAGAAGACCACAGAATGGAGCAGAAGATCTGAGACCACCTATCCTGATTCACGGTGACTAAGGACATATTTCCCAAGAGACTGATTAATCACTTTGAGACTGTTTTATTTGTAATACAGGAAGCCAGAAAATAATACCCCCTCAGACGAAAGGTAAGAGTCACCTGAAGGACCGACACCAGACTCCATTGGCAGGTCTCGAGGGCATGGCAACCCACAGATTTGACGAAGGTATGTGAGGTTAAGCAGGGACCAGATGAGTCACTGGCAGCCTTTCTAGAGCAGCTCATAGAAGCATTTTGCTATACATCCCAGACTAGAAGGACTTTAGTTTGCTGAGAAAGTATGTAGAGGGATTTAGTGCAAGTTATTTAGAAGGTCTGTAGAGAGATTTGGTGGTGCAGGTTGTTAAAAATAAGTCTAAAGAGAAATTTAGTATAGTTTGCTGAGACAGGGAGACAGAGGAGAAAAAAATGACAGAGAAGGAAGCTACTGAAAATCCTGGCTAAAAGGCAGAAAGGAATCAATGTGCATACTATATGGAGAGGCCACTGAGCCAGAGTGTGCCCTAACAAGCTGGGAGCAGGAACTCCCAGGTCTTGGGAGAAGTGCCCCCAAATGGCAAATGTATTATACCTGGATAAAGACAATGACTAGGGGAGATGGGTGTTCTGACCACCTCCCCCAACCCTAGATAACTGTGAGAGGGAAAGAGAAACCCACTCAATTCTTGATGGACACAGGGGCTTAACACACGGTCTTCCAACCCAATGGCCCTGTCTCCAAGAAAAAAATCTAGGGTCCAAGAAGCCACTGGCACCAAAATATGTTCATGGACTACCCGAAGAACATTGTACCTAGGGATGGGATGGATAACCCATTCATTTAAGGTCACCCCAGGATGTTCCTAACCGTTGGAGCAAGGCATAAAGAGACAAGCAGGTGCTGCTATGGCGGACAGCACAAATGGGATTTGGGTAGAAGAATCTTTACCCCCTGGCATCTCAAGGCAGAAAGTGGAGCAAATTGCCCTTACCAAGACCTTGGAACTTGGAGACAGCAAGAAAATCAACATCCACATGGATAACAGTTATGCCTTTGCCACAGCCCACGTCCACAGGTATATATGCCAAAAGGACTGCTCACATCAGAGAAAACCAACAGGAAATTTTGGACCTCTTATATGCCATAATAAAGCCAACAACTGTGAGTATTACCCTCTGCCCAGGATGTCAAAAGAAAAAAGACTCAGTGGGCAATAGCCCGGCAAAGCAAATGGCTCCAAGGATACATATACAGGAGCCTGTACTGGTTGTGGGTCTGCAAGAGACACCCACTGAAAAATGGGACAAAATTAAGAGATAGCCTCACTTAAAATATGCTGAAGAAAAAAGGACTGAGATTTCTAGCCATCTGACCAACTATTACCAAGGAAAGGTGCACACAAGAATGGAGAGTTATACTCCCCAGAGAGTAAGCCAAGGACTCACCAGGGCAAATGCACAGATGAACTCATTTAAGGGATTAATAGAACAGTGTAAGGTATGCCAGCAAGTGAATGCTTATGCAGCAAAGAGTAAATAGGGCAAAAGACCAAGAAGAGAACAACCTAGAGTATATAGAGGTTTTATAAAAGATAAGGCAGGAAAGAATGGTTATAAATATCTTCTAGCACTTGAAAATACTTAATCTAGATAGATTGAGACTTCCCCTAGCAAGCAGGAAACAGCAGCCAGGGTTAAAAGAATTTTTTTCCGAGTTTCAGAGTGCCCAACGTAATTAGATCAGACAATAGTTCTGTTTTTGTTTCTAAGGTAAGTCAGAAATTGACAGATATTGGGGACTAATTGGAAATGTTATTGGATGTACTGTCCCCAGGGCTCAAGCCAGCTAGAGAAAATAAACAAAACCCTATGAGAGAGCTTAACTAAATTGACCTTGGAGACTGGCTTAGGCTGGGTGGTGTCTCTCCCCTTGTTTCTGAATAGTCCTTGCCATTTAACCTGAAGGCCCTAGAGATCGTCTTTGTTACCCCAATTTCTTTGTCATCCACTGGGTCCTCCTGAGAGGTGTACCACAACATGAGATTTGGCTCAAACTGTCCGCTTTAATGCTCTAGGTATGTCAGAGACTCCTCGCTGCTTCCAGACAGGTTACTGGATCTGTCAAAGAAGGCTTCAGGAGCAGTTGCTGGAACCCTGGTAAAAGAGACCCTCACCAAATTGATATAGAGACTGGACCTTTGCTCTCTAGGCTCAAGGCGCTCCAATGGATAAGGCATTGAGGTCCGGGAGGCCTACTCAGGAGGAGATCCGCAAGTTCCACATTGCTTCCAAGTTAGAGATATGGTCTTCATTAGATGCCACCATGAGGGAAACTTTAAGACTCAGTGGAAAGACCCTTATCTTGTACTCTTGACCACCCTGTTTTCTCCCCTGATAGGACCCCTAATGATAATGCTCCTGTTGCTTACATCTAGACTTATACAGTCAATAGGTTAGTTGTCTTCATCAGGGACAAGGTGAGCATGGTCCTGATTATGGTACTTAGGCAGCAGTATAAGAGCCTTCTGAGACAAGAGGAGGATGCCCTTTAATTCTCTTATTTCTAAGGTTAGAAATATTAACAAGACAGGAAGTGGGGAATGAATGGATAAGCTTTCAAGCTAGCAATCCTCTGTGCCTGAGTCTAGGGTGACCCCAAAGGAGCAGAGGTTTGGCCCATTCTTTCCTCCAGAGTCCGGCTGCGAGCCTCAGGTTGGGATTGTCCCTGGCATCTTTTCCCGTCTCCCTCCGCAGAGTGGCTATGGTGAAGACAAGCATGGCTGGGGGTGCTTAGGTCCCCCTATTGCCAGTGGGGGAGGGTGGGCATGACCCTGTGCTTGGTGGCCACGTAAGCAGAAATGACTTAACTAGTTCTTCCGGCCTCTGTGGGAGGCTGATAGGTTCTCAGAGAGCTCGGGTTCAGATGGTTTGAACTGATTGGCTTAGAAGCTTGTGGTAGGCAGGTTCTGTTATAAGCCTATAAAATGCCAATCCAAGCCAGCCCACATGGCTCACTTCTTTTACCCTGCATGGTAAGACTGTTACTCCCAGAGCTCTGGAAATTAAAATTCCTCTTGCAAATTGCATCAGGTCTGTTTCTCGTGTATGATTGGGGTGCCGGCTTCTGAGGCGTGGGTTCTGGGGGGTGCCCCCCCTTTTTCTTTCAGATCTTACACTATCTCTCTTTGGCCTTCTGGACAAGATCACCTTTCTGACAGACTATTAATTTGAAAACTGTTTAAGTGCCGCTGATCTGTCTAGGCAAAGCCAGTAATCCATTATTCTGCAAAATATGTCCTTTCCTGGATAGTATTGTCTGTAGATGAAATGGAAAATTTCTGCCCAGTGACTCTCTTGCCCCAAAAGCAAACTTTCCTGGAGGTCAAGATGCTGAAATCTTCTTTAAATCAAGAAAGGGGTGCTGTCAGAAGCAGACATGTCTCTAGTCCAATGATTTTTAGTAATAAAATGGCATTACCTGTATGTCATATTCTTTGGAGTTCAGATGGCTTTGAAGACTATCTACCTATGCAAAGTATATCTGAATTATCAGCCCTTAACTATTCTTAGTAATTTCTCTCTGAGTATATTAAAAACACTTTATTATAATTAATTCAGCACAAAACATAACCATGAGCATACTATCTGGTCCTTAATTGTGTTACTTAACCATCCCAAACTGTTTGTAATGACAGTTATTAAAATGACTGGAACTAAGCCTCCTATTCTTAGATGGGTTGCACAGGCACAATTCCTATCAAAGAGTAACTATAAATTTTAAGTATTGTATCAAATATAAGTCACACCAGTGAAAACTGTAACTCTCCAGCAATCTATAAATTGCACACCAATGTAAAATTATAACTTCAATTTGCATTGATTATAAAGATTTCTACCAATGTAAGAGATGACTATGGAATGCTTTGTTTCAGAGTAAATGTAATAACCTATTCTTACTTTTCTTCTCTTGTAATGTGTATGATAACACTATGTTACACTTTTTCTCTTCCAATCCCTTTCCCCTACCTAAGAAGGAAGGATAGAGAAGAGGAAATTGAAGGCGGAATCCCTGAGCTTAAGTTCTCTAGTTTCCTCCCTGTCCAAACTAAAATATTTGGAAAGAATATCTTAAAATGGCAACATATTTATTATTCATAAAATAGCCGGAAATATCCTTTCAAAATCCAGGGAATTTCTTCTGGCTGAACAGGGGTAGCAAAATATCCTTAAATGGGAGAGGAAGGAAAATTAGTAGTGTAGAGATCCTTATTGAGGTGCCATGCCACCTGGCAGGAACTTGATATTGACCCTATATGAAGTTCCTCTCCCAGCCTTTGTGTTGTAACTCCTGTTCCAGCGATAATACCCTCCACCTAGGGTGGAGTGCTAAGACAAAGGTTGTCCCTATTCCTCAAGGACCTGCAGTTTCCTGAAAAACACTAGCTACCTGTGGGGCAAATGAACTGATTCTGCTGAGAAGCTTCCAGCCTTTTTCCCCTGCCTATATGGTTCCAAGAAAAAAGAACTTTATATAAAAGAACCTGAGAAAAATTTGGAAAGTGTTAAGACTCACCAAGGTAGATAATACTAACTTCTGCCTCTGAAAACTTATAAAAGATGTTATTGATGAAAAGAACTAGTAGGCCTCAGATAGCACACAGGGAGAATTTGAGGAATCTCAAGAAGGAAGCCTGCCAGAAAGGACGATCTCAGAAAAGGATCCTCTCAACCCTAATTTAGAAAGATATAGAGATACTAGTGATGAGCTAACATTAGAAGAAAAATCACATTCAGATGAAGGAGCTGGTAAATATTATGGTGAGGATTGGCCTCCTAGTGCACCTTCTGCTCCACCTATTGTCTTTACTGTACAAGATGATATTCAGATGGATATGCAACTACATAAATTGAAGTTTGGAATTAAGTTGCAGAAATTGACTAATGAACTACAGGAGCTAAAAGGAGTATCAAGTACAGGAAGGAACAGTGATCCTGATATTCACCAATTGCTGCTAGAAAGAGCTGTGAGTCAGGCTCAAAGGGATGGACAGGATATATCTGACCTGCTGGCTTTCCCTGTCATTGAGATTATAGACCAACAGAATAGAGTTAGAAAATATCAAACCTTGGAGTTCAAAGTGATAAAAGAATTAACAACTGTGGCATGTTTGAAAGTTGCTAATTTACAACTGAATTGGATACCTTGTGATATCTGCAGACAAGTTAACTTTGTTTTGCTTTTAACTCTTTACCTTATATTTTAAGCAGATTGGTTGTCCCCACTCAGGCTCACTTGGATTGAAAATTGGCATGTCTGTTAAAGACAAAGGTGAAGCATATTCTTCAAGGACCTGCAGTCTCCTGAGAAACACTAGTCACTGAACTGATTCTGCTGAGAAACTTTCAGACTGTTCCCTCTGCCTATATATATACTGGGAGTTAGTTGTTCATTAAACTTTGAGACCTTGAATAGCAATGTTGTCTTGGTCCTCATATCTTTGTATTGCCTTCCCATACATCCCCAGCTTCCCTTCCAGGCACCCCGTTCAATGTAACTGTGGGCAGTTACATAATAGATTTGGTTAGGCATTAAAAACACAAGTCAGCAATTGTTATTCAGTCTCTGTTGCCTCGAAATCTCAGGGCTTGATTGAAGTTCTTACCTGATCCACCTGAACAACTTTTAAAATGGCACTGATGCTCTCCCAGACTACTAAATCAGCTAAAATCGCAGTCCCTAAAATTGAGAAACCAATATATTTCAATACCAAACAAAAATTTAAAAATATATATGCACAGAAATACACACATATTTATTCTCTATTTCCCTCTGTATTCCCCCCCACACACATACTTTTCTTTTATTAGATTCAGTGTATCTTGTTTTATGTTGAGGCCCTTGATCCACTGGGACTTGATCTTTATGTACAGTGACAAATATTTATCTGTTTTCATTTTTTCAACATCTATTCTGCCTCTAAGATAAGCATCATTTATGGAAGGTTCTTTCTTTTTTCCATTATATATTTTTTCTGTCTTGTCAATGATCCAATGAGAATAAAGCAATCATGTGTGATGAAGGGAGGGATATGGATGGAAGTGGGGACAGGGAGGGGAAAAGGGGAACATGATCAGTTATTGGGGGGAGGACAGGACTGAAGTCCTGAAGGACAGCAGAAAGAATAGAAATAGGCAACCAACCTTGGGAGGTAAGAGGTGTGTGTGTGGGGGGGGATCCCTCTAGAATTTACTAGAGTCCTGGAAGGTGAGAGATGCTCAGGAAACAAAAGGAGGGAACTTATATGAAATGACCTACAACAGGGAGAGTAAACTTGTGCTTAATTCCAGTGGAAGGATAGGGCATCGAGTGGAATTATAAGGTTGCCATCCTACAGTCAGGAACTCTGACTCAGAATTGTCCCAGTCAAGGAGAGCTGACGGGAGAAAAATGGAGAAAAGCCTAAGGGATAGGAGGTCATGTGACAGGCCCAGTTTCAAAATCCAGCTTTGGTTGAAGTTCCAGGGCCTGATACTGTTACTGATGCTATGGTATGCTTGAAAATGGGAGCCTGGTATGGCTGCCTTTCAAGAAGCCCAACAAGCAGCAGAAAGTGTCTGGTGTAGATACTTGTTCTCACCTAATGGACAGAAGCTATGGAGCAGTAGGTTGAATTAGGGAAAAGCTAGAAGAAGCTGTGGTGGATGGAGACCTCATCAGACCACCAGCAGTCTCAAATAGCCTGGACACTGGAGCTCTCACAGACACCGAGCCAGCAACCAAGCAGCATATACCAGCTGGAATAAGGCCCATGCCATTTATACAGCATAGGACTGCCTGGTCTGGCCTTAGAGAGAGAAGATGCACATAACCCTTGAGGGACTTGAGGCCCAAGTGAGTGGTGTGATCAGGTGGGGTTGGAGAGAGGGGGTAGGATGTCTTCTTGGATATGTAAAAGGAGATATGTTATGTGGAGAGGTGGAGAGGAATGGATACAGAGTGGGATATGTTCAGAATGTAAAGGAAGATTAAGTCATCATTATCATCATCATCATTATCATCATCATCATCATCATTATCATCATCATCATCTTCATCATCATTATCACCATAATCATCAACATCACCATCACCATCTTCTCAGGAAAACCAATGAGGGAAAAATAAAATAGTACATAGCACTGTGTGCTTCCACAAAAAAAAAATTTAGAAATTTCTCATATCATCAATAGAAAATATGTGAAAGCTCTAGCAAAAAGAAGCAAACGCACAAGAAGAACAGAGGTAAGAAATAATCAAAATTAGGACTCAAATCAAATCAAACAATGAAAACAATACTAAGAAACTACAAATCTAAGACCTGACTTTTTCAGAAAATAAACAAGAAAAATAAACTCTCAGTCAAACTAACTAAAACACAGAGACAAACAAAATAAGAATGAGCAGGGTGACATAATTATAGATGACAAAGAAGTTCAAAGAACAGTCTGTCTTACTTCAGAAGGCTGTACACCACAAAATTAGAAAAATCAAAATGGATTTTTTTAGAAAGATACCATATACCAAAATTAACTCAAGATCAGATATAAATCCTGTGAAATAGCAGTCACCAAAACTCTCCCAAACAAACAAACAAACAAACAAACAACAACAATAACAAAAAAGCCACAGGGTGGAGAGTTTTAGCACAGTAGTCTAAAAATATTCAAAGAAGAGCTAACACCAATACTCCTCACATTATTTCACAAAATAGAAACAGAAGGTTCACTGTCATACTCATTTTTTGACACCAGAGTCACTGGGTCACCTGGACCCAAATAAAACAGAGAATTTCAGACCAATATCTTTAAGAATATTGATGCAAATGTGCTCTCTAAAATGCTTGAAAAATGAATCCAGAAATTCAGCAAACATAGTCCTCCATGATCAAGTAGGTGTCATCTTATGGATACAGGAATGGTTTAGTATGTGAAAACCCATCAATATAATCTGATATAACAACAAAAAGAAAAAAATCATAAGACTATTCATTAGTTGTTGAAAATTCTTTGACAAAATTAAACACTCGCTCAGGTTAACATGTCTTCGTGATAACTATAATGTTAATATACAGCATTTCTGTGGTGAAAATCAAATGAAATGGAGACAAATTTAAAGCAATGTAGCCATAATTTGAGCCATAGTATAAGGACATTGTCAAAGTTGAAAAATGTGAGCTGACAGGGGAAATACAATATCCAAACCTCAATCTGAGTACTAATATCCAAAATTTATAAAGAACATACAAAATTAGACATGAACAGTTCAAATAACCCAATTGAAATGGGTTACATAGCTAAACAGAGAATTTTCAACAGAGGAATCCTTGAACAGTTGAGAATATTGACTGTCCTTAGTCACCAGGAAAATGGAAATAAAAATGATTCCGAGATTCATCTTTCTGTTCTAAAACATTTCTATTTTTGTCAGTGTGTTCTAATAATATATATTAGAGTTTTACTCATGTGAATGTGTTCCACCTCAATATGTAGCATTGTGGTTTGCTCAAATACCTATTAAGTATGCAGGGAACTTGGGATATTTTTTATAGCACGGATCAGAAGAGAGTAGGACCATAGTGATTCTTCATGATGGAATAGATTAGAACCAGGAGTAAGAAGAATTTATTAGTGACATTGGTAGTGGGTACTAGAAACCATTACTGTCTATGACTTTTCTTTGTTATTTGCTAGAAAATATGTGAGGAGATGAGAAACAAAATGTGTATGGCCTTTGCAGTGGGTACTTATGACTGTGACACTGATCATACATCTTAGATATTCTCCCAGAACACCATGAAAATTCTTTTGCAAAACTATTTAGCTTCTTTCCTTAAATGAAACCCAAGTCAGAGGTTTGTTTACAAAACTTTGTGATCTGTTTGCTGCACCACACTGCTCATTATCAGAAGTCATTATGGTGCCTGTTTTGTGGATGTGACAGAACTTTTTTGTTCTTGTGTATGTCTAAAGTAGGATTGTATGAGAGGGTGGAACCAAAACAGTTATCTGCAATGATTTTCATGGACTGTATTTGGTCCTTAATATTTGGCATGATCATTTAATAAGGAGAAAAAAATGAAATGAAATCCTTGAAAATAATGAGAGAGGAGGAATCTCTAGAAAAATACACAGTTAGTACTTCAGCAAGCAAACACACAGTGCAAAAATGGAGATACTTTTGTTTACACTGAGCTTTTTGACTTCTTAAGGAAAAGCACTAGATAGAGTCTGTATACACATAAGAGTCTCTTACATTTCTCTCCTGGGTGAAATTCTTTGGGAACAGAAACACGACATTTATTCTCGGAGTACTATTGGGATTCTGTGGTGCCTAGCAGTGGAGAAAAATGGAGCTTACTTCATAGATTTAGCAACTGGTGACCAAAGGAAGAAGCAGAGCTTTCAGTAGATATGATATTTCTCACTTTGTTTTCTCTCACACAACACTCCTACCATGATTTTCCAAATGAACTAAGGGGATTTTCATTCAGATTCAGAGCTCTTCTGAAGCCAACTGTTGCTTGCTAATCAGTGAAATCTTGCCTTTTTTGTGTACAATTTACTACCCTGTAACATGGCTCTTATGTAGGAGGTTGGTTAGTTAACTTATCCCTGTCTACAAGGTGCCCACTTAGACTGCTTCCTGCTTGGCTCTATTTTACTTGTTTGGGTAATGCTGACATTGCTTTTATGAGGAAACAGTCTTTATAAGTATTTATAAAGTCTTTATAAGTATTCAACACAATTACATATTAATCCCTAGATAAAGAGGAAGGAATCTACAAGACTTTACTCTTCTCTGAGAGGAAAAACATAAGCTCATGAAACAATGGCAACTTCTCCTGTGAGTCTGTCAGCACAGTAGTTCACAAAGTTTTTCATGGATTTTATCAAAATATATGTAATACTTTCACCTTGGAAATGAGCATGCCACAATCTAAAGACTAAAGAATTATGCAATAGACCAAAAGCAAAGAAACATGGACTCAGAAATAGGTTTCTTGGTGCTAATTTCATGGTTCTCTGTTCACACTAAGTGGAAATCCAGCATTCCTGTTCTGGCATGAATTCCTAGCACAAAAACTGTTAGTTCTATACAAATTCAAGTAGTAAAGAGATGATGAATGGTGATGTATAGAAGACATCTTACACTGCTGTAACATGACAGCTATGTTGAGAAAAGGAGACTATCTGTTTTGAAATTCTGCTGTGACAAGATAATGATGAGTGGACTTGGGAAGTTGGACTGATTTCTCTTTTTTTTATCTTTTCATTAATTACTTCATTAGTTTATTTCAATGAGTATCCAAACTTGATGCCGCTAGCAAAAGTTTTGTTTTTATTTTCTATATTCTTTGTTTACATTCCAAATGCTTTCCCCTTTCCCAGTCCCCCCCACCATGTATCCCATAAGTCCTCTTCCCACCTCCTCCTCTCCCCCACCCATTCCCCAATCACCCCCCCAACCCTTTCTCTTTTCTGGCACTCTCCTGCAAAACTGGAACCAGTATTTTCTGGACCAGTGTCCTCTCCTTCCTTCTTCTTGGGAATCTTAGGATTTGCTAATTGTGCCTTGAGTATTCAGAGCTTCGGGGCTCATTAATATCCACTTATCAGCGATTGCATTTCATGTGTATTCTTTTGTGATTGTGCTAACTCACTTAGAATGATATTTTCCAGATCCAACCATTTGCCTACAAATTGCATGAATTCATTATTTTTAATTGCTGAGTAGTATTCCATTGTATAAATATACCACATTTTCTGTATCCATTCCTCCTTTGAGGGACATCTGGGCTCCTTCTAACTTCTGGCTATTATAAATAAGGCTGCTATGAACATAGTGTCTTTATTGCATGCTGGGGAATCCTCTGGGTATATGTCCAGGAGGGGCCTGACAGGTTCCTTTGGAAGTCTCATGCCAATTTTCTGAGGAACCACCAGACTGATTTCTAGAGCGGTTGTACCATCTTGCAATTCCACCAACAGTGGAGGAGTGTTCCTCTTTCTCCACATCCACTCCAACACCTGTTGTCTCTTGACTTTTTAATCTTAGCCATTCTGACTGGTGTGAGGTAGAATCTCAGGGCTGTTTTGATTTGCATTTCCCTAATGACTAATGATGTTGAACATCTCAACTGTATGATATTGCTAGAGAGGAACAAAAGTGGTTAAAAACCATCCTAATATTTTGTGGCTGGTCATTTCTTTGCAAAGGAATGAAGAACTTAAGCCACTGTTGAAGGCTGCAGAGCAACTGGTGGACAGTTTTATGGGAAGGACAAAGAAATCAACATCAGCAGCACTTAGCGTATTAGTGTGGATAAAGAATTTATTCCCCCGAAATCCAGTTACACAATCAATATATTAATGTCTGTGACATAATATTTATATAGCAACAATTGGTTAAATGAAAGATTCCTTTAACTCCTGCTTACTGGCTCAAGCCATGGCTATTTTGACTCGATTTAAGGTCAGGTAAATGATTATGAAGTTGGTAATTCTAGAAGCATTGTTCTCCCTTTCATAGAACTTAAGTCCTATTTTTATTATATCCCATAACTCTTCAAGACTGGTCTCCCCCTTTGATTGGTTCAAAATATTTGCTGCAGGATCTTCTTCCAATATCTGAAAGAGAGATCACTGTTAGTATTGACTGTGTTGAGCATAAAGGATCAGGGTACACACTGAGTGACCAGACAGCAAATAAATAGGAAAAATGACCAAGCAATCACATT
Organism: Apodemus agrarius; assembly: GCA_964023405.1. Taxonomy (NCBI): domain Eukaryota; kingdom Metazoa; phylum Chordata; class Mammalia; order Rodentia; family Muridae; genus Apodemus; species Apodemus agrarius. The sequence goes on along the minus strand of OZ030007.1, from coordinate 75,482,819 downwards.
TAAATGTAAAAGTGAAGACCTGATAACTCATGATAAGCTAAGTAATCCCATGCTATTAATTTCCATTTTTGTTGTTGATGTCTTCAAAATTCAGTGTTTTGTTTGCTTTTCAGAGTCTCTTCTTTATGTAATAACATAAAACAGTTATTAAGTCTAGAAATTCTCCACATTCATTCTTATAAAAATTTATCCTACATAAATGCCATTGTTCTTGATCAAATAAGAGGACAACTGGCCTTACAAAGGTTTTTAAAAAAAAAAAAACAGGTACAGAGTCTGAAAGTTCAGGAAAGGAAAGGAGACAAGGATATATACCAAAACCTCAAGTGGTGCAGTCTGTTATCTCTATTTACTTCCCCTGAAGGCAGTTTGTTTAGTTCATCTCACTAAGGCTTCTTACTATGAAACATTGAGGAGAATAATCCTTCATGGACTCACCAACAAGTAATGCTTTCTAGGATCTAAAGGGTATGATAATCTATGTGCAGGAGATGCATGTGAAGGGACTCCAATTTAGTAATGGATCTTATTTATGTCTGAGCCCCTGAATAGCTGCAGATCTTACAGTATCTGGCTAGGGCACCTTAGCTGAGCCCCTTCTAGAACCCAAGTGACCAATGACCTAGTTTTAAGATCAGGGAGTAGAATTCATGGAGGGCTCGAGCAAAGAACAACACTGCTGTGGAAATTTCTGTTCACCTTGTGTATCTGCCATATCCAACATTCTGATATTCAAAGTTCTTCATTTATTGCAGCATTTCCACCGATACTTGAAATATGGTTGTGCTAATAAAAACAATTGGTGCTTTTGCAGGAGACATATGCTTATTAGTTATGTTGACTCAAGAACATTAGAATTCCTATGAAAGTCTTATTCCCTATACTTCATGCCACGGATATTACTAGAACACACACACACACACACACACACACACACACACTCGCCCCCCTACAGACACACTGCAGAAATATATATTCCATTTCAAAAACTCATAGAAGAAAATTGAATAAATGAAATAAAATAAGTAACACTAAAAGGAATGAAAAGAGGAGCTGTCAGCATATCTAATTTTGTCTCCAAGAGCAAATTTACATTTGAAGTGAATGTAAGAAAGATTGCCATCTTGCTCATAGATGCTAAAACTCAGTTTCTGGAAACTGTGTGTCACCTGTCTCCACATATGCCTCTATTTCTGCTAGATTGAAAAGAAAATTTTAACTTTGTTTAAATGTGTGTATTTCTTTCATTTTCTATCCAAAATGCCCATGATAAGAACACACCCCCTAAATCTTCTCCAAGTCCACAGCTGATTTTTAGCGTCCTTTTAATCCACAGTCATAGACCACCTTTGAGTTTGTACTTAAACAGTGACCTGGCATCAGGTCAAATGTTCCCACCTGATAGTAGAAGTTCATTCTTTTTTACCATACCCACTCTGTTTTGTTCCATCCCAGAACAAAACAAAAACAAAAACAAAAACCATACAGTTAATCCTCCAGTCATTTACTACATTGGATTTACAGTGCTTTTAATATGTGCATCTCTGTCATTAGCAGAAGACTACATACTTCTATCTAGAATATGGTGTATCACAATATAGTCCATATGCAGTTTCCTAAGGATCATTATCTAAGTGTGAACTGAAAAGTGACTGAGTGCTGCTTGACCCTGAACTGAAAGAGATTAACTTGTTACTTGAACTATTGCAGACCATATTATCCACATTCAGGAAAGAAACTTACCGAAAGAAAATTTGGTATTTCCTTTTCCAACTCTCTTAGTTCATTTAAATTGATAGTCATGTTTTCCCAAACATGGTGTATAATTGTAGAATATTTTAATGAGGTCCATTACTTTTTGTTCCATTGGGTACAAACCTCCTTCCATCTTACATTTTTTGGAGAATGGAAATATAAAAGCTGTAGGGAGAAAAAAAAAGACATCCATTATTCCTGGACCTGTCTTTTGGGAAGAAAGTGTCTAAAGGGTGTGAAGAGCATCAAATAAAAAGAATGTCATTATTCAAAACGTTGTTAAGGAAGCTTGTTAGTCACTTATTAAAAAAAGGACACTTCAAGTTAAAATTTATATAAACATAAATATCATTCACTAAGAAACACTGTCTGAAGCAAAAAGAAGGAAGAAAGGAAACTTCTGTTTCTTTCTCCCTTTCTTTTCCAGCCTCTAGGGGAACAGAACTTAATTATAACCATTGTAGAATGGTGGAAAGGCACTGAAAAACCACCAGAAGCCACCTGCTTTTCTCCTGCCTTCTGTCTATTACTTTTAAAAGCCAGACAAATTGATCATTGTAAATCTTTGGTTGTTTTGCCGGTTGATTTTGTTTTGGTTTGCAGAAGGTGTGGTAGCCTAGTGCCTATGCAATCCCAGGCACTAGAAATAAGTAAGTAAAGATCTCTAAAACACAAAACTGGGGTGGGTCCTAGCTTGGCCATGGAAACACACAGACACACAGACACACAGACACACACACAGACACACACACACACACACACACACACACACACACACACACGGTGGGGTAAGGGGGAGTCATGGAGGAAGGACATGAATTTTAAAAAAAGAGATACTTTGGGCCTAGCATTCCATTTTTCCCAAGGGCTTCTTCAGGGCTGGAGTAACAGGCGAGTAAGAGAGTGAGACACACAGAAGGAGAGACAGAGAATGACAGAAAGAGAGAGAGAGAGAGAGAGAGAGAGAGAGAGAGAGAGAGAGAGAGAGAGACCATCCTACCAAAGGAAATCTATAGATTATGCCAGAAGCCAAACTGTCCTTACTTTATGTTTAGATTCCATTTTAAGGATAGGCTTAGGTTTTGACTTCTCCTCAGCTACAGACCTTGGAAAGATCAAGTGATCAATGGTCACTGTGCCCTCTCAGAGGAAAACATCTTACAGCTGCCAGAGATTCACCTTAGTAGAATGCCGGGCTACTTGGAAAATCCCACTTGCTTTACTTCTTCCCCTGACTGTATAAATTCCCTGAGAAAATACAGTTTAAAAAAGGACACTTTATCCCTCTAGAATATGTCAAAAGATAAACTATTTTGTAGCACAAGAAAATTAGAAATTTTAAATAATTCAAAAGACCAGTCATTAGTCATTTTTAGTGGGAAGGGCTCCCAGGAAGAAGACTTTTAGGTACAGATAAATATTAAATAAAATTAAATAAACAAACACATTGCAGAAGGTAGCCACCAACCTGGGGAATCTGCTATTCACTTACCAAAGCTGAGGAGTTTTTGGCAGAGGTTGTATAGGCCAGCATTTTTCCAAGGTAAAGACTGACTCACAAGTGAATAATCCAGTGAACCTGACAAGGATGGAATTGGGGAAGGACTGAATTATCTGCTTCTCTGGTTGTCTCTCTTTCTTTCTGTCTGTATAGCTATCTATCATCTATCTATCTGTCTGACTATCTATCTATCTATCTATCTATCTAGTTATTGACTTATTTGTCTATCAGACACAAAACCAATATGTAGGTCAATGAGACAGAATAGAACAGCTAGATATGGATTTCATGCAGCTATATTATTGACTTATTTTTTTTTTTTGAGATTTTACTTACTAGTATGTACTTTGCCTGGCTATATATCTGTGTGTCATGTAGATTCAGTGCTCACAAGGATGCAAACAAAACATTTGATCCTCAGAAACTGGGTTTACAGATGGTTTTTAGGTGTCATATGTATACTAGGAGGTGAACCTATATCCTCTGGAGGAGCAGACACTGCTTTAATTTATTTATTTAGGCCAAAGTCACTCATTCTGGGTTTTCTTTTTAAAAATATTGTTTTTATTAATTAATTCCTTTATTTTATTTTCACACTTTTGACAGCCACCAAACATCATGTCCTTCAAATCTCTCAAAAATACCAAACGAGAATCCTCTTTGACCTCTTTTAGAGAGTGGGAAAACCCTCCCCACTACCCCCATGAGTATGAACATACCCTGGCACATCAAGTAATCGCCTAACTAGACACATTCTTTCCTTCTGAGTACATAAAATGCAACCCAAATAGGCAAAGGGAATCAAAATGCAGGCAACATAATCCATGATGGCTAATGATTTGTTAGGAAACATGCATAAACACCAACTTTCCAATTGCTACATATGCTTATAGTCTTAGTTTCCGCGCATGAATGCTTATTGGATGGTGGTTATGTATCTATGAGCCTCATTGGGCCCACAATCATTGACTCTGTAGATCTTCTTTTGGATATCCCTACTTTTCAGAAGGTGCTAAGAATGTCCATAGGGGAAACAGGCGTGTTTTACAAATGGTGCAAGGAAATGGGATACCTGCATGTAGAAGTATTAAATGCTTATCTGCCCTACTGCTCAATAATCACTAGAAGAGGGTAGAGATCTTAATGTTATACCCAAAACTCCAAACTGTTAGAGGAAATTATTAGAAAAAAATCTGAGATATGAGGATAAGCAAAGAGAATATGAACAAAACTTTGGTTGATCAATAAATAATACCAACATTTGACAATTGGAACTTCATGAAATAAAAATGAAATACCTGTGCAACAATGTATGAGACAAACTGGATGAAGACACAGCAGTATCTGAGATCTAAAATATATATATATATACATAACCAACAACAAAAGAAACAACCCCCCTTGGAAAAAAAACTGTGTAAAAAGGGAACTGAGGTTCCCTAAAGGAGAAATATAAAAAAAAGTTCAATGTATACTTTACGTTTGTGACAAAAATTGGTATTTGGAAAATGCAAATTAAAATGATTTTGGCATCTCATTTTCAGTCTAACCATTATGGCACTCATTAAGAAAGCAAAATACAACAAATGCTGGGAGGGTGGGAAGAGAATGTTTTATTCTACACTCCTGATAAGTGTGTGAACTGGAATAGCAATTATGAAGATGCATGTGTGAACTAGAATGTGACTCAGCTATTCATTAAATGATTAATTAGAACATGGTACGATCAGTGATTTTGGATCATTTAGCTAAACATAAAAAATAATTTCCCTCCTACCAAAAGCAAATTACAGATTCAAACCAATCCCTGTCATCAAAATTCCAATACAATTTCTCACAGACATTGAAAAGATAATTTTCTTCTTCATGTGGAAACACAAAGTTTCCACGATAGTTTAAAATATCCTGAAAAGTAAACAGCTGCTTAAGGTCTCACCATCCATGATTTCAAGTTATACTACACAGTATTAATACTATATTAATAAAACCTCTATAATCCTGGTATAAAAAGAAACAGGTTAATCAGTATAATCTAATAAATCGCCAGACAAAAATCCATGCATCTACGGTCACATGATTTTTTTTAAGAAACCAGAAATTTGCACTGGAAAAGGTAGCATCTTCAACAAATGATGCCACTCATAGAGCATGTTAGAGTGGAGTAGAGTACAAATAGATGCATATTTATTGCCATGCACAAGACTGAAGCCAATGTGGATTAAAGATCTCAACATAAAACACGATACACTGAACCTGATTAAATGCACAGTGGAGGTTAGTCTCAAAACCATTGGCATAGGCAACAACAACCTGAAGAAATGGGTGATAGGAAATGCACTAAGATCCACAAATAACAAGTAGGACTTCATAACACTGAAAGGTTGTGTAAGGCAAAGGACACTGTCAAACAGAGAAAGCGGCACCCTATATATAGAAAAGAAAAAGAGTTTCACAAGATCCACACTCGATATAAGAATAATGTCAAAAACAAATGACGTCAATAAACAATATATCAAGAAGACAAATAATCAAATTAATGATTGGTATACATATTTATAAGATAATTTTCAATCAAAGAAACTCAAATGGCTGAGAGACAAAGACAACTTTAGCATCCTTATCCACCAGGAAAAAGCAAATTAAAGTTACTTTGTGTTTCATTTTACACATCTAAAATGCCCATGGTCAACAGACCAAGTGACAGATGATGCTGATGTGCATTAAGCAAGGGGAACATTCCTCCATTAGTGTTGGAGGTACAAACTTATACATCTAACAGGATTCAAAATTGTTGTTCCTTAGAGAGCTGGCAATCAATCTATGTCAAGATGTACATATATCACTCAGGAGATATTCTGAAATGATGCTTCACCCTACAATAAGGATACTTGCCCTATTATGTTTGTTGTATCTTTGTGTATAATGTCCAGAACATGGAAACAACCTAGATTCCTTCAAGAACAGATTAAAAATGTTGTGTTACAGTTATACACTGGAGTATTCATTGGTTAAAACACAACAAAGTAAAATTTGTAAAAAAAAAAAATTAATTGACCACAAACAAACCTCAATCAAGAATTCTAGAGCCAAAATGAAAAATTTGGTATGCATTGACTCAAAAAATGTCATAGTCTTCTTTGGAGCAAAAGGACCATGTTTGGAAGATATTACCAATTCTGCAGAGATGTAGCCTCCATCATTTATAAGGGCAAATATCCTTGGTTTCTTTTTTAACCAAAAAAGAAAAAAATGTTTTAGCTGTGCCAACATTGGCTTTCTAGAAAGGGATTAAATTTGAATAAAGAAAAAGAAGTTATAACAATCAATAGGCATTTGTATTATAGCCCCGATTACAAAAGAAAACCATAGATCTAGTGATTATTTATTTAGTTTAGTTTAAGTAATAAAATTTTTATTGAGAATTCCTGGCATGGTGGTTATCTTACCCTGTTCTGGGGGAGGGAAAATCACTGTAGGAAATCACTGAGAATCACACTGTCCCATTCCCCGCTTCCCAGCCAACCCATCTCTGAGAGGTATGGTCTTCAGTCTTCCTTAATCCAAGACGCATATCTGTCATATGATGCTTGGGTCAGGGTGCGATGCACCTGACCCCCAAACTGTTTCCTCCAACTCATCAGGCAGTGGTGTTCTTGATGTCCATAGTGAACTCTTACCCTTAATGAGGCTGTCACTTCCTCGAGTAAAACTTTCATCCTGTAGTGTTCCAACCTGCAGGCCAGTTAACAGGGTCCCTGGACCACCTAGGAGAAGGCAAGAGATGCGAGAGGTGGATAGCAAAACAGCATTCTGATATAACTGTCAAGTATTATTTTTTACACAAAGCAATATAAAGGGGAACAAGCAGGATGTAGAAAGGGATGAAGGGGGAGCAATCACAGGGGGCTGGTATCACTTCTTGGATATATTTTATCAGAATCTCTGGGAGGAGCTAGCTACTGCTTTACGAATTTTGGCATGATAAAAGGGGTCAGGAGGAGGTGAATTGGAAAGGAGTTGCTATAGTAATCTATCCACGAATGAGCCTCAAATGGAGGGGGTCTTGAGATCTAAGTATGAAGGGCTCCTGGCATGAGACCTAAGTGAGAATAACTCCTGGCATAAAGATATGCTGGCATCAAGATCTCAGTGGGGATGGCTCCTGGTATTGAAATCTCTTGGCATAGAGAGATTCTCTAAGTGAGAATGCCTCCTGCCATCTCCCCCTTCTCTGTATAATAGAGAGCATAGGTCAGAAAGCCACTGATAAAAAGAAGATGAGGCACCAAGAGAATGGGGCAGGCAATGCCTGTCTTAGGAATAGACCCGGTCATCCATCATCCCTTTCCTATATGGATGTCTGTCCCAGCCTCCAGAGACTCCTGTCTTAGTTAGGAGTAGCACTGGGAAGCTGTCAGTCATTGGCTAACTGCCCAGCAATGTTATTATTTCTGGTGGCTTGAGCTTGTGGGCTCTTTCTGGAGTCCTGACTGAAATGGCTGTGACAAGAATGCTCTCTCTGCTGGGGCACTCAAGAGTGTGCCATTTGTGATTACCTGGGGGTTCAGTAGCCATCTCTCAATTCTCTATAGCCAAACAATGGTCATGTACCTGAATGGGCTTAGTTGCCAAGTCATCTACCTGCTTTTTTAATTAGGGCAGTGAGACGTTTAAAAGCCAATAGTCCAAAAGAGCATAGGATACTGGGAAAAAGGGTAGTGAGCCATGGAGAGGTGGAGAACCAATTTTCATATCAACTTTCTTTCTGTTCTCTTTCTTTCTTACATTTTTCTAGTCCTTCTCTGATCTTTTTCATGCTCTCTCTTACAACTCCTGTTTTACTAGTATAGAAACAGCATTATTCTTTTTAATCTGCACAAAGTCTGCCCTGTTGAACAAACAGGAGATCAAGTCCTTGCCTATTTTGGAGGACAACCTCAGCTAAGGAATCAACAGAGTCAGAGAGATCAATTATCCCCCGCTGAAGGCGTTGGACATCTTGATCAATGTGGCACTTAGCTCTGTGTACCAACAGTTAGAAAGAACAAGGAAAGAAATACTTGTCCCCACTCCCACAGCTCCAAGTCCAAGTAGGACAGAGATAGTGACAGCAGAGATAGGTTCTTTGTGGGAGTGGCTCAAATAACTGGAGTCTTCAGTGGATGTGGATTGATCCTACAGGTAAAAAAAAAAATCTTCCGAGTAACAATAAACTAAACACAGAACCATCTTAATAAGTATGTAAAACTCAGGACTCTTTCCAGTCTTTTGATTTTGAAAAACAGAGGCAGAGAGGCAAGGTTTAAGGCCATCAAGGCATGCCCATCAGGTTCCATCTTTGGGGAGAATAAAATAATTGCCAGGAGGGGCAAAATAGGTTTCAATTCACAAGTGAGCATAAACCAAGGGGATATTTTTCCACTAGAGATCACACAAAGTCCCAGGCCAGATATTTAGGTTAATGAAAGACCTGGCCAAGCCCCCTTTTGCCAACTGCAGTGCCATGGATCATTAGCATGGAGGGGTTCACCGAAAATGGCAATTCTTTCATAAAAGGGTGCTTGGGAATGGTAGCACAATGAGCAATCTTCAACAAGTTCAGGGGGAAGTTTCATTTAAGGTAATAAAAGTATGATTGACTAAAGAAAGTCCAAGATTCTTAGCGGAAGCTGGCTGTACAGGCAGAATAGTGGCTGATGGCTTAGCTGGTGGCCAGAAGGCAAATACAGAAGGTAGGGAGGTGCCTTTCAGAGAAGGAGAATGAGTGATGTCCTGGTCAATTCCTTTAGGAGGAACAGGATGAGGTACCAATATAGGATTAGGCCCCATGGGGACAGGCTGGGCATGATAAAAAGTCTCTTTAAGGAGCTTAATAGAGAAAATAACACCTGCAACAAAGCCAAGTACATAGAGGTGAAGACCACATTCATAGCCTTTTTGTCAATATAGAATGGGAAATTTTGCATAGGTGGTAAACTTAATTTGTAAAGGTGTGCACCATCCCTTTGTAGGGGAGTAGAGGCTTTGCAGGACTCCTCACTTGTTTGAAAACTAGCTAGAGGTGTAAACTTATGTTTTACTTGGATGTAAACACATAAGAAGTCCAGAGTCTCTCCCCAGGGTCACAAACAACCAAAGTAAATTCTGTGGATGTCTTACAGAAAACAAATGGCAGGCCACATTCTACCTGGTCTACACTTGAAATCTGCAAAATTTGAATATATGGCCTTTTTACACCCTGAAGGGAGGCAATCAGCATTAGACAATATCTCCCCTTTAATCTGTTTGTAATTTGTCTAATTTTCAGCTAAATAAAATTGCCATGCAAAGAGGGATGATAAGTCTGTAGATGTCTGTGATGTCAGCATTCGTAGGAGGCATCTAAAGGTGTCAAGGACCATGACCATTTTTAATGATTATCAGCATTAGCATATTCTGGCAGCTAGCATGTTCCTTCAGCATCATTCAGAAAAAAAAAAAAAAACATGCCCTCTTCTCCACACTCAGAGAGTTTCCTGGCATTAAAAGTTTTAAAGTTTTTGTGATATACAGACATCTGATTCCCCCCTCTTTTATTAATAAAAATATTGTTTAAAAGTTCTATGGGCCTGTTCCACAATATCCTGTCCTTAAGAATTATGAAGAATCTTAGTAATATGACTAATATTAAATTGTTAATAAAACATCTCAAATGACTGACCGTAATAGTTATAATATTTTTTCTTAATCTGTTTTGGAATATTTAGCATAGAAAAATAATATATGCAATAACTAATTTTATTATTTTTTGTTCTTGTTGTTTCTTCTGTTAAAACAGTTGTAACTAGAAATCTTGAAAAGCTGTTAATAGTTATATGTGTATTTTAAAAAAATAACTTGAATTGTATTTGTATAAACAGTTGTAAAATTTAAGAATTAGCAGAATTTTAAAAAAGAAACAATTTCAAGCAATTGTAAGCCATGAGCTATATATATTTTTTCAATATATGAATTAAAAGTTTGATTTTTAACATTCTAAAAATAGCAGCTACATCACCCAATTTTATTGTCTGTGCTGCAACAAGGGAAACACAAAAGAATAAACTTGTGATCTAATTATATGAGCTTTACTCTCACAATAGATGCGTTTTTATAGGATGCATGTATAAACCTATAAAAATATAAAAGCAGGTATGGAGGCAAATTTTAACAATTTATCTGTTGGATGACAATTATTAATTTTGCCTAAAATGTCTTGCCATGTAATTGACAATAATTAATTTAATTGCTGTTTGAAACAAGGAACAAACTTTTTATAAGTTTATAACATTCCTTTTAAAAACACTCCTTTTAAAAAGTATTTTTATGATTTTATCTTGTAATATTTTATTGTTACACCAAATCTTTATTGGAGGATGTTAAAACTTTATTAGGAGAGATTTTACATTAATGTCCTCTTTGTCAAGGAATGGCATTATATCATAAACTGTTGATAAATACTTATGGTAGCTCTCTCCAAGTTATGTCTCTCAATATTTATTTTGCATTTACCTTGAGAACATCAGAGGCCTAAATCCTCTTGTGGCAAGTTTAAAACAGTGTCTTAGCCAAAAAATTTATCTTAACACCTTTTGAAATATCGTTTACTTAAAGATTTTAAAAGTCCATTGTTAAGAGCAAAGACCTATAATAAAATTTTATGAATAAAAATGTAAGATCTTAGCTTTTTGTATTGCAGTAGACACAAAGCATCTTTTTCTCCACATAAGGTAAGGCTATTCACCATTTCTTGAGAAAAAACTTTCTAATGAAATTATTTTATTGGTTTTTAAAGTTAGCTTATGCTATTTTAAAGTTAGAAGCAAATGCTTTTATAATTATCAGGATACACAAAGCAAAAAACAACTCTTTAAATCTATAATAATTTTGCAGGCCAAATTTTTATGCCTTCATAATTTCTATATTACCTTATTAATCCTTCACAGATCTAAGTTTGAATGGTATTTTGTACCACATCTGTATGACTCTGTTAAAAATGTTCTCTTGGGCACAACTTCTCTGGGTGAGACCTGCAAGATGTAAGTGGCATCTCTCAAGCCTCTGCTGAGGCAGCTTTGAGCTTTGTATTAACTCAAATGTAAATCTTCTGATTTGAGTCTATTATCTCTAAGGCCAGACCTACTCTCACCTGTCCTGCAAGGAGTAGCCTGTAACCAGACCCCATTGTATGAAGGTAAAATAACAAAAGGAACTTGTAATATTAAAGCATATCTACAATTTTTGAAAGCAAAACCCAGTTTTAAACATTCTTTTCTCCTTAAAATTAATGGCAAACACCTTACTTTCACACTGCAAAGTTTGTCTATCAATTCTTATGTTTGAATGTATGACAGTGTAACTTATTGAAGAGATATTATTTTAAATCCTATTTCTTATGTTTAATTTTTAGGATAAGAACCACATAAAACATTATGCCAATTTAGAAATATCTTAGAAGCCTGTTTTTCTTGGGTTGTGCCATGCCATGTGTTGCTTAAGATAGTTCTAACACTGGGTTATCAGTTTTAAACTTACCTTTTGTTGCCATCAATATACCTTTTAAATCATATTCAATAACTTATGAGCCAATACTTTATAGTCAAGACATGTAAAACATTTATACCTTTAAGACCAATTAGAAATAAAAATGAAGCAATTATACAAATCTCATGAATTTAAACCAAACAACATGTTTTTGAGCAGCTGTAATTTCAAAGAAATAAGCACCTTGAACCCAATCATCACCATGGTAGAAATTTTATAGAAGAAATACCCATTAGTCCACTTGTCCCAGAACGGCTGGCTCTTTAAGAAGCTTTTTCTCCAGCTGTGCTTGACTCCTAGTTAAAATTGTGAGGCACCTTAAATCAGCCTCTGCTATGTAAACTGCTACTGGCAGGACTGACTGCCAGCAGATAACTTTTTATTTTTTTTAACACGAAGCCTTAAACTATCATCCAAACAACAAGGACGAACATAAATTGACAGACATATGGACAGGTTTTGGTGCACCAAAGACAGGCAATAGAAAGAAAGGGAACTTGATGTCACAAGCAGAACCAAATATCCTAACCAGAACTAACAAATCTTCAGTAAGATCCTGGGAGGAAGTAGGACATCTCTCGCTTTCCTCTCCTCCTCAGAAGAGTTTTTGAATAGCTTTTAACAAATTTTTGATACCACATCCTGCATGTAGAAAAACTGCTTTATTGAAACCTACTTTTTCTCTCTCTTGTTTAAGATTTAACTATTATTTTTCTTCTGGAAATTTTGCCAGAGAAGGGATGGGAGGCCCAGTGTCAGCCACCGTTAGTTACTCCCCAGAGCCCTGTTTTTAACCTCTTTTGGGTTCATAAAAAGAAAAAGAGGTTTAGAGAATGTGGTATATGGCAGTGTGGGGAAGGAGGTGCCCAGGCAGGCAGCTCTCTCTTCTGAGCTGCCTTCCTCCCCGGGTGATAAACTGTCAGCACCTGAATTATGACTAGATCTCAGTGTTTGTAGAGAAGTATAGACTTTGGTCTTTTTGAGAAATTAAGGGAAAGAGCAGACATAGAGAACATTTTAAATGTTCCTCCTCTATTTCAATCACAACAGAGGTGGGAGGGATAAGAGAGCACAGAGACAGGGTCCAGAAGAGCACTTTTTTGGAGAATGTTCTCCCTCAGAAAGTAGATCCTGGAAGTAGGAAGAATACTGGATAATGTTATCAATCAGAGACCAGTAGTTAAAGGCTGTAAACGGAACTTTGTTTCTGGACCAAGTTTTTTAATATGAACTTTTGATTGCTTCCAGGCATTTCTCCTCTTTAAATCTAAATTCCTTGTGGGTATAAGAATAACATTTTCCTCTAGAACATACATGGTTGTAAATAGTTTTTATGTTATTAGAATATATTTCAATTCATCACCAAATAAGTGGAAATAGAGTAACTAATAAATTGGCTAGGATATTTCATAGGAAAGTTTTGATCTTTTGGTGCAATCATAGTTCTCTGGAGAGGAATTACTGAATTATAACATTGGTCAACATATTGTTTTGATTCAATGAGTTTCTAATAATTACGACATAGGATTTCATGTATGAGTTAAGAAAATCCTATACCCACAATTTATAACAAAATATTCTTAACTACCACCCTGGTTCTCTAGCATATTAGAAAATGCCACAAAGCTGACATGTAAAAATATCTTTGGGAATATTTTACATACATAATTGAAAGGGAAACATGTTATTTTATTCAAGTCATATAGCCTAATAAGAAATAAATTGCTTAGGAAAAATATATTCCAGAGAAATGTATTTTTTTTTCTGCTAAACTTGGTCTTTACCATTCTGGAATGTTGTCTTAATTCTTGAAATATATCAAGGTATATTCTCTTCTAAACTTGGGACCTGCTTTTTTAATGCTTGTGTCTATATCATAGATGGAACACAGGATCTCAAAACTGAATACAAGGGGGTGTAAACAAGTTGATTTTTTTTTACTGATTGTTGCTATCCAGCAGAATTAATTGGCAGTCATAATGGTCCTAGAGCCTCATCCTTTCCAGTTAACATGATCATTGACTCTCCCTTTACTGCCTTCACTGTGCTGGAAACTGCTACATACTCCAATAGATAATGTTATCCACAGCCTTTCCCCCTAAACTCAGGAAATAATTCATTCCAGATCTTGCAACTCATCATCATTAACATGTGTGCTTATTTAAAGATTGTCTGAAACATTGGTACAATGAATGCACAGGCAAATACTTTAGTCTGTGGTCTTTTTTTACTTTTATATATCCTCAAGTTCACTGATTGGTACAACCTAAATCACAATACTGCTCAATTTCTGCAAATAAAATTTAATATACCCAATGATCAGGTCAAAAATCATAGTTCTAGAATGTCAGAAATTTCTAAATTAGATTCTAGATGATTTCTCCCAGGGATTCATTTCTGATGGGCAGAAGAAAATGATCTCTGATGAATGAATATCAGTTTAGTCTGGTATTTGGCAGGCAAAAATATGCCTTAGACTCTGTATATACTTTCTCAAAAATGATATGGGCAATGGTCCAAACTGGAGAGATTGTAACTCATATTATATTTTTCTAACACAAAATTTCCATGTCTATATAAATATTTTTAAGAATATCAATACTGATGATAGCTTTCATACCTGTCTCATAAGATCAAAATGTTTATACTTTTTTTTTGGTTGTGAATTTAATCGAATGCACTGAATCCCACTCATCTCTCAGCCTCTCCACAAAAATCTTCTGGTCTTGCAACTTGTCTCCAAAATATAAATATAAATTATAATAAAATTTAAGAAAAAAAGAGTAAAAACTTGGTGTTTCATTTAGTATGCTTGTTTTGGCCCAGTCACCTTTTTTCACTGCAATGAGTCAGTGGTGTTGTTCCAGGACTCTGTCTTCTGCTACACTTTCAATACAAGTTCATCTGCTGGATTCCTCTCAAATATACTGTTGTTGCCTCCTGTCATTAAAGAAAAACTCCATCTTTGATTCAGTAGTACAGTTTCTTTGTCATGCTGCATCAGTCCATTGATAAGTTATATGTTGGGCTTGGCCAACTCAAATCCCTGTATCTGGTCCTGGATGATAGTGTCATTTCTTTTTGGTTTTGTTTGTTTGTTTTGGTTTTCCTGCTTCCTTGCTCACTCACTCACTCACTAATTGATGTGAAAGTTGTTCACCTTTCTTTCAATCTGTAGGGATCCAAGACTGCCCTGCTGGAATCAGAAAGGTGGCCAGAACCAGTCTTTTTGATAAAGCACCTGATATCACATTTTTTAAGGGAATGACTGCACTCCTTCTCAAGGTTTGGATCATTCCAGCATGGGAAGATGGCCTGCTGTACCTCCCTTTTGTACCATTTTCCCTCTTCCACCATACACTCAAAAACATAAATATATTTATTCAAGCTTATTGGAATTTATTTGTTTGAGTTATCTGAATTTTATCTCAATACCTCCCCCTCCACTCTCCCACACAGCCTTCACCCTGTGTGGGTGGGTGGTGGAGGGGTTGAGCAGAGCTGGGGCAGGGTTCTGCCACTTTCCTGCTCATCTGTGAACTATTTGCACTGGCCTGGTGCTCTTAACTGCTGTGCCATGCCACTCCAGATGCAAGTTTTCTACATGAAGTCAGTGAGTGATGATTTCAGTGCAAATGTTTGAAATTACTGTCCACTCAGCTCCATATTTGCTGTGGCTCAGGCAATTGACAGAACCAAACAATAGGCTCATACCTACTTCTTCAGAAATGTTAATAGAGCTGATAATGCACCCTAACAGACCGAGGAAGGTTCTTACTTGATCACTCTCACCCAGCCTTGATCTGCCAGCTCAGGGATATATAAGGCCAAATCTGGACAATAATTACACGATTTGGAATTTCTATTTCATGTTTAATGTTTAATAAAATGAAGCTTATTAAGGGCTGGATAGATGGTTCAGCAATTAAGAGCACTGACTGCTCTTCCAGAGGTCCTGAGTTCAATTCCCAGCTACCACATGGTAACTCACAACAATCTTTCATGGGATCTGATGCTCTCTTCTGGTGTGTGTCTGAAGACAGCTGTAGTGTACTCACATGAATAAAACATAAATAAATAAATCTATATAAAATAAAACAAAGTTTAAGAAATTGAATGTCTTAATATACCACGCATCTTGTCTATCTAGCCACACCTTTTATTTTATTTTATCATATCTACATATCTATATATCTATATATCTAATCTATATCTATATATCTATATCTCTATATCTCTATATCACTATATCTCTATATCTCTATATCTATAATCTATATATTATCTATATATCTATATATCTATTATCTATAACTATATCTATCTATCTATCTATCTATCTATATCTACCTATATCTACCTATCTATATCTATATCTATATCTATGTCTATATCTATATCTATATCTATATCTATATCTATATCTATATCTACATCTATCAACTGGGACAGAATTTCACACTACCTAGATAGCTGGGAATGGTTGGATATGCAGAGAAAGAACATTAAAAATCAATAAAGTTTGGCTGTCATTATTTTCTTTTTTGGAGGGCAGGACATTTTCTTTTTCTTTTTTATATATATATAGTACAAATTGTGTTTTCTATACAATTTTCTGACCATACTTTCCAACCTGAAATCTCCTCGTAGATCCTTCCTCTATATCCACCAAGATCTACCCCAGGCCTACCCTTAGGTTTGATTGATATATACCCAGTTAAGTCTCCATTGGAGAAATAAGAATATTCCCAGTCTTTGTTCCTGTGACTGAGGGGAAAGGTGCAGCCAGGAAATAAGGGAAAATCAGAGTGTCAGAACTGTTGGGACATGGACCACCAGGGCCCCACCTGCCCCCAGGAACTGGGCAAGCACCACAGCTTTCTGTGCATCTGTCCTGCCAGGGAACATCTGCTCTGCAGAGAGTCCCACATTTAAAAGGATTCCCCCTTTAGAGCTTATTAACACACCTGAAAGCTCTAGAATAGAAATAAGCGAATACACCCAAGAGGAGTTGATGGCAGCAAATCATCAAACTCAGGGCTGTAATCAACCAAGTAGAAACAAAAAGAACTGTATAAAGAATCACCAAATCCACTAGCTGCTGAGAAAATCAACTGAAAGACATAAGCCCCCCATGAGAAAATTAGACCCCTAGCGAACTTAGAGCCTGAGACAGAAATAGAGTTTGAACTGTATGTTTGGCTAAGCCCCACCTGGCTGGACCCTTAGTTCTGGGAATTATCTGACCTCGGCCTGGCCCCAGGGCTACAACGTCCTGCTCGAGGAACTAGGTAACCACAAAAATTTGAGTCATCCTGTACTTCCCTATTCTGTATTTCCCCATGACGCATGATTTTCCCCCACCCTTTGCCTTGTGGTTTTCCCCTTTAAATACCCCTGACTTCAGTTGCTCTGGGTCAGACTCCTCTACCCCTGTGCAGGATATGAGCTCAGCCCTAGTGCACTGGTTTCTGGAATAAACCTTGTGTGATTGTAGCAAGAATGGCCCTTCATGAGTTCTTGGGTGTTGCATTTCCCTGGCATTTGAGTGAGGGTCTTTCTTCTCTGGTGGTCCTTTATTTGGGGCCCGTCTAGGATTTGCAACCACCCTCATCTCTGAAGACTGACTTGGAAGTAAGTGGATCCCCTCTGGAATGTGTGTGCCCACTGGTGTCTTTGTTCTGATTGTCCTGAGTGTCTGTCCTGTTCTGTTTTCTGAATCTGAATCTGATAAGAAGGGTGCTTTTGGTGTGCAGCTGTCCTCTCGGACCGTAAGCAACAGAGAACTGTGGTTAGCAGACATGCTCAGAAGGCTACAGACTGTGGCCCTGGGAGATATCCCAGGAGGTTCTGGGGAACTCCAGGGATGCCTGGAATATTCCCTTCTGAGTATCTGAGAGGACACTGTAGTTCTACTGAATTGGAGAACTTATACACCCTCTCAGCCATCTGGTTTTCTGATCTAGTTCATTCTGTCTTGGTGGAGATGAATATTTGTCAGTCTTTGTCTTGTGTTCCTTTGTCTATAGTTTGACCATTGGACAGGTACTGTGGTTTGTTTTCTGTCTCACTGTTTGTGAAAGCCTGAGTCTGTAAACCTGTACGAAAATTTCGGTTTTGCTTGCAAGCATCTGCGGCTTGGAGAGCCTGTCTGGTGCGGAAAGTTCCACTGGCATCCATGATAGAGTCAAGACCGTGGGGTCTGGAGGAAGCTTTAGGCCTTAGAGAGGGCTAAATAAGGCTTTTCTCCTTCTGTAAACAGCAAGGCAGTAATGGTGGGAGCCAAGTTTTACTGAACTCTGGTTTGTCTTGTTCTGGCAGTATGTGCAGGGGCACCTGGTGACTGAAACTGGGTCCTTCTAGGGGCAAATTGTGTGTTGATTTTTCTTGCTCTGTGTTCTTGAATCTAGAGGCCTGATGGTGGCAAGGTCAGGCTATCTGTGTGTTGCTCTTTTGTATCTTGTTCTGTGTTCTTGGACTTAGACAGATGATTTTGTGTGGACTTCAGAATGACTGTAAAACAACTCTCTTTTACTGGGTTGCCAAAACCAGGTCACGTGACTCAAGCCCGCCATGGTAGAAGAAAAGGAGAGACAATATACTTGAGCTTTGAGGATCCCTTGTTGGTTAAATAAGTAAACTGTCTGCCTTAAGTTCTCCAGGCATGCCAGAAGCTCCTCACTGATTCCAGACTGGTCACTGGATCTATGTAAGAAGGCTGCAGGAACAGTTGCTGGAAGACTGATAAAAGAGACCCTCACCAAAATTGACCAGAGACTGGCATTAATGATTAGATAGCTCTCCTACCCTTTGTGCTCTTCTGGTTTGGGAACACCCCTGGAAAGTTTGTGCTGACCCTCTATAAATTGCTCTATGGGAGCCCCCTCCACTGGTAGAAATTGCCCCTGTACATAGTGCTGATGTGCTGCTTTCTAATCCTTTGTTCTCTAGGTTCAAGACATTTGATTGGGTGAGGAAGCGAGCATGGACACAGTTCCAGGAGGCCTATTCACAAGAAGGAGACTTGCAAGTCCCACATCACTTCCAAGTTGGAGATTCATTCTACTTTAGATGCCACTGCACAGGAAACCTTAAGACTTGGGGGAAAGGCCCTTATCTTGCACTCTTGACCATCCTGGATTCTGCTTTAATGAGACCCTTAGTAATTTTACTCTTTTTGATACAATTGGACCCTGAGTGATTAACAGGTTAATAGCTTTTATTAGGGAATGTATAAGTGCTGTACAAATTCTGATATTATGCCAGTGGTACCAAGTTGTAAAGCAGGATAATCAACTTTATGATGCAGATGTCTAGTTCTAAGATTAGAACCAGGCATTAGGAGAAGTGGGGATTGAAAGAACTAAGCCCCCCAAGAGAACTCCAAGCGAACATAGAGCCTGAGCTGGAAATAGAATTGGCACTGCATGTTTGGCTAATCCCCACCTGACTGGACCCTTAGTTCTGGGAATTGTCTGACCTCAGTCTGGCCTGAGGGCTAGAACATCCTACTCTGAGAACTAGGTAGCCACAAACCTTTGAGCCATCCTGTATTTCCCCACTCTGTACTTCCCCATGGCATATGTTTTTCCCCCACCCCTTGCTTTGTGGTTTACCTCTTTAAATACCCCTGACTTCAATTGATCTGGGTCAAACTCCTTTAACCCTGCATGGGATATGAGCTCAGCCCCAATGCACTGGTTTCCTGAATAAACCTCATGTGATTGCAGCAAGAATGGCCTTTCATGACTTCTTGGTGGTCATGTTATCCCGCAGTTTGAGTGAAGGTCTTCCCTCTCCGGGAGTCTTTCACAACAAGATCGATAAAACCTTAGCCAGACTAAACACAGGGCAAAGAGACAGTATTCAAATTAACAAAATCAGAAATGAAAAGGGAGATATAACAACAGAGGAAATTCAAAAAATCATCAGATCCTACTACAGAAGCCTATACTCAACATAACTGGAAAATATGGATGCAATGGATAATTTCCTAGACAGGTACCAAATACCAAAGTTAAATCAGGACCAGATAAGCCATTTAAACAGTCCCATAAACCTTAAAGAAATAGAAGTGGTCATTGAATTGAAAGTCTCCCAACCAAAAAAAAAAAAAAAAAAAAAAAAAAAAAAGCAGAGGACCTGATGGTTTTAGTGCAGAATTCTATCAGACCTTCAAAAGAGACCTAATACCAATATTCTTCAAACTGTTCCACAAAATTGAAACAGAAGGAACATTACACAACTCGTTCTATGAAGCCACAATTATGCTGATAGCAAAACCACAGAAAATTCCAACAAGTAAGAGAAATTCAGAACAATTTCCCTAATGAATATTGATGCAAAAATAGTCAATACAATTCTTGCCGACTGAATCTAAGAACACATCAAAATGATCATCCAACAAGATTAAGTCAGCTTCATCCCAGGGTTGTGGAAATGGTTCAATATATGGAAATTCATCAATGTGATCTACTACATAAACAAGCTCAAAAAATAACTCATGATCATTTTTTCATTAGATGATGCAAAAGCATTTGATGAAATTCAGCATCCTTTCATGTTAAAAGTCTTTGAAAGAACAGCAGGAATTCAAGGTCCATACCTAAACATAATAATAGAAATATACACCAAAACAGTAGCAAACATCAAACTAAATAGAGAGACACTTGAAGCAATCCCACTTAAATCAGAGACTAGAAAAGCCTGCTCTTTCACTCTATATTTAGTCAATATAGTACATGAAGTTCTAGCTATAGCAATTAGACAACAAACAGAGTTCAAAGGGATACAAATTGGAAAGGAAGAAATCAAATTATCACTATTTGCAGATTATGTGATATTATACTTAAGCGTCCTAAAAATCTCAACCAGAGAACTCCTACAGCTGATAAACAACTTCAGCAAAGTGTCAAGATATAAAATTACCTCAAATAAATCAGTAATCTTACTATACTCAAAGGTTAAAATGGCTGAGAAAAATTTAGAGTAAGGACAACCTTTATAATAGTCACAAGCAATGTAAACTATCTTGGTATGACTCTAATCAAACAATTGAAAATTCTCTTTGACAAGATCTTCAAGTCTCTGAAGAAAGAAATCAGAGACGACCTCAGAAGATTGAAAGATCTCCCATGTTTGTGGATTGGCAGGATCATTATAGTAAAAATGGCCATCTTGCCAAAAGCAATGTACAGATTCAATGAAATCCCCATCAAAATCCTAACTTAATTCTTCATAGAGCTAGAAAGAGTAATTCTCAAAATAATCTGGAATAAGAATAAACCCAAGATAGCTAAAATTATACTCAACAGTAAAAGAACTTCTTGGGGATTCAGTATCCTTGACATTAAGCAGTACTACAGTGCAATAGTTTAAAACACTGCATGTTATTGATACAGTGACAGGCAGGTAAATCAATGGAATATAATTTGAGACCTTGAAATGAACCCACACATCTATGATTACTTGAACTATGACAAAGGAGCTACAACCATACAATGTAAAAAAGATAGCATTTTCAACAAATGGTACTGGTTCAACTGGCAGACAGTATGCCAAGGAATGCAAATCAATCCATTCTCATCTCCTTGTACTAAGCTCAAGTCCATGTGGATCAAGGACCTCAACATAAAGCCAGACACACTAAAACTAATACAAAACAAACTGTGTAAGAGATTTGAGCACATGGGCACAGGGGAAAATTTCCTGAACAGAACACCAATAGCTTATGCTCTAAGATCAAAAATTGGCAAATGGGACCTCAAAAAATTACTAAGTTTCTGTAAGGCAAAGGAAACTATCAGTAGGACAAAATGGCAACTAACCAATTAAGAAAAGAACTTTACCAACCCAACATCTGAGAGAGGGCTAATATCCAATATATCCAAAGAACTCAAGAAAATAGACTTCAGAGAGCCAAATAACCCTATTAAAAATGGGGTACAGAGCTAAACAAAGAATTTTCAACTGAGGAAAACCAAATGGCTATGTTCAATATTTTTAGTCATCAAGGAAATTCAAATCAAAAGAACCCTGAGATTTCACTTTATACCAGTCATAATGGCTAAGATCAAAAACTCTCAGGAGACAGCAGGTGCTTGCGAGGATGTGCAGAAAGAGGAACACTCTTCCTCTGCTGATGGGATTGCAAGCTGGTACAACTCTGGAAGTCAGTCTGGCAGTTCCTCAGAAAACTGGACAGGATACTACCAGATGACCCTCTTATACCACTCCAGGACATACACCCATAGTATTCTCCAGCATATAGTAAGGAAACCGGATCCACTATGTTCATAGTAGCCCTATTAATAATAGCCAGAAGCTGGAGTGAAACCAGATGTACCTCAACAAAGAACGGATACAGAAAATGTAGTATATTTACACAATGGAATACTACTCAGCTATTAAAAACAATGTATTCATGAAATTTTTAGGTAATTGGTTGGAACTGGAAAACATCAATACTAAGTGAGGTAACAAATCACAAAAGAATATACATGGTATGCACTCAATGATAAGTGGATATTAGCTCAGAAGTTTGGAATACCCAAGACACTATTCACATATCATATGATGTCCAAGAAGAAGGACGAACAATGTATGCATAATCTGGTCCTTCCTAGATGGGGGAACAAAATACCCACAGAAGGGGATACAGAGACAAAGTGTGGATCAGAGTCTGCGGGAAAGACCATCCAGAGACTACCCCATTTAGTGATCCATCCCATATAACGTTACAAAACTCAGACACTATTGTAAATACCCACAAGTACTTGCTGACAGGAGCCAGATACAACTATCACCTGGGCTGGCCCTGCAAATGCATGACAAATATACAGTGGGACACTCTCAGGCAACAATTGAACTGAGCACAGGGTCCTCAATGGTGGAGCTAGAGAAAGGACCCCAGGAGATGAAGGGTTTTGCAGCACCACAGGAAGAACAACTATGTGAGCCACTCAGCACTCCCAGAGCTCCCAGGGATAAAACCATCCATCAGATAGTAGTCATGGTTTTACCCAAGGCTCCAGATGCATAGGCAGCAGAGGATGGCCTTGTTGTATATCAAAGCGAGGGGAGGTCCTTGGAAAGGTTCCATGTAGTAGTATAGGAGAATACCAGGACAGGGCAGAGGGAGAGGGTTGATTGGGGAACAGGAGGAGGGGAGATGGCTTATGGGATTTTTGGAGGGGGTACAGGAAAGCAGAAATCATTTGGAATGTAAATAAAGAATATATGTATTAAGACATCTTCTGTGGTTAACAATCTTAGGAGTCTTACCTTACCAGAGACCCCTGAGGGAACAATGTAGAGATGGGAGTCACTGCATTAAGCAATAGAAATTTTATTTAATACAGCATGCTAGGGTCATCGTGCACATGGGAAGAGAACAACCTTGCACAAGAGCAATACTCCTGAGCTAAGGCAACACATAGCCCTCTTATTCTGCAGTACTACTTCTGATAATGTCGTCAATGATTCTTGAAGGTGGCTGATGGGAATGTTTATTGTCTCTTATCTAAGTCAATGGCTGCCCTCAGACTGTCATAATTTTTCTTTTGTAAGCCCAGAGCAGAGGTCATGTTGGCTGCCCTGGTCATTCATAACTCCAAAAGAAGGGAAACAGTGAATTCTGTAGCAGGTTTGGCAGATGGGCCCATAGGATTGGGGAAGGAACCAGAATCCAAAGGTACCACCACATAGTCATGTTCCAGAGATTGTCCCTGATGCCTGTTTACATAGATCCAGTCACTACTCTGGAAGTGGTGAGGGGTCTCTGGGATCCCTGGAGCATTTATGGCAGACAGTTTGAGCTAAATAGCATGTTGTGTGATAAGTTTTGAAAGGGACCAGTGGAAAACAAGGGATTTGGGATACCAAAAAGGATCTCAAAAGGGGCCAGTTTAAAATGGTAAAGACTGTTCTGGCCTAAGAATGGGGCCAAGGGGTGGGATACCACCAGTCTCCAAGGCCAATTTAGTTAAGGTCTCTTGTAGCATTCTGTTTATTTTCTCTATGTGACCTGAACCTCTGAGGACGGTATGCACAATAGAGCTTCCAAGTAGTAACAAATATCTCTGTCAATCCCTGATTTACCTTAGAGACAAAAACAGGACCCTTGTCTGATACAATTACTTTAGCCACTCAGCACCTCATGAAAAATTTCTCTAATATTTTATTTAGCTATCATTGTAGCTTTTCCTGTTTTGTTACAAATGTTTCAACCCTTTCAGAGAAAATATCCACAAGCATTAGAAAGTATTGGTAACCATATGGTCCTGCCTTAACTTTTGTAAAATTTCTCAAAATATTCTAAGCTGTTCTCCCCTTGTTCTTTTGCCCTGTTTACTCTTTGTTGCATAAGCATTCACTTGCTGGCCTACCTTACAGTTTTATTATATTTCTGGTACAAAACCTGAGTCTTATAAATATGTATTTTAGTTATCTTAACTGCTTAGGCAAACTTTTCATCCTCTAAGTGAGTCCATCTGTGCATTTAGCCTAGTAAGTCTTTTGCTTACTGGGAGTATTGGTTTCCCTTCTTGTGTGCAGCATATCTTGGTAATAATTGGTAGGGTGGCTGGCAATCTAAGTCCTTTTTTCCTCACCATATTTTAAGTGAGGCCATCCCTTAGACCAATACCTTTTCCAGTGGATGTCTCTTGCAGGCCCATAACCAGGATAGGCTCCGGCAGAGCTACTTCTGTAGCCATTTGATCTGCCTGGTTATTGCCCACTGAGTCTTTTCCCTTGTAACATCCTGGGTAGTATATAATACTCAGAGTTGCTGACTTCATTAGAACATCTAAGAGTTTCAAGCCTTTCTGTTTGTTTCCTGTGATGTGAGCAGTCCTTTTGGTGTATATAAATATGGACATGGACTGTAGCAGAGGCATACCTGCTATACACATAGATGTTAACTTTCTTGTTGGCTTCAAGTTCCAAAGACTTGCTGAGGACAATTAGCTATACTTTCTGTGTTGACAAGCCAGGGTTTAGAGGTTCTGTCTAGGTGACATTTGTGCTCTCCACCATGGCAGCATCTGCTTGTCTTTGAACTTCATGGAGAAAACTACTCCTGTCTGTAATCTATGTAGCCTTGGCTGTTGGAAGGGGTCAGTCAAAGATATCTCTCCTTTTGTGCCAGTTAGCTGTAGTCCTCTGAGCAGGAAGTATATCTGGCCCCCATTTTGGAGAGTATGTCTCGCCCCAATAGGGGGTATCTAGAGTCTGAGGCAAATCTGAATGAATCTGCTACCCAGTCTATACCTAGGACCACTGTTATTCTGATACTCCATAAACACATTTTAGTTCTAGTGGCATCTTGGACCCAAAATGTTTTCTGGGAAACGGAGCCATCAGCTCAGAGAACTGAGTTTTGAGCCCCTGTGTCCACCAAGAATTGCCTTGGTTTCCCCTCAATTGAGTGGGAGTGGCAAGTGTTCCATGACCTTCCAAAGTTCCTGAGCTGACCCTTTCAGTTTTCACTGGGATATGACTTCTGTGCTATTTTCCCCTCTGAGATCTGTGTTTAGACCTGTTGTACAGATACACACACACACACACACACACACACACACACACACACATACACACACACACACTTACACACACACATACACACACACACACACACAAACAACACATACTCATAG
The DNA here is from genome assembly GCA_964023405.1 of Apodemus agrarius. Taxonomy (NCBI): domain Eukaryota; kingdom Metazoa; phylum Chordata; class Mammalia; order Rodentia; family Muridae; genus Apodemus; species Apodemus agrarius. Next base: position 75,457,343 of record OZ030007.1, on the reverse strand, counting down.
GTATATATATATATATATATATATATATATATATATATATATATATATAAGAGAGAGAGAGAGGGGGGGGTTTGAGAGGGTTTCTCTGTGTACCCCTGGCTGTCCTGGAATTCACTCTGTAGACCAGGCTGGCTTCAAACTCAGAAATCCACCTGCCTCTGCCTCCCAAGTGCTGGGATTAAAGGTGTGTGCCACCACTGCCCAGTGTCAGATAAATTTTAAATTAAACTATATAGACAATAAACTAACAAGAAATCAAAAATAAAAAACTTTCTGAGGTCTAGATTCTAAGGCCAATACAGTAACAGAACAAGAAATTACACACACACACCACACACACACACACACACACACACACACACACACACACACACAAAACCTTCCTAGAATGAAAGAAAGGAAAAAATGAAGGTATCCTTGTGATGCATAACTTTGATTACAGCACTGTGGAGGAAGAGGTAGAGGAAGAGGCAGGACTACCTGAGAGATTGGCCTGGTCTATCTTCTTTGATTTTTCACCATGTAGAGAGATATTTGTCTCTCATGAATGAATGAATATAGAAAAAGATATTCATCCACGTATACATGCATGCATGTACTGTGGCTCAGAGGGCAAAGCAGCTGGTTGTTAAGGTCTAGGTAAAATATTAAGTCCTAGATGGAATGTTAATGACTAAGGGAACTATTAAGGCCAGATGGAATGTGAAGGCCTAAGAGTTAAGGTCTATGTAATCCTTACCTGGCTAGCCTACCATCTTGTGTTGCTACCAATATATGGACATTTTCTAAACTTTGTTTCTGTTGTTACTGTGAGAGTTGATTACCTATTCTGTTTGGTTCTGTGTCCTTGGAAACCACTCAGTATAGAAGCTAATTGAACTAACTGCTTCCTTTGTTCTACAGTTATCAGCAAAATTCTTGGCCAGAATCGACCACCAGCAGCTTTTCCTGAACCCACACATTTATAAGCCTAATGGTATTTCCTCTCATAAGTTGCCTCAGGGAAGAACCCCCGCCAACACAAGAGAGACACCTGCATGGATTCAGTGTAGAGACTATTTGGAATCAGACTTCTATTTTGAGTAGGGTTCGAGTAAAGTGTAATTTCCCAAGACCTCCCTGAGAACTACTCCCCCCAACATGGCAGAAAGAGACAAATCACCAACCAGGAACCAGCTGATTTCCTGGGTGGCAGTTTGAGGCATGAATGTTAGACAAGGCAAGTCCCCCTGCCACAGTTGAGTACCCCAGTTAATGGAAGCAGGATAAGAATACAACAAAGCTTTGTTCCTAAGAAATTCCCCTATCTCTAAGTCCAGAGTGGTGGAATAACTTGGTACAGGTATGTTTTAGTCAGGGTTTCTCTTCCTGCAAAAACATGACCAAGAAGCAAGTTGGGGAGAAAAGGGTTTATTGAGCATACATTTCCTCATTGCTGTTCATCACTAAAGGAAGTTATTACTGGAAATCAAACAGGCTAGGAAGCAGGATCTGATGCATAGGTCACAGAGTGATTTACTTACTGGCTTGGTTCCCCTGGCTTGCTCAGTTTACTTTCTTATAGAACCCAAGACTACCAGCCCAGAATTGGTACCACCACCAAGGGGCCCTCCCACCTTGATCACTAATTGAAAAAATCCCCAAAGCTGGATCTCATGGAGGCACTTCCCACTTGGAGCTCCTTTCATTATGATAACTCCAGTCTGTGCCAAGTTGACAAACAAAACCAGTCAGTATGAGATGTTGGTGGATTTTAGGCATAAAAACTCTGTAGCATCTTCACACTAGGTCAGAGTGCAGCTCTAGAACCTGAATTGTGGCCCTGACTGATAAGTTCTGGAGCACATGTGATTTAACAATTTAACAACCACTTCCATCATTGTGGTACACAACTCTCCAAGTTTCTGTGCAAATTATTTGGTGTCCCCTTTACCCATATCACATGAGTGGGTGTAGATATTTGTACATTGTTACACCCGAGGCCCCATGCTGCCAACATGCCTGATGACCTAACTGACACCTGATTTTTTTAGTGTGTGTGTGTGTGGAGGGAGGGTGCATGTACTTTCGGAAGGAGGTAGGGGCATAGTCCCTGCCTGCCTGCCTATCTGTCTGTGAAGTCTGTATGTGTTTGATGAATACAGAAGCTAGATGAAAGGGTCAGATCTGCTAAAATTAGAGTTTTGGATGGCTGTCAGGCTTGCACTGTGGGTGGTGGGACATGTACCCATGAAAGACAGAAACAGGACAAGCAGGAGCAGAACCAGTACGTTTGTTAAGCTTCTGTCATCCATTTTCCTGTTACAGAGTTTTGTCTGAAGACCCTAATAGTTACATGAAACAAAAACAACAGGGAAAGCCATACCTATCTGAACTACTTTTTCCATTTTAATTAAAGGTACTTTATCATATCTAAGTTATGAAGATGAAAGAAAGCATATTTACAGCATATAATTATAAATAAACAGGCAACCACTATCACCAGCTCCACCACTACCACCACCACAGCCGCCATCAACACCACCACCACCAAATATTAAGGAACAACAGCAACAAGAACAAGAACAACAACAAAAATATGTTGGGATTGTCAATTTAACAACCACTTCCATCATTGTGGTACACAACTCTCCAAGTTTCTGTGCAAATTATTTGGTGTCCCCTTTGCCCATATCACATGTGTGGGTGTAGATATTTGTAAATTGTTACTATAGGTACCTGTGTCTATGTGTCCTTGTGTCCTGGTGTGTGTGTGTGTGTGTGTGTGTGTGTGTGTGTGTGTGTTTCTCTATGGCTGAACTAGGGCCCAACACAGATTCGTGTTTCAAAGATACTTTCTTATTTATTTCCTGCACCTGGGCTTGTGTAGGCCTTAGGCCACACTTCCTGAAAAACAAAGCAAAACAAAACAAGACAAAACAAAACAAAATCAAAAAATGAACCAACCAAGCAAACAAATATTCCTGCCTGCCTGCCTTCTTACCTACACAGAGAAAGATATCTCGAATCACCTAACACTACCTCCTAAGTCGGCCTGTTTTTCTTTTTCTCCTTTCCTTTCTTTCATTTTTTTTAATTTAATTTTACTTTTTTCCATACATGGGTTCTTATTGTAACCAGTCTTGGCTGTGCTGGACATAGATTGTTGACCAGTCTGGCCTCAGACCTGTAAGAGCCTGCCTCTGCTTTTCAAATGCTTGAATTAAAGTTGTACACCACTTATTATCGGCTAAGATTTTCATTTTTTTAATGATTCTAGCTTTTTCCAGGCATTATTGGTGGCAGAGGGAGGTGGATTACTGTAACTTTGCAGCTAGCCTAGTCTACAGACCAAATTACATGAAAGGAGTTCCAGGATAATTGATTATTATATTTATCTTTTCTATGCATTTCAACTAGAAATTAAAAAAAAAACTCAAAATGACTGATTCAGAGTCCGGAATTTAAAGTATACAAAAGCAGGAGAAACACTTGAGGTTATGGTGTGAGTCTTCTGGCTGCTTTTGGGTGCCTCCTCACCATTCTACACATGCAAAATGGGCCACCAAAAGTCTGGTAAAGGGAGAAACAAAAGTGACCTGAAACAGTAGAAACACAGTAGAAAGTAGAAACACACTGATATGCAGGCAAATTACCTTCCAGTGGTTCAAGAGAGAAAAGGAAGTTGGTCATGGAAGTGCATGACCTTAACTGTCCTTAGAGGGCAGAGAGAGACAAGCTGAGTTCCAGGATAATGAGTTCCACACTCAGAGAAAAGTTTTTCTGTCTCAAGTCTACCACTCCACCCCTAAATAATCCATTCTACTCTTTCAGATTTATGTCTAAGGAGGCACCTTGGTCATTCTAAGGAAAAACAACACATAGCTATGTTGTAGAAATGTTTAATCCCAAACTGGGTTCCTCACCCAGCCTTAATCATTCTGTTTTTGGGTGGGAGACAGACAACTTTAATTATTTATAGTAAGACTTAATCAGCCCTAGAAGATCCAGGCAGATATCTACCCTCTATATTTATTAGAATTTCCTTTTTTTTAAATCAAAACCTTCAATTTTCAGGAGCTGTATAGTGGGTCCTCAGATTCTGTTGCCTGCTTCTGGCATGCAGGCATAGGCAGTAGAAAGAGTACACAGGTATATTGGAAGACAAACAGACAAACAAACAACAATAAAATAGAATCTAGCTTTTGCCCAGCTCTCTCTCTCTCTCTCTCTCTCTCTCTCTCTCTGTGTGTGTGTGTGTGTGTGTGTGTGTGTGTGTGTATGTATGTGGCAGAGGCAGCCAAAGCAGACCTCCATGAGTCTGAGGCTACCCAAACATACACAACAAGTTCCAGGGCTGCCTTTCTGTAGGAAACTGGTGCTATATATTTCCTTATAGGACTGCTTTTACTGTGTGACAGGGTTTGTGTAGTGGTTTCTTTTCATTTTCAGTTAATTGACAGCCTCTGTTTTTCTCTTTCTGTCTCTCTCTTAATGTGTGTCTCTCTCTGTATCCCACCTCTGTTTGTCTCTCTAGCCATGAAGATCAGAAAGATGGTATCTTAACCCATAGATCTTTCTTTTTCCTAAAATTCCTGCCCTCCCTTCCCCCTCCCTTGTGTGTGTGTGTGTGTGTGTGTGTGTGTGTGTGTGTGTAAGACAAAAGTATGCAGAACAAACAAAGTATATTTCCAGGATATACTTACAAATAAACAAGCAACCACCACCATCACCATCACCAAAACCAACAACAACAACAACATCAACAACAACACTAGCACCACCACCACCACCATCACCACCACCAGCAGCACAACTACCACCATCACCTAAAACAACAACAACAAAATGTGAGGAACAACATCAAATATGTATTTTGGGATCATCCACTTCTCGACTGCTTGCTTTTTATATAGTAAATCATTCTGGTGCATGACTCTCCGAACTTCTATAGCACCCACTGCTACAGTGTTCCTCAATCTCTCCTTCATAGACAGACTAAGGAGACTTGTACGGAAGAGTATGGAAATTGTTTCATGTCCCCCTTGCTCCACACATAGAGGTGTATGTAGCTGCTTGTAAATTAATACTACATGAGTGTGTGTTTCCATGGCCAAGCTAGGACGCACTCCAGATTTGTGTTTCATCTTTCCATTCTTTCCTAGGGTATATACTGAGTCATTAATATGTTCCAGTGGTGATGGCTGAAAGAGATCAAGTATTGTTAATGTAAGTGTCAGAGATACTGCCCTGCATGAGACTGGAAGCGCCCTTCAAATTTTTGGTAATTCTTTGGTTAAGAATAGTTTGATGGCAGAGCCAGGGAAGGTCGGCAGGAGATCTGTGCACCTGCAGCTCAGAGGCTGTACCTGATCCCTGGGGACCAGCTAGGAGGCTTGCAGCTGGCCGCCATCTGCCCTCGGGTCTCTGCGGACTGCCTGCTGGCAGCTGGGTTCAGGTGCGTGGACAGAGACTTGGCCTAGTAATGAATACCCGGTCAGGCCCTTGCTGGCCCCCAGAGCCAGGGGAGGTCGGCAGGATCTCTGAGCACCTGCAGCTCAGAGGCTGTCCCCGATCGCTGGGGACTGGCTAGTGGGCTTGCAGCCGGCCACCATCTTCCATCTGGTCACTGCGGACTGCTGGTGGTGACTGGGTCCAGGTGCTTGGACAGAGACTTAGCCTGGCAAAGAACACCTGGTCAGGCTCTTGCTCATGCCCAGAACCAAAGGAGGTTGGAGATAGGTCTGTGCACCAACAGCTTGGCAGTGCACACAGAGTCAGATCAGCTTGGCAAGCGGTCTCTGCATCAACCCAAGGGGGCACCAACCTGCTAGTGGATCGGTGCCTGGAGTACAGTCAGAGGCTGACATCGTGCCTCAGGACAACACAGACAGCTAACATGACAGAGCCCTGTGGACTGAGAGTACTACAATCTAGGTTCTAGCAGCCCAAACAGGGAACCTCCAGTTCTTTAGGGAACCCAGTGGTTAGACAGAGCCCTGAGACACGCCACCATTTTGGAGCTGGTGACCTGAACAGGTCACCATAGAGAACCAACAGAGGAACCCAGGACACCATAAAGATCTAACAGACTAGCCCAGATTGGTGGAGGAAAAAAAATCTGATTCTTCAGAGCTAGCAACTAGGCAGGCCAGGAGGAGACAGCGGGAGGCCAATTGCAGGTCCAGCAGCAAGCCTCAGGACGACTTAGATCTGGCACAGCAGAGCTGAGGAGGTAACTGAGAGCCCAGTAACTTAAACCACCCGGTCTCCACCTCGGAGCTCAGACACCCTCTACAACAGCAGCGCCAAACACCAGGCTCACAGGAGCATCAAACACCAACCACTAAGAACAAGACCAACTAACTCCAGAGATAAACAGATGGCAAAAGGCAAACGTAGGAACGTTACAAATAAAAATCAAGGCAATATGGCAGTATCTGAACCCAATTCGCCAACCACAGCAAGTCCTGGATACCCCAGCACACCAGAAAAACAAGAGTTGGATATAAAAGCACTGGTCATGATGCTGCTAGAGGAACACAAAAAAGACATAAACAAACCTCTTAAAGAAATGCAGGGGAACATCAATTGGGTAGAAGCTCTTACAATGCAAACACAAAAATCACTTAAAGAACTCCAGGAGAATATGGGCCAACAGATAGAAATCATTAAAGAGGAAATAAGAAAATCAGTTAAAGAAATACAGGAGAACTTGAAACAACAGGCAGAAGTCACGAAAGAGGAAACACAAAAATTTCTTAAAGAATTACAAGGAAACACAAACAAACAAATGAAGGAACTGAGCAAAACCATCCAAGATCTGAACACAGAGGTAGAAACAACTAAGAAATCGCAAAAGAAGGCAACTTTGGAGATAGAAAACCTTGGGAAGAAATCAGGGGTCTTAGGTACAAACATCAACAACAGAATACAAGAGATAGAGCTCAGATGCTGAAGATAACATAGTAACCATTGACTCCACAGTCAAAGAAAACACAAAATCCAAAAGGCTTGTAACCCAAAACATCCAGGAAATCCAAGACACAATGAGAAGACCAAACCTAAGGATTATAGGGATAGATGAGAGTGATGATCTACAACTTAAAGGGCCAGCAAATATCTTTAACAAAATTATGGAAAAAAACTTTCCTAACTTAAAGAGAGAGGTACCCATGAATATACAAGAAGCCTATAGAACTCCAAACAGACTGGACCAGAACAGAAATACCTCCTGTCACATAATAATCAAAACCCCAAATGTACTAAACAAAGAAAAAATGTTAAAGGCAGTAAGAGAAAAAGGCCAAGTAACATATAAAGGAAGACCTATCAGAATCACACCAGACTTCTTTCCAGAAACCATGAAAGCTAGAAGAACCTGGGAGGATCTCATGCAGACCCTAAGAGAACACAAATGCCAGCCAAGATTACTATACCCAGCAAAACTCTCAATCAACAAAGATGGAGAAATCAAAATATTCCATGACAGAACCAAATTTACAAATATATTTCCACTAACCCAGCTCTACAAAGGATAATAGGAGGAAATCTCCAAGACAAGGAGGGAAACTGTACCCAAGAAAAAGCAAGATAGAAACCTACTTCCACCAAACTCAAAGGAAGATAACTACTCAAAAACTAAAATAACATCAAAAATGACAGGAACAAATAATCACTATTCCTTAATATCTCTTAACATCAGTGGACTCAATTCCCCAATAAAAAGACATAGACTAACAGACTGGATATGGAAACAGAACCCTACATTTTGCTGCATACAGGAAACACACCTCAGAGTTAAAGACAAGCACTACCTTAGAGTAAAAGGCTGGAGAACAAACTTGCAAGCAAATGGTCGCAGGAAGCAAGGTGGAATAGCCATTCTAATATCAGATAAAACTGACTTTCAACCCAAAGTCATCAAAAGAGACACAGAAGGTCATTTCTTGCTAGTCAAAGGAAGAATACACCAAGAAGAACTCACAATTCTAAACATCTACGCTCCAAATACAAGGGCAACCTCATTTGTTAAAGAAACTTTACTAAAGCTCAAAGCACACATTGCACCTAACACAATAATTGTGGGGGACCTCAACACTCCACTATCCTCAATGGACTGATCAGGAAAACAGAAACTAAACAGGGACACAGGGAAAGTCATTGAAACGTTGGACCAATTGGATTTATCACACACACACACACACACACACACACACACACACACATATATATATATATATATATATATATATATATATATATATATATAAAACATTTCATCCTAAAGCAAAAGACTATACCTTTTTCTCAGTGCCTCAAGGTACCTTCTCCAAAATAGACCATATAATTGGTCACAAGACAGACCTCAATAAATATAAAAAGATGGAACTAATCCCATGCCTCCTATCGGATCACCATGGAGTATGAGTGTTCTTCAATAGCAACAAAAACAACAGGAAATCCTCATACATGTGGAGGCTGAACAATATGCTACTCAATGATACCTTAGTCAAGGGAGAAATAAAGAAAGAAATCAAAGACTTTTTAGAATTTAATGAAAATGAAGATACAACATACCCAAATCTATGGGACACAATGAAAGCAGTGCTAAGAGGAAAACTCATAGCCCTGAGTGTCTCCTAATAGAAACAGGAGAGAGCATACAATAGCAACTTAATGGCGTACCTGAAAGCCCTAGAACAAAAAGAAGCTATTTCACCCAGGAGGAGTAGAAGACAGGAAATCATCAAACTCAGGGCTGAAATCAATCAAGTTGAAACAAAGAGAACCATACAAAGAATCAACAAAACCAGGAGCTGGTTCTTTGAGAAAATCAACAAGATAGATAAACCCCTAGCCAGACTTACCAAAGGGCACATAGACAGTATTCAAATTAACAAAATTAGAAATGAAAAGTGGGATATAACAACAGAACCTGAGGAAATTCAAAAAATCATCAGATCCTACTACAAAAGCCTATACTCAACACAACTGGAGATTCTGGAGGAAATGGACAATTTCCTAGACAGAAACCAAATACCAAAATTAAATCAGGATCAAATAGATCATCTAAACAGACCCATATCCTCCAAAGAAATAGTAGGGTCATAGAAACTCTTCCAACTAAAAAAAAGCACAGGAACAGATGGTTTTAGTGCAGAATTCTATCAGACCTTCAAAGAAGTCCTAATACCAATACTCTTCAAACTATTCCACAAAATAGAAACAGAAGGAACACTACCCAACTCATTCTATGAAGCCACAATTACCCTGATACCAAAACCACAGAAAGATCCAACTAAGAAAGAGAACTACAGGCCAATTTCCCTTATGAATATTGATGCAAAAATACTAAATTAAATACTTGCCAACCGAATCCAAAAACACATCAAAACGATCATTCACCATGATCAAGTTGGCCGCATCCCAGGGATGCAGGGATGGTTCAATATACAGAAATCCATCAACATAATACACTACATAAACAAACTCAAAGAAAAAAAAACACATGGTCATCTCATCAGATGCTGAAAAAGCATTTGACAAAGTTCAGCATCCTTTCATGCTTAAAGTCTTGGAAAGAACAGGAATTCAAGGCCCATATCTAAACATAGTAAAAGCAATTTACAGCAGACTGATAGCCAACATCAAAGTAAATGGAGAGAAACTTGAAGCAATCCCACTGAAATCAGGGACTAGACAAGGCTGTCCCCTCTCACCATATCTCTTCAATATAGTACTTGAGGTACTAGCTAGAGCAATTTGACAACAAAAGAAAGTCAAAGGGATACAAATCAGAAAGGAAGAAGTCAAACTATCACTATGCACAGATGATATGATAGTATACTTAAGTGACCCAAAAAACTCCACCAGAGAACTCCTAGAGTTGATAAACAACTTCAGCAAAGTGGCTGGTTATAAAGTCACCTCAAGCAAATCAGTAGCCTTCCTATATGCAAAAGATAAGCAGGCTGAGAAAGAAATAAAGGAAATGACACCTTTCACAATAGCCACAAACAATATATAGTATCTTGATGTGACTCTAACCAAACAAGTGGAAGATATATATGACAAAAATATCAGGTCTCTGAAGAAGGAAATTGAATAAGATCTCAGAAAATGGAAAAATCTTCCATGCTCGTGGGTTGGCAGGATTAATATTGTTAAAATGGCAACCTTGCCAAAAGCAATATACAGATTCAGTGCAATCCCCATCAAAATACCAACTCAGTTCTTTATAGAGTTAGAAAGAGAAATTCTCAAATTCATCTGGAATAACAAAAAAACCCAAGATAGCTAAAACTATCATCAACAGTAAACAAACTTCTGGGGGAATCAATATCCTGGACCTCAAGCAATACTACAGAGCAGTAGTGTTAAAAACTGCATGGTATTGGTATAGTGACAGGGAAGTGGATCAATGGAATAGGATTGAAGACCCAGAATTTAACCCACACATATATGGCCAATTGATATTCCACAAAGGAGCTGAAAACATCCAGTGGAAAAAAGATAGCCTTTTCAACAAATGGTCCTGGATCAACTGCAGGTCAAAATGCAGAAGAATGATAAGCGATCCACACTTATCTCCTTGCACTACGCTCAACTCCAAGTGGATCAAGGACCTCCACATAAAACCAGACACACTAAAAGTAATAGAAAAGAAACTGGGGAAGACCCTTGAGGACATTGGCTCAGGGGGAAATTTCCTGAACAGAACACCAATCGCTTATGCTCTAAGATCAAGAATAGACAAATGGGACCTCATAAAATTACAAAGTGTCTATAAGGCAAAAGACACTGTCAAAAGGACAAATCAGCAACCAACACATTGGGAAAAGATCTTCACCAACCCCACATCTGACAGAGGGCTAATATCCAATGTATACAAAGAACACAAGAAGTTAGACACCAGAAAACCAAATAACTCTATCCAAAAGTGGGGTACAGAGCTAAACAAAGACTTTTCACCTGAAGAAATTCGGATGGTTGAGAAACACCTTAAAAAATGTTCAATATCATTAGTCATTAGAGAAATGCAAATCAAACAACCCTTAAATTTCACCTCACACCAGTCAGAATGGCTAAGATCAAAAACTCAGAAGACATCAGGTGTTGGAGAAGATGTGGAGAAAGAGGAACACTCCTCCAATGCTAGTGGGACTGCAAGCTGGTACAACCACGCTGGAAATCAGTCTGGCGTTTCCTCAGAATACTGGACATGATACTTATGGAGGACCCAGCCTACCACTCCTGGGCATATACCCAGAAGATTCCCCAGCATGCAATAAGGATACATGCTCCACTATATCCATAGCAGCCTTATTTATAATCGCCAGAAGCTGGAAAGAACCAAGATGTCCCTCAATGGAGGAATGGATACAAAAAATGTGGTGTATATATACACAATAGAATACTATTCAGCCATTAGAAACAATGAATTCATGAAATTCTTAGAGAAATGGATGGAGCTGGAGAACATCATACTATATGATGTAACCCAGTCTCAAAAGAATATCCATGGTCACTGATAAGTGGATATTAGCCTAGAATCTTGGGACACCAAAGACACAATTCACATACCAAATGATCTCTGACAAGAAGAAAGGAATGGACACTAGTGCTGGAAAGGATCAAAGCATCAGTGTAGGGGAATACCAGAACAGGAAAGTGGGAAGGGGTGGATGAGGGAGTAGGGGGAGGGAAAAAGGCATACGGGTCCTTAGGGGAGTGGGGAAACAAAAAAAAGGGAAATGAAATGTAAATATAGAATATATCCAATAAAAAATTAAAAAATAATAAAAAAAGAATAGTTTGATGACAGACAGCAAGCTGTCCATAACAGCAAGAATCCCTCAGCACAAGTCTTTGTATGAGTTGAGGCACACCTGTGCTCATCAATTTTGCTGTGGTGGACAGTAGGGTACATTTCATGAGGTCTAAAGCAATTTGTTATTCCTCTACAGGGTGCTTGTGGGTTTTTTGTTTTATTTTGTTTTGTTTTGTTTTTTGCTTTTTTTTGTTTTTGTTTTGTTTGTTTGTACTTTTTTTTTTGTCTTGAAATCCTGGTGAAACGTTGAAGTGTCTACTACTAATGTGTAGGGTTCAACATGTGATTTAACCTTTAGTAAATTTACTTTTACAAATTTGTTTGCCCTTGTGTTTAGGGCATATATGTTGAGAACTGAACATCTTCAGTTCAGTTATGTTCATCTTCTGAAGGTTTTACTTTTGGTATAAATCATCTATTTAGTTTTTGATTAAGTTTAAAGTCTATTTTGTTTGATGTTACAATGGATACTCTAAATTGCTTCTTGGATCAATTCGCATCAAAACCTTTTATACAGCCCTGTGCTCTGAAGTAATGTTTATTTGCTCAGTTGTGTTTTTTGTATGAAGCAGAATGTTGGATCCTATTTTTGTATCCATTCTTTTAGATTGTATATTTTTTCGAGGAAGTGCACCCATTGACTTGAAGAGATATTAAAAAAACATTGATTCTTAAGTTTTGCTATTTTTATATTGGAGGTGTGTGTGTGTGTGTGTGTGTGTGTGTGTGTGTGTGTGTGTGTGCATGTGCGCACACACACCTAACTATGAGTTCTTCCCTTTGTTTGATTTTGCTGTTATGAATTACTTATTTCCTGTGTTTCCTGGTGGGTATCGTTATCTTCCTTGATTGGAATTTTCCTTGTAATATTTTCTGTAGGCCCAGAATTGTGGATAGAAATTGTTAAAATTTGGTTTTTGTCTAGAAATATGTTTTCTCCATCTATGGTTGCTGCATGTTACTTTATAAGCATGCTACCTCTTTGCTATGGTGCCATGGCCTGCTCTCTGAACTCTCCCAGTTCTTCTTGGTCCAACTGGATCTCAACCATTCCCTAACCTGGGAAATTCAGAAGCTGCTGTCTGCAAGGGACCAGAAACTCTCAGCTAGATTGTCCAAACCTCCAGCTCTCCCCAGCTTCTCTTTCTCTCCTGTTAACCTTAGCTCTGCAGAAGAAGCACACTAGGTGGCTTTAATGTTTTTAAACTAGACAGATAGAACAATTGTGGGGCTCTTTCAGCTAACCAGTTTCAGCCATCCACTGGTGGTGGAGGCTGCCATTTCCAGACACTCAAGGTTTTACATGGATGTAGCTTGTGTCCCAATTCAAAACCTGGCCAAAAGCCCTCTGCTTTCCCAAGTTTTTTCTTTTTCTCCAGTGTACCAGAAATCCCAATTTTACCCTTCACCCAGCAATTAGCTCTTGTCTTTTCTATTGAAACAGTTAAGAAAAAATTAGGGAATCCATACCTCTCCCTGCATCCTACCATTTCTGTCCAATAAAAAAAACTTTTTTTCCAGATATAAATTGAACAAAATCATAATAAGTAAGAAAATAACATTCTATTAGATACACATGACATCTAGTTAGACAAAGTACTCTACTTTCCTACTTGAAAGGTTGGGGTCTTCAAAGCCATCTGAACTCCAAAGAATATGACAGACAGGTGCTATTTCATTATTAAAAATCATTTGACTAGAGACATGTCTGCTTCTGACAGCACCCCTTTCCTGATTTAAAGAAGATTCAAACATCTTCACCTCCAGGAAATGGTGCTTCTGTGGCAAGACCGTCATTGGGCAGAAATTTCCCATATCATCTACAGACAATGCTAACCAGAAAAGGAACATTTTGCAGAATATCAAACAAAGGGAAGAACTCATAGATAGGTGCGCGCACATGCACACACGTGCACGCACAGCCTCTCCCCCACACAAACACCTTCAATATAAAAATAGCAAAAATTAAGAATCAATGTTTTTTAATATCTCTTCAAGTTATCAGTTAGACAAAGTACTCTACCATATAGCCTACCTGAAAGAATTACAATTGTATCCCTGGATTATGTTAAATTTGTAGCCTGTAACATTACTCGAAAACAGTATTATCTATTCAAGGCACAAGTAGCAAGTCAAAAGATTCCCAAGAAGAAGAAAGGAGAGGACCCTGGTTCTGAAAGGACTGGATCCAGTTTTGTAGGAGAGTACCAGAATAGAGCAGAGTAATGGTGGGGTGGTGATTGGGGAATAAGTGGGGGTGGGATGTGGTGGAAGAGGACATATGGGACATATGGTGAGGGGGGAACTGGGAAAGAGGAAAGCCTTCGGAATGTAAACAAAGAATATAGAAAAAAGAAAACTGTATTATCTGCTGTATTAACTCTTTCTATGTTAAGCAACTTGAGTTTGATTATGAGACTAAAACCAGTCTTCATTCCCATCAGAACATAGCTTCCAAATCTTAACCAATTTCTATGGACAGTTGACTACTTGTACAGTCCCCAATTTTTCAGAACCTAAGAGCATCTATCTTTGGCCTTCAGGCCACGGATCATCTTTCTGACAGACTTATAATTCAGAAACTATTGAAAAGCTGCTGATCTGTCTAGGCAAAGCAAGTAGTCAAATATTCTGCAAAATATGTCCTTTTCTGGTTAGCATTGTCTGTAGATGAAATGGGAAATTTCTGCCCAATGACGGTCTTGCCACAAAAAACACCATTTCCTGGAGGTGAAGATGCTTGAATCTTCCTTAAATCAAGAAAGGGGTGCTGTCAGAAGCAGACATGACTCTAGTCAAATGATTTTTAATAATGAAATAATACCTGTCTGTCATATTCTTTGGAGTTCAGATGGCTTTGAGGACTATCTACCTATGCAAAGTATATCTGAATTATCATCCCTTTACTATTCTTAGTAATTTCTCTTTGAGTATATTGAAAACACTTTATTATAATTAATTCAGTATAAAACACAACCATGAATTTATTATCTGGCCCTTAATTTGTGTTACTTAATCATCCTAAACTGTTTGTAGTGGCAGTTATTAAAATAACTGGGACCAATCCTCCTATTCTTAGATGAGTTGCACAGTCACAATGTCTATCAAAGAGTAACTATTAATTATAAATACTGTATCAAATATAAATCATACCAGTGAAAACCATAAATCTCTACCAATCTATAAATTGCATACCAATGTAAAATTATAACTTCAATTTGCATTAATTATAAAGATTTCTACCAATGTAAGATATGACTATGCAATGCTTTGTTTCAGAATAAATTTCATAAACTATTCCTGTTTTTCTACTCCTCTAATTTGTATGATATTACTATATTCCCCTTTTCTCTTCCAACCCCTTTACCCTACCTAAGAAGGATGGATAGAGAAGAGGATATTAAATGTGGAATCCCTGAGCTTAAATTATCTAGTTCCCTCCCTGTCCAAACTAAAAATTTGTAAAGAATCCCTTAAAATGTCAACATATTTATTAATCATAAAATAGCCAGAAATATCCATCCAAAATCAAGGGAATTTCTTCTAGCTGAACAGGGGTGAGAAAATATCTTTAAATGGGAGGGGTAGGAAAATTAGTACATTTGGTTAGGCATAAAAAAATCCAAGCCAACAATTATAATTCAATCTCTGATTCCTAGAAAGCTCAGAGCTTGACTCAAGTTCTTACAAGATCTACTTGAATGTTTGAATGAGGCAAGACGACCTGGAATCCAAGACCCAGGGAATTCAAGAAGATGGGTTCAGTATATCTGAGGATTAACTCGCCCAAACCATACACTTTGTAATATGTAAATCTCAAGAAAAAATTAATTTAAGTAGTGTCAAGATATCTGCATGAATTGTGCTAGTCTGTGTAGGGTGTACATACTAATTAAGTTTAAAATTCTGCTCCTCGATTGAGTATGTGAAAAACAGCTGTCTTTTTATGAGCCAATTTTAATAATAACCAATCAAATGTCTATATTTATGCCTCATGTTGGTGGGCACAAAGAATCTTTACCTGTCCTGTTTGATTCTCTTGATATTTTCTAGTTATTCAGGGAGTTTCCATCTGTCATATCTGATCCACATAACTCTGTAAGAGTCCAGAGCCTAATCTCCTTTTCTGTGAAGAGAAAAGTAGAGCCTTTTACACAAAATAACATGTCCTTGAATTTATCATGCCAGGAAATTTAAGTCAGAATTCTTGTGTAGCCCATGGTAGAAAAATTGAATTATCCTTCAATACTTCTTTAAATCTCCCTAAAGTATCTTTACATTGTATCCAGCCTGTGTCTGCTCTTGGAGAAATTAGCCTTTCTTTCTGCCTTCCTCTAGTTCACAGCAGGGAACTCTATCTGTAAACTGAAGTTCCCCTGAGCTTTTTTTTTAGTTCCTCATTTTTGCGACACCATATAATTCTTCCTCTCACAGAGAAACCACCTCTCCCCTACTTCCAGACCAGTTTAACTGTGTATGATCAATCCAAAAATTGCCAATAGTGAATTCTTATCTACCCCGTTGGAGGTCATCTATTGCATGTAAGTTTTAAAAATCACACTACCTCCTCAGAGGCTGCTGGGCAAGTGCTTCAGGCTTAGCTCTGCCTGTTACAACTCCTGCTGCTTTCTCCCAGCAAGGTTTGCCAAGCTGCCATCAAACACCCTGACTTCCCTCTTTCTTGCCCACCTTAGCTATGTGGAAGAAACAAATTATTTTAAAACTAGCAAGTACACATATTTGCTGGGCTTTTGTCACATAGCCTATTCCAGCCATCCACCAGTGGAGGAGGCTGCCATTTTCAGCCACCCTAGATCTTGCATGGTTGTAGCATGCCTCCCATTCCAAAACCTGGACAAGAGCCCTCTTTCTCTCATTCTCTTCTCTTCCTCTTGGGAACTGGAAATTCCAGCTTTACCCTTTGTCTAACAATTGGCTCTCAATCTTCAATGATACAATAAAAAACTGGGTAGAGAACCCCCCACCTCTCCCTACATATGATGATTAAGAATTTTGTTGGATATAGCAGTCTAGGTTGGTATCTGTGATTTTTTTAGAGTTTGCAATATATCTGGCCAGGACTTTCTAGATTTTAGGGACTCTGTTGATAGAATTATGTTAGGTGGCCTATTCCTTTGCAGCTTTTAGTATATTTTCTTTGTTCTATAGGTTTTGTGTTTTAGTTTTTATGTGGTAGGGGGAATTACTTTCCTGGTCCTGTCTAATTCGTGTTCTGTAAGATTCTAGTACATTTATAGCCATCTATTTATTTATGATATGAATGTTTTATTTTATGATGTTGTTGAAAATATTTTCTAGTGCTTGTAGCTTAGACACTTAACTCTTCTATTCCTATTATGTTTAGGTTAGAACATTTTATAGTATCATAGATTTACTTTATGTTTTGTGTCAGGAATTTTTTATGTTTAACATTTTTTTTGTCTGATGTATACATTACATGTCTCCTATCTTCTCAGGATATTTCATTTTTTCATCTCTTGCATTATGTTGGTGATGCTTGTGTCTGATTTTCCTGTTCTTTTGCATAGGTTTCCCAACTCTAGAATTCTCTTATTCTGTGTTTTCTTTATTGCGTGGATTTCCCTTTTTCATGTCTTGAAGAGCATTATGTGTTTCCTGCATGTGATTAGTTGTATTTTCCTGTACTTCTTTAAGGAATTAATTTATTTTCTCTTCTAAGACCTCTATATTCCTGAGAAGTTTGGATTTAAGGTTATGTTCTCATTCTTTAGTTGTGTTTGGATATCTATGGCTTGCTGGAGCAGGGTATCTGTGCTTGGAGGCTTTCATATTGCCAAAGCTTTTGTTTATTGCATTATTTATTATGGTTCTAGCCATTTGTTTGTCTCTATTCTTGCTGGTATTTGTAGGAGTCTAACCTTGATGTTCCAGGTATGACAGGAACTTCTGTGTGACAATGGAACGTAGGAAATTGTGCAAGTCTGACAACCTTTGGGTTTTCCCCTGGGGACAGGACTGCATGGGGATTGGTGGGGTAGATACAGTGGTGGCAGAGCAGTGGAGGTCCTAAAGTAAAACAGGTTGCTCAAGGCATCAGGTTGTGCTCCAGATGACTCATTAAGCAGGGGAAATGTGTACAGAAAGGGAATAAAACCTGTATGTTTCCATATAAGCTGTTGTTAGTAAGGTTGGCAGAGAGTTGACTAGACAATGGAGGTCAGCCAATAACTCAGATGAGATGGGTATGCTCCAGAGATATTGTTGGCCAGGCAAAATGGGTGCAGAATGGGGAGGTAGATGAAAGAAGAAACTCTAACATTTATGGTTCCAGATCAGCTATTCTGATGAAGGTGAAAGGAGATATGACCAGACAATGGAGGTCTAGAGTAGAGCATGTCATGTCTGAGAAAGTCTTAACAGAGACATGGGTATGTATTCACTTACCAAATTCCAGACTATAGAAATATCAATTTATCAATATTTTGTTGTACTATCCATCAGAGATGTCTTCTTCAGAAACACAGTGCAGACTCCTATTTAGAAATTTGGGCCCCAATAGTACTATGGTTTTTGCCTGATTCATACATATGCAAAATTTTGGTTGCAGAAATTGAGCAGTATTATGATTTACAGTATGACCATCAGTGGAATTTCCGACTTGTGTAATTAAAGGCAGAAGTTAGACTAGAATGTGTACCTGTGTACTCTTTGTGTCTCAGGCAATAAAATATGAGTACACATGCAAACTATCAAGAACTACAATACTTGGAATGATCGATCTACTTAAATTTGATGGAAAGAAGTATACATAAATCTAGAGAATGTAGTTGTTTGAAGCAGAAGGTTGGTGATGGCTGCCAAGGGAGAGTCAGTGACAATGTTAACTGGAAAGGATGAAGCTCTAGGACCATGATAACTATCTAATTATTTAATTTTGCTGAATAATAATTAGTACAAATAAGGTTTGATCAGCTTTCATGTATGCAGCCTTGAAATCCTATATCCTATCTGAAAAAGATACAAATGCTGCTAATACCCAAGTGGTAAAGTCTGAAGAGAGAACATTGAGTATGTTTCAAAAGTAAAAACAATTTTCCAGAAGGATAAAAATCCAGCTTAAAAGATAAACTGAAAGTGAAATATGTCATGGAACATTTTTTTTCTTTAAAACAATTTTATGTATCATTTACATATGTTGCCTAAACAAAATAACAGACTCAATTTTCATCTATGTATATAAAGTATCCCCAAAGATATTTTACAGGTCAGCCTCATATCATTTTCTTGTATATTAAAGAAGCATGCAAAAAGTTAAGCAGGTTTTATTACAGATATGTATAAAAACTTATGCAGTCTCAAAATACATGAGATAAATCAACATTGCAGTTCTTTGAATGAAAAATGCATGTTGACTAACCTTATTATTCATCAAGTTTTCTCCAATGAAGCATAATTGCAACAATTGAATAAATCTTACCAGTGAGTTAACCTAGACAATAACCACAGTTATCCTAATTTCATCTGTGCCCTGACTGAGCAAACCTTATTCTAAACACTTGGAAATTAATTTATAAATATGTGTATTCCAGGGAGAAAGGGACCATTCTTATACTTACAGATAGCTTAGAGTAAAACAGGAGGATTGCTTGTAAGTAATCCAAAAGTTTATTATTAAAGAATTGGGATACTTCTTTCAGTTTCCATCTATGCCCAGAGCTGACCCTGTGCCACATCTCTTCATATGTGGGAACTACAAGGAGAGAGCTGGATTCATAGGAGTGCTGACAAACCTGTAAGCACAGGTAAAAGCACCATGTCTGCTCCAATGGACCCACCCAGAGCCCCAAGGACACAGGAATTGAGGAGCAGCCTGGGACAGCATACTTCTACTTTCCATATGCTCCTGTGCCACAGCTCTCCATATCCAGATCACTCTGGGAAAGAGCTGATGCTCCAGAAGTGCTGACACACATTTTTACAGAAGGAAAAATCAACAGCCAGAGACAGCAAGACCAGCTAAGGGATAAGCAAATGATGAGGCACAAGTATAAGAACAACAGCAACAGAAACCAAGGTTACTTGGCATCATCTGAACCCAGTTTTCTCACCACAGCAAGACTTAGATACCCCAAGACACTGGAAAGCAAGACACTAATTTAAAATTACACCCTATGATGAAAGAGAGCTTTAAGAAAGATATAAATAAATCCTTCAAAGTAATACAGGAGAACATGGCTAAACAGCTAGAAATTTTTAAAGAGGAAACACAAAAATCCCTTCAAGATTTAAAAGAACACACAACTAAACAGGTGAAGGAATTGAACAAAACCATTCAGGATCTAAAAATGGAAATAGATACAATAAAGAAATCACAAAGGGAGACAACTTTGGAGATAGAAAACCTAAGAAAGTGATCAGGAGTCATAGATGTAAGCATCACCAACAGAATACAAGAAATAGAAGAGAGAATCTCAGATGCATAAGATGGCATAGAAAATGGTGACACAACAGTTAAAGAAAATGCAAAATGCAAAAATCACCTAACCCAAAAAGTCCAGGAAATCCAGTAAAATGAGAAGACCAAACCTAAGGATAATATGTGTAGAAGAGAGTGAAGATTCCTACTTTAAATGCCAGTGAATACCTTCAACAAAATTAAAGAAGAAAACTTCCCTAACTTAAGGAAAATGATGTTCATGAGTATACAAGAATTTTATGGAACTCCAAATAGACTAGACCAGAAAAGAAATTATTCTGTTCAGGTTATAGTCAAAACACCAAATGCACAAAACAAAGAAGAAATATTAAAAGCAGTAAGAGAAAAATGTCAAGTGACACATAATGTCAGAACTACCAGAATTACATCAAACTTCTCACCAGAGACTATGAAAGCCTGAACAGATATCATACACACCCTAAGAAAACACAAATGCCAGCTAATATACTACTATTCTGAGCAAAACTCTCAAATACCATAGATAGAGAAACCAAGATATTTCATGACAAAACCAAATTTACACAATATTTTTGACATAGAAAAATTTCCAGGCCTAAAATGGATAATATATAGAAAACCCCAGCATAAGGAGGGAAACTACACCCTAGAAAAATTAAAAAAAATATATTTCAACAAACTCAAAATAAGATAGCCACACAAACATAATTCCAACTATAACAACAAAAATAATGGGAAGTAAGAATCACTATTCCTTAATATCTCTTAAGATCAATAGACTCAATTCCCCAATAAAAGGACATAGTCTAACTGACTGGATATGTAAACAAGACCCAGCATTTTGCAGTATACTTGAAATGCACCTCAGTGGTGAAGACATATACTACCTCAGAGTAAAAAGCTGGAAAATATTTTCCAAGCGAATGGTCCTAAGAGAATAGCTGCAGCAGTCATTCTAATATCAAATAAAATTGTCTTTCAACCAATAGTTATTCAAAAAGATAAGAAAGGACACTTCATAACATTCAAAGGAAAACTTTGCTAAGATAAACTCTCAATTCTGAACATTTATGCTTCAAATACATGGGTATTCACATTCATAAAAGAAACTTTACTAAAGCTAAAAGCAAACATTGCACCTCACACAATAGTAGTGGGAGAATTCAATACCCCATCCTCATCAATATACAGATCATGGAAACAGAACTAAACAGTAACATATTGAAATTAGGAGAAGTGATGGACCAAATGGATTTAACAGATATCTATAGAATATTTTATCTTAAAACAAAATAAATATACAGTCTTCTCAGCACCTCATGGTACCTTCTCCAAAACTGACAATATAATTAGCCGCAGAATAGGCCTCAACAGATACAAAAAGATTGAATTAATCCCATGCATTCTATCAGATTACCACGGACTAAGGCTAGTCTTCAATAGAAACAAAAACAAGAGAAAGCCGACATACACATGGAAGCTGAACAACATTCTACTTGATGATATCTTGGTCAAGGAAGAAATAAAAGAAATTAAAGACTTTTTAGAATTTAATGAAAACGAAGCCACAACATACCCAAACTTATGGGACACGATGAAAGCAGTGCTAAGAGGAAAGCTCATACTTCTGAGTGCTTCTAAAGAGAAACTAGAGAGAGCATTCCCTGGTATCTTAACAGTACCCCTGAAAGCTCTAGAAAAAAGACGCAAATATAGCCAAGAAGAGTAAATGTCAGGAAATAAACTCAGGGCTGAAATGAATGAAATAGAAACAAAAAGAACTGTACAAAGAAATAACAAAACAGGAGCTGCTTCATTGAAAGAATCAACAAGATAGATATACACTTAGCCAGACTAACCAGAGGGCACAGACACAGTACCCAAATTAACAAAATTAGAAATGAAACAACAGAAAGTGCAGAAATTAAAGAAAAAATATCAGATTCTACTACAAAAGCCTATACTCAAAAAAACAGGAAATGGACAATTTTTCTAGACAGATACCAAGTAGAAAAATGAAATCAAGGTCAAATAAATGATCTAAAGGATAAAGAAATAAAAGTAGTTTTTAATAGTCTTCCAATCAAAAAAGCCTAGGACCAGATGGGTTTAGAGCAGAATTCTATCAGACCTTCAAAGAAGACCTAATTCCAAAACTTTTCAATCTATTCCACAGAATAGAAACAGAAGGAATACTATCCACTTAGTTTTATGAAACCACAGTTATGCTGACATTAAAAACATAGAGATCCAACAAAGAAAGAGAACTTCATACCAATTCCCCTTATGAATATTGATGCAAAAATACTCAATAAAATTCTCACAAACCAAATCCAAGGACACATCAAAGCAATCATTCACTATGATCAAAAAGGCTTCATCCCCTGGATGCAGAGATTGTTCAATATATGAAAATCCATCAACCAAATTCACTACATAAACAAACTTAAAGGAAAAAGAACACAAGATCATTTCATTAGATGCTTAAAAACCATTTGACAAAATTCAAAATCCCTTCATGTTAAAAGTCTTAGAAAGATCAGGAATTCAAGGCTTATTCATATTCATTGTAAAGCAATATACATAAGACCATTTGCTATCATCAAACTAAATGTAGAAAAACTTGAAACAATACCACTAAAATCAGGGACTTGACAAAACTGCCCACTCTCTCCCTATCTATACAATATAGTACTTGAAGTTCTAGCTAGAGCAATTAAAAATCAAATGTGCTCAAGGGGACAAAAACTGGAAAGAAAGAATCTAATTATCTCTATTTGCATATGATATGATAGTATACGTAAATGACCCTAAAAATTTCACCAGGGAACTCGTACAGCTGATAAAAAAAAAACTTCACCAATTGCCTGAATATAAAATTAACTCAAGTCCACACCATTTGCACCAGGGAGGTGGGAGACTCCACAGCCTTCTGTTATTAGTGGAGCAGCTGGGACAGTAGACTTCCTGTCACCATTTTCACCAGGGATCCAGGAGACTGTGCAGCCTTCTGTGCATAGGCCCTCCAGGAGAGAGATATCTACCACCAGTGCTTTCACTTTTGAGTAAGGACACTAAATTACCGGCCCACAGGAGGAACAAACTCCAGCCAGAGATAACAATACCAACTAGCACCAGATGGCAAAAGGCAAGCACAAGAACCATACAAACAGAAACCAAGGCCACATGGCAGCATCAGAACCCAGTTCTCTCACCACATCAACTCCTGGATAGCCTAATACACCTGAAAAGCAAGATTTGGATATAAAACAGTATCTTATGATGCTGATAGAGGGCTTCAAGAAAGACTTAAAGAACTCCCTTAAAGAAATGCAAAAGATCATCAGTCAACAGGTAAAAGACCTTAAAGAGGAAACACAAACACCCCTTAAAGAAATACAGGAGATCATGGGTCAACATGCAGAATCCCTTATAGAAGAAACACAAAAATCCCTTAATGAATTACAGGAAAACACAATCAAGTGAAGGAATAGGACACAATTATCCAGGATCTCAAGGTGGAAGTAGAAATAGTAAAGAAATCACAAAGTGAGACATCTCTGGAGATAGAAAACCTTGAAAAGAATTCAGGAGTCATATATACAAGCATCACCAACAGAATACAAGACATGGAAGAAAGAAACTTAGGTGCTGTAGATACCATATAAAACATTGACACAACAGTCAAAGAAAGTGCAAAATGCATAAAGCAAACATCCAGGAGCTCCAAGATACAACGAGAAGAAAAAAAAAAACCTAAAGATTATAGTTATAGAGGAGAGTGAGTATTTACATCTTAAAGGTCCAGTAAATATCTTCAACAAAATTATAGAAAAAAAAAACTTCCCTAACCTAGAGAAAGAGATGCTCCTGAACATGCAAGAAGCCTTCAGAACTCCAAATACACTAGACCAGAACAGAAAATCCTCCTGGCACATAATAATCAAAACACCAAATTCACTAAACAAAGAAAGAATATTAAAAGCAGTAAGGGAAACAGGGCAAGTAACTTATACAGGCAGACCTATCGGAATCACACCAGACTTCTCATAAGAGATGATGAAAGCTAGAAAATCCTGGGCAGACCTCATACAGACCCTCAGAGAACACAAATGCCAGTCCAGGCTACTATACCCAGCAAAACTCTCAATCATCATAGATGAAGAAACCAAGTTATTCCATGATAAAACCAAATTTGCTCAATATTTGTCCACAAATAGAGTCCTACAAAGAATAATTGATGGAAAAATGCCAAAACAAGGAGGGAAACTATACATTAGAAAAAGAAAGAAAGTAACCTTCTTCCAACAAACCCAAAAGAAGATACCCACACAAACATAAAAATAACATCAAAAATAACAGGAATCAACAATCACTATTCCGTAATATCTCTTCAAAATGGAGTCAACTCCTCAATAAAAAGACATAGCATAAGGAAATATTTCTCACGCAAATCTACAATTATATCATCAAATGTTTGTAATTTCCCTTTTGAATAATTTAGTAATTTTTTATGTCTACCATTTTATCTTCAATATATTTCATGGTAATTTTCAAATTTAATATGTATTTCTATATACTTCCTCTATTTTATCTGAAATGTTTCCAATATAAATCTTTGAATTTATCACAAATATTTCTATTTCCACCTTCAATTAATTTAGAAAGGTTTTACTTCAGCGATTTTTTATGTAAAAATTTCCACGAAATAGCCAATGTTACCGTGATTGTCCCTTTATTTCTTGAATTTTACAGGAAATATTTTCCATGTAAATCTTCAGTGTTATCTGAAAATATTTATAATTCCACCTTCAATCAACTTACAATTATCTTTGTGCCTATCATTTTATCTATATAATTTCCATGATAATTTTATTTTTCACATGTTTTTTCTATATATTTCTACAATTTTAACAGAAATATTTTCCATGTAAATCTTCGTTTATCAGAAAATGTTTATAATTCCTCCTTTGTCAACATATGAATACTTTTATGCCTAGTATAATTATATCTATATAAAAATTTCCATGATAATCTTCAATTCTGACATGTTTTTGTAACTTTTTCACAATTTTGTCAGAAATATTTTCCACATAAATCTTTAATTCCATCATAAAATGTTTCTATCCCATATTTCAATAAATTTAGCAATGTTTTACATGTCTACCACTTCTTAATTTTCTATGGAAATTTTCAATTTTAACGTGATTATCTGAAATATTTTCCATGTAAATCTTTAGTTTTATCTTGAAGTGTTTTTACTTCCCTTTCAATAAATAAAAAAAATATTAACAATCACATCAGTAGCATTCCTCAGTCATAAGATAAATGGGCTGAGAAGGAAGTTAGGGAAAGGACACCCTTCATAATATTCAAAAACTTGGTGTGGGTCAAACCAAACAAGAGAAAGATCTGTACAACAAGAACTTCAAGTCTCTGAAGAAAGAAATTGAAGTTGACCTCAGAAGATGGAAAGATCTCCCTTTAGCTTGGATTGAGAGGATTAATATAGTAAAAATGGCCATCTTTCTGAAAGCAGTTTACAGATTCAATACAATCTCCATCATCAAAATTCCAATTATGTTCTTCACAGATGTAGAGCAATTCTCAACTTCATTTGGAATAACAAAAATCCAGGGTAGTGAAAACTATTCACAGCAATAAAAGATCATGTGGGGGAATCATCATCTCTGACCTCAAGCTGTACTACAGAGCAATAATGATAAAAACTGCAGGGTATTGGTACAGTGACGGGCAGGTAGATCAATGGAATAGAATTGAAGACCCAGAAATGAACCCACAAACCCATGGTCACTTGATCTTTGACAAATGATCTAAAACCATCCAGTGGAAAAAAAGGCAGCATTTTCAACAATTGGTGCTGGTTCAAGTGGCACTCAACATGTAGAAGAATGCAAATTGATCCATTCTTATTTCCCTGTACAAAGCTCAATTCCAAGTATATCAATGACCTACATATAAAACCAGATATTCTGAATCTAACAGAAGAGAAAGAGGGGAAAATTCTCAAATACATGAGCACAAAATATTGACCAACCTGCACAACCAGTGGATTTTCTATGCTCATAAATACAAGTAAAAACTATGAATTGAAATGCCATGTTCTTGTCAAAAAGCCTTTTGTTTTGCCAAACAGTATTCAAAATATTCTAAATTATCTACAACTTAAAGTGAAGAAATTAGATCATTTTTCATAGTTACCTCAAATCTTAGTACTTCTTAGATTATATTGTAAAGATCTGAACATAGACAAATTGATTGTGCATAGTAGCCATCAAATATCACCATTATTTCAATTTTAAGACTTTTGTAACACCCCTGAGGTAATTCTGAAACCATACATATATTTTGTCTCAGGTTTCAATATTTCAATATTTGATTCTTAACAAATAAAAAATTTCACATAACTGAGATGTTTGTCTAATTTTTCTGTAATTCATTTATTGTATAATGGAAGTAGAATCATGTAGCACATGTGAGCCGTAAATTTTTCCAACAAACAATACTCACCTAGAGATACCTGTAGCTGATCTTCTTGGCCATGCACTGGGAGGGTGCTCAGAACTGGGAATATGAGGTTCAAGGTTGAGAAAAGGGCTCAGATTTAAGCAGGGAGATGTATACAAAGACTGAATCTGTGTCTGCTTAGAGGGAAGAAGAAGCCCCAGGGAATCTGGAAATCGGTCTCAAGCACTCCCTTGCCTTGCACCAAGGGTTTACGGCATGTTGAGTTGGACATCATGGATCAATGACCCCCACCACAAAGCACTTACAATCATTTATCATAAGTATATCCCCTTGCTTCATGAGATCTCATTCCAACAAGTTTATGATACATTCGATATAAAAGGCTTAAAACAGGTAATTTTCTTTCCAATCCAAAGCATCTACAAGTTTATGTCCTCTACCATATTAAAGAACTTCTTATATCAAAAACCAGAATGGGTTTCATCAACCATGCCCTTGACTCCTTGACACAATATGATATTTTTGTAGCTTGAAATATTTTTTTTCTGAAAATTATGTTTTGTCATCTGTTTTGAACAGCTGCATAGTACTTTATTTTATAAATATACTACAATTTCTTTATCCATTCTTCTCCTGAAGGATGTATAGTTTGTTTTCATTTTTGGCAATTATGCATAAAGCAATAAAAATCAGAGTTGAGAAATTATCTTTGTTCTAGGATGAAAGATCCCTTGTGTATATGCCCCCAGATGCTATAGCTGGATCTTAACATAAATTTTTTACCAACACTCCAAGAAAATGCCATATAGATTTCTATAGTACTTATACATGTTTGAATCCCATCAGTAATGGAAGAGTATTCTCCTTCTCCAGAAGTTCTCCCACAGAATCAATTTGTCCCTTACTCTGTTGATCTCAGCCATTCTGACAAGTGTGAATTATGAAATTTCAAGGTGGTTTTCATTTTTTTTTCTGATGAATAATGGTATTGAAGTTTTCTTTAATTTTTAGCCACTCAGGTTTCCTCTCTTAAAAAGTCTCTGTTTAGATATGTACCCCATTTTTTAATTACATTATTTTTTTCTTGATATATCACTTATTAAATTCTCTCTATATTTTGAAGTTTAGTATTTTGTCAGTTATGTTGGTGTTAAAAATCTTTTCCCATTCTATAGGCTGCCATTTTCTTGGAATGGCAGTTTACTTTTTCTTACTGAAGTTTTTCAGTTTAGGTTTCTCCTTTTAATTGTTGGTCATCTTTGTGCCTATTCTGTCAATGTTGTGTTCAGAAAATTTCCTGTGTCAATTCTCTCAAGGCTATCCTTCACTTTTCCTTCTATCAGATTCAGTATATGTGGTTTTTATGTTGATTTTTAAACCCTTTTTCGCTTCAGTTTTGTTTGGAACATAAATTCAAATCTGTCAAATTACCAGGAAATACACGGGAGAGAGACATTGAGGTGAAAGCCTGCTAACTCAGAAAAGTAGAAAAAGCAAGCAGCAGGCCTTTTTCCTCAGCAAATGTCATAAATGAAAAGAACCTCTCTTTTTCCAAGCCATCTCAAAACCCCTCCTCTGCTTGCTCTGTGTCGCTACACATCCTCCTTTCTATCACTTTTTATAGGTTTTTCAGAGGTTCAATCCTTGTCAAGTAGTAGCTCCTTCCACCTCTTGAACAATGATTGACTATAATTATTTCTAATTTACACTAAACAAAGAATTCTCAGGCTGAGCCATACCACATCTAGAAACAGTTTTACAATAAATACACAATCCCAGGAATGTTTCATACTTTTTTGCAAATAAAAAAAATAAAAAATAACGCTACCACATTCACTATTTATGATAATGAAGCCATTACTTCTGAGCTTTCCACAATCTCAAAATCTTGGTTTGATTTGGCAGTTTTAGGATTTAGATATTTTTTCCTTCAAATTTTTTGGAAAATATTTGTGCTGGTTTCTTATGGACTAAACAGTTTGAATATCCTGAGTAGTTTGTAGTCCAAAGCCAGTCGTTGGAGGCTGTTTATCAAATTAGTGGCAATCCTATGTAGATTGAATACAGCAGTCACCACAAAAGTGCCCACTCTTTGTACAGAGGCTTCGGTCAGGTTTTCCCAGTGGTTAGAATTACCACAATCTAGGTGTGTTCATCATTTCAGAGACCAATCATCTTCTTAGAGACCTCAAAGGCTCTTGGCAGGTATGGCAGACAATTAAATATTTAAAATACCATATTTAAGCAGATCTCAGAATGATTTAAGGACCACAATCTACTATGTACACCACAGGCACACAAATTTTTTCCCAGTTACATTCTTCAGCCTGAAAGCTGAAAACACATACAGGAAGCTGGATTCAGCTCACTTCTAAAATTGTTTAGTACTCAGTATGACTACTAGTATCAGGGCAGAAGGTTTGTATATATGTGACAATCTTATAGATTTGAGGGTCATTTTAAACTTTTTGAAAAGTCTCAGAATGTCAAAAACAAAACAAAACAAAACAAAATAAAACAAAACAAAAAAAACCAAACAAACAAGAGTTTGAGAATAGTGGCAATAGGATACTCCCAATTTTTTTCAATTTAATTTTTGAATTATTCACTTTGTATCCCACTCACTGTTCTCATTCTTCCCCCCATCTAAATTTGTTCCTCCATCATCTGTCCTCTTCTCCTCTGAGAATTGGTGGGGATCCCCTAGCTTTTCTTTCCCACTATAGCACTTCCTCCCCCACAGAGGTCAGACAAGGCATCCCATGGAATAGAACACTTTCCAAATCCAGGCAATTACTTTTGGGAAAACCCCCATTCCATTTATTTGGGAACTACATGAAGGCCAAGGTGCACATCGGCTACATATGAGTAAGGAAGCCTAGTTTGTTTGTGTATGTATTTGGTTGGTGGTTCTGACTCTGAGAGCCCAAAGTGTCAAAGTTAGTTGACTCTTAAACTTTCTGTGGTGTTCCTATCCCCTTTATACCACACAATCCTTCCTAGTATTCTTTCATAAGCGACCCTATGGTCCATCCACTATTTGGATATGAGTGTCTGTATCTGTTTGACTCAGGTGCTGGATGGAGACCCTCAGAAGACAGCATATTTCTGTCTGCAAGCATAAGAGTGTTAATAATAGCATTACGGATTGGTTTTTGCCCATGAGATTGTTCTCAAGTTTGGCTGGTTATTGGTTTTTGATTCCCCCAGTTTTTGCTCTATCCCCAGTTGCTGCATTTCTTGTAACCATGGTATCTTTTGGGTTAAACATTTAGGGGATGTGTTTTTGTCTCTATCATTCCACTGGGTTCCTGCCTTGCTACAGGAGATAACCCTTTTGGGTTTCATATCGCCAATGAAGTGAGTCACAGCTAAGGTCACCTCCATTGAGTCTTGTATGTCTCACTTAACTTAGGTCCTAGAAATGACCCCTCAGCTCCTCATCCAGTCTGTTTTTGACTTCCATTCATTTTCATGGCTACCAATCAATCTCTCCTGCCTTTCCCCAAGACAGTAAACCATTGATTTCCCTCCCCTTCCAGCTCCCTCACATCTATCTTCCATCATCTTTGAATCAAGTTATACTGCCCTGAGTGTACTTCAATAACAGGTGTACCTCCATTCTCCTACCACCTCTCCTCCACCTCCATCAGACTCCAGGACCGTACAGGTAAGCTTCCCTCCAACAACCCATACTCCTTTCTCTCTTATCTAAACCATGGTCCTCTGCTCATTCTGACATCCCAGTAGGACCTATTCACTCCAGCTGCATCTCCCCCAACAATCAGATTTGAGACTAATGAATCATGCTAGTTGGGTTCCATTCCTCCACTCATCTTCCCTGATGGCTGACCACTCTGGGCCAAGCCAAACTGCTCTGAGGAGCCTGCTAAACTAGGGCAACATTCATTTTCCCTTCACCTAAACTTCACCTCCATGAGACTCCTGAACCATACAAGTAAGCTTTCCTTCCTCCATCCATATTCTTTGCTTTCTGAGTCCTGTGTGTCAAGCCATGCTGTCCTGAGCAGCCTGCTAGCTCAGGGGAGAACTACATCCTCCAGCCTCCACTCAGCCCACCTTCATAGGAACCAAGGATCCTAAACCATACACACAGGTAGGATAGGAACAATATACCCCAAGGTATATTGTGACAGTAGTCTGTCACACCAGTACCACTGAAATTCACCGTCTTCCCAATACTTACTATAACAATATGATACAGTGAATAAAACCATCCCGATAGCTAAAGGACCTCAAAAGAACACAATCTAAATGTCTCTTATTATTATTGTTGTTGTTGTTGTCCTCTGTCCTATACTAGGTGTTTTTTCTTATATGAGATAGGGTTTTCATATTTTTCTTTTCTTTTTTTTTTTTAAAGATTTACTTATTTATTATGTAAGTACACTGTAGCTGTCTTCAGACACACCAGAAGAGGGCTTCAGATCTCATTACGGATAGTTGTGAGCCACCATGTGGTTGCTGGGATTTGAACTCAGGACCTTTGGAAGAGCAGTCAGTGCTCTTAACCACTGAGCCATCTCGCCAGCCCTTCATAAACATTTTTTTTTTTTTTGGTTTTTCGAGACAGGGTTTCTCTGTATAGCTCCGGCTGTCCTGGAACTCACTCTGTAGACCAGGCTGGCCTCGAACTCAGAAATCCACCTGCCTCTGCCTCCCAAGTGCTGGGATTAAAGGCGTGCGCCACCACCGCCCGGCTTTCATATTTTTCTTTAACAAATGTGCCTGGGTTTTAAAAAGGAGAGAACCATGTTATGTCTGCCATAAAGCCAGATTTACTTTTTAAGTGAATTGTTACCACATAAAGTTGCTTTTACACTTATTACTGCAAAGGACAGCAGAGACAAATAAGATGCGGGGTATACCACTTAAAAATTCATTCTTTTTTCTCAGGAAAATTTCCCTTGATAATCCTTTTTCCTTTAGGTGTTTTATTTGTTCACTGGTGTCTAAATTCCTTATTTGGTTTATTTTATTTATCAGGAAAGAAAATACCAAAACCTTGCCTCAAACCAAACACTGAGGGGGTTCTATTTTGTCAATAAAAGTACTACCTTTCATTGGTACTTTAAAAAATTATTTTGAAGATTTCATTCTGCCTTTTGTGTGGGGCTTTTAAATGTAAATTCCTATAATTCTTTCTTTCTTCCCTTCCTTCCTTCCTTCCTTCTTTCCTTCCTTCCTTCCTTCCTTCCTTCCTTCCTTCCTTCCTTCCTTCCTTCTTTCTTTCCTTCTTTCTTTCTTTCTTTCTTTCTTTCTTTCTTTCTTCTTTCTTTCTTTCCTTCCTTCCTTCCTTCCTTCTTTCTTTCTTTCCTTCCTTCCTTCCTTCCTTCCTTCCTTCCTTCCTTCCTTCTTTCTTTTTTTCTTTCTTTCTCATTAGATATCTGCTTTATATACATTTTAAATGTTTTCCACTTTCCCTGTTTCCCCTCTGAAAAGCCTCTATCACATCCTCCAACCCTTGTTCCCCAACTAAGCCATTCAAAATTCCATGCCCTACACTGGGGCATCAAGGCTTCACAGGATTAAGAGACTCTCCTCTCATTGATGTCTGACAAGGCCATCCTCTGCTACATATGAAGCTGCAGCCATGGCTCCCTCCATGTGTACTCTTTGGTTAGTGGTTTTGTCCCTGGAATATCTGGGGGCATAGGTTGGTTTGTATTGTTCCTTGTGTGGGGCTGCAAACCCATTCAGCTCTTTGAGTCCTTTCTCTAGCTTCTCCATTAGGGCCTCTGTACTCAGTAGATTGGTTGGTTGTGAGCATCCACTTCAGTATTTGTCAGGCCCTGTCAGAGCCTATCAGGAGACAGCTATATCAGTCTTCTGTCATCTAGCACTTGTTGGTATCCACAATAGTGTTTGGGTTTGGTAACTTTATATGAGATAGATCCCCAGGTGGGGCAGTCTCTAAATGGCCTTCCCTTCAGTCTCTGCTGCACATTTTGTCTCTATACCTCCTCCCATGGGTATTTCAATCCCCCTTCTAAGTAAGACCAATGTATCCACACTTTGGTCTTCTTCATGAACTTCATTTGATCTGAGAATTGTATCTTGGGTGTTCCAATCTTTTGGGCTAATATCCATTCATCAGGAAGTACATATCATGCATCTTCTTTTGTGATAGTGTTACCTCACTCAGGATGATATTATCTAGTTCCATCCATTTGCCTATGAATTTCATGAATTCATTGTTTTTAATAGCTGAGTAGTATTCCATTGTGTAAATGTATCACGTTTTCGGTATCCATCACCCTGTTGAGGGACATCTGGGTTCTTTCCAGCTTATGGACATTATAAATAATGCTGTTATGAACATAGTGGAGCATGTGTCCTTATCACCTGTTGGAGCATCTTCTGGATATATGCCCAGGAGTAGTAGAGCTGGGCCCTCAGGTAGTACTATGTCCAATTTTATGAGGAACCAAGAAACTAATTTCCAAAGTGATTGTACCAGCTTCCTATCCTATCTGCAGTGAAGGTATGTTCCTCTTTTTACACATCTTTGCCTGCATCTGCTGTCCCCTGAGTTTTTGAACTAATCCATTCTGATTGGTGTGAGGTGGATTATCAGGTTTGTTTTGATTTGCATATCCCTGATTACTAAGGATGTTGAACATTTCTTAGCCCTTCAGATTTCCTCAATGGAGAATTCTTTGTTTAGCTTTGTACCCCGTTGTTTAATAGGGTTATTTGATTCTCTGGAGAATAAATTGAGTTCTTTGTATATATTGGATATTAATCATCTCTAAGATGTAGGATTGGTAAAGATCTTTTCCCAACCTGTTAGTTGTCATTTTGTTCTTTTTACAGTGTCCTTTGCCTTACAGAAGCTTTACAATTTTCTGAAGCACTATTTATCAATTCTTGATCTTAGAGGATAAAGTATTGGTGTTTTTTTTTTCAGGAAAATTTCCCATGTGTGCATGCACTCAAGACTCTTCTCCACCTTCTCTTCCATTAGATTCAGTGTATCTGGTTTTCTATGGAAGTCCTTGATCCACTGGGACTTGAGTTATTTTACATGGAAATAAGAATGGTTCTATTTGCATTTTTCTACATGCTGACTACCAGTTGATCAAGCACCATTTGTTAAAAATGCTTTCTTTTATCTACTGGATGGTTTGAGCTCCTTTGTCAAAGATCAAGTGATGCTAGTTGTTTTGGTTCATTTATGGGTCTTCAATTCTATTTCATTGATCTTCCTGCCTGTCACTATAAAAATATCATTCAGTTTTTATCATGATTGCTCTGTACTAGAATTTGAAGTCAGGTATTATGATTTGACTAGACGTTCTTTTACTGTTGAGAATAATTTTCACTCTCCTGGGATATTTGTTCTTTTCTTTTTTTTTTTTTTTTTTGGTTTCTGTTTCTGCTTATTTATTGCACCCTCCAGTATTACTTGCTATTCCTTATTATTACAAGCTAATCTTTGTTTGTCTTTTTTTATTCTATATTCTTTGTTTACATTCCAAAGGCTTTCCCCTTTCCCAGTTCCTCCCCCCACCACACGTCCCATAAGTCCTCTCCCCCCAACTATACCCCCATTACCCCCCTACCATGTTTCTGTTCTGGTACTCTCCTACAAAATTGGATCCAATCTTTTCAGGCCCAAGGTCCTCTCCTTTCTTCTTCTTGGGAATCATTTGACTTGCTAATTGTGTCTTGAGTATTTAGGGCTTCTGGACTCTTTAATATCCACTTATCAGTGCTTGCATTTCATGTGTATTGTTTTGTGATTGGGTTAACTCGCTTAGGATGATTTTTTCCAGATCTAACCATTTGCCTACAAATTGCATGAATTCATTATTTTTAATTGCTGAGTAGTATTCCATTGTGTGCATGTATATATATATATATATATATATATATATATATATATATATATATATATATATATATATATATATATATATATCACATTTTCTGTATCCATTCTTCCTTTGAGGGATATCTGGGCTCTGGGCTCCTTCCAACTTTTGGCTGGATGAACATAGTGGAGCATATATCTTTTATGTATGCAGGGGAATCCTCTGGGTATATGTCCAGGAGTGGTATGCCACAGTCCTATGGAAGTGACATGCCCAAATCAGATGTATTTTGAAATTGCTCCTTCTAACTTTATGAAGAAATTAGTTGGAAATTAGATGATGGGGATTGCATTGAATCTGTAGTTTGCTTTAGGCAAGGTGGCCATTTTTACTAAATTAATCCTGCCAATCCATGTTCATGGAAGGTCTTTTCATCTGAGATATTTGATTTCTTTCTCCAGAAACTTGAAGCTCTTGTCATACAGATCTTTCACTTGTGTGGTTAGAGTTGCATCAATGTATTTTGTATTATTTTTGACTATTGTGAAGGGTGTAGTTTACCCAATTTTTTTCTCAGCCTGTTTATCCTTTGAGTAGAAGAAGACTACTGATTTGTTTGAGTTAATTTTCTATCCAGCCACTTTGCTGAAGTTGTTTATTGGGTTTAAGTGTGCTCTGGTGCAACTTTTGGGGTCACTTCATTATACTATCATATCATCTGCAAATAGTGATATTTTGACTTCTTCCTTTCTAATTTAAATCCCTGTGACATCCTTCTATTGTCTAATTGATCTGGCTAGGACCTGGAATACTATAATATACAGGTAGAGAAAGAGTGGAAAGCTTTGACCAGTTCCTGATTTCAGTAGGATTGCTTCAAATTTCTCTCCATTTAGTTTGATGTTGGCTACTGATTTGTATATGGCTTTTACTATATTTAGGTATGGACCTTGAAATTCTGATCTGTAATTCATTTATGAAGGTGTGTTGGAGTTTGTCAAATGCTTTCTATACATCTAATGAAATGATCATGTGGTATTTTTCTTTGAGTTTATTTATGTAGTGGATTGCATGGATGGATTTACATACATTGAAACACCTAAGAGTCAACTAACTTTGACAGTTTAGACTCTCAGAGTCAGGACACGAAACAAATCTTTATACAAAAAAAATGAACTTCTATGGTCATATATTACAGATGTGCAGCCTGGCCTTCATATGGTTCCCAAATAACTGGAATAGTGGCTATACCAAAAACATTTGCCCGAGTCTGGAAAATGTTCTATTCCCTGGGATGCCTTGTCTGCCCTCAGTAGGAGAGGGGGGTTCTCTTTTGACCATAACAAGTAGAGCATTTCAATTGGACTTAAAAAAATATCTTTTGAAAATTTCATCCTGCCTTTTATAAGTGGCTTTTAAATGAAAAATCCCATAATTCTCTTAAATTCCTTCCTTCCTTCCTTCCTTCCTTCCTTCCTTCCTTCCTTCCTTCCTTCCTTGCTTGCTTCTCTCTCTCTCCCTCCTCTCTCTCTCTCTCTCTCTCTCTCTCTCTCTCTCTCTCTCTTTCTCTTTCTTTCCGACTGTTTTTCTTACTTTCCTCTTTTATTTAGATATTTGCTTTCTTTTCATTTCAAATGTTGTTTTCTTTTCTTGATTTCCTGCCACCCCTGAATAGCCTCTATCCTTCTCCCATTCCCCTGAGCAACCCATTCTGACTTTACTGTCCTGATATTCCCCTACACTGGGGCATTAAGCCTTCACAGGACAAAAGGCATGTCTTCTCATTGATGTCTGACAAGGCCATTCTCTGGTACATATGCAGCTGGAGCCATAGGTCCCTCCATGTATACTCTTTGGTTGTTGTTTTAGCCCCTGGGAGCTCTGGGGCTACAGGTTGGTTCATATTGTTGTTCTCCCTATGGGTCTGCAAACTCCTTCATATCCTTTGGTCCTTTCTTGAGATCCTCCATTTAGGACCCTGTTCTCAGGCCATTGGTTGGCTGTGAGCATCAACTTCTCTATTTGTCAGGTACTGGCAGAATCTATCAGGAGACAGGTATATCAGGCTCCTGTCAGCTAACACTTGATGTCCTGCACAATAGTGTCTGGGATTTTTAATTGTATTTTTGATGGATCCCCATGTTGGCAAGTCTCTAAATAGCCTTTCCTTCAGTCTCTGTTCCACACTTTGTCTCTGTTATATCTTCCCATGGGTATTTTGATCCCCCGTCTAAGAAGGACCAAAGTACCCACACTTTGGTTTTCCTTTTTCTTGAGCTTCATTTCATCTGTGAACTTTTTCTTGGGTATTCTGAGATTTTTGGCTAATATCCACTTATCAGTGATTACATACCATGTTCTCACTGACTGGGTTTCCTCACTCAGGATGATATTTTTTAGTTCCATCCATTTGCCTAATATTTTCATTAATTCATTGTTTTTAATAGCTGTGTAGTACTCCATTGTGTAAATGTAGCAAATTTTCTGTATCCATTCCTCTGTCGAGGGACATCTGGGTTCTTTCCAACTTCTGGCTATTATAAATAAGGCTTCTATGAACATAGTGAAGCATGTGTCCTTATTACATGTTGGAGAGTCTTCTGGGTACATTCTCTAGAGTGGTATATCTGGGTCCTTTGGTAGTACTCTGTTCTTTCTTCTGAGGAACCACCAAAGTGATTTCCAAAGTGGTTGTATGTCCTTGCAATTCCCATATCAATGTGTTCCTCTTTCTTCATATCCTTGCAGCATCTGCTGTCTCCTGAATTTGTTTTTGTCATGTAATACCTTGGTTTATCTGTCTATGTTAATTGATAGTTTTGCTTTATATATTTGCTCGGTTTGCCATTTATGTTCTACTAGGGTCTGTTTGAAACATGCCCAGGATCTTTTGGCTTCATAGTCTCTGATGAGAAGTCTGGTGCAATACTGATAGGCCTTCCTTTTTACATTACTTGATCTTTTCCCCTTACAATGTATAATATTCTTTCTTTGTTTTGTGCATTTGGTGTTTTGATCATTATGTGATGGTAGGAATTTCATTTCTGGTCCAATTTATGTGGAATTCTGTAGGTTTCTTGTATGTTCATGGGCATCTCTTTCTTTAGGTTATGGAAATTTTCTCCTATAATTATGTCAAAGATATTTACTGGCCCTTTAATATGGAAATCTCTCCTTTCTTCTATACCTATTATCCTTAGGTTTGGTCTTCTCATTGTGTCTTCAATTTCCTGGATATTTTGAATTAGGAGTTTTGCATTTTGTATTTTCTTTGAATGTTCTGTCAATGTTTTCTATGATATATTATGCACCTGAGATTCTCTCTTCTAACTCTTGTATTCTGTTGTTGATGCTTGTAACTATGACTCCTGATTACTTTCCTAAGTTTTCTATCTCCAGACTTGTTTCCGTTTGTGATTTCTTTATTGTTTATATTTCCCTTTTTAGACCTGGATGATTTTGTTCAAGTTCTTCACTTGTTTGGTTGTATTTTCCTTTAATTCTTTAAGGGATTTTTGTATTTCCCCTTTAAGGTCTTCTAGCTGTTTACTTGTGTTGTCTTGTACTTCTTAAAAGGAGTTATTTATGTCCTTCTTGAAGTCTTCTATCACCTTCATGAGATATGATTTCAATTCCAAATCTTGCTTTTCCAGTATGTTTGGGCAACCAGGACTTGCTGTTGTGGGAGAACTGGACTCTGATGATATCATGCAGCCTTGGTTTCTGTTGGTAATATTCTTGTATTTGCCTTTCACCATCTAGTTATCTTTGGTGTTAGTTGGTCTTCCTGTCTCTGCCTGGAGCTTCTCTCTGCTGTAGGCCTATTACCTTTCTAAGCACTCCTTGGAGTTCTACTCTCCTTTGGCACAGAGCACTGTGGAACAGCCCAAACTCCCCTCAGATGGCTTTGAGAAGCACCCTGTTCCAGCTGCTCTGTCATTCCTGTGCCTTTGTGCTCCTTGCCAGACCAGTGTTGGGTAGTCACTAGATTGAAAATATCTGTATCTCCTCCAAGCTCCAGAGTCAGAGCACTACCTGGAGACCAGATATCCCCTGCACAGAGGTCTGTAGAACTCCTGTGTGCTAAATCTCCTCTTCAATTTTTTATTGTTGAGGGTAAACCTTCAAGTCTTTCAAATGTATAATTGATAATTCTTGCTGATTTCTACTAAATTTTCACTGGAAAGTTTTAATATTCTTGTGTTAATTAAAAATAATGCCAATTTGTCAAGTATTTCTTTACTTTCTGATGATTTGTCAGTATTTCCATCAAATAATAAGCTTGTTACATATAAGTTTACATTTTTGGTATGTTTTGCTACATTTTGCAATTTCCATCCATGTTTCCCATGATATACATGGGATATACTTGCCAGTTAGTGTATTTCCACCCTGATATCCATATTGTGTACCATCCATTTCCTACACTCCTGCAATAAGTTGGAGATGACAAAAGATCTTCCTTTTGTTTTCCTGTTTGTCTTCTATCTGATAGTGCTGCACTGATTTTGTTTCTTTCTCAGTACTAGCAATTCTATCCCTGGGTCAAATGCTGCTATTACTCAATTGTTTGTAGTTGTTGCTGTTTTTCTTTTTCTTTTTGTTTGTTTGTTTTGTTTGTTCTTTCATCACCAATTAATGAACCAGCAGTAAACTACACATTAAACATATATTGTGACCATTCCATAAGTCCTAAAATTTCTATACTTGTCTCTTTTTTGGGGAGAAATGAGTAGTATATAGAATTGGATTATAGGTAACTGAGCTATTTCAATAGTGCCTAAAGGCACACCTCACTTTGGTACAATATGAGAGTCAAGAAGGAATTTGGATAGGTACCAGTTCCAATGAAATATATTATGTTTCCACAGTTAAGTTTACAAAGGGCTTTCTTTTTGAACATTGTAAGGGGCACACTTAGCACCTTAGGATTGTTGGCTATATCTGAGTTTCTCCTTGCCTCATAAAAAGGCTATATTCTTTTTCTCAAAAACATAATACTCATCCTTCAATAGAATTTGCTATAGAAACCAATGGCAAATGGTAGATTTCTCTTGGTTTTATTAAGAGTTTCAGCTGCCAATTCACCAATAAATATGAAATTAATAATTAGGATATCAATTGATTCAATAGTTGTCATGGCCACATACATGGTGATGAAATTACTGATAGTTGCAAATGCTACACTTTAATACTTTGCACATTGGAAATTAGCTTCTTTTATAATAAGTTTGTATGGTGGTTTTGTTTTAATCTGTAAATATTGTACATAAATTCTCTAGTATTCAAACATTCCAAGTATGTGTTCTATCTGACTTTAATTCCTTTGTGGTGGGACTAAAAGCATACACCACCAATAACTTGTTCGCTCTAACCCTAAAATTTAGAAATCATTTAACTTATAGAGAT
Source organism: Apodemus agrarius (assembly GCA_964023405.1). Taxonomy (NCBI): domain Eukaryota; kingdom Metazoa; phylum Chordata; class Mammalia; order Rodentia; family Muridae; genus Apodemus; species Apodemus agrarius. The sequence goes on along the minus strand of OZ030007.1, from coordinate 75,417,358 downwards.
CTGCCTGTTTTAGCTGGGATTGATGGCATGGACTACTACTATCCTTCTCAAATATTTTGTGTTAGCTCCAAAATCATCCATCTGCTACACACTTAGAAAATAAATCTTAAAATATTTTCAATCTCTTACATGTGTTTTTAATATTAAAAACAAAAATATTTTTTTTCATTTGAAGAAAACTCAAAAGCTGATGTCAAAGTTCAAAGGGGTTATGCAATTTTAAACCTAACATTCTAAGATGGAATTAAAACAAGTTCTTAGAAAATTCCATCTTTCATTTCATGTAAATAAGGCAAGAATACTTTTGGTAAATTATCATTTGAGAACATTATTATTTTTTATTTTTAATCTTTCATGCCTGAACAAATGAAACGCACTTGTTAGTCTATAGAAGCTAGTTTTGACTGAATAATCAACCTGTCCAATAAGCAATCACTTCTCTTTATTCAGAAGATCTTTCCAGGTCAAGTCAAAACTTTATCAACTTTGATCATATCTATGGCTTTTCTTATCCTGTGGAAACAAATATAAAACATCTTTACTAATGTGGCACATATTCTAGTTTCCATTCTGAGGTCCATACTGCTTTAAAATAACAGGCTTATTTCATTTGGCCATATTTCTACTACTCAGCATCTCTTCATATCTGTTGTTCTTATTTCATTATTCTTTATAAATTAAAATTTAAAATGTATTATGTAATTTATGTCTGTGAGTCTTTAGAATGCCTTTCTATTCACTAAGCATATCTTTTCATGAATTACTAGAACTCCATATAACTGTTTGTAAAATTGCATCATACGCCTGCAATATGCATTTTATTGTAATATGCAAAAATATTTCCTTTTACTAGAGACATATCCAAAAGCATTGCCAGTCACAATTTATACAGATATCACCATAATAGCCATAACTTCTAATAAATGTGAATAAAAAAAATCATCCTTTTCAGGGTTGTCTTTGATGTCCTGAATTCATATCTATGGTTTGGTGTACAAACTTTAATCTTCCAAACTCTGCAGAATAAAAACAGTCATTTAATAAATATCTTTTTATGTAAAAATAGGATATCTGCATCCTTTAGGTCAATGAATTTTGTTTTTTTTTGTTTGTTTGCTTGTTTTGTTTTTTTTATTTGATTCTTTTTTTAATTTTTATTTTCTATATTCTATGTTTACATTCCAAAGGCTTTCCCCTTTCCCAGTTCCCCCCCTCACTATGTCCCATAATTCCTCTCCCCCCAAATATTCCCCAATCATTCCCCCTCCCCCCATGGTTTCTCTACAAAACTGGATCCAATCTTTACAGGCCCAGGGTCCTCTCCTTTCTTCTTCTTGGGAATGAATTTTGTTTTATGAAGACTAAGAAGGGCATTTCCTTGGCTTGTTGCAGAGTGAAAGAAAACACTTCAAACCTTTGCAGTAAATATCGAGTTTCTTATGCAATTCTGGGGCTTCTGTCATATTTCTTATTACTTTTTCTTTGAGGAAAATATTTTTTTAAACAGTGAAAGTCATTCTTCTAAAAATGAACATTCCCAATTCACTTTTCAGGTACACAGGTTTCATTTTCCATGTTTCTTTTTTTTAATATTTTTAACTTTTTTATTTATTGAAAAAGAGAAGTAAGGGAAGTAAAAACACTTTATGATAAAGTAAAAGATTTATATGGAAAATATTTCAGATAAACACTTTAAAATTGATAATTTTCATGGAAAATTAAAGAATAAAGTGGTAGACATGTAAAATATTGCTAAATTAATTAAAATATGGGATAGAAACATTTTATGATAGAATTGAAGATTTATTTGGAAAATATTTCTGAGAAAATTATAGAAAAATGTAGAAAAACATGTCAGAATTGAAGGCTCTCATGGAAAATTTTAAATAGATATAATAATGATAGATATAAAAGTTTTCATAAGTTGATGGAATGTGGAATTATAAACATTTTCTGATAAACTTTAATATTAACATGGAAAATATTTCTAATACAATTGAAGATATATGTAGAAAAACACATTAAAATTAAAGATTATCATGGAAATTATATAGGTAAAATGATAAGCATAAAGGTAATCCTAAACTGGTTGAAGGTGGAATTATAAATATTTTCAGATAACATTGAATATTAATATGGAATATATTCATGATAAAATTCAATAAATAAATAAACACATTAAAATTGACTATTTCATGGAAATTTTTACATCAAAATGGCAGATATAAAAACTATTTCTAAATTAATTGAAGGTGGAAATAGAAACATTTGTGATAAAATCAAAGGTTTACATTGAAAACATTTAATATAATAGGGGAAGTATATAGAAAGACATTAAAATTGAAGATTATCATGAAACATAATGCAAATAAAATAGTAGACATAAAAATCATTACTAAATTATTTAAAAGGGGAACTACAAACATTTTCTACTAAAATTGAAGATTTACATGAGAAATATTTCATTACTCTATGTCTTTTTATTGGGGAGTTGAGTCCTTTGTTGTTAAGAGATATTAGGGAATAGAAATTGTTGATTCCTGTTATTTTTGTTGTTATTTTTATGTTTGAGTGGATATCTTGTTCTGGGTTTGTTGGAAGAAGATTACATTCTTGCTTTTTCTAGGATGTAGTTTCCCTCCTTGTTTTGGCATTTTCCATCAATTATCCTTTGTAGGACTAGCTTTGTGGACAGATATTTTGCAAAATTTGTTTTATCATTGTTATGGTTTGTATATGCTTTTCCCAGGGAATGGCACTATTAGGAGGTGTGGCCTTGTTGGAGTAGGTGTGTCACTGTGGTTGTGGGCTTAAGACCTTCACCCTAGTTGCCTTGAAGTCAGTCTTCTACTAGCAGCCTTCAGATGAAGGTTTAGAACTCTCAACTCCTCCTGTACCATGCCTGCCTGGATGCTGCCATGTTTCTGCCTTGATGACAATGGACTAAACCTCTGAGCCTGTAAGCCAATTAAATGTTGTCTTTTATAAAACTTGCATTGGTCATGGTGTCTATTCAAAGCAGTAAAACCCTAACTAAGACAGAAGTTGGTACCAGGCGTGGGGTATTGCTGTGATCGACACGACCATGCTATTGTTCAGAAGAATATGGATTTGGAGACTTTGGATTGGGAAAGCCACAGAATTCTTTAAGTGGGGCTTAATGGGCCAGACTAGTAGGACTATGGAACACAGTGGTGCTGAGGGTCATTTGAACTGTATAGGCCTGACGGCCCAAGAGGTTTCAGTGGAGAAGAACTTTAATATATGGCTGAGAGACTGTTTTTGTGATGCTTTGGTAAAGAACATGGCTGCTTTTTGCCATTGTCTGAAGAGACTGCCTAGGACTAAGGTAAAGAGATTTATATTACATCTGCAAAGGAAGTCTCAAAAAATCCCAACAAAGACTTCGTTATCTGGTTAAGTTTGATGAAGAGAATTTTGAAAAACATAGCAAGCTGAGAAAGAAAAAGTGCAAAATAGATAGTTTGAGTATTAAAGGGACTCCAGGAAGTGAAATGGAACTGAATTCAAGGATATAAAATTGAATTAAAGTAGTGGTGACCTTGGAGCCAAGATTCCACCCAGCTAAATTTAGGTCAAGGCATGGTAGTACAAGCCTTTAATCCCAGGAGGCAAAGATAAGCAGATCTCGAGTTCAAGGCCAGCCTAGAACAGAGCAAATTCTAGGTGAAGAAAAACTTTAATCCAGGCTTGGTGGACCACACCTTTAATCCCAGTGCTTAGGAGACAGGCATGTACATCTCTTGAGTTCAAAGTCAGTCTAAGGAGCAAGATACAGGAAAAAGGAGTTGGATATCTGAAGACTGCTTTGCCATCAGAAGTGGAGATGAAGAGTTTTGACTTTGCCCAGCTGGCTTCCTGTCTTGCTTGGAGAATTACATTTAAGTGATTGGATGAATCTTAAAAGAGACCCTGAACTTTGGAATTTTAACACTGTTGAGACTGCTATAGATTACAGGGACTTTTGAAGTTGGACTAAATATATTTTGTATTATGCTATGTTTAAGAATGGCACCCATAGACTTATGTTTGAACAAGCCTATGGGGGACAGGGAGTGGAATGTTATGGTTTGTATATGCTTTTCCCAGGGAGTGGCACTATTAGGAGGTGTGGCCTTGTTGGAGTAGGTGTGTCACTGTGGGTGCGGGCTTAAGACCTTACCCTAGTACCTGGAAGTCAGTCTTCTACTTGCAGCCTTGAGATGAAGATGTTTCTGCCTTGATGACAATAGACTGAATCTCTGAGCCTGTTAAATGTTGTCTTTTATAAAACTTGCATTGGTCATGGTGTCTGTTCACAGTAGTAAAACCCTAACTAAGACAATCATGGAATAACTTTGTTTCTCCATCTATGATGATTGAGAGTTTTGCTGGGTATAGTAGCCTGGGCTGGCATTTATGTTCTCTGAGTGTCTGTATGAGGTCTGCCCAGGATCTTCTAGCTTTCATTGTCTCTGGTGAGAAGTCTGTTGTGATTCTGATAGATCTGCCTTCATAATTTACTTGCCATTTTCCCTTACTGCTTTTAATATTCTTTCTTTGTTTATTGAATTTGGTGTTTTATAATTATGTGCCAGATTTGGTGTTTTGATTATTATGTGTCTGGTTGGAGAACTGAAGGCTTCTTGTATATTCATGGGCATCTCTTTCTCTATTAGGGAAGTTTTCCTCTACAATTTTGTTGATGATATTTACTGGGTTTTTAAGATGTAAATCCTCATGTTTAAGTTCTGTTGAAATTTGCAGAAGTCAACCTTTTTTTTATTTTCTATATTCTTTGTTTACATTCCAAATGATTTTCCCTTTCCATGTTTTCCCCTTCCCATAAGCCCCACAAGCCCTCTTCCCTCTACCAGTTTCCCAATTAACCCTTCCCACGTCTCTGTCCTGGTAATCCTCTACAATGCTGCATCAAGCCTTTCCAGGACCAGGACCATGATCCACTTGATTTGTTTGAATACCAATCACTATATTCACACTGTCAATGACAATTTGTCTTTCAGACAGGATACATTCTCTAATTGATGGCATTAACAAAAAGCAATACTGTATATCAAATTGATATCATCTTGGTATCTGTGCAACTTGGTCTTTAGTCCTTTAGACTCTTGAAGGCATATGTTTAGTCTTTGTAATACCATGGTTATATTTCTACCACTTTTAATATTATATATCTCTTGATTTTCCCATAATTCAATTCAATATAAAAACAGAAATTTCTGGGGAAAAAAGATGTAAATCCTCATTCCCATCTATACCTATAATCCTTATGTTTGGTCTTCTCATTGTGTCCTAGAGTTCCTATATATTTTGGGTTACCAGATTTATGCATTTTGCATTTTCTTTGACTGTTGAGTCAATGTTTTCTATGGTATCTTCACCACCTGAGGTTCTTTCATGTATCTCTTGTATTCTGTTATTGATGCTTGCATCTATGACTACTGAATTCTTCCCAAGATTGTCTATCTCCCGAGATGTCTCACTTTGTGATTTCATTATTGTTTTTACTTCCACCTTTAAATCCTTGATGGTTTTGTTCATTTCCTTCACTTGATTGTTTGTGTTTTCCTGTAATTCTTTAAGGTTTTTGTGTTTCTTCTTTAAGGGCTTCTTTAAGGTAGTTATTTAAGTCTTTCTTGATGCCCTCTATCAGCATCTTGAGATATGATTTTAAATATAACTCTTGCTTTTCCGGTGTTCTGGGGTATCTGGGACTTGTTGCAGTGGGAGAAGTGGGTTCTGATGTTGCCATGTGGCCTTGGTTTCTGTTGGTATGGTTCTTGTGCATGCCTATTGCCATTTGATGCTAGTTGGTAATCTTGTCTCTGGCTGGAGTTTATTCCTCCTGTGGGCCTGTAAATCTGTGTCCTTACTCCTCTGAACTCAAAAGTGAAAACTCTGCTGAGAGATCTCTCTCTCCTGGAAGGCTATGTGCAGAAGGCTGTGGAGTTTCCTGGCTCCCTGCTGCAAGTGGCAGCAGGAAGATTTCTGTCCCTGCTGATCCACTGATCATAGACCCTGTGTACTCCTAACTGGTCGCCTCCTGAGAGAAGGTGGAGATCTCACTTCTGAGCTCAGAAATGAAAGTGATGCTGGGAGATCACTATCTTCTGGCTGGCTATGCACAGAAAGCTGTGGATTCTCCTGGCTCCCTGGTGCCACATTTCCTATAACTATCTGATCATTTCCTCCTCTTGTGCTAGAGGGTAGTACAGACTAGTATGAGACCTGATATGTATTATATACCATGAATGATTTGTATTTCCAATTTCTTGTTGTTATTGAATAAATAGCAAAGTTATTTATGAGTACAAATAAGTTCAGGTGTTTTGATATTTAAAACAACTTTCTCTGCATATTGAGAGCCAGTAACTATATTAATAGATTTAGGAAAATCTAATAATAATATAAATTTGCATGCAAGTCTGAGTTTTTTGACTGAAAAACAAGGGATTTGAACTACTTTACAATTTTTTTTTTTACTTATATCATTCATTTCCTGATTTTGGTCATCAGTATAGGATGTAGAACCTCCAGAAATTGGTATCTCAGTATATGAGGGAGAATCAATCAACAACTTTCATCAACTGAAGTATTTTATTTCAAGATATTTATTATAAAACTACCCCCCCAAATTACTGTAAGCACTTTGACAATGTTAATTTTCTATCCAAAATGATGGAGTTTCAGTACTCCTCCAAATTACAACAATTTCTGTTGTGTCTATTGCTGCTAAATTCATCCACAAATTGTTTCTCCTATCACAGTAACAATATAAATGTGATATTGGTATCAATGATATTTCTAATTAATTTGTCTATTTTTTTATCTTGCTCTTAAAGATCTAATCACTATTTTGTACCCAGAATTAGCATTCTCAAAAACCAAAGGTCCATAATTGGAATATGATAGTATTCTATTCATAGCTGAGGTAAATCTTTGAAAAAACAAAAAGAAAAAAGTTTCATTTCTTGTAAAATTTTAATAAGTAATGCAGAAAAGTTTCTGGAGGTGTGTTTGTTTGGTTATTTTATTTTCTTACATTTCAAATGTTATCCCCCTTCTCATTTTCCCCTCTGCAAATTTCCTATCCCATCCCTCCTGTTTATTAGTTTGGGTTCTCTAAATCACAGAATGTGTGGGTATTCTTTATATAGTTAGAGAATTTGTTGATGGCTTCTTATAGTCTGTAGTTCAACTGCCTAACAATGGTCAGCAGCAGCTGTGGATGGAAGTCCAAGGATCTAGCCGTTGTTCAGTGCCACAAGGCAGTTGTGGATGGAAGTTCCAGGATTTAACAGTTGCTCAGTCATAGAAGGTAAGCAAGCAAGGAAGAGTGAATAAGTCTTCTCTCTTCCAATGTCTTTACATAGGTCTCAAGCAAAGGGTGTGGCCCAGATTAAGGTGTGTCCACCTCACCTTTAATAGTAGATGATGTGGAACTCAGAGATCTCCATGTCTTAATCTTCTGGAATTCTTAGAGACTATGCATCCATATTTTCACATCAAGATCTAGGTCAGAAACTTCAGCCTCCCGATTAGCATCACAAATGAGCCTTCCAATTCTGGATTGTAGTTCATTCCAGATATAGTCAAATTGATAACTAGGAATAGCCACTACACTCTAGAAAAGATTCAAAAGTTTTCTTCAGAGATGTAGCAGCATGTGACCAAAGGAAGAGGCAGAGCTCTCAATGGGTATGTTATTTATCATTTTCTTTTCTCTCACATAAAACTTCTAACATGGTTCTCCAAAATGAACCTAGGGGAAATTCATTCTCTACTGAGGCCCACAGTTGCTACAAAATAATTATGTGGCAAGAGGCGATTAGATGCCAGATGCCTTGAACACGTATTTAGTGGTTCTAGCCATGGATATTTCTTGCATGTATGGATAAGGCCAGGTAAACAACTGTGAAGCTGGAAATATTAGACAGCATTGCTCTTAATATTTTCATAGTACACAAGTCCCATTTTTATTATCATATTCCAGCTCTCTTCAATATTGTGTTTCTTTCTCAATTGGTTCAAAAGATTTTTTTACAGGATCTTCTTCCATCATCTGGAAAAGTGATGGCTATTAGCAGTCATGGTGCACACTATAAAGAATCAGGGTGCACATTGAGTGACCAGACAGCTATTATATAAGAAAACTGACCAAGGAATCTCACTTAAGTACAAAATTGAAGAACTGAGAACTCTTGATGAGCCAAACTAAGCACATGCTAATACTTCCCATTTTATCCTTGATGACTTCCAAATTCAGAGCTAATTCTCTCCTTTGCACAAGAACATGAAACAGTTATTAAATCTAGAAATTTCCCAAATTCATTCTGACAAAAAATGAACCTATATAAATGCCATTGTTCTGGATAAAATAAGGAGACAACCTACTTTACTAAAAGTAAATATCTTTTTATTCCAGATGCAGAGCCTGAAAGCTCAGGAAAGGAATGGAGACAAGGATACAAATTAAGTTCTCACATTGAGGAGTCTATTATTGCTCTTTACTTTCTCTGAAGGCAACTTTTTACTTCATCTCACTCAGGCCTCTTATGTGGAAACACTGAGGAAAACTATCCTGTATGAACTCCTGAAATGATAAAGCTTTCTACATTTTAAAATGTATGGTAATCTATGTGCAGGAGATACATGTGAGGGGGCTCAAATTTTGTAATGGATCTTATTGTGTATGAGCCCCTGATTAGCTGAAGATCTTATACTCTCTGTCTGGGGCACCTTAGCTAATCCTCTTCTAGAACCCCAGTGCCCTATGATCTAGTTTTCAGATCAGGGAATAAAATTCTGAGAGGAATCAAGCAAAGAACAACTCTTCTATGGAATTTTCTGTTCGGCCTGCTATATCCAGCATTATGATATTCTAAGTTCTTCACTTATGGCAATCTTTCCACTGGTGCTGGAAATATGATTCAGCCATTAAAAGCACTTGGTGCTTTTGCAGGGGACAAAGGTTTAGCACTTATATTGACTCATGAACACTAAAATTCCTATGAATAAATCTTATTCCCTACACTTGACTCCCTGGATATTACTAGAAAGCAAACACACACACACACACACACACACACACACACACACACACACACGCACTGCATAAACATATATTGCATTTAAAGAAACTCATAGAGGAAAATTGAAAAAAATGAAATAAAATAAGTAATATTAAAAGGAATGAAAATAGAAGCTGTCCACATCTCTAATATTGTCCAGAAGATGAAATTCACATTTGATGGGAATGTAAGGAAATTTGGCATCTTGCTCATAGATATTAAATCTCAGTTTCTTGGACCTATGTTTTACCTGTCGCCATGTATTCCTCTATTTCTGAAAGATTGAATAGAGAATATTAACTTTGTTGAAATGTTCTCATTTTTTGCATTTTCTATCCAAAATGTCTATGATAAAAATACCTTCTATGTAGTCTCCAAGTACACAGCTGAGTTTTAGTGTCCTTCTAACCCACAGTCATGAACCACTTTGAAGTTTGTCCTTAAACTGTGTCCTGGCTTCAGCTGAAATGTTCCCACTTGTTATAATTTCATTCTCAATTATCATACCCACTTTTTTATGCTTTTATAAATGCTGAGAGAGTGTGGAGAGAAGGTTTTATTCTTCACTCGTGATAAGTATGTGAACTGAAATAGTAATTATGAAGATGTCTGTGGAAACTAGAATATGACTCAGATAGTAATTAAACGATCAATTGGAACATGGAGCAATCTGTGAGTTTGGATAATTTAGATTAACATATAAATTATTTCCTTCCTAGAAAAAGCAAACTACAGATTCAAATCAATCCCCATCATCAAAATTCCAATACACTTTCTCACAGACCTTGAAAGGATAATTTCATTCTTCATGGAAGCACAAACTTTCCATGGTAATTTAAACAATTCTGAAAAATAAAGAGCTGCTTAAGGTCTCACTACCCATGATTTCAATTATACTACATAGAAATATTAATAAAATCTATATAGTACTGATAAAACGCTGATAGTTTAATCAGTAGAATCCAAAAATCCCCAGACATAAAGTCATGCATCTATGAACACATGAATTTATTAAGGAATCAGAAACTCGCACTGGAAAAACAGAGTTTTCATCAAACAATGTCACTCATAGAGAATGGTTGCGAGAAGAAGAGTACAAATAAATGCATATTTATTGTCCTGCACAATACTGAAGCCCATGTTGATCAAAGATCTCAAAATAAATGCACATACACCGAACCTTATCAAATACACAATGGAGGACAGTCTTGAAATCATTTGCATAGGCAAAAACAACCTGAAGATATGGTTGATATTAAATTCACTAAAGTCAAAAATTAACAAATGGGACCTCATAACACTAAAAGATTGTGTAATGTCAAGGACACTGTCAAACATAGAAAGAGGTAGCCTAAATATAGGAAGGGAATAGAGTTTCACAAACTCCACACTCAATGTAGAAATAATGTCCAAAGTAAAGTAAGAAGACAAGAAGCTGTATATCAAGACAAATAATCCAATTAATGATTTGTATACATATGTATACAGATAATTTTCAATCTAACAAACTCAAGTGGCTGAGAGATAGACACCTCTAATATCCTTATCCATCAGGTAAAAGCAAATTTAAATTTCTTTGTGTTTCAGTTTATACTTCTCAAAATGACTATGGTCAACAGAACACGTGACATATGATGCTGATATACATTGAGCAAGGGGAACTTTTCTCCATTACTGTTGGTGGTAAAAAAAAATATACATTTAACAGAAATCTACATGGCTGTTCCTTAGAGAGTTGGCAATCAATCTATGTCAAGATGCACTTATATCACTCAGGAGATATTCTGATAGGGTGTTTTACCCAATAACAATGATACTTGCCCTATTACGTTTATTCTGTCATTATGTATAATGGCCAAAAAATTGAAACAATCTAGATTATTTCACCAACAGTTAAAACAAGTTTTGTTACAATTATACACTGGAGTATTATTGGGTTGAAACATAATAAAATGAAATTTGAAAAATTAACAACTAACCAATAACAAACCTCAGTCAATATTTCTAGAGCCAGAATGAAAAAAATGGTATTCATTCACTCTCAACATGTCATAGTCTTCTTAGGAGCAATAGGGCCATGTTTGGAAGATATTTCCAACCCTGAAGACAAGTGCCCTCCATAATTTATGAGGGCAAATGACCTTGGTTTATTTAACTAAAAAAGAAAAATGCTTTAGCTGTGCCCAAATGGTTTTGTAGAAAGAAATTAAAAATGGATTAAAAAATAACTCATAACAATCAATAGGCCAATATAGTATATCCATGATTAAATAAGAAAGACATAGAGGTAATGGTTGTTCATAATATGGAAACATGGAGCACCTTTCACTGATGTGGAACAATTCAGCTCTCAGCCAATTTACTGTTGTGTGTCTTTCAATGATGGGAATTAAAATTGAAATGGGGACACCTAGGGGCTACTCCTTTCTTTGTAGCTGTAGCTGCTGATTTACTGGTAAGATAAGGTATTTTTTTTATGTTCGAAGACAATTTCCCAAATATTACACACTCTAGAGTTTTGTTCCTTCCAAGGTTGGAACCTATTAAGAAAAAGTAGACATACTTTCATAGGACCAATTGTGCTCCCAAGGATTTATATTTCAAAATATAAAAAGCATTTCTATATCAAGGCATCAGTATAAAATATGTTCCAACTCTAGGTTGAGGAGTTTCACAAATGTTTCCATTGTCTTATGTAGTTTCTCACATTATGGTAAACTTCAGAGCTGTTGTCTTTGTCAGTGCTAAAATTCAAATCAGGTATAATATTATAATCACTTAAGACTGTCCTGACTTTATGGTGTGGAAAAAAGATTGTCAGATTTGGTATTTATTGAATAATGGCACTGACATGTCTGTAATTGCCTTCAAAATCTGGCCAACTAATTATGCCGAGGTAAAGACACCCAATAAAGCTTCTGGTTTAGGGACTTCTTCTCCAATATGGTTGAGGACAGAAACTCTTAAGAGCCTTGGAAATAGAATTAGCTGCTTTAGCCTTTCATACTTACTGTGTCTTAAAGTTGTAGGGAGTAGATACAATGCAAAAATAGGGACTATGTTAACAGTAACTAATAGGAATAGCATGTATATTGATGGCATCGGTTCACTATTGCCAAATTCCTTATGGTTTAAACCTTGGGAACATTGATGTGGATTGTACAAGGCAGATTCTCCGAGAAGAGCTTATCCTCCTCTTTATTAAGCAGTCACTCTATCAGTCTTTGGACCTATCCATCTTCCTGCATAACCCCTGAAGTTGGCCTGTACAATGACCCTCATCTTCCCAATCTTTTGAACCTTCACAATGCATGACCTAGCATATATTATTAAGGTCTTACTAAATGAATATTCTGGAAGTGGTGAGGTTTCTCTTCTATTCCTGGAGCATTTAAGGCAGACAACTTGGGCTAAATATAATATTTTTGGACACCCCTTGGGACATCCCAGTGGACTCCAATGGATTTGGTGTACTAAACAGGATCTCAAAAGAGGTCAGGTTAAAATGAATCTCAGGAAAATTTTCTCTAATATCTTTTAATATCTGTCCTTATAAAATACCATCTTAATCAGCTTGGCAAAATTGTACATCCGGGCTTCTAAAACAGCTGCGTATAAAAAAAGGTGTTATCTCACAAGCAACCTCTCCATGTTCTATCAGAGAAACACAAGATGATTTCATAGACTGTGAATTAAATACGAACAGGGGGTGATAATTTTTTTCCATGAAATGAAGGTAATTATGGTATAATTAATGCTAATTGAGACACTTGTAAGGCTGGACAGTGATAATATTTCTCACAATTTCAACAATTAGTGGATAGTCAAAATCAAAAACTATCAAAACCAGAGTCATAGTTGAAGAGATGGAAGACTCAGCTACTCTTCCAGTAGATATACAGGGGTTTAAATGAAGGATATGGGTTGCCAAACCACAGTCAAAATTTCTGACCCAGATCTGTTCCTGTCTAAAAGAACTGTGAGGAAAAAAATGGAGAAGAGCCTGAATGAACTGTGGTCCACTTCCCGGCCCAAGCTGGTGTCAATTTCATGGGGATGAATCATGGCCTGACTCTATTACTGATGTTATGGTGTGCTTACACATAGGATTCTAGTATGGCTGCTGTCTTAGAGGCCAAATCATCAGCTGACTTCTACAGGTAAATCTATTTACATACAAGCATTCAGCTGAAGTGTGTGGACCCATATATTTGAATTAGGCAAAGGTTGGAGGAAGGTGAGGAGGAGGGAGACCCCATAGAAGGACCAGTAGTGTCAACTAAATAGCACCCCTGGGAGTTCCCAGAAACTTAGCCACCAACTTGGCACCCTACAGTATCTGATATCCCCTAGCACATATATAGCAGAGGACTGCCTAGTCTGGGATCAGTAGGAAAGACATCCCTAATGCTTGAGAGAAGTCAGTTTCCAGGGAATAAGGAGTCCCAATGAGTTGAGGAATATCCTCTGGGAAAGAGGAGAAAGAGGAATGTGATGAGAATGTGCTTAAGGAAGGAATGGGGAGGGGTAGCAATTGCTGAATTGTAAAAACAAAAATAATGGTAATCAAAAAACAGACAAACAAAAACCCACAAGTGGGTCAAAACCCTCAACATAAAACCAGATAAACTGAACTTTAGAGCAGAGAAAATGAAAAATTGACTTGAAGTCATTGGCACCAAATATTTTTTGAAAGAACCCTGACAGCAAAGTTAAGAAGATCATCAATTAACAAAAGGAAACTAAACTGAGAATTCTATAATACAAAAGATATTGTCATTCCAAAAATTTAGCAGTCTACGAAATGTGTAACATTCTCATACTCAACAACATACTCAAAAGAATATTAATCTGAAAAATTTGGGGAAAAATCTCAACATATGATATATCAAGAAAATAAATAATAAAAAATTAAAAATAATGTAAAGATCTAAACAGAATTTTGATAATGGAAAGTCAAATGGCTCGGAAATAAACCTCCAGCATCCTTAGCCATCATGCTAAGCAAATCAAAAATTTTTTGAGACTTCATCTTACTTGCTTGAAAATGGCTAGAATTATCTACAGAGCACGTGAATCAGCAGGATCACTCTTCATTGCTGGTGACGTGAAAAGTGATATAACATGTATAGAAATAAATATGGTATTTCCTTAGAGAGTAATAAATTTACCTCACTATCCAGTTACATTGCATGTGGGCATATAACCAATGGGTATTTCCTCCTACAACACAGATGGTTGCTTAACCATGTTTAGTGTGACTTTACTCACTAAAATAAGAAAATAGAAACTAACTACATATCCTTCAAGAGAAGAACTATTAAAAATAATAGTGTAAATTTACAAAATGGAGTATTAGTTAGCTGGTAAAAGAAGCCGACAACATGATTTATTTATTTATTTATTTATTTATTTATTTATTTATTTAAGAAAAATGAACTATACATTGAAAAACCATAATCCAGAGTCAACTATACCAGAGTCAGAATTTTAATTTCATATGAATTCATGTAGAAAGGGTAGCTGTCTCCTTAGGAGCTATAGCAAGATCTGTGGAAGATTATTTCAGAGCCTGCATAGATGTAGGCTTTACCATTTATCAGTGTTAATGTACCAGCTGCCTTCCTCAACCAAAAATGGCAACAAGTGAAATGTTTTTGTTGGGACAAATTGGGTCTTATGAAAAGGGATAAAAAAAGAAAAAAAAAGAAAAACCTTGTAAGTTGAAATAGGCATGTGATTATGAACCAGATAAAAAAGAAATGCATTGGGTCAATCAGTGTTCTTCATTTGAAAAACATGGCATACCACTAACAGATTTGGGAATTTAGTAATGAACCTTTTTCCTGGACTTTGCCCAAGAATTCCTGGACGTCAGCACAGTTACAATGGGGACAAGTTGGGGTACTATTGACACTGTGGTTGATGATTTATAGGTGAAACAAGGTCATTTTTCATCATTCAATCAAATTGCCCAAATTTTACAATTTGAGATAATTAGCTCCTTCTCCTTTTTGCATCTATTTTTGTGAAGTACAATGATTCTTAAAGCGTCGAATGACCTACCCCCCCCAGGGTTTATGATTCAAATTATAAATTTCAACTTTATATTATGGATTAATTAGAAAAAATATTCCATCCACAATCTGGAGAAATAAATTAACAGCTGTTTTTATTGCCCTATTTAAATGCTAACACCCTGCTATTCTTCTGTACTGGCATTTTTGCTAGTATTAACAATCAGATCATGTGTAAATTATTTGCTGACAATTGAACTGAGAGTATGGTGTGGACAAGATGGTGACAGGTCTGGGATTTATTGAATGATGCCACTGACATGTATGTAATTGCCTTCATACACTGGACCACTGAATGGGTCACAGTGAAATATTGCCTTCAGGTTTCTAAAATAGGAATTTCTTTAACGTGGCAAAGGAAAAAAAAAACTCTGGGATGCCATGGAATGGAAAGAGAATAAGTTATGTTACTTCTGTTATATTAAATGTTTCTTAAACTAATGGGGATGAGATGTGATTTTGCAACGGGGACTTTGTTCACAGTAGCTAATGGGGAGAACATTTTAGATGGGGTTATTGACCCATTATACACAAATCCCATAAGCCTCAGTTCCTGGACACACTACAGAGGCATTCCTGAGGCAGAGGGCTTTTCCTCATCAGTAAGCAGTCATTTCTTAGTGACTTAGTCTTGGTATCCATCCATCCTCCTGCTTTATTTCTAGTCTTGGCCTGAAGCCTAACCAGCAGTTTCCCATCTTGTGAATTTCACACTGCATGAATAATATCTCTGATTCATGTCTCTCTTAGCTGAGTATTCTGCTTTGTGGTAAATGTTGTAAGCAAAGATGTATGTCATGATTACACTAACATTATAGAATCAATGCACTATTGTAAATTTATGGAAAATTTATATCCATGACTAACAAAAACAATGGTAAACAAGTTATTTAATATATTATTAACCAATAACATGCTTCTGTAGTATATTAGAACATGACACAAGGTTGACCTGTAAAAAATATCTTTGGGAATATTTTACATTCATTGATGAACATGAAAGCTGTTTTTGTTATTGTTGTTATAGTCCAAGCACTATAGTCATATGAGAAATGAAAGTTCTTTATGAAAAAAATTCTGTGACAAAATTTGCTTTCAGATTTTCTTGATGCATTTGTTTTATGCTGTACTAACTTGTTTTTCAATTTTGAATTATAATCAGTATATTTTATCTTCTTTAGTTTTTTGTTTCTTTGTTTGTTTGGATTTGTTTTTTTCGAGACAGGGCTTCATTGTACAGCCCTTGCTGTCCTGGAACTTACTCTGTAGACCACCCTGGCCTTGAACTCAGAAATCCACTTGCCTCTGCCTCCCAGAGTGCTGGGATTACAGTCATGTGCCACCACCACCCAGCTTATAGTCTCTCTTCTTATCTTGCCACTTCTTGTATTGATTTCAAGATGGGACAAAAGACCTCAAGGATACATACAAGGGAACTGATTGAGTTGATTATTTCACTAATTATTGTTCAGCTGACTATAGTAATTAGATAGTCATTAAGTTACTAGAGCATTATTTTTGGGCTTTTGGGAGCTCCTTGTAGGAATTTGGAAGGAAATTGAAGTAGGTTCAGGCTGGGATTTGATGTTGGGATATGACTCAGGAAGTCGGCTCAGGCAAGAATATTTACATTTGGGCTAATATAAAGCTCAAGATAAACTCAGTCAAGGAATATGTGGTATTTCTTTTATCTCCATCATCCTGAAGATTTGTATACCAGGCATATTATAGGCCTTACAAATGAACAAATAGCCACACGATCTTGTTCTCTACAGCATCAAATTAGTAATAGCTTCAGACATGATTTGGTATTTCTAGAGACTGTGAATGTCAAGTTGTGATGTGGCAATGTAGGGAATTACTAGAACAGAGAAGTGGGAGGAGGTTGATTGGGTAATGGGTGGAGGGAAAAGGGATTATGGGACTTAAGGGGAAGGGAGAACTGGGAAAGGGGAAATAATTTGGAATGAAAACAAAGAATATAGAAATAAAAGAATTGTCTCAATTTCTTCCTTTACCATATACTGGTTATAATTCTTGAGGACTTATACCTAAGAACTTGTACTCGATTATGGCAAATGAATTGTACTGGCTGTTTTTTGTATCAACTTGAAACAGGCTGGAGTTATCACAGAGAAATGAGCTACAGTTGGAGAAGTGCCTCCATGGGGCATTCTCTCAGTTGGTGATCAAAAGGGAAGAGTCCATTGTGGGTTGTGCCATCCTTAGGTTGAAAGTCTTAGTTTCTGTAAGAAAGCAAGCTGAGCAAGACAGGGGAAGCAATCCAGTAAGTAACATCACTCCATGGCCTCTGCACAGGCTCCTGCTTCCTGACCTGCTTGAGTTCCAGGCTTGACTTCTTTGGCGATGAACAGCACTGTGGATTTGTAAACTAAAGAAAACTTTTTACTCCCCAACTTACATCTTGTTCATGATATTTGTGAAGGAATAGAAACACTGACTAAGACATGAATGTTTTTCATATGTCTTCTATTTGGAAATTAAAATATGTACATGTGACTTTTGCTACCTTCTCAGGCTTTATAGTTGTAACTGCTTTAACTTGAGAAGCAAATAAAAAATGAAATTAGTCATTGCCAACATTGTTTCTCTGCTGGGTGTTTCAAATTTGATTAAAGCAGGCAATGGAACTACTATTGCACTGTAGAGAGCTTCCTTGAGGTGCCATGCCACCTGGCAGAAAGTTGACATTGACCAACGTGAAGTTCCGCTCCCAGCCTTTGAGTGGGAACTCCTGTGTTAGGCTTAATCCCCTTCACCTAGGGTGGTGTGCTCAGAAAAAAAGTGAAGCCTACTGTTCTTCAGGGACCTCAGCCTCTTGAGAAACACTAGCCACCTGTGGAGCAACAGTACTGATTCTGCTGAGAAGCTTCCAGACTTTTCACATTTCTCTCTCTCTCTCTCTCTCTCTCTCTCTCTCTCTCTCTCTCTCTCTCTCTCTGTGTGTGTGTGTGTGTATATATATATATATATAATTCTAAGTACTTCACTAAATTTTTGGGACCTTGACTAACAGTTGTTAGCTTGGTCTCCATCTCTTTTTTCCACCATCACATACATCCCCAGCTTCCCTTCCAGGTAAACCTTTCGATGAAATTGCGGGGAGTTACTTTGCAGTCAAGCATTAGAGACAGTTTCTTGATAATTAAATTAAGTGGAATTCCTTATAATTCTAAAGAACAAGGTATTGTGGAATATAAAATAAAATCTTTAAATATAAAAAGGGGAATTATATCTCCATATACCACAAATTTCATTAAATCAAGTTACTTTATTTTAATATTTTAAAATTTGTATGTTAAGGACCTCTGTGCTGAGTATCTGTGGCATCCTACAACTAAGCATGCTTATGCCTAGATGAAATGGAAGGATCCAATTACTGGCCTATGACATGGTCTCAATATGTTATGAATTTGGAAAAGTGACCGTGTTTGTGTTTTTTCTGAAGGATACTGAAGGAGTTTGGGAGCTTCCAGAGTGATTGGTGAGACATGTTGATGTTGTGATAAAGACATTGGATCCTTCCATTTCATCTAGGCATAAGCATGCTTAGTTGTAGGATGCCACAGATACTCAGCACAGAGGTCCTTAACATACAAATTTTAAAATATTAAAATGACATATGAGCTTCCTGAGTACCTTGACATGGTGACAGGGAAGCTGAATTGGGCATATGTTCCTGATCCACCTTTGCTTTTCTATAATCCCATATTGGCCCAGCTTCCTTGCTTCAAGCTTATAGACCTTGTGAGAGAGATTACATGGAGACTGTGGAAACTGATTTAGAAAAATTATTCAAAGGGGGAAGGTATAATGACTCTTCTCTTTCCTTTAATGTGACCAGTCATCCTAACTCAATCATGGACTTGTCTAGAAATCAATCCAATTTTTGAAAAAAAAAGAAAATAACGTCTTTATTTGGAAGGCTGGTTCTGGACATTTTCAGAGACATACTTTATACAGGTTTGAGATGTTTAAATCTGTGAGTTTAGGGTCAAATAAAAGCATAAGGCTCTGAGATTATTGTTAGGATGTTTTCTAGATTTTAATCAGAAACAGCTGAAGATAGTTAATGGGCAACTGTCCATATTACTTTACATAGATATTTGGTTTCCAAAAATGTTAGAAGTCCACAAAATGTGATGTTTGATGTTTTTTAATTTTACTTGTTGTACGGACTAGTCTACTCCTGACAGCTTCCCTTTCTTGGATCCAAAAAGAAACTGAGCATCTATAGAGCTGCTTCTGTTGTGGTGAAACAGCCATGAGGCAGTGGATGCCTCTCTTCATCTACAGATAAACACTGTCCAGAAAAAGGACACATTTATAGTTTAGGATAGCTTGATTTCTGCCAAGACAGAATGGCTCATTCTTAATTGTTGTTCCTTTAAGTGTCTCAGATGTACATGAGCCAGAAAACTGAAGGCCAATGCTCCAATAGTTTGAAGTATAAACTGACCATGTGTTCAATGGTCTCTATCATTTGTCTAAGTCTTAGAAGCTGTGTTAAGCTTCCTATATATATTGTCAGTTAATATTAGTCACTCTCAGATTTCTGACTGGGCTGAAGACAGTTACTCTCATAGTTAGCCCAAGCTAGTTAACTTTGAAAAGGCTGATATATACTTAAATAGAAAGTTTTCAGATGACATACAATTTATAGCCAATACACAAGTCAGATGTTAAATCTTATATACTTCTAAGTACACATAACAAAAGTTCTGTTTGATTGACATATCTTGGTCTATCTTACACTTTATAATTTACAAATTAAAAATAGTTATTCTCAATTTGTATTGAAAGGACCACACGAACTGAGCAGGAAGAGTCCTGAGACCACCTCCCCAGATACTGTGGGTGTCTCTATCACTAAGGGCATATCTCCCAAGAAACTGATTAATCTCTTTGAGACTGTTTTATTTCCAATACAGGAAGCCAAAAAGAATACCTTCTTAGACTTGGGGTGCCATTGATTGACCAGGCTGTCATGAACAGTGGCTGACTAGACCTTATTGGACCTTTAAAAAGACAAAAGGTAAGAGGAAACTGAAGGTCTACCACAAGACTCCATGGGCAGGTCTCAAGGGGGATACATTGCAATCCACAAATTTGACCAAAGTATGTGAAGTTAGACAGTGATAACAGAAATTCTAGAGTGGATCATAGAGGCAATATACACCCTATGGCCACGGGGGCAAGTAATATAAAACTACTGGGAAAATGGCTTTTATAAACCAGACTTGTAGAGATATCAGTAAAAAAAATCAGATGCTAGAGAAAAAAATTAAGCCATTAAAAGATTTAATACAGTTTGCTAAGACATGTAGACAGAGGAGGAGATGGAGCAGAGAACGAGAAGTCTGTAGAGAGATTTAGTGCAGGTTGCTCAGAAAGTCTATAGAAAGATTTAGTGCAGATTGCTGAGAAATTATGTAGAGGGATTGAGTGCAGTTAGCTCAGAAAGTACCATTAGAGGGAAACAGAGGAGGAGAGGGAACAGAGAAAAAGAAAGAAAACATGACAGAGAAGGAAGAAACAGAGAGTCCTGGCTACAGTAGTTAGAAAAAGCAGAGAAGAGATGCAGAAAAGGACCAGTGCATATGCTACAAGGAGTGAGTCCACTGGGCCCCACTGTACCTTAACTGAAGCTGGGAGCTGGAATTCCGAGTACTTGAGAAAAAAGCCACAAAGAGGCAATGGTGTTAGCACTGGGTGAAAACAGTGACTAGGGGAGATGGGGTTCTAACCACCTTCCCCAACCCAAGATAACTCTGAGAGTGGAGGGGAAACCCAATCATTTCTTGGAGAACACAGGGACTAAATACTCAGTCCCCCAAGCCCTGTTTCCTAGAAAAGTTTTTGGGTCCAAGAAGCCACTGGCACCAAAATATGTACATGGATTACCTGAATAATTTATTTCTCTCTAAACATTCTAACACACTTGAATACAATAGTATGTTCTGCCTTCCTGCAGCACACAGTGAAGAGCATTGGCTTATATACAACATTTTTTACAATCCTGCCAAGTTACAAACAAAGGTGGAAAGTTATCTAACTATAAGACAGGACACAGAAGAATAAATTTCTGCATTATTTATACTCCATTTATAAAACCTAAAAGAAGAAATAGAGGGCTTAGACTACAAGTCATGGTAACTACCTTTATCTAGAGTATCACAAAAATAACTTAATTGTTTCAGAGTAACAACATTTCTACACAAGACTATTACTTTTCTAATAACTCAAAGGATTAGATTACTTTGCTAAATTATATCTGATGGTATGCCTGTTTCTCAAGTTTGGGAGAGGGGGTGTGCTGTTACAGGTTAAACATTTTGTTTGTATCATTTCAAAAGAATACATTCTGGATTCATTTCTCCAATTAAAATTAGAAATGATTCAGGTATTATCATATCTTGGAATCTCCATGTTGAATTTGGCAAAGGAAAAATGTCTTCAGTTAATTAATCTGGAAAGCAAGGACTGTTTCATAATTCTGGGATCTGATGTATAATCTAAAAAGATTAGATCATGTCTTAGGTCATGAAAACACAAGTTAGGAGACATTATTTGTAGATTTTCAAGGTTGATTCATTGATTCCATGCTGCCTGAGCAGCTCTCAGCACTTGGGACCTCCATTTTCTGGCCACCACTTTGCCTACTTCCATCAGAAATACTGCTCGGGAACCATAGAGTTTAGATTTCAATCCATCACCCATGTTGCCTTTCTGTAGAGCATCTAGCGTAATCCTGAATGCCCTGAACAGTTTTCTGTTTCCTAGATTTCTGTTTGCCTGTATACATTATTGCCTATCGTTTTCAGAATTGCTGATATGAAACCATAAAGAATAGATTTTCTTCCTGCACCCATTTACCCTTCTAGCATCCATTTAATCTGCATTCCAAATCTTTTGGGCATACAAGCAGCTGATCTGTGCAGTCTGCACTCTTCCTGAACTTCCATTGTCTGGCCACATCTCTAACTGGCTCTCTCACCCAAATATCTTCCATTCATGTATGCAGGGTCAAGTCTACTTAGTAAAAAATTATCACAACTCCCTGTGTTTCACTGTCTATATCAAGGATACATACCAGACACCTACCACACCAGGATCATCGAGTATAACTGCCTCCCTCACCCCCAATACATGCTTCAACAGGAACATTAAGGGAGAACCAGATGGCTTAAAGTGCATGAAAAAACACAATCAACAAAATCCAAGGAAATATTATATCTTTAGTTCACAGCTATTTTACTGCAATAATAGGTAGACAGTCTCACAGAACCCTAACACAAAAAAGTTATCATAAATCCAATTAGGTAAAGATGATATTACACTTTAAATTGGAAATGGTTAAATTCCTTAAAGAAATACAGGAAAATAAAATTACACAACTAATAGCCTTTAAAAGGGAACACATCTCTTAAAGAAATAGAGGAAAATACAGTTTAAGAGCTGAAGGAAATAAACAAAAGTCTTTAACACTCAAAAATGGGAAAATTCTTTGTTTAGCTTTGTACCCCATTTTAATAGGGTTATTTGGTTGTCTGGGGTTTAACTTCTTGATTTCTTTGTATATATTGGAGATTAGCCCTCTGTCCAGTGTGGGGTTTATGAAGATCTTTTGCCAGTTCATTGTTTGCTGTTTTTTCCTTCTGACAGTGTCCTTTGCCTTACAGAAACTTTGTAATTTTATGAGGTCCCATTTGTCAATTCTTTATCTTATAACATAAACTATTGTTGTTCTGTTCAGGAACTTTTGCCCTGTGCCCATGTCCTCCAGGGTCTTCCCCAGTCTCTTTTCTATTAGGTTCAGTGTGTCTGATTTTATGTGGAGGTCCTTAATCCACTTGGAGTTGAGCTTAGTACAAGGAGATAAGAGTGGATCAATTTACATACTTCTGCATGCGGACCTCCAGTTGAACCAGCACCATTTGTTGAAAAGGCTATATTTTTTCCACTGGATGGTGGTAGCTACTTTATCAAAGATCATTTGACCATACTTCTGTGGGTTCATTTCTGGATCTTCAATTCTATTCCATTGATCTAATTGCCTGTCACTGTACCAATACCACACAGTTTTTAACACAATTGCTCTGTAGTACTTCTTGAGGTGAAGAAATTCAGATGGCTGAGAAGCACTCCCCGGAGCCTTAAAACATTAGCTTTATGGCAGATGGACGTTACACATATCCCTGAATTTGGAAAATTGGCTTATGTTTATGTGACAGTGGATATTTATTCTCATGTGCTGTTTCCCTCTGCTAGAAGTAGAGAAGCTGTGAAGGATGTAATTCAACATCTGTACAAAGCTTCATGATGATGGGAAAGTCATTAAGAATTAAGACAGATAATGCTCCAGCTTAATACATCTAAGGCTTTTGCCTCATTTCTGCAAGCATGGTATATACACCATACCACGGGAATACCATATAATCCTCAAAGACAGGCAATAATTGAAAGATCTCACCAAACTTTGAAAAATCAGACTGAACACATCAGGGCTGCTAATAAATATTTTTGTCCCAATCACCTTTTGAATCATGCTCTTTTTGAGATAAATCATTTAAATACTGATGAACAAGGAAACTCCCCTGCTATGAAACATTGGGGAGGAATAAAAAGAGAACAACATCCACAAGTAATATGGAAAGATCTATTAACCAGATCCTGGAAAGGACCAGATGTTTGAATTTCCTCTGGAAGGGGGTATGCTTGGGTTTTCCCACAGGGTGCGGAAAACCCAACCTAGATCCCAGACAGACTCATTTGACCATTTCACCAAAGAACCTCTATCGAGGAATCAGAAAAGAAAGCTGAGAGTGAAAGAGAAGAAGACGTTGAGAAAGATAACGGGGCTTGATCTCGCTGCTCAATGAATGTCCTCGACTGTTCCTGCATCATCACCCAAGTCGAGGGAGGGTCTGCCTAACTGGGGACATCTGATGTAGCAATTAGATTTTGTTTGAGCTATCCTTATAGCACACTTACTGGAAAACCTGCAGATTTGAAAGTTACTAAACTGGGACACTCTTAGAAAGTTCACTGTTCCAAATGTATTTTGACTAATTGTATTGATCATCAGCTATTTGAATCTTATTCACACATTTTGATATTGCGAAGACCTTCCTATGTAATGCTTCCTGTAGACGTGAAGGATGATGCTTGGTTTGACAATGAGGCTTTGCAGGTAGTTACAAGAATTAATGAGCTTATCAGGCCAAAGCGTTTTGTAGCAGCTTTGATATTAGGTATCAGTGCTTTAATAGCCATTGTAACTTCACTTACTGTTTCACCAGTTGCTTTAGTTTCAGAAATGAAAACTGCACACTTTGTTAACGATTTAAATAAGAATGTTTCTTTGGTAGTGGTAAAGCAAGAAGTTATAGATAAGAAATTATAATCAAAGCTCGATGCTTTAGAGGATGTAGTTCTAGAGCTAGGACAAGAGATAGAAAATATTAAGGTTCAACTTTCCACCAGATGTTATGCCAGCTTTCGATACATATGTGTAACACCATTAATTTATGATGAGCAACATAATTGGACTCTTACTAAAAATCATTTGTTGGGAATTTGGAAAGATAATGATATTTCTCATGATATGGCTCAACTAAAACCTCAAATTTTGGATATGAGCAAAGCACATGATGGATCAGTTAACCTACAGGATTTGGCTCAGGCTTTTAGTTCTGGTTTGAAGTCTCTGAACCCTGTAACTTGGCTACATTGGATTATTGTCATTGCTGTGCCTACAGGAGCAATCTTTCTTCTTATCTTTCCAATAATTCTCAAACTACCTTTTTCCTCTATTTCTGCTGCCAAAAGAGCTATTCTTGAGCTCAAATTTAAAAATAAGAAAGCTGGAGATACCACACAAATCTCGTAGACACTGTATGATTCCCACAGCTAAACCACAATCTAGGTGGAAACTGTGTGGTATTTACAGGTAAAAGCCTTGTTTATGACAAAGCATTCTATTTTGAGGAAATCACTGTGGGCCTCCTTGGCCAAATAGTGCTGAGCTGAATTTCTCATGGCAAACTTTGCCTGTGTGACCCTTTTCTGACTTTTATCTTTACTTAGGAGATGTTCCTGATAGCCAGAGATGTGACTAATCAGGCAAAAGAGTTCATCAAGAGTTCACCCTTTGAACTATAGCACTGGCCATGATTTATCTTCTAAAGATCCATTGCTTTGCCTTTTGATCAGTTATACAATTATTACTTAAATACATTGGTATATTAACCATATATATATATATATATATATATATATATATATATATATATATATTTGTATGGTTGCAACTGTGTGGGTAATGCTGGCTTTGACACTCTGGCAGGGAAAGCACCA
The DNA here is from genome assembly GCA_964023405.1 of Apodemus agrarius. Lineage (NCBI taxonomy): Eukaryota > Metazoa > Chordata > Mammalia > Rodentia > Muridae > Apodemus > Apodemus agrarius. The sequence goes on along the minus strand of OZ030007.1, from coordinate 75,391,809 downwards.
GCTATAGCTTTAAAGTGTGCCTGAAGAGTCTCACAAGAAGGAAGCTAGATAATAGATAAGGACCACAGATGGATAGTCACTCACTGGATTTACGACCTAGAGACCTTCACCAAATATTTCTATGAACTTTTAAACTTTTAAACCTCCAAAAGTTTATCCTTAATTACAGATGTTCTGATCAAGGCATGTGATGCTCTGTACCAATCTCCAATGTTTTTGCCTGATTGATTTTGTATTTTCCTGTGCCAGAAGCTCATGTTAATCATTTTTTGTGACCACTTCACTGGACACATCTCCTTCAGTTATGTAATGCCAACTTGTATGTATAAAACTGCCTACCTTAGAACAATAAAGTGCATTCAGATTCACCCTGCTTCTGGTGTGTCTGTTTGTCACCTCATGCCATATGCTCTGTGCCGTCCTGCATACCAAAGACCCTGGTTCCCCCAAGGGTGTGTGTTCCGACTGAGTCGGTCCATGGCAAAGCACCTTAAGAAATGTTCAATATCATTAGTCATTAGGGAAATGGAAATCAAAACAACCCTGAGATTTCACCTTACACCAGTCAGAATGGCTAAGATTAAACACTCAGGAGATAGCAAGTCTTGTCAAGGATGTGGAGAAATTTGAACACTCCTAAACTGATGGTGGGATTGCAAGATGATACAACCACTCTGGAAATCAGTCTGGTGGTTCCTCAGAAAATTGGGCATGACACTTCCAGAGAACCCTGCCATACCACTCTTGGGCATATACCCCTAGGATTCTCCTGCAGGCAACAAGGATGCATGCTACACTCTGTTCATAGCAGCATTGTTTATAATAACCTTGAATCTGGAAAGAACCCTTATGCCCCTCAATGGAGGAATGGATACAGAAAATTTGGTATATTTATACAATGAAATACTATTCAGCAATGAAATCATGAAACAATGAATTCATGAAATTTGTAGGCAAATGGTTGGAACTTGAAAATATCCTAAGTGAACTATCCCAATCACAAAAGAATGCACATGAAATGCAATCATTGATAAGTCGATACTAATTAGCCCAGAAGCTCTGAATACTCAAGACACAATTAGCCAATCATATGATTCCCAAGAAGGGAAGAAAGGGTCCTGGTCCTGAAAAGACATGATTCAGTATCATAGGGGATTGCCAGAACAGAGAAATGGGAATGGGATGACTGGGGAATGGGTAGAGGGAAGACGACTTATGGGGCATATGGTGTGGGGGAACTGTGAAAGGGGAAAACATTCAGAAAGTAAACAAAGAATATAGAAAAAATTTTTAAAAGACTCAAAGTAGAAATAGAAGCAATAAGAAAACACAAACTGAGGAAATTCGGGAGATGGTTAACTTGAGAAAGATATATGTAGAAATATACAAGAAGATTACCAAAGAGCAATCAGAATGGATCAGAAGAGAAAATCAATCCACAAATCAATAATTAAACACTTAATCTTCAGAACAAAGAAAAATATTAGAAACTGCAAGGGGAAAAATTCAGGTAACGAACAAAGACAGAACTATCAGAATTCCACCCAAATTTTAAACAGAATCCCTAAAAGCAAGAAGGGCCTCCACCAATAACATACATCTTTAAAAATTCACTGATGCTATCACATACTAGTAAATCAGCTAAACTCTCAGTCACCAAAATGGTGAATCCAAGATATAGGAATACAAAGCAAAAATTTATATATGTATATACACATACATATATACAAATATTCATTCTCTCTCTTACACACACACACACACACACACACACACACACACACACACCAGTACTACCAATATAAAAATTATAGGAATTATCAGTTACTTGACCATAATATTTTTCAAGATTGTAAACTTATAAATAAAAAGACAGAGGTTAACTGAATGGTTTTAAAAACATGATCTTTCAACTGTTCCATAAAAGAAACATACCTCCTCAGAATATAGGTCTGGAAAAAGTTTTCAAGCAAATACACTAAAGAAGAAAGCTGAATACCCTTTTGAACATCTAAGAAAATAGACTTTCAACCAAACTTGTTTGAAAGACACATGAAAGGGCATTGTCATACTCATGGAGGAGAAAGCTATCAAGATGATTCTTCAATTCTGAACATTTATGTTCCAAACACCAGGACACCTCAATTTGCAAAAGCAATTTCCTAAAGTTTTAATCAAACATTAAAACTCACACTTAAATACTGTGAAATTTCACCTAAATCTGTCCTACTGACTGGTCTTGGGGCAGAAACTAAGCATAAATAACAATGAAAGTAATAGAAGCTATGACTAACATGGACCTTATGGATAGTTATAGAGTATTTCACCCAAACACAAAGAATACACATTCTTCTGAGCTTCAGAGATTTTTTCACAAAGCATCAACAGATACAAGCATACTGAAATAACTTCTTGTATCATATCATAACCCCATGAAATAAAGCTGGACTTCAATAACAACACAAACACCCGAACACCTATACAGCTATGACAACTGAACAACTCTATACTTAAGGGTATCTGGATGTGGGAAGAAATAAAAAAACTATTAAACTCTTTTGAAATTTCTTTTTTTTTATTTGAAGACCTTTCTTTCATTTTTTATTAGACATATTCTTTATTTACATTTCAAATGATTTCCACTTTCCTGGCCCACCATCCCTGAAAGTCTCATAAGCCCTCTCCCCTTCCTCTGTTCCCCAATCAAACCCCTCCTTTTTCCTTGTACTGCTATTCCCCTACTCTGTTGCATTGAACCTTTCCAGGACCAGGGGCCTCTCTTTCCTTCTTCTTGGGCATCATACCCTGCTATAACATGTCAGATATATTGAGAAGTGGAGACTATATGCTTTAAAGTTCTGCCATGTCAAGGGCCAAAATAACTGGACATGCAAAGTTGGACTAATTTCAACAGTATGATATTGTTATGGAGATGAAAAAAACTGGTTAAAAACTGTCCTAATATTTTGTGGTTGTCATTTGTTTGTAAAAGAATGAAAAGCTTAAGCAACTGTAGACGGTTGCAGAGAAACTGGTAGACAATTTTATGGGAAGGACAAAGAAATCAACATCAGCAGCCCTGAGACCATTAGTATGGATAAAACTTTATTCCCCTGATGTACAAGTCCATAACAATTATATTAATATCTGTGACATAGCATTTATGTAGCAATGGTTGGTTAGATGAAGATGCCTTGAACTCCTGCTTAGTGGCTCTAGCTATGGCTATTTCGACACCCTTTAAGGCCAGGTAAATGACTGTGCTGTGCAGCTGGCAATATTTGACAGTGTGTTCTTCATATTTTCATAGCACACAAGTCCCATTTTTATTATCATATCCAAGCTCTCTTCAAGGCTGTGTTTCTTCTGCAATTGGTTCAAAATATTTGTTGCAGTATCTTCTTCAATCATCTGTAAGAGAGATGGCTATTAGCATTCATTGTGTCTAGTGTAAAGGATCAAGGTCCACATTGAGTGACCAGATAGCAAATACATAGGAAAAGTGACCAAAGAATCTCACTTAAGTAGAAAAGTGAAGACCTGAGAACTCATGATGAGCTAAACAAAGCATATGCTAGTACTTTCCATTTTTGTCCTTGATGACTTCCAAATTGAGAAGTAGGTCTCTGCTTTGCAGAAGAACATAAAAGTTATTAAATCTAGAAATTCCCTGCTTACATCCCTATAAATACTTAACCTGCATAAATGCCATTGTTATTGATGAAATAAGTTGACAATTAGCCTTACAAATGGTAATTTTTTTTCAGATGCAGATGATGAAAGCTCAGGAAAGGAAATGAGAGAACGGTATAAATTCAACACTCATGTGGAGGAGTCTTTTATTACTCTTTACTTTCCCTGAAGGCAATTTTTATTTCATCTCACTCAAGTCTCTTATGGAGAAACACTGAAGAGGACTATCCTGTATGGACTCCTGAAGAGGTAAAGCATTCTAGGTTCTAAAGGGTGTGGTAATCTATCTGCAGGAGATGTATGTGAGGGGGCTCAAATTTAGTAATTGATCTTAGTGTGTATGAGCCACTGATTAACTGCAGATCTTACACTCCCTGGCTAGGGCACCTTAGCTGAGTCTCTCCTAGCACACAAGTGACCAGTGGTCTAATTTGCAGATCATGGTATAGAATTATTGGAGGACTGAAGCAAAGAACAACTCTGATATGGACTTTTCTGTTCATCCTGTGCATCTGCTAGATCCAGCATTCTGTTATTCTAAATTCTTCATTTATGGCAATATTTCCACTAGTGCTGGAAATATGATTCAGATAAACAGTGACATGGCATCAGCTCAAATGTTCCCACTTGATAATAGAAGTTCATTCTCTTTTACCATACCCACTCTCTTATGCTTCATCTAAAAACAAAAACAAAACAAATCAAAACAAGAATCCCATAGAGTAACTGGGAAAGGGGAAAGCCTTTGGAATGTAAACATAGAATATAGAAAATAAAAATTAAAAAAAAAAGATTTTAAAATTAAAAAAAAAGAATCCCATAGAGTTAATCCTCCAGGCATTTAATACTTTGGATTTATAGTGTTTTCATTTTGTGCATCACTGTCATTAGCAGAAGACTACATACCTCTATCTAGAATAAGGTGTCTCTCAACATAGTCCACATGCTATTTTCTAAGGATCATTATCTAAGTATGAGCAGAACAGTGACCAAGTGCCACTTGACCCTGAACTGAAAGAGATTATCCTGTCTCATTGACAATTGCAGACAATATTTTCCACTTTCTCACCAGTATGAAAATTGATGCTTCCTTTTCCAACAACTGTCTAATATCTTTATTCAGATATTCAAATATTCTTTTACACACAGAAAATTGTTGAGGTGTTTGATGATGTTCATGACTTTGCATTCCATTGGGGCAAACCTTGGTCCATATTACCCCGTTTGGAAAATGGAAATAAAAAAGCTGTAGCGAGCAAAAAAGAACATCAAATATTCCTGGACATGTCTTTTGGCAAATAAGAGTCTAAAGGATGTAAAGAACATCAAATAAGAAGTAATTCATTATTAGCAAATTTGGAAACGAAGCTTGTTAGACATATATAAAAAAGGGACACTTTGACCTTATAGAATATGTCCAAAAGGAAACTACTTTGTAGCACAATAATATTAGAAATTTTAAATAAATCAACAAACTAGTCATTATCAATTGTATGGGCTTCCAGGAGGTAGAAGTTTGGGTCTAGACAAAAACAATTGTAGAATGTAGACAACTGCCTGGGTAATTGGTGCTCACTTACCAAAGCAGAGGAGACATACAGAATTCTTGGTAAAGGAGGTTTTATAATCAGCATTTATAAGCTGACCATGCATGGACACATGACTTTCCCAGGGAAATACTGACTCACAAGTAAATAATGCAGTCACCATGATCAATGAGGATGCTGTTGGGGAAGCACTGAATTGTTTGCTTCTCTAGATGACTTTCTATCTATCTATCTATCTATCTATCTATCTATCTATCTATCTATTGACTTATTTATCTATTCATCACCTATCTGGCACAAAACCAATATGTAGGTTAATGAGACAGAATAGAAGAGCTAGACATGGATTTCATGTAGCTATGTTGTTGACTTAATTTTTTAGATTTTTATTTAGTTTATGAGCATATGCTTTGCCTCGTTATATATCTGGCTATGATGTGCATTCAGTGCTCATAGGGAACAAAACAAATCATCGGATCCCCAGAAACTTGAATTACAGATGATTTTTAGCTGTCATATGTGTACCCATGTCTTCAGGAAGACCAGACACTAGTTTAATTTAGTTATCTAGGCCTCAGCCTCTCATATCAGGGTTTTATCTTTTAACAAAATTTTATTAATTAAATTATTTTATTTTCACACTCATGACTGACACCAAATATCCTGTCCTCCATGTCTCTCCTTCATAAACACTTATTGCAAATCCACCCTTACCTCTTTTAGAGAAGGTAAATACACTGCCCACTCCCCCCAACATGAATACCAACATACCATGGCACATCAAGTAATAGCAGAACTAGGAATATCCTTCCCCTCTGAGTACAGAGACTGCAGCCCAGCTAGGGGAAAGGAATCAAAAGGCAGGCAAAGGAATCAGTTATGGCTCATGGTCTGATTGCTAGGAGACACTCATAAAGAATAAATTTCTTATAGCTATATATGCTTAGAGTCTTAGTTTGTGCTTGAATACTGATTGGATGGTGGTTAAATATCTATGAGTCTCATTGGTACCAGAATCGTTGACCCTGTAGGCCTTTTTGTGGATATTACTAGTTTTCAGAAGCTCCTGAGAATTTTAATAGGGGAAACAGGTATGATTTACAAATGGTGCACAGAAATTGGATACCTGAATGTAGAAGAATTAAATTCTTATCTGCTCTACTGTTCAATAATCACAAGAGCTTAGAAATCTTAACGTTTTGCCCCAAATTCCAAGATATTAGAGAAAATGATTAGAAAAAAATTATGATATTTGAGGATAAGCAAAGAGAAAATGAACAAATCATTGGTGGATCAATAAATAATGGCATCATTTGATAAGTGGAACTTTAGGAAATAAAAATGAAATACTTGTGCAACAATGTATGACAATAACTGGATGAAGACACAGGATGCATGGTGGGAGAAAAATTTGCTGAGCACATTAGCAATATCTGAGATCTAAAAGACATAGAAACATAAACAACAACAAAAGAAACAACCCAAAGAAAAAACACAGTAAAAAATGGAAATGAGAATTCTCAATGGAGAAATATAAAAAAAAAAAGTTCAATGCATGCTGTAAGTTTGTGACATATTTTGGTATTTGGAAAATGCATATTAAAATGATTTTGGCATCTCATTTTCTGTCTAAATATTATGGCACTCATTAAGAAAATAAAAGACAATAAAATCTGTGAGCATGGGGAAAGAAGGTTTTCTTCTTCTCTCCTTATAAATGTTTGAACTTGAATAGCAATTATGAAGAAGCCTGTGGAAACTAGAATATGACTCACATAGTCATTAAATGAGAAATCACAAAACAGAATGATCCGTGCTTTCAGATCATTTTGATTAACATATAAAATAATTCCCCTTGTACCAAAAGCATATTACAGATTCAAATCAATCCCGGTCATCAAAATTCCAACACAATTTCATATAGATTTTGAAAGGATAATTTTCTTCTTCATGTGGAAACACAAAGATTCCATGAAAATGTAAACAATTCTGAAAAATAAAGAGCTGCTTAAGGGCTTATTATCCATGATTTCAAGTTATACTACATAGATATATTAATAAAACCTCTATAGTACTGGTTTAAAAACTGCCAAGTTGATAATTAGAATCCGATAAAGCCCCAGACATAAATTCATTTATCTATGGACGCAAAATTTTTATTAAGAAACCAGAAATTCCCACTGGAAAACAGCATCTTCGCCAAATGATGTCACTCATAGAGGATGTTTGTGAGGAGAAGAATACAAATAGATGCATATTTGTTGCCCTGTTTTATACTGAAGCCCATGTGGATCAAATATCTCAACATAAAACCATATACACTGAACCTTATCAAATACAAAGTAGAGGATAGTCTTAAAATCATTGGCATAGGCAACAACAACCTGAACAGATGATTGATACAAAATGCACTAAGATCAACAATTAACAGTGGGACCTCATAACACTGAAGGGTTGTGTAAGGCAAAAGAAACCTTCAAACGGAGAAAGAGGCAGCCTAGTTATAGAAAGGGGAAAGAATTTCGATAAAGAAAAATGTGCAACGTAAAGGATGATGTCAAGAAGCTGTTTATCAAGAAGACAATCCGATTAATGATTGGTATACGTGTCTATATATATAATTTTCTATCAAAGAAACTCAAATGGCTGAGAGATAAAGACACCCCTAGCATCCTTATTCATCAGGAAAATGCAAATTTAAATTACTTTGTGCTTTATTTTACACTTCTCAAAATGACTATAGTCAACAGAACAAGTGACAGACGATGCTGATATACATTGAGCAATGGGATCATTCCTCCATTACTGTTTTTGGCAGAAATTTATGCATCTAACAGGAGTCAACTTAGAGAGTTGGCAATTAATATATGTCAAGGTGCACATATATCACTCAGGAGATATTCTGATAGGGTGTTTCACCCTATAACAATGATACTTGCCCTATTATGTTTGTTGTGTCTTTATGTATAATGGCCCCAAAATAGAAACAATCTAGATTGCTTTCACAACAGATTAAACAAAAGTTGTGTTACAATTATACACTGGAGTATTAGTTGGTTAAAACACAATAAAATGATTTTTTTTAAAAATCATGAACTGACCAATAACAAACATCAGTCAAGATTTCTAGAGCCAGAATGAGAAATTTGGTGTGCATTCACTGTCAAAATGTCATAGTCCTCTTAGGAGCAATAGGACCATGTTTGGAAGACATTTCCAATCCTGCATATGTATGCCATCCATCATTTGTAAGGGCAAACATCCTTGGTTTTTTTCTTAACCAAAAAATAAATAAATGTTTTACCTGTGGCAGCATTGGCTTTCTAAAATGGGATTAAAAATTGAATAAAAGTGAAAAGAAAGCATAACAATCAATAGGTACCGGCATTATAGCCCTGATTTCAAAGAAAGACATAGAGCTAGTGATTGTTCATAATATGGAAAACATGGAGTGCCACTTCCTGATGTGTAACAATTCAGCTATTAGACAATTCCCTGGTGGGTGTTTTTCAATGATGGGAAATAAACAAAATTAAAATGGGGACCTCTAGAGGCTACTCCTTGCAATGTAGCTGCTGATTCAATGGTAAGATAAGTTCATTTTCTTTTATGTTATCACCCAAATGCACAAGTATTACAAGCTGTGGTGTTTTGTTCCTTCCAAGGATGGCAAAGGATGCTTTTAAGAAAAAGCAGACAAACTCTCATAGGGCTAAATGTGCTGCCAAGGATAAATGATTCAAAATATTCAAATCAATCTCTAGTTTGGAGAGTTTGTCTCCATTGCCTTATGTAGTAGTTTCTCACATTATGGTATACTTCGGGGCTGGTGTTTACATCAGTACTAAAATTCAAATAAGGTATAATACTATAATTACTTATGACTGTCCAGATTTTATGGTGTGGATAAAAGGTAGTCAGATTTGGTATTAATTGACTGCTGGCATTGACATGTTTGTAATTGCATTCAAACCCTGGCAAACTAATTGTGCCAAGGTCAAGACACCCAATCAATTTTTTTGATATAGGGACTTCTCCAATATAGCTGAGGTAAGAAACTCTTAGTGCCCTGGAAATAGAATTAAATGCTTTAGGCTTCTATACTTACTGTGTCATAAAGTTATAGGGACATAATACAATGAAAAATAGGGTGTATGTTCACAGTAACTAATAGGAATAGCATTTATTTATTTTTACTTTCTTTTTTATTTTCTATATTCTTTGTTTATATTCCAAATGATTTTCCATTTCCTGGTTCCTCCCCTCCCCATAAGTCCCATAAGCCCTCGTCCCTCTCCCCATTCTCCAAAAACACCCTCCTTTTTCTCTGTCCTTGTACTCCACTAAAATGCTGTATCAAGCCTTTCCAGGACCAGGGAAGTCTCCTTACTTCTTCTTGAGAATCATTTGATATACAAATTGTGTCTTGGCTTCTGGGCTAATATCCACTTATCAGTGACTGCATTCCATGTGTGTTCTTTTGTGATTGGATTACCTCACTTAGGATATTTTCCAGTTCCAACCATTTGCCTAAGAAGTTCATGAATTCATTGTTTTTAATTGCTGACTAGTATTCCATTGTGTAAATATAACACATTTTCTGTATCCTTTCCTCCATTGAGAGACATCTGGGTTCTTTCCAGCTTCTGGCTATTACAAATAAGGCTGCTATGAACATAGTGGAGTATGTTTCCTTATTGTATGCTAGGGAATCCTTCGAGTATATATCCAGGAGTGTTATAACAGGGTCTTCAGGAAGTGTCATGCCTAGTTTTCTGAGGAACTGCCAGACTGATTTCCAGAGTGGTTGTAACAACTTCCATTTCCACCAGCAGTGGAGGAGTGTTCCTCTTTCTCCACATCCTCGACCAACAACTGTTGTCTCCTGAGGTTTTATTCTTAGCCATTCTGACTGGTGTGAAGTGAAATTGCTGGGTTATTTTGATTTGCATTTCCCTAATCACTAATGATGCTGAACAATTCTTAAGGTGCTTCTCAGCCTTTCAAAATTCTTCAGGTTAAGACTCTTTGTTTAGCGCTATACCCCATTTTTAATAGGGTTATGATGGTATTTATCTATGATTGCCAAATTCCATATGGTTCAAACCTTTGGATCATTTCTGTGGATTGTACAATGCAGATTCTTAGACAAAGGCTTCACTTCCTCTTTATTATGCAGTCACTGTATCAGTCTTTTCATCCATCCATCTTCCTGCATAACTCCTGGTCTTGGCCTGGACACTGTCCTTCATCTTCCCAGACTTGTGAACCTTCACAATGTATGACCAACCATATCTGATTAACGTCTCTCTAGGTGAATATTTTTCTTTATTGCAAAAATTTCTGAGCTCAGATATATGACATAGCATGAATATCATGCAACCTCTGCAATAGAGAATTTTTTTATAAAATATTCCATATATTTGCAATATTTCTTGATTCACATTCAGATATTGTCAACAAAAGCAATTTATAAGTACTGTTTCAGAAGTGGAACATGGATGATTATAGTGCCTTTGAAATGTAGTAATAGTGACTTATATGTCCAATCTTCATAGTTAACTTTCTACATCTGGATGATTACCATTTAAACACCTTTTATTTAAGGCAACAAATACTCATGATCTGACCAAGATCTTCATTTTAAAGTATAGATATTTTGGGATGCTTTGATTGTAGTGGGATGGAAAAAGATAAAAATAATTTTGACAAGAAATTAACATTTAATTTTTAATATGAAATAGAATTAGCTGTTTTAAGCCTTTTATATGCCATGTCTCATAAAGATATAGGGATGAGATAAGATGCAAATATAAGGACCTTCCTCAGAGTAACTAATCAGAATAGCATTAATAAAGTTAGCAATTATCCATGATTGCCAAATTCTATATGCTATAAACCTTGGGGAAATTGCCAGGGATTGTCCAAGGCAGATTCTCAAATAAGGGCTTCTCCTCCTGTTTATTATGCAGTCACACTATCAGTCTTTGCATCCATCCATCTTCCTGCATAACTCCTGATCTTGGCCTGGATACTGACCTTCATCTTCCCAGTCTTGTGAACCTTCACAATGCATGACCAACCATATTTTATTTACATCTTCTATGTGAATATTCTTTTTATTGAAAAATTTCTGTGCTCAGATATATGACACAATTATATTATACAACCTGTGTATAGAGAAAATATATATAAAATATTACTGATACTTGAAATGTTTCTTGATTCAAATTCAAATATTGACAACAAAGGCAATTTGTAAATACTACTTCAAAATGTATCATGGATGTTTAAAGTGCCTTTGAAATGTAGTAATAGTGACTTATATGTCCAGTCTTCATAGTTAACTCTTCTACATCTGGATGTATTACATTTAAATATCACAATATTGATTTGAGGTAACAAATGCTCATGATCTGATGAAGTTCTTCATTTTAATATGTCCATGTTTTAGGATGTTTTGAACATAGTGGTGTGACAAAAATAAAAGCTTTTTAACAAGAAATTGACATTTTAAATTTTTATTATGAACTTTTGATTGCTTGTAGGAAATCCTCCTCTTTAACTCCAAATTACCTGTGTTTGTAAGAATCATATTTTCCCCTAGGACATACATAATTGTAATTTATTTCAAGATATTAGAATATATTGTAATTTATGGAGCCTTATGAGGAAATAGACTACTAATGTTAGGAAGACTACAATCTACTTGTCTGGGTGACTTAGCAAGAAATTTGCAGGGACCAATCCACTGTACCACACTAGTGTGTGATGGGTCAAGCTATGTAGAATGCTATAACTAGATATATGTTGTGGCAGCTCTCCTTCTTTCATGCCTTTGGGAGCTAGACCTCCCAAAATGCCCAGGCAAGAACAGGGCCAGAGGTATATAAACTTTTGGCATAACATTGGCCACTGATATCGACATACACCTAAAGTGATACAGAGACTTTGACAAAGTCTTAGTCCTTAGTGAGATCATGAGTTAAATGAGACATTATCCTGCCCTGAAGAAGTAGCACAAACTTCACAGATCAGTTTGCTCCTCATTATCCTTGGGTCTACTGTTCTGCCTCCCTTTATCCTGCACAAACTATTCCTGCTTCTCTTTGTCTTCAGTCTCTCTGCCATATGCTTGCTCATCAAGTATCTTCTATCTCCATACCTCCATATACCTGTTGTTGATGTCATATATTTAACACATTTACAATGCTTTAATGTTGCATATAAACCTGGAGTACTGTGAAAGTACAGGAAAACTCAAGCTTTAAAAAAATGGAAAATAAAGGACTTATAATATAGAACAAAATAAAAATTACCAAGTAAGTAAAATTTTGAATTGTTTCTGAGTACTGTCCATTCTGCAAATGCCTACTGATTTTCTCTTAGTCAAAGAAGTGATCCCACTGCTAATTCCTACTTGATGGTATACTCGGACTTCCTAAGATTTGGAGATGTATGTTAAAGTAGAAATAAAAAAGTTTTCTTTAAAGTATTTCAGAATCAGGACACCTTCTGAATTCATTGGATCAAGGTAAAAGTAAAAATCTTTCATTATCTATTCCTTATACTTTCATGGTAACTGAATATTTGAGGTTGGGTAGAGAATATGTGTCATCACTTCAGCAGACTGCAATATATATTTTTTCTCATCTTTCAGAGCTCAGGTGTGTCATCTGAAAAAAAACTAGGATATGGCTTATTTCAAAAAATCATGTTTGTAGATGCATCATTGTTTACTTATCAAGATCCAAACATTGATGCCCAGCTGCCCTAAGCAGTTTGATGTCCCCCAGACCTTCATACTTGAGCTACCTCTCCATGTACCTGCATGCAACATTCTTATCAGGAACCATACAGGTTAGGTTCCCTTCCTATTACCATTTAACTTGCCCTTAGAATATTGAGGGCCACACCTAGCTGCCTTGAGCAGATTGAGTCCTCCTCTTCTACATTTTCTGGCATCTCCTCTTCCCACATTCATCAAACTCGCTGGAATAGAACTATTCTGGTTATATTCCATTTCACTACTCATTTCCCCTACAGGCTCAGTCCTCTGTAGCATACCAAGCTGCCTTAAGCACCTTGCTCCAACTTAGACGTCCATTTTCTGGCCCACTCTTTGCCTACCTTCATCAGAGCTACTAATCTGGAACATTACAGGTTACTTTTCCTTTCTGCACTCTTTCCCACTTTCTGCACCCATTTACCCTGCTCACCATAATCTGTGTGTGGGGCACACCCAGATGCCTGTCCCCATGATCTCTGTTGTCCAGATACCTCTTGCCTTCCTTCACCAAACCTGCAGATATGAATCATTAGAGGTCAGATCTCCCCCTGAATCTATTTCCCCTTCCTGCTTATATTCTTCAGCAAGCAATGCTGCCCTGAGCAACCTGTTCTCCAGTCAACATTCTACCTGCCCTGTCCCAATCCTTTTATTTCCTGTCCCCAGGGACATACCAAGTGTTTGGGAAACTTGCAGCATACCCTGGATTTTATTGTATAGCCCAAGCATAACTACCATCTCCTTGCTACATGAGGATCACTAAAGCCAAGCCTACTCTCAATAATTGCTGCAAAAGGAAAAGCCAGGGACAACCAGATCGTTAAAGGTTCAGGAAGAAGAGCAATCAATGCAAGCCAAGGCAATATGATACCCTTAGAGCACAGACCTCCTACTACAGAAATCCCTGAATAGCCCAACACAATAGAAAAAAATATGACCTTAAATACAATCTTATAAAAAATATAAAGGCCTTTAGAGAAGGAACAATAAATTCCTTAAAGAAATATAGAAAAATGCAGTCAAAAGTTTCTTCAAAGAGTAAATACATAAATCCCTTACAGATATATTGGGAAAGAAACCAATTAAACAGACAAAGGAATCGAATAAAAACTCAAGCTTTGGAAGTGGGGAAAAAACTAGGAGAATCCTGGAGATAGAACACCTGGGAAGAGAAGAGGAACAACAGATGCAAATAAGTCTAACAAAAAATAGAGGATATCATCTGTAGAAGATACAACAGAAGAAATTGGAACATCAGTAAAAAAAAATCAATAAAATTTAAATTTTTCTGACATAAATCATTGAAGTAAGTTGGAATATCATGAAAAGAGCTAACCAAAGATTAATAGGACTAGAACATTGAAGAATCCCACTTGCAAGGTGCAGAAAATATTCTCAACATGATCATAGAAGAAAAGTTACCCAATTTAAAGAAAGTGATGCTTATAAACATAAAAAAGTTTGGTAGAACACCAATAAGACTGGCCCAGCAAAGAAAATTATCCATTCACATAGTAATGAAAACACAAAATCTACAGAAAAACAAAGAATATTAAAAGATGAAAAGGAAAATGACCAGATAACATACAAAGGCAGACCTATAAAAAGTATACCCACATTCTCAGGAGAGATCAGAAAACTAGGAAGACCTGGTCAGATATCTTGCATCCTCTACAAAGCACAGATGCAACCTTGAAACTCACCAAAATTCTCAATTAACATTGTCTGAGAAAACACAATATTTAAAAAGAAAACCAAATTTAAACAGAATCCACAAATCAGAAAATATTAGAAGAAAATCTCAAACCCAGTGAGGATAACTCCACCCAAGAAAATGGAAGAAATAAATAATTTCATACCAACATAAGCGAAACAGTGGAAACACACACACACAGACACACAAACACACATACAGCACATGAACGCACACACACACACATATACACACACACACTAATTTTATCAATATGAAAATAACAGAAATGTACAACCACTGGTCACTAACATCCCTCAACATCATTCTGCAAGGAAATGACACAGACTAACAAAATGGAGGTAAACAGAAGTTCTGTCATTCTGCTACATACAAGAAACATACTTCAATAATAAACACAGATATCATTTGAGGAAAAAGTGAGAAAATAAAGTTGCCCATGCAAACAGAGCCAAGAAGCAAGCTGAGATAAACATTTTGATATCTAATAAAATAGTTTCAAATAAAATTAATCAAGAGATATGGAAGATTATTTCATACTCAACAAAGGAAAAATCTACGAAGATTATATCTCAATTCTGAATTATCTATGGCCCAAACACAAGCTCAAACACATCTGTAAAAGAAACACTACTAAAACACAAACCAAACATCAAACCTCATACATT
The DNA here is from genome assembly GCA_964023405.1 of Apodemus agrarius. Taxonomy (NCBI): domain Eukaryota; kingdom Metazoa; phylum Chordata; class Mammalia; order Rodentia; family Muridae; genus Apodemus; species Apodemus agrarius. The sequence goes on along the minus strand of OZ030007.1, from coordinate 75,376,398 downwards.
AATAGTAGAATACCGTAGGAACCAACTATGACTGATTGACAGGCAATCCAAACAAAACTAAAGAGAGAATTAATGAAACTAAACAATGTTATGGTTCAAATTGACCATTAGTTATCTGCAGAATGTTTCACACAAGCAGTAAGATTAGACATTCTTCTCATAATGTCTTTTCACCTTCTCCAAAATTTGCCATCTTGTTGAACACAAAGCAAGAGTCAGCAGATACATGAAAACTGAAATAACATTTGCAATTTATCAGACCACCGTGGATTAAAGCTGAAGTTCATCAACAAAAGAAACACTAGAAAACCTATGTACTCATGGAACCATAATAGCTCTGAACTAATTGATATACGGGCCAGGGAATCAAAATGAAACAACAACCATAGGAAATAAAGAATAATAAATATCTTTCTAGAATTCAATGAAAAGAATGCACAGCATACCCAAACTTATGGGATAAAATGAAAGCAGTGTTAAGAGGAAAGTTCATTATACAAAGTGTGTCCATAAGAATGTAGATGCTTTTCATGCCAGCTTTTAAATAATATTTGAAAACTCTGGAAACAAGAAGCAAACACAATCAAGAGTACAAGACAGGAAATAATAAAACCAAGTGAATCCAATCAATTAAAAACAAAGAGAAAATACAGCTAATCAGCAAAGTAAGGAGCTTGTTCTCTGACAAAATCAACAGGAAAGACAAACCCTTAGCCAAAGTACCTTACAGACCCAGAGACAGTATACAAATAAACAAAATCTGAAATGAGCAAGGAGATATAGCAGATAACATGGAAACTCAATGAATAATTAGTTTTTAATTCAAAAGCTTCCCCAACCATATTCACTTGTGGCTTTATTCATAATATGTAGAAAATAAAAGCAACCTGGATTTACCTTAAAAAAAGGAGTATTATAAAGAAAATGAAATACACTTATAAATGGACTTTCAATAAGCTGTTTAAAAAGATTAAATAGTGAAATTTGAAGAAAATATGTTGAAGTAGAAAAAAATTTGTGATACAAGAATCCTAGAGCCAGAATGCCAAATGTGGCATGAATTCTCTTACAGAACATCATATCCCCTAGTTGCTACAAAAATAGCTGCAATCCTGAATAGTAAGACAATTTAGGAGCCTGCATACTTGTGGACTCCCTCATGTACATGCTTATAATGAAAATTGTCATATTTTTAAAGGCACTCATATTATAGATCCATGATAGAAGGAGAAGGGGAAAAGAGAAAGGAGGAGGAGGAAAAATGGGAGGGAAACAAAAGCGGGAGGAGGAGGAGGAGGATGCATCTAAGGAGGCACCATTAGACTGTCAAGCCTTGTTCATTTTTTCGTGTACTTAGCAAGCTTCTAACTGGTTTAGGAAACTCAAGTATGGGTCTCTTTCTTGTGTTTTGTCCTGCATTGCTGGAAAATCATCATAATCAAAATGGGGCCACCATGTGTGTAGTTAAAGCAATGCACCTGTTTATTTAAGGATAAAACAAGTTTTCTTTTTAACTTTACATTAAACATCCAAATATTACAAATTCAGACATTTTCCTGTTTTCCAACAGGGTCCATATGGCACCAATTAGAAAGAAGCAGTTCAGGTTAAAGTCTTGAAGTGTCAAATGTTCATTCAAGAGTTATTGACTCCAATTATGAAGGTCAAGACTCTATCATGACATCAGAAAACATGTTCCGTCTTCAGGGTAGGGAAGCAATTTCACAAATGCTTACATGGCTTGTGCAAATTCTATCTCTATGCTATACACCTGGATTGGTGGCTTTAGATATAGTAAGACTTAGATCAGGAATAACAATTTGATTGATAAAGAGAGACCTGACTCTATGGTGTAGGTAAGAGGACAAGAGTCTTGGAGTTTAGAGAATACTGAGGCTTACATATGTGCCAATGCACTCAAACACTGTGATGATAACTGGGCCATGGTGAAGAAACCCTTTCAGGTTTCATATATAGGTACTATTTTTCAAATTTGGCAGATGGTGGCTTGGACTAGAACAAAATTAATCTTTTATATTTGATGTGAAATAAGTTTATGTGAACAAGATCTGATGCAACAATGTTGACTATGCTCACAGTAACTAATGAGAAAAGCTTTTTCGTGGAGTCTTATTGTCCATGATGGGCAACTCACACATGCTTCAAACTCTCTTAACACTGAAGTGGAATACCAGAAGCAGAGTCCCCATACACTTCATCCCCCCCCCCAAGCCGTAAATGGAATAACTCTACCCATCCCATGCTTAAATCTAAGATATGGCTTTAACGTTAACCCTCATTTCCCCAGTTTTGAGAACCTTCACTATGTGATAAAACTCCCATCTGATAAAGGTCTCTTTCTCTCTCTCTAGATGAAGATTCTTGCTACATAGAAAAGTTCTGATGACACATGAATGACATGATTACAATTTCATTTAAAAAATGTCTGGGAACTGACAGTTATTTGATATTCAAATCTTTCTGTATGTGCTTTGACTTATTTGTAATCCACCTGCCTCAACTCCAAACTATTATGTCCCTCTATGTATTAGTCATTATTCATATTTCACAGATAGAACACAGGACCTCAAGGCTGCATTTATAGAACTGGAAAAAGCTATTTTTCTTACTACTCTATGCACATCAAAAAAGAACTATTCAATACACATAAACCTCCTAGAACATCAGGTTTTTAATTTAACATTTTCAATTACTCTCCTGTTACAGCCATCATTAACCCTATTCTGGAAACAGCTGCTTACCCCAAAGTGATAAATTTATTTGTAAACATTTTCCCCTGTAATTTGAAATCCAAAGCCCACCTTCAATGACACACTTTTTTCCAAAAAGAATGTACCGTCTATTCCCTCTCAGGTAGTTTCATTCCCTAATGACCAAGCACTTAAATCCATTAGCATATGTTAGACATTCTTATTGAATGTAACACAATTTGATTTTATAGAACAATATATTCTTGTAAACAACAGTAAACCATTATTAAATGTTATTTAAAAAAGCCAAAATCAGGCATGGGAATAATAGAAAATTGTAGAACACCACAAATATGAGTAACTAGAGTACTATAAACACTACATTTTGAATTATTACATAATAATTAACTTTCCATTATAAATCTTTGCTATTCTATTAACTCAAAGTCCTGATGTTATTGATAACTCCTGTCTGGGGGGTCACTATTTACCTCTCTAGATTTGGAGAAATGATATGTTAATTTATAAGAAAAAGGTTTGTATCATCTTAGAATCAAGATATAGTGATAGGTTTCCTTGAAACAGAATAAAAATCAGATTATAAATGTAAGGTTCCTTGGGTGAGCCTTCATCAAGAAGCTGAACAAATTTACTATCACTCCCAATACAGGCTCATGAGTTTGTAATTATCACAGATAATAAGCCCTTAATCATACTGTCTATTAATACAACATGTGCCTTTCTGGTTGATTCCTGGAAGAGCCACTTTGGGAAAACTCTGTTATGTTAGAGCATTACTACAAAAATTCCTCCAATATACATGAAACATTAATAAAATAAATGCATTTAAATGGTCCTTGAGAACTGAGAGTGGCTTTTTAAAAATTTCACCAATACTTGGTTTTATTTGTAGAGATTTCTTAACTATTTTCTAAAATTCAGGAGATTTGTGTTATTGATGCTATTGTAATTGGTATTGACTTCTTTTTGTTTGTTTTTTCTTTCTTTTTTTATTGAATATATTCTTCATTTACATTTCAAATATTATACCTCTCCTGGTTTCCCCCTCCCAGGAAATCCCCAATCCTTTCCACTGTCTCCAAGAAGATGCCCTTCTATCCAAACCACTCCCATCTAACCACTTGATTTCCCCATGCTGGGGCATCTATTGATTCTTCATAGGACCAAGGACCTCTATTCCTACCAATGCCCAACAAGGCATTCCTCTGCCAAAATTGCAGCTGTAGCCATGTGTATCCCTTGGTTGATGGTTCTGTTCCTGGGAGTCATGGGGTTCTGGTTAGCCTATATCACCATTCTTCCCATAAGGCTGAAACCCCTTCAGCTCCTCCAGTCCTCCTTCCAGCTACTCCATTGGGAATGCTGTGCTCAGTCCAATGGTTGACTGCAAGCATCTGCCTCTGTATCTTTAAGCTCTGGCATGGCCCCTCAGAAGATAGCCATAATAGGCCCCTTTCAGCAAGTACTCTTTGGCATCCACAATATTGTTAATTCTGGCAACTGTTTATAAGATGAATCTCCAGGTAGGACAGTCTTGGATGGCCTCTCCTCCAGTCTCTGACCCATACTTTGCCTCCAAAATTGCTCCTGGGAGTATTTTTTTTCTATTTCTCAGAAAAACCAAAGTACTGACCCTTTGCCCTTGCTTCTTCTTAAGCTTCATTTGGTCTGTGAATTGTATCTTGTTTATTCTGAGCTTTAAGACTAATATGAACTTATCAGTGAGTGCATACCACCTGTATTCTTTTGTGATTCGGTTACCTCACTGATGATGACACGTTTTAGTTCCAAACATTTGCTTAGGAATTTCATGAATTCATTTTATTTTCATAGTCATGAGTGCCTCCAAAAAGAAACAGGAAAGAGCATATACTAGCAACTTAATGGCACACCTGAAAGCTCTGGAACAAAAAGAAGCTATTTCACCCAGGAGGAGTAGAAGACAGGAAATCATCAAACTCATGGCTGAAATCAATCAAGCAGAAGCAAAGAGAACCATACAAAGAATCAATGAAACCAGGAGCTGGTTCTTTGAGAAAATCAACAAGATAGATAAACCCTTAGCCAGACTAAATAATGGGAACAGGGACAGTATCCAAATTGGAGCCAGAACCATCCAGTGGAAAAAAGATAGCCTTTTCAACAAATGGTGCTGGCTCAACTGTTGGTCAACATACAGAAGAATGTGAATCGACCCACTCTTATCTCCTTGTACTAAGATCAACTCCAAATGGATCAAGGACCTCCACATAAAACCAGACACACTTAAACTATTAGAAAAGAAACTTGGGAAGACCCTGGAGGACATGGGAACAGGGGAAAGTTGCTGAACAGAACACCAATAGCTTATGCTCTAAGATCAAGAATTGATAAATGGGACCTCATAAAATTACAAAGTTTCTGTAAGGGAAAGGACACTGTCAGATGGACAAAATAGCAACCAACAAAGTGGGAAAAGATCTTCACCAACCCCACATCCGACAGAGGCCTAATATCCAATATATAAAAATAACTCAAGAAGTTAGACCCAAAAGAACCAAATAACTCTATCAAAAGATAGGGTACAGAGCTAAACAAAGAATTTTCACCAGAAGAAATTCGGATGGCCGAGAAACACCTTAAGAGATGTTCAACATCATTAGTCATCAGGGAAATACAAATCAATAAAACCCCGAGATTCCACCTCACACCAGTCAGAATAGCTAAGATTAAAAATTCAAGAGACAAGTGCTGGCAAGTATGTGGAGAAAGAGGAAAACTCCTCCACTGTTGGTGGGATTGCAAAATGGTAAAATTGCTCAGGAAATCAGTTTGGCCTTTCCTAAGAAAATTGGGCATGTCACTTCCAGAGGACCCTGGCATACCACTCCTGGGCATATACCCAGAGGATTCCCCTGCATACAATAAAGACACATGCTCCACTATGTTTATAGCAGCCTTGTTTATAATAGCCAGAAATTGGAAGGAGCCCAGATATCCCTCAAAGGAGGAATGGATACAGAAATTGTGGTATATTTGTACAATGGAATACTACTCGGCAATTAAAAAAATGAATTCATGCAATTTGTAGGTAAATGGTTAGATCTGGAAAATATCATCCTAAGTGAGTTAACCCAATCACAAAAGAATACACATGAAATACAATCACTGATAAGTGGATATTAATGAGCCCAGAAGCCCTAAATACTCAAGGCACAAATAGCAAGTCAAATGATTCCCAAGAAGAAAGGAGAGGACCCTGGGCCTGAAAAGATTGGATCCAGTTTTGTAGACCCAGAACAGTGAAATCGTGGGGTAGGGGATGATTGGGGAATAGTTGGGGGGAAGAGGAATTATGGGACGTATGGTGGGGGAGGGAACTGGGATAGGGGAAAGCCTTTGGAATAAAACAAATAATATAGAAAATAAAAATTCAAAAAAAAGAAATAAAATGGGGGTATAACAACAGAAACTGAGGAAATTTTAAAAAATCATCAGATTATACTGCAAAAGCCTCAACACAACTGGAGAATCTGGAGGAAATGGACAATTTCCTAGACACATACCAAATACCAAAATTAAGTCAGGATCAAATAGATCGTCTAAACAGTCCCATAACCCTCAATGAAATCGAAGGGGTTATAGAAAGTCTTCCAACCAAAAAAAGCATAGGACTAGATGGTTTTAGTGCAGAATTCTATCAGACATTCAAATAGGCCCTGATACCAATACTCTTAAAACTATTCCACAAAATATAAACAGAAGGAACACTACTCAATTCATTTTATGAAGCCCCAATTACCCTGATGCCAAAAACACACAAAGATCCAACTAAAAAAGAGAACTTCAGACCAATCTCCCTTATGAACATCGATGCAAAAATACTCAATAAAATTCTTGCCAACCGAATACAAGAACACATCAAAATAATCATTCACCATGATCAAGTTGGCTTCATCCCAGGGATGCAGGAATGGTTCATTATATGGAAATCCATCAATGTAATCCACTACATAAACAAACTCAAAGAAAAAAAACTACATGATCATCTCATTGGATGCTGAAAAAGCATTTGACAAAATTCAGCATCCTTTCATGCTAAAAGTCTTGGAAAGAACAGGAATTCAAGGCCCATACCTAAACATAGTAAAATCAATTTACATCAATCCGGTAGAATTCATTGTTTTTAATAGCTAGGTAGCACTCTACTGTGTAAACATACCATGTTTTCTGTATTCATTCATCTGTTCAAGGACATATGTGTTATTTACAGCTTCTGGCTATTATAAATAAGGTTTTTTATGAACATAGTGGAGTATTTGTCCTTATTAACTGTTGGAGCATCTTCTGGGTATATGCCCATTAATGGTATAGCTGGGTCCTCAGGTAGTACTATGTCTAATTTTCTGATGAACTGCCAAACTAATTTCCAGAGTGGTTGTACCAGGTTGCAATCAAACCAGCAATTGAGGAGTGTTCTTCTTTCTCCACATCCTGGTCAGCATCTGCTGTCCCCTGATTTTTTCATCTTAGCCATTGTGACTGGTATGAGGTGAAATCTCAGAGTTGTTTTGATTTGCATTTAAGTGTTAACTAAGGATGTCAAAAATTTCTTTAAGAGCTTCTCAGCCATCCATGTTTCCTCAATTGAGAAGTGTCTGCTTAGCTCTGTACATCATTTTTTAAATAAAGTTATATGACTCGCTGGAGTCTAACTACTTTTGTTCTTTATACACATTGGGTATTAGCCCTCTAACAGATCTTGGATTGATAAAGATCATTTCCAACTCCCTCGGTTGCCATTTTGAAATTTTGACAGTGTCCTTTGCCTTGCAAAAGCTTTATGAGTTCCCATTTGTTGATCCTTGTTATTAGAGTATAAACCAATGGTGCTCTGTTCAGGAAAATTTCCTCTATGCCCATGTGTACAAGGCTCTTCCCATTTTCTCCTCTATAAGTTTCAGTGTATCTGTTTTAATGTGGAGGTCCTTGATCCACTTGAACTTGACCTTTGTACAAGGAGTTAGAATGGGTTGATTTGCATTTTTCTACATGCTGACCTCCAATTGGTCCAGCACCATTTGTTAAAATGCTTTCTTTTTTCCACTGGATTTTCTGAGCTCCTTTGTCAAATATCAAGTGACTACAGGTGTGTGGGTTCATTTTTTTGGTCTTCAATTCTATTGCATTGATCTTCCTGCCTGTTTCTGTACCTATACCATACAGTTTTGAACCATACAGTTTTGAATCACTATTTCTCTGTAGCAGAGCTTGAGGTCAGGGATGGTGATTCTCTCAGAAGTTCTTTTGTTGTGGAGAATAGTTTTTGCTATCCTGGGTTTTTGTTATTCCAAATGAATTTGCAGATTGTTCTTTCTAGCTCTATGAAGAATTGATTTGAAAATTTGTGGGGATTTCATTTAAGCTGTTGATTGCTGTCAGCAAGATGGCCATTTTTCTTGTATTAATCCTGCCAATCCATGAGCATGGGAGATCTTTCCATCTTCTGAGATCTTCGAATTTTTTCTTAGGAGGCTTGACGTTTTTGACATACATATCTTTCATGTGCTTGGATAGAGTCATATCATGTATGTAATATTATTTGTGACTACTGTAAAGGGTGTCATTTCCCTAATTTCTTTCTCATCTTTTTTTTTCGAGACAGGGTATCTCTGTGTAGTTTGGGCTGTCCTGGAACTCAGTTTGTAGACCAGGCTGGCCTCGAACTCAGAAATCTGCCTGCCTCTGCCTCCCAAGTGCTGGGATTAAAGGCGTGCACCACCACTGCTTGTCCTTTCTCAGCTATTTTATCCTTTGGGTAGAGGAGAGCTACTGATTTGTTTGACCTAATTTTATATCCAGCCACATTGCTCAATTTGTTTATCAGCTTTAGGAATTTTCTGGTGGAATTTTTGGGGTCACATAAATATTAGATAGTATCATCTGTAAATAGTGATATTTTGAATTCTTCCTTTCTAATTTGTATACCTTTGAATATTTGTTGTCTAATTGTTCTAGCTAGAACTTCAAGTACTAGATTGAATAGATAGGGAGAGAGTGTAAGCCTTGTATAGTCCCTGATTTTAGTGGATTTCTTCAAATTTCTCTCCATTTAGTTTGATGTTGGTTTTCTGTATGTTGCTTTTGCTATTTTTAGGTATGGGTCTTAAATTCCTGATCTCTCCAAGACTTTTAACATGAAGGAATGCTCAATTTTGTCAAATGCCTTTTTAGCATCTAATGAAATGATCATTTTGGTTCTTTTCTTTGACTTTGTTTATGTAGTGGATTATAGTGATGGATTTCTGTATTTTGAACCATCCCTTTATCCCTGTGATGAAGTCTATTTGATTGTGGTGAATTATCATTTTGATGTATTCTTAGATTTGCTTGTCAAGACTTTTATTGGGTGTTTTCTTCTCAATATTCATAAGGGAAATTGGTCTGAAGTTCTCTTTCCTTGTTTGGTCTTTGTTTGGTTTAGCTATAAGCAATATTGTGGTTTCATAGAATGTATTGGATAATGTTCCTTGTGTTTCTATTTTGTGGATTAGTTTGAAGAGTATCAGTATTAGGTCTTCTTTGACATTATGATAGAATTTTCCACTAAATCCATCTGGTCCTGGGCTTTATTTATTTGAGAGACTGTTAATGTTTGCTTCTATTTCCTCAGGGCTTATGGGATTATTCAAATGGTTTATTTAATCCTGTTTTAACGTTGGCACCTAATATGTGCCTAGAAAATTGTCCATTTCATATAGATTTTCTGATTTTGTTGAGCATATGCTTTTGTATTAAGATCTGATGATTTTTTGAATTTCCAGTGTCTTGTAATATCTCCTTTTCATTTCTGATTTTATTAATTTGGGTAGTGCCTTTGTACCCTTTGGAAAGGGTTTTATCTATATTGTTGATTTTCCCAAAGAACCAGCTCCTGGTTTTGTTGATTCTATGTATAGTTCTTTTTTTTCTATTTAGGTGATTTCAGCCCTGAGTTTGATAAGTTTCTGCCATATCCTCTTGGGTGTATTTGCTTCTTTTTGTTCTAGAGCTTTCTGCTGTGCTGTTAAGCTGCTAGTGTAAGCTCTCTCCATTTTATTTTGGGAGGCTCTTAGAGCTATGAGTTTTCCTCTTTGCACTGTCTTCCTTGTGTCCCCTAAGTTTTGGTATGATGTGTTTTCATTTTCATTAAATTCTAAAAAGTATTTTCTTTCTTTGTTTCTTCCTTGGCCAGGTTATCATTGAGCATAGCATTGTTCAGCTTCCATGTGTTTGTGTGTTTTACATCGTTTTTGTTGGAACTTAAGACCAGCCTTAGATTGTGGTTATCTGAAAGGTTGCATGGAATTATTTCAATATTCATGTATATTTTGATGCCTGTTTTATGACCAATTATATGATCAGTTTTGGAGAAGTTATCATGAAGTGTTAAGAAGAAGACAGGTTATTTTGCTTTAGAATGAAATGTTCTATAAATATCTGATAGATGCCTCAGGTTCATAACTTCTGTTTGTTTCACTGTCTCTGTTTAGTTTCTGTTTCCATAATTTGTATATTGCTGAGAGTGGGGTGTGGAAGTCTCCCACTATTATTGTGCAGGGTGCAATATGTGCTTTGTGCTTTAATAAAGTGTCCGTTATAAATGTGGGTGCCTTTTAATTTAGAAAATAGATATTCATATTTGATAGTTCATATTTGTAGTTTTTTCCTTTGACCACTATGAAGTGTCCCTCCTTATATTTTTTGAAAACATCTGGTTGATATTTTATTTTTTTTTTGAGATAGGGATTCTCTGTGTAGTCCTGGCTGTCCTGGAACTAACTCTGTAGACCAGGCAGACATCAATCTCAGAAATCCACCTGCCTCTGCCTCCCAAGTGCTGGGATTATAGGCAAGCACAACAGCCTGGCTGAAATTCTATTTTGTCCAATATAAGAATGGCCTCTTCAGATTGTTTCTTGGGCCATATGCTTGGAAAATTGTTATACAACCTTTGACTCAGGTAATGACTGTTTTTTTTTTTTTTTACTGTGGCAGGTATCTTCCATGCAACAAAATGTTGGGTCTTGTTTATATATACAGTCTTTTATTCTATGTCTTTTTATTGGGTAATTGACTCCATTGATGTTAAGAAATAGTAAGGAAAATTATATTTACTTCCTGTTATTTTGGCTGTTAAAGGTTGAATTATGTTTCTGTGGCTACCTTCTTTTCGGTTTGTTGAAAGATTACTTTACCACTTTTTCCAGGTTTTAGTTTCCCTCCTTGTGTTGGTATTTTCTACCCATTATCTTAGCCAGACTAATCACAGGGAACAGAGACAGTATCCAAATTAACAAAATTAGAAATGAAAAGGGGGATAAAACAACAGTAACTGAGGAAATTTAAAAAAATCACCAGATTCTACTACAAAAACCTATACTCAACACAACTGGAGAATCTGGAGGAAATGGACAATTTCCTAGACAGATAGCAAATACTAAAGTTCATCTAAACAGTCCCATAGCCCCTAACGAAATAGAAGTTTTCATTGAAAGTCTTCCAACCAAAAAAAGCATGGGGCCATATTGTATTAGTGTAGAATTCTACCTTCAAAGAAGACCTAACACCAATACTCTTAAAACTATTCCACAAAATATAAAGAGATGGAACACAACCCAACTCATTCTATGAAGCCATAATTATGCTGTTATCAAATCCACACAAAGAACCAACAAAGAAAGTGAACTTCAAACCAATTTCCCTAATGAATACAGATGAAAAGTACTAAATAAAATTATTGCCAACCAAATGAAGAACACATCAAAATGATCATTCACCATGATCAAGTAGGCTTCATCCCACCCATACAAGGATTGTTTAATATACAGAAATCCATCAATGCCATCTACTACATAATCAAACTCAAAGAAAGAAAAAACACATGGTCTTTTCATTAGATGCTGTAAAAGCTTTTGACAAAATTCAGCAGCATTTCATACTAAAAGTCTTGGAAAGAACATGAATTCATGGCCCATACCTAAACATAGTAAAAGCAATATACAGCAAACTGGTAGCCAACATCAAACTAAATGGAGGGAATCTTGAATCAATCACACTAAAATCAGGTACTAGACAAGGCTGGCTTCTCTCTCCATATCTTTTCAATATAGTACTTGAAGTTCTAGCCAGAGCAATTAGACATCATAAAGAAGTCAAAGGAATACAAATTGGAAAGGAAGAAGTCAAAAATTCACTATTCACAGATGATAAAATAGTATACCCAAGTGACCCAAAAAACTGCACCAGAGAACTCCTACAGCTGATAAACAACTTCAGCAACGTGGCTGGTTATAAAATCAACTCAAGCAAATCAGTAGCTTTCATGTACTCAAAGGATAAGTACACTGAGAAAGAAATTAGATAAATGACACCTTTAACAATAGCTCCACACAATATAAAGTATCTTGGTGTGATTCTAACACAACAAGTGAAAGATCTGTTTGACAAAAATCTCATATCTATGAAGAAGGAAATTGAAGACGACTTCAGAAAATGGAAAAATATTCCATGCTTGTGGATTGGCAGGATTAATAGAGTTAAAATGGCCATCTTACCAAAATTAATATACAGATTCAATGTAATCCCCATCAAAATCCCAACTCAGTTCTTTATAGAGTTAGAAAGAGTAATTCTCAAATTCATCTGGAATAAGAAAAAAACAGGATAGCTAAAACTATTCTCAACAGTAAAAGTACTTCTGGGGGAATCAGTATCATCGACCTCAAGTAGTACTATAGAGCAATAGTGTTAAAAACTGCATGATATTGGTACAGTGACAAGCAGGTAGGTTAACGGAATATAATTGAAGACCCAGGAATGAATCTACACACCTATGGTCCCTTGATCTTCTACAAAGGTCCTTAAACGATCCAGTGGAAAAAAGATAGCCTTGTCAACAAAAAATGGTGCTCATTCAACTGGAGGTCAGCATGCAGAAAAATGCAAATTGATCCATTCTTATCTCATTGTACTAAGCTTAAGTCCAAGTGGAACAAGGAACTCCACATAAAACCAAACACACTGAAACTAATAGAAAAGAAACTGGGGAAGACCCTTGAGGACATGGGCACAGGGGAAAAGTTCCTGAACAGAACACCAATAGTATTTAGAGTATTGGTCATTATATGACAGGAGGAATTTCTGCTCTTGTGCAGGCTTTTTGGAGTTCTGTAGGCTTCATATATGTTCATTGCCATCTCTTTCTTTAGGGACATTTTCTTCTTTAATTTTGCTGAAGATATATACTGGCTTATTAAGTTGTAAGTCTGCTCTTTCTTCTCTACCTATTACTCTTACATTTGGTCTTCTCATTGTGTCCTGGAATACCTGTATGTTAATTCCTGTGTTATAAGCTTTTTGCATTTTGCATTTTCATTGATTGTGAATCAGTATTTTCTGTGTTACCTTCAGCACCTGAGATTCTTTCTTCTTTTGCTTGTACTCTTTTGTTGATGCTTGTATCTATGACTTCCAATTTCTTTCCAAGGTTTTCTATCTCCAGAGCTGCCTCCCATTGTTATTTATTGTTTCTACTTCTATGTTTTAGATCCCGGATGTTTTAGATCAGTTCCTTCACATGTTTGTTTGTTTTTCCTGTAATTCTTTAAGGGATTTTTGTGTTTCTTCTTTAATGTCTTCTACCTGTTCACCCATATTCTCCTATATTTCTTCAAGGGAGTTATTTGTGTCCTTCTTGAAGTCCTTTATTAGAATGATGAGATGTGAATTTTACTCCTGCTCTTGCTTTTAGGGTGTGTTGGGGTATCCAGAACTGGCTGTCATGGGCATACTTGGTTTGGAAGGTGACATTTTGCCTTGGTTCGTATTTGTAATGTAATTGTGTTTGCCTTTTGTCATCTGGTTTTCTCTGGTGTTAGCTGGTCTTGGTGTCTCTGTCTTAGGTTTACCTTTCTTGAAAGCCTGTTTATTTGTACTCCTAGGATTCCCATTCTCCCTGTGCACAAAGGCATGTAGGCACACCTATGATATCAGTTCTCTTGTGGTATTTGTCTATGTAGCTCTTTGGCCCAGGATCAGCTCTGTGCTCTCAGGCCTCTCCACAGTCCTGAAAAGTTAGCTATATCCCTCTGCAACCTGGATAAGGTGCACTGTTGCAGAGAATGGTCCCCAGCTGGAGAAAGAAACCAGCAGACTCCTGCCTGAGGGTTCTGGAAGGGTTCTTCTGAGTTGCAGGGGTGGTGCTACCTGTGGTCTCAAGACTTTCCATACTCCAACTGCTCTGAGTGCATTGGGTTCTCCAGTCTGGATCATGAAGGAGATGTTGTCTTCACTGGAGCAGAGTAACCAGGAATCTGCCCCAGCAGAAAAGACAGGTGGTGGAGAGAGTGGCTTTTAATTTGAAAAGAGATGATATCACTGCTTTCACATTAACTGAAATGGTGTGCCTATTTTATGTCAACTGAAAATACTTCCTGAAATGCGGAATAATGATCCCTACTGGTGCATATTCTTCTGTAATAATCACAGTTTAGTAGCTTTGTTAGGGAATTTTGAGGGGTCTGTGGCTTGTGTCATATCTTGGCTTTCCTACCTAAACAACCTAGTCACCACAGGAGCTCTCATAGTAGAATAATGATGACAATTATCACTTGTTGTATACAAACATTTTTTGCTAAATTCACAGCATCTCTCATCCCTATACTCAACTGTGGGGAAAAGGGGGGATATGATAAGTGGCATGTTTTCAGCAAATCTGCTAAAGTCAATGCCACCACACTGTTAGAGATAAAACTCAAACTGAGTGTAGTGAGAGGAATAGTCCTTCAAGATAGAGCAGCGATTACTTTATTTTCTCCTGATTAAAAATATCTACATTGACATTCAACACTTTTCTGACAGAGGCTACATTAACATTTGAGACTTCTCACATACTGAATAATATTATGTAGATTTTGTATACATATGACTAAATTAAAATGTTGTAATCTATGTGTTTGTGACAATGGTTTTGTGCAATGTGCCATTTTTAGTACTACCCATTTAATGTCATTTATAATTATGTACCTACCAACAAAGGACCAATAAATAAAAAATTATGTGTACTTAAGGTATTTCAAGCAATATATGTATGTTTTCTTTTGGGACTATCTGTGAAACAACATAAGCATTCAGGGGGGATTGGGTACATGAAGGCTGATAAGTATAACAGAATGCAGAATATTATTCTCACAAGGTGGTCTTTTCGAAATATTTGGATAGACTATGTTAAGTGAATGCACTTGAAATAAAGGATATAAAAGAATATGTGGAAACATCCGTATATATTTCAGTGGGTAAGGCAGAAGACAAAGGAATATACTTGACTGGTTTCATATGTCAAAAGATGTTAAGACATAACAACTGGCATATTCCCTTACTATATTTCTACTCATTTAATCTAATTTTAAACATCACTCATACTTTCCTTGCTTTCAAAATAAAAGCAAGAAGTGCTTTGTTGGCACCGCTTTTGAGATTGGTTGCTAGTACTCCCCACATTACACCATACGTATCTTTAGCATTTGCTTCAATCTGCAGAGTGGTATCCTCAATGGTTGACTGCGTAGATATTAAAACATTCTAACTAAAATAATGATAGAAATGAAAAATTTGCTACACAACCTATAAACTACAGCAGAGAGCCTCCTCAATATGGAAACAATAGGTCAGGCTATGAGATGAAATAGAGGAATTTGGTCTAACGTTAAAAAGATACACATAATATAAGGCCTTGTGACCTCCGCTTGAGCTGGATCCCACTTTGGGCCTGTCTCTGGAACTTGTTTTCCTTAGGCTCCTCTCCATTTCCTTTCCTGTAATTCTTTCAGACAGGAACAATTATGGGTCAGAGTTGTGGCTGTGGGATGGCCCCCCTCTCCCTAATTTGATGGCTTGTCCTCCTGCTGGAGGTGGGTTCTATAAGTTCCCTCTTCCTACTATCATACTACTGTATTTCATTTAATGTCCCTCAATTTGTGTCCTGAGAGTCTTCCACCTCCCAGGTCTGGAGGGTCCTCTGGAGGACCTCTGGAGGGTCACCCCAAACTCCTATCTCATGAGGTTGCCTGTTTCCATTCTTTCTGCTGGCCCTTAGAGCTTCAGTCCTTTTCTCTCACCCAATACCAGATCTTGTTTCCATTCCCCTCCCACTACCCTCCATCCACTTTCCTTTCCAGGTCTGTCCCTCACTCCCCACTTGTGATTGCTTTGTTCACCCTTCCAAGTGAGTCCTCACTTGGGCACATCAGCTTGTTGAACTTTTTGAGTTCTGTGGACTGTATCTTGGATACTTTGTACAGTTTTCGCTAAGACTATTACTGAGGCTATGAAGTGCCCATGAAAAATGGACCTAGCATGACCTCACACTGTAAGACCCATCAAGTAGCTAAAAGATTTAGATGCAGATACTTGCACCTAACACACATACAGTAGAGGACTGCCAGATCTGGGTTTATTCAGAGATGATGCCTCTATCCCTCAAGAGACTGCAGGCCCCAGAGACTTTAGAGGTCAGGTGGGATCAGAGGTAGGGAGGAGGTATTGGATGTGGACAAGTTGGAGGGTGGACAGGATGGGGAATAAAATATGGATCTTAAAAAAGAAATTAATACACAATGGAATACTATTCAGCAATTAAAAACAATAAATTCATGAAATTTTTAGGCAAATGGTTGTAACTAGAAAATACCATACTAAGTGAGGTAACTCGTTCACAAAAGAACACACGTGGAATGCAGTCACTAACAAGTGAATATTAGCCCCGAAGCTCTTAATAACCAAGGCACAATCCACATATCAAATCATTCCCAAGTAGAAATAAGGCCTAGAAAAGCTTGATGCAACATTTTGGGGGGACTACCAGGACAGAGGAGTGGGAGGGGTTTGATTGGGAAACTGGCAGATGGAAGAGGACTTATGGGACTTATGTTGAGGGGGGAACCTGGAAAGAGAAAATCATTTGGAATGTAAACAAAGAATATAGAAAATAAAAATTAATTAATTAAAAATATATAGTTTAACATACACACTAATTTACACCCTGCTACATCTCAGTAGCTCAGTAAATATTTGTTAAATATGTTGGATTCAGTTAAAGGAGAAAGCCAGGAAACCATGAATAGAGAGATGTGTTTAATCAATACACGTTGACTGGGTAAGGGGACTTATTTGTAACCAGATTCTTTGAGTACAAATTCCCAATCTATGTGGGGTCCCTATAAATTTGGGCAGGTTACTTAGATGTCTGTGACTTGTTGGATTCATTTTTAAATGTAGGCGATAATGTTTATGAGTTAATTTGAGAAAAAATAAAATCAATTATCTTTTTACTTATTATTTTTATTTTGTATTTATTGGATATATTCTATATTTACATTTCATTTCCCTTTTTCTGGTTCCCCAAAGGACTCACATGCCCTTTTCCCTCCCCCTGTTCCCCCATCCATCCCTTCCCACTTCCCTGTTCTGGTATTCCCCAACACTGATGTTTTGATCCTTTCCAGCACCAGTGTCCACTCCTTCCTTATTGTCGGATATCATTTGATATGTGGATTGTGTCTTTGGTGTCCAAAGAATCTAGGCTAATATCCACTTATCAGTGAGAGCATACCATGGATATTCTTTTGAGACTGGGTTACCTCACTTAGTATGATGTTCTCCAGCTCCATCCATTTCTCTAAGAAATTCATGAATTTATTGTTTCTAATGACTGAATAGTATTCAATTGTGTATATATATACCTCATTTTTTGTATCCATTCCTCTGTTGAGGAACATCTGGGTTCTTTCCAGCTTCTGGCTATTATAAATAAGGCTGCTATGAAGATAGTGGAGCATGTATCCTTATTGCATGCTGGGGAATCTTCTGGGTATATGCCAAGGAGTGGTATATGCCAAGGAGTGGTATGGCTGAGTCCTCTGAAAGCATCATGTCCATTTTTCTGAGGAACCACCAGACCTATTTCCAGAGTGGTTGTCCTAGCTTGCTGTCCCACCAACAGTGGAGGAGTGTTCCTATTTCTCCACATCCTTGCCAACACCTGATGTCTCCTGAGTTTTTAATCGTAGCCATTCTGACTGGTGTGATGTGAAATCTCAGGGTTGTTTTGATTTGCATTTCTCTAATGACTAATGATGTTGAACATTTTTAAGGTGTTTCAAAGCCATCCAAATTTCTTCAGGTGAAAAGTCTTTGTTTTGCTCTGTACCCCATTTTTGGATAGGGCTATTTGGTTTTCGGTGATCTAACTTCTTGAGTTCTTTGTATACCTTGGATATTAGCCCTCTGTCAGATGTGGGGTTGGTGAAGATCTTTTCCCAATTTGTTGGTTGCCGATTTGTCCTTTTGACCTTGTCTTTTGCCTTTTTTCTCAGCACTTCATGGTACCTTCTCTAAAATCGACCACATAATTGGTCACAAGATAGACATCAACAAATATAAAAAGATTGAACTATCCCTATTCCCCCTATCTGATCACCAGGGAGTAAGAGTGTTCTTCAATAGCAACAAAAACAAGAGAAAATCCTCATATACATGGAGACTGTACAATATTCTGCTCAATGATGCCTTAGTCAAGGAAGAAATAAAGAAAGAAATCAAAGACTTTTTAGAATTTAATGAAAATAAAGGTACAACATACCCAAATCTATGGGACTCAAAGAAAGCAGTGCTAAGAGGAAAACACATAGCCCTGAGTGCCTCCAAAAAGAAACAGGAGAGAGCATATACTAACAACTTAACAGCACACCTGAATGCTCTGGAAAAAATAAGACGCTATTTCACCCAGGAGGAGTAGAAGACAGGAAATCATCAAACTCGGGGCTGAAATCAATCAAGTTGAAACAAAGAGAACCATACAAAGAATCAACAAAACCAAGAGCTGGTTCTTTGAAAAAATCAACAAGATAGATAAAGCCCTAGCCAGACTTACCAAAGGGCACAGAGACAGTATTCAAATCAACAAAATTAGAAATGAAAAGGGAGATATAACAACAGAAACTGAGGAAATTAAAAAAAAACATCAGATTCTACTACAAAAGTCTATACTCAACACAACTGGAGAATCTGGAGGAAATGGACAATTTCCTAGACAGTTACCAAATACCAAAATTAAGTTAGGATCAAATAGATCGTCTAAACACTCCCATAACCCCCAAGGAAATACAAGAGGTCTTAGAAAGTCTTCCAACCAAAAAAGCACAGGACCAGATGGTTTTAGTGTATAATTCTATCAGACCTTCAAAGAAGACCTAATACCAATATTCTTCAAATGATTCCACAAAATAGAAACAGAAGGAACACTACCCAACTCATTCTACGAAGCCATAATTACCCTGATACCAACACCACACAAAGACCCAACTAAGAAAGAGAACTTCAGAACAATCTCCCTTATGAACTTTGATGGAAAAATACTCAATAAAATTCTTGCCAACTGAATCCAAGAACACATCAAAATGATCATTCACCATGTTCAAGTTGGCTCCATCCCAGGGATGCAGGGGTGGTTCAATATATGGAAATCCATCAATGTAATCCACTACATAAACAAACTCAAAGAAAAAAAAAACTACATAGTCATCTAATTGGATGCTGAAAAAGCATTTGACAAAATTTAGCATCCTTTCATGCTAAAAGTCTTGGAAAGAACAGGAATTCAAGGCCCATAACTAAACATAGTAAAAGCAATTTACAGCAGACCGATAGCCAATATCAAGGTAAACAGAGAGAAACCTGAAGCAATCCCACTAAAATCAGGGACTAGACAAGGCTGCCCCTTCTCACCATATCTCTTCAATATAGTACTTGAGGTACTAGCTAGAGCAATTCAACAACATAAGGAAGCCAAAGGGATACAATTTGGGAAGGAAGAAGTCAAACTATCACTAGTCGCAGATGATATGATAGTATACTTAACTGACCCAAAAAAACTCCACCAGAGAACTCCTGCAGCTGATAAAAAAAAAAAAACTTCAGCAAAGTGGCTGGTTATAAAATCAACTCAAGCAAATTAGTAGCCTTCCTATAAGCAAAGGATAAGCAGGCCAAGAAAGAAATTAGGGAAATAACACCCTTCAAAATAGCCACAAACAATATAAAGTATCTTGGTGTGACTAACCAAACAAGTGAAAGATTTATATGACAAAAACTTCAGGTTCTGAAGAAGGAAATTGAAGAAGACCTCAGAAAATGGAAAAATCTTCCATGCTCGTTTTTTGGCAGGATTAATATAGGTAAAATCAATTATTTTTAACTGATCAGGTAATCAAAGAACTACTTAGATGTTAAAAAATATATGCATAGGCAATATGAGAAGTTTAGGCAGAGCTCAACATTAACAAACATATGTACATACAAAAAATTACCAAAAAAATACCGTTTGGATTATCATCACTGAAGAAAGAAAAAAGTATGAAACAATGGGCATGGAAAATATATTTAATAAAATTATAGTGGAAAAGTTTCATAACAGAATGAAGAAGATAGACATCAATATATCATAGGCCTGCAGATTTACAAAAGCACATGACCGACCTACCAAGTCTCCATGTTATATAAGAGCTAAGGCAATAATATATCCTCTGGAGATTTTTTTAATTCCGTCAATGTTCCCCTGCCTATCTTCTTGTAAAGACTGTTTGGGGTCAAATTTTATTTACATAGTAATGTATATTTTTATTATAGTGGCTATGTTACAGTTTAATTTTTTATCCTATTTGTTTAGAACTACATATTTTGAAAATTGTTTTCTTATTTACTACACATATAGATATTTGTCATTTAGCTAATGGTTCATATATCAAAGTTAGCCTAATGCTGACTATAGAGAGCCTTAAAGATATTTTCCTCTATACTTCTGAAATGGTTTAATCATCATGCCATATTTATGAAGTTATGGTGTCAAACAGAGCTCCCTTTTTGCCAAGCAATTAGTGTATCAGAAGAAAAGCATCCCCAGCCCTGACATTTCTTCCGATATCTTGCTATAATATCCTTGTCTAATTAACAACACTTTAATCTCCTACATCAGTCTCCTGAGGACTGTAATTGCACAAGTGGGCCAGTACATCTATATAGAGGAGTGACCTTTAAAAATAACTTTACTTTTTAAAACTATGTATAACTATTAATATGCTAAGTAGTAAGGTTTCAATATGTTACAAGCCAAGTTGTGGAAGTAATTTCTAGTACCTGTGTTTTCTGTTTCCCCATGTTAAAAACAGTGTACTAAGTATATTAGAATGCACATTCTACACTTTTTTAGTTCTAATTTGTATTACATCCCAAAGTGTTCTGGTGATACCACTACTGATGCTTAGTTTCTTTCCAATCCAAACTGAAGAGCCATTCTGAAATGTGTCCATTTACAGAGATCAGGCCTCAGCTTAAATGTTTGCACATCAAACTGGATATTATTTTGCAAAACCACTCAACTCTATTCCACTTTATAAAAACTACCTTCTAGGCACTTAGTACATTGGATTTCCTTGTAATCCAATCTGGGTGAAATATGACATTATTGAACTGCTATTTTCTCCATTTAGAGCAGGAAAAATTAGAGGGAAGTACAGTTGGACTATTTTCTAAGGATTAATATCTATCTATAAGGTCCTCTTTTAGCTGAGCATTGGTTAATCATGGATGGACATGACTTAAACTTTCTCCATGGCTTTTGCAGACTGCATCATTTTGTCTAAAGATAAGTTGCACATTGGTGAAATAGGGGATTTCTTTTTACTCCACCTGATCTATTTTTGCCTCAGTTGTTTGGTGTTTTGACTGGAAAATGTCAAATGTTTTCAGCATGCTGTATCCTACTGGGGACGTATTATGAGCCATCATACAGTGTCCTGTTGAAAAAATTGGAAAAGTAAAGTTTGTAAAAAGAATGAACTTCCAACTTTCCATAACATCCCTTCTGACAACTAAAAGATAGGAAAGGGAAGAGAAAAACTGAAACCAGGGTCTACTTCATTGGAAAGAAAGCCATAAATTTATTTTGACATCTAGAGTACTAGATTTGAAATTTCCAAATAAAACTACACTTTAATGAAGTTCCTTACATTGTGATTAACCTACAGTAAAAAAAATATATTTGGTTCTACTACATACCTCCAATTTTACTTAAGTTATAGACTGTAAAGTAAATATTTTTATGTAGTATATCTGACAGAACCTTTGTGAAATAGTCAATTGTCCCTAAATAGTTTATAAGCCACAGTTTGAGAAATGTTTCTGCAGGGACTGTGGAAATGTCATGTTTTGTGTGCTATGAGCCTCCTTGAAACTGTCAAGAAAATGAGACACTTCCTGCCAAACCAAGCAGCCAAGACTTCCAGAAGAACAGGAAGGCCATCTGTTGATGTTCATTACACATTCTTTCAGTATCCTCTGAAAACACCCCTTGCCCAATAATGGTCCATACTTGCCAGAAAAAAATACTTCCCAAGTCTAGCAGGTACATCCTGCCTGATCATAGATCATTATGACCAGAAGGACCATGTCTTTACACAGACACACTCTGCCTAACCATGGCCCATGAAGTACAGACTTCTAGCCCACCCCTACAGTAGATGCTCCTTGCAAACAATGGCCTTGCCTTCCAAAGGACCAACATCAAAATTCTGGTGAATACTTCTTTATGGATTAGAGGCCACATAGGTTGCAAGAACTCCTCAAGTGGGTAAAGATCTTTATCATAATCAGCATACACATTACAGCAGATAACAGAGGATAAAGGAAACAAAAACTATCTCCCATCATAGGCAAACCTAGAAATTGGCAATTAGACGTATAATCAACCCAAATCCAGCTGACTAATCTCAGAAATAAAAACATAATCAGAGTTTTTGCATGGGCCTAAAAATCCGTAGTCTAGTTCTAAACTCAAACCTCAGTCCTGAGGATCCTTGTGGTACACCTAGTGTGTCCCATAAGAATTTGACAGAATTCACCAGAGCAGCAGATGAAAGAAATACAAAAGTCAGACATAGTAGAATAATTATTCACAGCAAGGCCAACTGAAAAGCAGTCATGCACAAAGGAAATCTACTGAGTCATTGTGAAGGACTAATATTAGGAGAAATAGGTACAACAGTTTTTTACAAAGATCTGCCCACAGGCTTCTGAAATGTCTCCATCTAGACCTGCTGTGGGCATATCTACCTGTCATGGTATGCTTTCCTCATCATTTCCCCCTTTTTGTTTAAGAAGTTGTTTGTTGCAAGAGTGAGCATCAAATTAAGAAGATGGCAACTGGTGAAATAAAAAGACAAAGTAAGCAAAGTCCAACAGCAATAAATGATTTCCAATTCAAATCTTGCAGAAAGTTATTGCTATAGAGGAGGCAAAGGCAGTAGTTAATTTCTCCAAAGGAGCAGAGTCATTGTGGGTGTTGCTAATATATGAAATTTCTGGGTATAAAGTGTTAATATTCATAGCTTTGGATGAATGATTCCACAAGCCTCTAATATGTGTTTGAATACATCCTCAGTCACAAGTATACTCAATGTAAAGCAGTGGTATAACACAGATCCATCCAAACAAAGAATGACATTGGACTGATAATCTGACCTTGATATTTTTTATTTCTTGTCTCATAAAAAGAATGGCCTCTTCTAGGGCATTCAGCCTGTTCTCAAAGCCTCTATCTTCTCTTGATAGAAGGTGCACATGATGAGCAGTGTCAACTTCCTTGACTAAAGAAGTTGTAGCCAAGGCAAAAGAAGAAATCACACCAATCATAGCAATAATATCTATAATTAAGGTTTCCTCAAAATGCTTACATCTATGAAGCATAGACAAGGCATGATGTATGGTCTCTCTGCCAGGATTAAAAAAAACTATGTCTCATTAATATAGACAGGTTGAAGTACATAGGAGGCTGTTTTAATATGACAAAAGCATTTTTTCTTGTAACAGTGGGTCATGGATAATTGAAAATTTAAATAATAACATAGTAAACATGGTAACATGGCTTGGAACTGGGCTTTCTTCTCTTCCATGTTGGGATTATACGATCTGATAAGGCAATCAGGTATCCAGACTGGTGATCCAGCATCCTATGTAAAGACAAAAGTGTACCCTCTTCCAGAGGAGAGAAGAATATCTGGTCCTTCCATGTAGATGAAAGCACATCTTTCCACAAAAGTAATGGATGGTGGTGTTCCATTTGATCCCAGTGGTACTGCACTGCAAATCTGTCCTGAGAATCTTTATTGAGATAATTGAGTACAAGAAAGAAAACAAGTTATGCTATATGTCCTTATAAAGAATTTGGAGAATTCTCAAACATACAAATTAAAGGCACATTTGAAGGCTCTAGGAAAAATAGAAAAACAACAAGAAGAGTATATGTCAGGAAATAATCAAATGTGGTCCTTAAACCAATCAATTAGGAGCAAACAGAACAATACCAATAACAAAAGAAGAATTATTTCTTGGAAAAAATTTACAAGAGAGAAAATCCCTTAGAAAATGTAACTAAAAACTAGAGAAAGTACACAAATTAGGAAAATTCAAAAAATGAAAAGGGAGATATAACAAAGGATACTGAGAAATTTTAAAGAATCACTAGATCTTATTTCAAAAGCCTATATTCTACAAAATTGGAAAATCTAAAGGAAATTGATGACCAATACTATATACCAAAGCTAAATCAAGACCAGATAAACTATCTACATAGTACAGTAACACCCAAGGGAATGAAAACAGTCATTTTAAAGTATCCCAGTGGAAACAGGCAAATGGTTTCAGTGTAAAATTGTAGCACAATTTCAAGGAAGAGCTAATACTAATAATTCTCAAACGTGTTCATGAAATAGAAACAGAAAGAAGACTGCTAAACTAATTCTAAGAGGCCATAGTCATCATAATACATAAAACCACACAAAGACTCAACAATAAAAAAGACTTTCATATCAATTTCCTTTTTAATCATTAATGCAAAAATATTCAATAAAAATTTCGACCCTTAAAACAATAGCATATGAAAGACATTATCTACCACAATGAATTAGGCTTCACCCCAGGATCCAAGAGTATAGTGATACTCAATTACAAAATTAAATTGATCCTAGTGGGTATGGCAGAGTTCCTTGATCTCCACCACAAAATTTGAGTTCCCAAATGAAAGACACACGCACACACACACACACACACACACACACACACAGCCTTTATATTTTGATATGCATTGAACAGCTTAATGGTTTGGCTTCTTCCGTTTTTTTTTATTTGATATATTCTTAATTTATATTTTAAATGATTTTCCCTTTCATTGATCCCCACTCCCCGAAAGTCCCATAAGCCCTCTTCCCTTCCCCTGTTTAATGATTTTTATATTTTAATGTGCCTTTAGAAACTGGGCCTTGTTCCAGAGAGACGCAAAGGCTTCACGACATTTGATATTGAAAAATAAAATAAGAAAAATATGCATACATTTATAGGTCTGATATTAGTACATAGCAGAAAACCTCAAGGTATGATTGATGTTTTGCCTTAGTTGCAAAGTTCTAATTTAAAATGCTAAAATATACATGAGCTATATTTCACAGAAAGGCCTAGCCTGACTAGTTTCCATGATGTACTCTCACAGTAGATGAGTTCTGTGAGAGGTCATTAGCCTTTATTAGCACCTTGGTCTCCAAAGCCCTCAGTCCTTCCTTCAGTTTGTGAAAGGGGAAAAGCTTCAGATAACTCAGTTTGGAAGGTTGAGTGGTTACTACCCTTCATCTGGCTGGCTGTCCTCAGTTTCTAATTTGTTTTCTATCTCCTCCAGAATTTGAACATGAAGGATTTTTTGTCATTGTTCCTGTATGTGGTATACTCCTGTTTTTACTCTAATTATATATATGCCGTCATGAGCATGATTCCATAATGGCCAACTGAAGACTGAGAAGCCTGACAATAATATGGGACTGTGAGTGTGCAGTGTGGTCCCAGGAAGCATTTATCACTTCTGAAATTTGTAAGTGATTTGTCAGTTTAAAACTCAAAGATTCTATTCTTGTCATATTATCACATGTTCCTTAGACAAAATTCTCCTGGATAGTGATGTTTTCCTGTCTCAGTGTAGAAGTACCTATGTTTTTATTTATTTTTTCACATAAAAGACTAAACTATTTTCTTAAAAAATATTTTGTGTAATATTTTATTTGTGTATAGTGTTGTTTGTGAAACTAGAGAATGCTTTAAAAAGAAAAGAAATATCCAACATCATTAGTTCTCAAGTAAATGAAAATATAACTCTGAAATTCTACCTTATATGCATCAAAATGGCTAAGATCAAAATGTCAAAGGAAAACACTTGGTGGTGAGGTTCTGGAGCAAGCAGTACACTCTTCCACTGCGGGTGGGGGGGTGCAGCCCTGTACAACTGCTCTGAAAACATGACATTTTCTCTGAAAGTTGGGAATAGTTCTACCTCAAGATGCAGCTATACTGCACCTGAGCTAATGATGGTCCACTGTCCCATAAGAACACTATTTTAAATAAGTTCATAATAGCTTTATTCATAATGCCTTAAACTGAAATGAACCTCTCTGCCAAAAATCTGATTGATTTACACAATGGAATTCTATAGTGTCATAAATAACAAGGGCATCCTGAATGTTGGTGACAAGGGAATGGAACTATAGAATATCATCCTGTGTGAGGTAAACCAGAAATACAAGGACATGGTATATACTCACTTATTAGTAGATATTAGCCATAAAGTACTGGATAAGCATGCTATAAAGGGGAATATTGATAAGGAAATTCTATAAAAGGAGAGCACTAAGGTGAGGAAATAGTTGAGAGGGGAGCAGGCCTTCAAGAAGAACATATATAGGGAAAGCAGAGTAGAAAGAAGGCAATTAAGGAGTTGTGGGAAGTCAATGTCTAGGATGTACCAGAGATCTGGGATGAGGGGATGCTCTGGAGGGTTTATGGATGCAAAACTTGCTGAGGTTCTTAGCAGAAAGAACTATGGATCCTGAAGAGTCCTCTTTCTGAAGCCAGATAGGGTTTGCAGGAGATGGACAACAACCGGCTGACTAAACCTTTGACTTATTTGCAGGAGAGGAATAAGGACAACAAACCCACTAGATTTTTGACCCTAAATATATCCTGCCTAGAAGATGTACAATGACAAAAGCAGAGACAGATGGTATGACCAAGCAATGACTGCCTCAAATTGAGTCCCATCCTATTGATAAAGGACCAATCCTTGATACTGTTAGTAATATACTTTTATGCTTGCAGACAGGAATCTAGCATAACTGTCCTCTTTGAGATTATACCCAGCAGTCAATGGAAAGAGATCCACAGACTTACACCCAAACAGTAGATGAAAATAGTGAAGGTTTATGGAACAGTTGGAAGAAAGATTAAAAGACCCAAAATGGACAGAAACACCACAGGAAGACCAAAAGAATGGAGTAACCTGGACTCTTGGAGACATTCTGAAACTCAACCAACAACCAAAGAGTGAACACAGGCTGGACCCAGGACTCATGGACATACTTTTCAAATGAACTTCTTAGTCTTCATGATGGACTCAACCAACTGGAGTGGGACTGCTGACCATGCACCCATTACCCGCTTGCCTCTGGATCCTGCACCCCTAAATGGATCACCTTGTCTGGCCTGCATGAGAGGGTGTGACGAGTCCTATAGCACCTTGATGTGCAGGAAGGGATGGGTTAGTGAGCAGGGAATGAGGTGCTAAAAGTGGAGGACTTCCATTTCTCAAAAGAGAAGGGAAAATTTGTATGGAGGGAGACCTTACTTGAGGGGGGCATTAGGTGGAAAAATGCTAATATTGCGAGGGAAAGTGAATAAACAAATGCATAAAAATAACATGATCAATAACAGCCAGTATACTATATCACCACCAGAGCCCAGTTATTCTAAAGCAGCAATTCATGAATATTCCAACACAGCTGAAGCACAAGAAAAAGTCCTTAAAATCTACTTTATAAAAATGATAGAGTGTCTTTAAGAGTACTGTAATAAATCCTGTATATAATCAGGGAATACAAAAAAAATATTGGATGAAATCAGTAAATCATTTAAATCAACAAAATGCAAACTAACAGAAATAAATAAAATTGTTCAAGACCTGAAAAATGGGAATAGACCAATAATGAAATTAGAAACTCAGAGAATTCTGGAAAGGAGAACCTAGGTAAATAAGCATATATTACATAACCAAGCACCATCACCACAATTCAAGAGATGGAAAAACAACTCTCATGGACTGGAACTACAATAGAAGAGCTTGATGTCATGAATAGTGATTCCCCAAGAAGTTCTTCAAGTGGAGGGGTGGGATTCCAATCTCACAGTTAAAAACTCTTATCCAGTATTGTTTCTGTCTGAAGTAACTACAGGGATAAAAATGGAGAAAAGCATGAGAGAAGGGCCATCCAGTGACAGTCCAAATTGGGATCTAGCTCAATGGAAGTCCCGAGGCCCTGATATTGTTGCTGATGCTATGGTGTGCTTGTAGACCATAGTCTAGCATGTCTGCCATCAGAGAGGCCTAACAAGTAGCTGATAGTGTTAGATATAGATACTAACACCCAATGATTGAGAGAAGATGGGGACGCCTGTTGTAGAGCTGGGAAAAGCTGGAAGAAGCTGAGGAGGAGGGTCGTCCCATAGGAAGACCAGTAGTCTCAACTGACCTGGACCCCTCGAGAACTCTAAGACACTTAGCCACTGACCAAGGCAACATTCAATAACTGATATGAGACCTGTTAAATAAATATAGCAGAGGAATGTCTGGACTGACCTCAATGAGAGAAGATGTACTTAACTCTCAAAATATTGAGGCCCCAGTGATTGGAGAAGTCTGGTGGGGTGGGGCTGGTTGGTGGGGACAACCTCTTGGAGACTGGGACAGGGGCAGATATGGGATGGGGAGTGGTCAGGGTCATACTGAGAAGGGATGAAGTCTGGGCCATAGAAAAAAGATAAAAGATTAAGAATACAACATCATATATATATGAAATTACTGTAAAAGAATCATAGCTCAAAAGATAGTTTCAACAAAATCAAAGAAGAAATTTTCCAAACATAAAACATGAGATGCTCATATAGATACATGAAGCATAAAACACCAAATATATTGAACCAGAAAAGAAAGACTCTTCTACATACAATAATCAAAATAAACTTAGAGAACAAAAAAAGAAAATTAAAAGCTGCAAGAAAAAAAGAGCAAGTAGATCTATTAAAAGTTCTCTGACATATGTTTTTGGTTTTTCAAGACAGGGTTTCTCTGTGTAGTCCTGGCTGTCCTGGAGCTCACTCAGTAGACCAGGCTGGCCTCGAACTCAGAAATCCGCCTGCCTCTGCCTCCCAAGTGCTGGGTTTATAGGCATGTGCCACCATGCCCAGCTGACATGTTTTTTTTTCATGAATATAGTGTAAGCACCTCAGTCTGGAGATTTCTTTAGAGTATCTTTTGTAAGGATGGAGTTGCATATAGATATTACTTACATTTGATTTTATTACCACTTATTTTATTATTCTACTTATGGTGATGGGAAGTTTTGTTGGATTTAAAGTCTGAGATGGCATATGTAGTCTCATAAAACCTATAGGACAACTGTCCAGACACTTTTATATTTTAAAGTCCCCATTAACATGTCAGCTGGGCATGGTGGCACATGCCTATAAACCCAGCACTTGGGAGGCAGAGGCAGGCGGATTTCTGAGTTCGAGGCCAGCCTGGTCTACTGAGTGAGCTTCAGGACAGCCAGGACTACACTAGAAAAACAAAAAGTAGGGAGTTTGGACACACACAAACACACACACACACACACACACACACACACACGCACACACGCACACACACACACACACACACACACACACACTGAAACACGCATATACACATTCCTATCATCATAACCAACATCACCACCACCAACAACAAAATAACGGGTATTAACATAATTGGACATTGATATTTCTCAATATCAATTTCTCAATATATGCAATTCTAAAATATAAAGACACACAGTGTTAATAAACATGGTCCATCTTTCTGCTGCTTTCTAGAAACACACAAACACCTAAGAAAGATTCCCTCAGAGTAAGGATTTAGACTGTTTTGCAAACAAATGGACCTAAGTTGGAAGCTGGTGTAACCATTCTAATATGTAACAAATTTGGCTTCAAAGCAAAATTATTCAAAAGCATTGGAAAGGCCATTCATACCCATAAAAATACACCCAAACTTACAAAACACAACATAAAAAAAAAACCCTTCCCCAAGGGTGTTTAAATTCTTAACACGTATGGCCAAAGCACAAGGAAGTCAATGTCTGTGAAAGAAATATTACTAAACATTAAGTAAAACATGTACCCTCAGATATTGAGAGTAGAAGGTTTTAATAACTTATACTCTGTAACATACAGGTCATCTATACCAAAAACAAAATAAGAAATGATGGCAGTAATAGACTTTATAAACAAAATGGAACTAGCATATACCAACAGTTCTTTTCAACCAAAGACAAAAGAAAATACCTTCTCAGAACCTCTTCAGAATTTCTCCTGAGAAATTTCTCCAAAACTGACTACATACATTCTTAAAAAGCAAGACTCAGCAGATACAAAAAGTTAAAATAATCCCCTTTATCAGACCGCCAAAGATTAAATCTGGATTTCAACTAAAGAACTTAACTCTCCTATAAATAAAAAAATAGGGTGAAGACATAAATAAAGGAAAAAAGAGAAATTAAAGTCTTCCTAGTTTTAATGAACACAAAATATATGCAAATGTATAAGGACAAAATGAAAACAATGTTAAAAGGAAAGTTTATGATAATAATTTCCTACATAAAGAAATTGGAGGTATATGATAAAACCAACTTAACAGCATATAAGAAGCAAGTTTCAAAGAAAACAGCAAAAAAAAAAAAATCAAATGAATGGCTAAAGTCAATAAAATAGAAATGAAGAGACAAATACAAAGAATTAAAAAAAACAATTTTTCTTTGCAAAAATCAACAAGATAATCAAACTGCTATCTCACTAAATGAGAGAGAGAGAGAGAGAGAGAGAGAGAGAGAGAGAGAGAATCCAAATTAACAAAATGAGAAATGAAGTGGCAACATAAAAACCGACACAGAGGAAATTGAAAGAATTATTTCATCATACTTAAAAACACCAATACTGCACCAAATATGAAACTCTAAAAGAAATGAATTCACTAGAAATGAATTTTTAAAACAAATTCAGACGCAAGACCTTTGAATTCTGGGCCAGTCTGGGCTACACAATGTATTTAGGCTGAGAACCTCTGCTCATTGATGCAGTTGCTTGCAAACAAAAGTCTGTGATTCAAAAATTACCATTTTTCTTTATAAAGGTTTTAAATAATATTTAGAAGGGCCCTTATTGGTTAAAAGCCATAAATACTCATCAATCTGGATTTCTATAAAGGGGAATATTGGTATATTTTTCCACACAGAGATTATTTATAATTTCTAATTGAAGCATATGTTTTTCTATTGCCAAAGAACATATTGCTCTAGGAAAAAAGATGTATTCTGCAGGCAAATGTGAGAACCAAGAGTAGGGGTTGGAACAATATTGTATTGCTTTCATCCAACAGAAAAAAAAAGAAAAGCTATGTTCATGAAGACCAATGTGGTGTAGAATTTCTAGCTACTGTGAGCAACTAGCCTGTTTCCTTAGAATGAGGGCCCCCATAAGAGAACTATAGACAGCATTTGAGAGATAATTTTAAAAGGGGTATAATGCTTGCATGATTAAACACTCTCTGTAAACGTGGGCTTCTACAGGAGAATTGATCGCTCAGCCTTGACACGCCCACCTACCCAGGGCAGATTATATCAGCAGATACATGGTGGCCTGGCGATATACTTATATATTAATGGAATTTGAATTATGTCAAATACATAGAATATTAAATTAATTTATATTCAGAGAAAGTCTATATAGGTATGTTTGTCCAGTGTGAAGTTAATCTCCAAAGAAGGGAGAAAGAAAGGGAAATTGATTTGTTGTCAAGGTACATAGCATCTGAATAAATAAATTCATGCATTTGATCTCAGTACCTGAAAGACAAAGGCAGAGATATATAGGTTTCTTGTGAGTAGGAAGCCTGGCTGGCACACAGAAAAAAATCTTGGTTAGTCCAGGCTACACAGAGAAACCCTGCCTTAATAAGTAATAATATTTTTAATTGTCAAAGTAAAGATAGTTATAAGTTCGGTGATTATGATAGTATCAGAAATCTTCTGTGAGTGATGTCAAAATAGTGCTGACCTAAATAAAAATGGAGCTGCAAAATTGACTCAATCTATATTTTATATGACTCGGGTTGCTGGATTGTTGGGTGTAAAAAATTAAAAATCAACCCACACTATTGCCAGCTACTCTCTGACTGTGGTGTTCTCCCTGCCCCCATGTCTATGCCCTTTCAGGAGTTCACCCAACTTATTGAAGCTCACTTGTTACTAAACAAGGGTTTTCTCAGTCATCCAACCCCTGTGACTAGCTGCTGCCGAACAGCTTAGCACTCCAAAACTGCCTTGGCTAGCTTGGTGATCACCCTTGTCAACCCATCCTCAGCTGCAGTTACCTTTTACTTTATCCTGGAGCTCAGTTGACTCACAGCAAAATGGAATACACCAGACAAATTTAGCATATATTCAACAGATAATACAATTGCTAGGCTTGGAATTTATTTTCTTAAACTCAGTAAAATTTCCTAAACTCATTAAATGATAGAAATTCTCCATGTCTAACACCCACACCACTGTACATTTTGCCTGCTTTTCGCTCCCCTCGCCTTCCAAAAGAAAGTGTGCTCCTCCTGCATTCCCTCTTCTGCTCCTAGACCCAGAAGACCTGCCTCCTCCTTGCCCAGTGATTGGCTTCCTATCTTTATTATCTAATCAATTAGGGGAGAATTCTGCTACATCTCATCTTTTCAATCCAATTTTAAAAAAAAACAAAATAAAAACAAAGACATAAAAAACAAATTCTCCCACATATAATAGAATAAATCATGACAAATAAATTATATAGTATAATATAATTTGATACATAATATCAGTGAGCTTCATTATTTCTGTATAGTTTCTGTCTGGAAAACTTACAAATTGTTGAGAGTGGGGAGCTGAAGTTTCCCATTATTAATGTGTGGGGTTTGATGTGTGATTTAAGGTATAGTAGTGTTTCTTTTGGAGTTATATTTGTCTTTATGTTTGTGGCATAGATGTTCAAAACTAAGATATCAATTTGGTATCCTTTTAGTTCCTTTCAGTTCAATTTGGTATCAATGCGTTTGATGAGTATCTAGTGTACATCCATTTTTTTCATTAAGTTTAATTGAAAGTCTATGTTAGTAGAATTTAGAATGGCTAATTCAACTTGTTTTTTTAGAGTATATTAACTTGCATTTTTTTCTGGCTAATAATCGATTTTTCTTGTTGAGGTGTGTTTCATGAATGTAGCAGATTGATGGATCTTTTATTTTCCTCTATTCTGCTAATATGTTTCTTTTAATTCTGGAATTGATTTCAATGACATTGAAGTCTATTAATGACCAGTATTATTACGTTTACTGTTATTTTTGATATTGGTAGTACTAGTGTGTGAGGCTGGGGGCTCATTTATCTGGGGTTTGTTGGTAAAGAACTATTTATTTCCTCTTTTCTTGAGTGCAATTATCATCCTTGCATTTTTGTTCTACTTCTAATATTTTTAGTAGGGCTGAAGTTATGAATCTTGTTTAAATTCAGTTTTGTCTTGAAATACCATGGTTTCTTGGTCTATGTTAATTGAGATGATTGCTGTGTATAATAGTATAGGTTGGAATCTGTGATTTTTTATTTTAATTTTATTTTTTTTTTATTTCTTTGGTGGTTGTAAGATATCTGATTCAGTCCTTCTAAGATTTAGAACTTGGATGTTGAGAAGTTGGTTGTAATTATGATATGTCTGATTTTGTATGTTACTTGGCCTTAGCCCTTTGCAGCTTTTGATATTCTTTCTTTGTTCTGTAGATTTGAGGGTTTCATTATTATTTGGCAGGAATATTTTATTTGTGGGTACAGTATAATTTGTATTCTATCTGCTTCTTGTATGATAATAGTCATCTTTTCCATCAGGTTGGGAAAATTTCTTTCTTTTTTTTAATTTTGTTGAAACATTTCTTGTCTTGGAGCTCAGACTCTTTCTTCTGTTATTCCTTTTATTTTTGGTTAGGTCTATTCACGGTATTCCCGGTTTCCTGGATTTTTTCTGTCAGGAAATTTTTAGGTATGACATTTTCTATGCCTGATGTATCAACTTCTCTTGTGCCTTCTATGTCAGATTTTTTCCTTTCATCTCCTATATATTGATGGTGATACTTGCATCTGTTTGTCATGTTCTCTTCCCTGATTTCTATCTCCAGTATTCTCTCAGTTTGTGTTTTTTTTTCTCTTGCTTCTATTTCTAGCTTCAGTTCTTAAGTCCTTTTTTTTTTTTAAATTCCCTTTACCGGTTTAAGTGTGTTCCCCTGTACATCATTAAGGGATTTGTTTCCTCTTTAAAGACCTCTATTGGTTTTACAGTATTTTCCTGCATTTCACTAAAGGATTTTTCCATTTTCTCTTTTAAAAACCCCTATTACCTTCATAAGATTGGATTTAATGCCATTTTCCTGTGCTTCAACTGTGTTAGGCTATTCGGGCTTGCTGTAGTAAGATAGCTATGCTCTCTAAATGTATCAAGTTGACATGGCTTCTGTTGATTATGTTATTTGCTTTGCCTTTAGCTATCTAGTTGGCCCTGTAAGTTTCTGTTGTAGCAGTTATTGGTAGATATCCTGATCTCTATGTTCCTTATGTTGTAGGTATCTAGTAGATATCATTTGGTTGGACAATAAACTCTGGTCATGGTACATGTCTTCCAAAAGTTTTGTGTGCCCCTTATGAAAGGATATGAAGGGAGTGGTGGTTGCAAGTAAAGAGGGGGGTGGACAGTAGAGCTCCTGATAAAGGGGTGAATGCTCAGGCCATCGTTGTCTGCTTCAAAGTACTAAGCAAGCAAATAAAATGGGTTGAGGATAAGGATCTATCCTATATGGTTCCATAGTAAGAGTGAAGGTGAGCAGAGAGGTGTTGAAACATTGGAGGTCATGGAGAGAGTCAGTCAAGGCAACTTGGTATTCCCCAGAGGTCTTGTCAGGCAGGAGAAGTGGGTGCAGGAAAGGGAAATGGGTGCAGAAAGGCAAAGTAAACTGTGTTTCCAGGTCAGCATTTCAGACGAATGTGGATGGAGACAGCCTCTACAATAGAGTTTGTGGTGATGGAAATTTCCTAAAGGGATCTGAGCATGCCTCCAGAAGACTAGTCATGTAGGGGAAATGTGCAAAGTCAGTGAATCTGATTGCTATGGCGCACATTTAGCAAGTTGGATGAAGGTAGTCGTAGAAGTGGCCAGACAATGGAATTCAGGTAGTTAAGAAGCAGCCCATGGCAGCTGGGTGTGTCCCTGAGAACTATGAGGGCATAGGGAATGCTTTTAGGAAGGGAATCTAATCGGTATGGTTGCTAATCAACAGGTCTGAAGAGAGTGGGTGGAAAAATAGCTCGAATATGTAAATCTGTTAGCCAGTCAGCCAGCCAGTTAGGTCAATTCGGCATCAGTATTTGTTTCTTCCTATATAAACTAATGATGGTTATATATGAATCCACAAATATGTTTTTGTGGCCTAATTCATATCCCAATCTTTCAGATGATATACCTGAGTTCTAAAAAGATAAAAGTGGAAATGACATCTCCCTTTCTTCCCAAATTCAAAGAATCTGCTTCTTTGACAGGCTAAAGCCTGGATCATAAAAGGCTTTCACTTTTAACCAATGAATTCAGTAGCTGTTGTTATTCTGATATGACACAAGCAAAACTATTTACTTTTACTTTAGCACAGCCCGTCTCCAAATCTTGAGAACCAAGAACATACCATCAACTAGGGATTAGCAATGGGATTTTGTAATTTGACTTATTAGAAAAATAATTGACATTTGGAGAAAGGTGATTCCTAGGGAACAATTGAAAACTTGAAGTGGACAATACTCTGGATTATGATGGTTATCCTGTCCTATAGTCTAAGCCCTCTATTTCTGATTTTTATTTCCTATTTCCCTTTTCCTTTTTCAATAGTACTGTGTTTGTGTGCTTCAATGGCTTGTCATATAGTTATGATCCCATTTTCTGTGCAATGTGAAAGCACTATAAATTGGTGGAAATAGGCTACCACCCATTACCAATTGGTGAATGGTGGCAAAAGACACTTGATAAGTAGAGAAATTGGAGAAAAAGAGAAGCAGGAATAGTTTGTACAGGATAAAGAGAGACAGGACTGGAGACACAAATGTGGCTTTTGTTGCCATTTTTACTTCTTGAGGACATAGGGATGTCTTACTTAACTCATGTTCCCACTAAGAACCATATCCATGCCAATGATTCTGTATCAGCAGGGGGTCTGTGTCAATGTTTGTAGCCTATATTACCACCAAAGTCAATGTAAATATCACTGCTCTGAGTTCTTACCTGGTGTCATGCTTGATTTAGATGGCTACACAGACCTATTCCTCATAGGTTGAGGCACTATGATACACTGACCCTGCCTTTTCAGTTGGAAGTATTACCTCTAGAGCTGCTGCAAAAACTACATAGTTGCAGAATACTGGAAAGGTAGCCCTACCACTCACTAGTGAGGTTCAGAAAATCTGGCTCTTACAAATGCTTGCTATAGCACAGAAGAGATTGCCATTAAAATTTGCCTATCATAGATTGGGACAACTGGCCTGAATGCATGAGTGTAGAAGAACTAGTCACAGTGGTGGGAGCAAAATTGACCAAATCCCATCTATGCCACACCTGCAGGCATTATAACTGTCCCAACCCCTCATGTGGGCAAAGCAGAAGAGGTCATGGTCGCACAGGTTCTGGAGAATTGCTGGAGTACTGACCAATTCATTACCATACAGACCCAGATAAAAAGATTTCAGTTGTTCTACATCAATATTTCCTTATCTATGAACTACCAGACGATGTGATAGGGCCTGTCCTGCTGAGACAAAGCTGCAGTATTTTATTACAAAGAGAAACAATAGAATATGACATAGAAGTCATGGGGAAGAACCTGTATTGATAGTGGATCAGAATCTAGGGATCTGGAACAAGCTCAGTGAGTCATTGCAATAAATATTTGCAAGTAAATTGTTAGGACAAAACAAGTACACTGTGTGACATACCATAGATTTTTCTCTTCATTTACTGTTTTAATTTTTTATTTTAATTTATATTTGTATTGGGGTGGTATGTTGCAAGGGCAACAGGCATTAATGGAATGGTAGGGAGATGATGGGTATTCAGGGCATGCAATGAAACACACAAAATAAATAAAGTATTATAATATATTGAAGTGTATGAGATATTTTTGGTGACAAATTTTTCAATATTTAATAAAATGCCTTTTTTTACATTCTTCTGACTTCAAAATAATAAATGAGCTTAATAAATATACTATTCCTTCATGCAAGTGATTGTAACACAAGGAATCATTCATATTTTTCTGAAAATAGTATGATTCTGTTAACAACATTACCATATAAATTAAACCCAATTCTGTACTCACAGGGTTAAATATAGAAAGCTCCAGCATTACCACCAAGGAAGGCTAATGCCAGAGGAAAATGAACAGCCTTACAAGGTGGAGGACAGACATGAAAAAAATCATGGTAAAAGATTCTTTCCTTGAATATTACATAGTAGCTATAGAGACAGTGAGTATCAGATACGTATTGAATACAAAACAAGAGTGTAGATAAATGCCTGAGCCAAGGAAGAAATCACACAAGTAGAAAGAAAGCACACTGATGTGATCATAGGTAGTTTATCATCTGTCATATTTACTTCCTTGAATATTTTTCTAGTGATTTTTTATCATCATTCATATTTGAACTATACAAATAATTTGCATGAAAATTGATTTTTTCATCCAAAAGACAGGCTGCAACATATAGCTTTTCCATGAAGAAATGTTTCCTTTTGGCACCTCAAATTCATCATTTTTTACAGAAGGGTAAATATTAAAAAAAAATCTAACTTTCCACCATGTATTAAATAAAAACTATTCCTGCTTTATTTTTGGCATGTCATCCATTTTTTAAATAATGAATTGGAAAACAAACCTGAATGTATTTTTTATTAGATATAGACTTTATTTACATTCAAATGATTTAACCTTTCCTGGTTCCCCCTTCCCAAAAGTCCCATCAGCCCTCTTCCCTCCAACTGTTCCCCAAGCAAACCCCTCCTCATCCCCTGTCCTACTATTCCCCTCCACTGCTGCATTGAGCCTTTCCAGGACCAGCAGCTACTCCTTTCTTCATGGGCATCATTTGATATGTGAATTGTGTCTTGAATATTCCAAGCTTCTAGGCTAATATCTGCTTATCAGAGAGTGCATTCCATGAGTGTTCTGCTGAGACTGGGCTTCCTCACTCAGGATGATATTTTCCAGTCCCACCCATTTGTCTAAAAGTTTTATGAATTCATTGTTTTAATGGCTGAATAGACTCCATTCTGTATATATACCACATTTTCGGTATCCATTCCTCTGTTGAAGGACATCTGGGTACTTTCCAGCTTCTGGCTATTATAAATAGGGCTGCTATGAACATAGTGGAGCATGTATCCTTCTTACATGCTGGGGAATCCTCTGGGTATATGCCCAAAAGTAGTACAGCAGGGTTCTCCAGTAGTATTATGCCAAGTTTTCTGAGGAACTGCCAAACTGATTCCCAGAGTGGTTGTACCAGCTTGCAATCCCACCAGCAGTGGAGGAGTGTTCGTTTTTCTCCACAACCTGTCCAGACCCTGCTGTCTCCTGAGTTTTTTATCTTAGCCATTCTGACTGGTATGAGGTGAAATATCAGGGTCATCTTGATTTGCTTTTCCCTGATGACTAAGGATGCTGAACATTTCTTTAGGTGTTTCTCAGGCATTCAATATTCCTCAGGTAAAAAATCTTTGTTTACCGCTGTATGCCATTTTTCAATGGGGTTATTTGCCTCTCTGAAGTATACCTACATGATTTCTTTGTTTATCTTGCATATAAGCCCTCTGTTGGATATAGGGTTGGTCAAAATCTTTTCCCAATTTGTTGATTACTGTTTTGTCCTTTCAATAATGTCCTTTGCCTTACACAAACTTAGTAATTATATGAGGTCCCATTTGTCAATTATTGATCGTAGAACATAAGCTATTGGTGTTCTGTTCTGGAAATTTTCTCCTGTGCCCATGTTCTCAAGGGTCTTCCCCAGTTTCTTTTCTATTAGTTTCAGTGTGTCTGATTTTATGTGGAGGTCCTTGATCCACTTAGACATAAGCTTAGTACAAGGAGATAAGAATGGATCAATTTGCATTCTTCTGTATGCTTACCTCCAGTTGAACCAGTACCATTTGTTGAAAAGGCTATCTTTTTTCCACTGGATAGTTGTAGTTCCTTTGTCAAAAATCAAGTTACAATAGGTGTGTGGGTTCAATTTGGGGCCTTCAGTTCTATTACATTGATCTACCTGACTGTCACTGTACCTATACAAGGCAGTTTTTAACACTACTGCTCTGTATTACTTCTCAAGGTCGGGCATACTTGTTCCCCCAGAAGTTCTTTTACTGTTGAGAATAGTTTTATCTATCCTGTGTTTTTTTGTTGTTGTTTTGTTTTGTTTTCTTATTCCAGATGAATTTGAGAATTGCTCTTTCTAACTCAATGATGAATACAGTTGAGATTTTGGTGGGGATTGCATTGATTCTGTATATTGCTTCTGGCAGAAGTTCATTTTTACTATATTAATCCTGCAAATCCATGAGCATGGAAGGATTTGCCAACTTCTGAGGTCTTCTTAAATTTCTTTCTTCAGATACTTGAAGTTCTTGTCATACAGATCTTTCACTTGTTTGGTTAGAATCACACCAAGATACTTTATATTGTTTGTCGTAATTTTGAAGGGTGTTATTTCACTAATTTCTTTCTCAGCTTGTTTATCCTTTGAATACAGGAAGCCTACTGATTTTCTGGAGTTAAATTTATATTGGTCACATTGCTGAAGTTGTTTATCAGCTGTGCAAGTTCTCTGGTGGAGTTTTTTGGGTCACTTAAGTGTACTATCATATCATCTGCAAACAGTGATAGTTTGACTTCTTCCTTTCCAATTTGTACCCCCTTTGACCTCCTTATGTTGTCTAATTGCTCTAGCTAGAACTTCAAATACTATATTTTGACAGGAGCCATTCTCACATATATCTCAAAACCTCCTTTCAGCCATTTCCAGCCTGTTTTTTCTAGCCTGCTTTTAGAAGGAAAAGTACTAGCTTAAATATTAACCAAGTAAGCTAGATGGATAGTACATGCAGAGCTCACCTGAGTGGGCTAGAAAAAAAATGAAGCTCACCTGTGGTTAGGTTACAATAGCAACCCCTTTCCACTTCACCTCCTCATGATCAATTTCTAGTGCCAAGTTCCTATAGTAGCTGCCAACCTTTCCTTGAGATTCTGAGAGACAATTCTGAGAAATTGTTCATGAGAAATGATACTAGCCCCCTGAGATTTTTCCCTGAATACAATGACTTCCCCCCTTTCACCCCTACCCACACCTCCTTGCTTCCCTTTAAAAAGCCTTGTGTAAAAAATAAAATTTGACAGCTTGACCAGAATACTGTCTTGCTGTCTGTCTCTCGTGTGTCTTGTCTCCTGCCTTCTCCTAGGTGGTCTCTGGACCCTGTTGACTATCCTGCAGGTCAGGACAATATTGAAAAGATATGAAGAGAGGGGGCAGCTTTTTCTAGGCCCTGATTTTAGTGGGATTGCTTTAAGCTTCTCTCAATTCAGTTTGATATTTGCTACTGGTTTTCTGTATATTGCTTTTACTATGTTTAGGTATGGGCCTTGAATACCTGTTCTTTCCAAGACTTTTAGCATGAAAGGATGCTGAATTTTGTCAAATGCTTTTTCAGCATCTACTGAAATGACCATATTTTTTTTTCTTTGAGTTTGTTCACGTAGTGGATTGCCTTGTTGGATTTCTGTATATTGAACCATCCCTGCATCCCTGAGATGAAGCCTACTTGGTCATGATGAATGAATTTTTTGATGTGTTCTTGGATTTGGTTGGCAAGAATTTTATTGAGTATTTTTGCATTGATATCCATAAGGGAAATTGGTCTAAAGTTCTCTTTCTTTGTTGGATCTTTGTGAGGTTTTTCTATCGGCGAAATTGTGGCTCCATAGAACGAGTTGTGTAGTGTTTTCTTCTGTTTCTATTTTGTGGAATAGTTTGAAGAGTATTGGTGTTATGTTTTATATGAAGGGCCATTAGAATCCTGCACTAAAACCATCTGGTTCTATGCTTTTTAGTTAGTTTGTTTGTTTGTTTGTTTGAGAGATTGTCAATGACCACTTCTATTTCTTTGAAGTTTATGTGACTGTTTAGATGGTCCATCTGATTCTGACTTAACTTTGGTATTTGATATTTGTCTAGGCAAATCTTCATTTCCTCCAAATTATCAAGTTGTGTTGAGTATAGCCTTTTGTAGTAGGATCTGATGATTTTTTTGAATTTACTCAATTTCTCTTGTTATTTCTTCCCTTTCATTGCTGATTTTGTAAATTTGGATACTATCTCTGTGCCCTCTGGTTAATCTGGCTAAAGGTTTATTCATCTTGTTGATTTTCTTAAAGAACCAGCTCCAGGTTTTGTTAGTTCATTGTTTAGTTCTTTTTGTTTCAACTTGGTTTATTTAAGCCCTGAGTTTGATGATTTCCTGCCTTCTATTCCTCTTGTGTGTATTAGCTTCTTTTGTTCTAATGTTTTCCTGTGTGCTGTTAAGCTACTAGTGTATGCTTTCTCCAACTTCACTTCAGAGCTATGAGTTTTTCTTTTAGCACTGCTTTCATGGTGTCCCATACATTTGGGTATGTTGTTCCTTCATTTTCTGTAAATTCTAAAATGTCCTTGATTCCTTTCCTTATTTCTTGGTTGACCAAGGTGTCATTGTTTAGAGCATTGTTCAGCTTCCGAGTGTATGTTTTTTTTTCCACTATTGAAGACTACTCTTTCTCCATACTTCTTATATCTGTTGAGTTCTCTTTTGTGACAAATTATATGATCAATTTTGGATAAGGTACTAGGAGGTGCTGAGAAGAAGGTATATTCTTTCATATAGGATGAAATGTTCTATAGATAACTATTAAAACCATTTGGTCCAAATTTTCTGTTAGTTTCACTCTGTCTCAGTTTAATTTGTTTCCCTGATCTGTCCACTGAGGAGAGTGGGGTGATGAAGTCACCCACAACTATTGTGTGGGATTTGATGTGTGCTTTAAGCTTTAGTAAAGTTTCTTTTACAAATGAGGGTACCCTTGTATTTGTAGCATAGATGTTCAGAATTGAGGGTTCTTCTTGGTAGATTTTTCCTTTGTTGAGTACGTGTCCTTCTGTGTCTTTTTTGATGTGCAGACAGGTATGTAGAGTTAACTTGAGTGTAAGATCTCTTGGGACTCAGTCTGCCAGGGATCCACCTGCACCCAGAAACTGGGCAGCATCACAACCATCTGTGCACATAAACTACCATGGGGTTTCTCCATCTACATTGGGAGATTTGCTAGTTATAACAGTCTGGGCTTGCATTTGTGTTCCCTTAGGGTGTGTATGACATCTGCCCAGGCTCTTCTGGCTTTCTTAGTCTCTGGAGAGAAGTCCAGTGTGATTCTGAAAGGTCTACCTTTATTATGTTACTTGACATTTCTCCATTACTGCTTTTAATTTTCTTTCTTTTGTTTCTTTCTCTCTCTCTTCCTTTTCCTTCCTTCCTTCCT
Organism: Apodemus agrarius; assembly: GCA_964023405.1. Lineage (NCBI taxonomy): Eukaryota > Metazoa > Chordata > Mammalia > Rodentia > Muridae > Apodemus > Apodemus agrarius. The sequence goes on along the minus strand of OZ030007.1, from coordinate 75,333,744 downwards.
TCCTTCCTTCCTTCCTTCCTTTCTTTCTTTCTTTCTTTCTTCCTTCCTTTATTTAGTACATGTGGTCTTTTCATTATTATGTGAGGGGAGGATTTTCTTTGCTTGTCAAATCTATTTGGAGTTCTGTAGGGTTATCTCTGGCTGATGTTTGTCTCTCCTGTGTCACTGCAAGCCTGATTCAGCTCCCCTGGGTGACCAGCTTTCCTGTGGTACAGATTGCTGCGGGGCTGCCCAGCTCCTGGTTGCAGGTGGGTACCTGTGAGACCGAGTCCCAAGTGATCTTACACTTGGGTGCTTTCTGCATACCTGTCTGCACCTGGCTGTTCAGTCACAGGAGATAAGATGGTGGTGGCCTCAATTCTAAAACCTGGACTCCCTCTAACTGTGGGACTCCCTGCAGGGCAGATGTCCCCTGCCAGGATAGGTGCACTGATGTTTGTGGGGCTGCTCAGCTCCTGTGTGCAGGTGGAGCCCTGGCAGGCCTTGTCACAAGTGATCTTCTACTCAGGTGATACCTGTCTACACCTGGCTGCTCAGTCAAAGGATCAAAGATGACAGTGGCCACACCTCTAAAGAGGGACTCCCTCTAACCACGGGAGTCCCTGCATGACAGATGCCCCATGGTAGTTTAGGTACACAGACGGTTGTGATGCTTCCCAGTTCCTGGGTGCAAGTGGATCCCTGGCAGACTGAGTCCCAAGCTATCTTACACTCGAGTTAACTCTACATACCTGTCTGCACCTGGGTGCTCAGTCACAGGACTGTGAGATTTATTATAGAGGCTACTATCAGTATTGATTTTCTTAGAAATACTTACAGAGCCATGACAATCCTATATTAGATATAACATGATTTTTTTTCTCTTCAGATAGGACAATTGTCCTTGTCATATTTGGGAAAGTATATACAAAGATGTTGGCATAATTTTTCTTGCCAAATTCCACATGTTACTAATATCCATTCATCATAGATCGTTTTCTTTTCTCTTTTCTTTTCATTCTTTCAGAGACGAATTCCTGAGGAAAATGCTATAGAATCTAATTGAGAAATTTCTTGCATTGTAGAGATATAGATTTTGACATGATTTTTGGGTATGTGAAATTTTGTCTGCAGAAACCAAGCAGGATAGTGATTTAGATTGTGCTAATCAGTGGCCTTTAAAATATGCATAAGGGAAAATTAGATTATAGACTGAAAGATCTGCCTATTTATTCATTATGCTAAGGTCTCAGGCAACTCAAAATGATCAGTATTGTGAATGATGAAGAATTTCAAGACCTGGATTGAATTATTTCCTGAGATTGGGGGTCAGGCAAGACGATGCAAAATTTCATCAATTGGGGTATGTAGCTCTTTCTACCATAGAGTTTGTAATGGCTGTAAGGGGAGAACTAGTGGCAACTTTAACTATAAATGCAGAAGATCAAGGATCTTTATGAGTATCCTATTATTCTGCTCTGTTGAGTAATTATGAGGAGAAAGGACAAGTTGGGTTCCTATATATTCAACCTGAGATTCTCTCTTCACTCTGTGAAATAAGTGTGTAGACTAATATTACACTAAGTGGCTATGCTAAAAGAGAGAATACCTTGAGGATGTTTCAAAAATGGAAACAATTTTCCAGATGGGTAAAAATCAACTTTACCAAAAATATTGAAATTTCTAGTGGAATATATTTTCCTGTGACAATTTATTTCTAAGTTTGCATATATTACTTGTGCAGAGCCTGCAGTTACATTGAATGGGTTACCATGTTACCTGGAAGGAAATCTGGGGTTAGAATGGAGTGATAAGAGGAAATTGAAGCTAAGACAAATTTCCTGATCAAGGCTAAAAGTTTAATGGGTGTCTCAAATATATAAAGGCGGACTGGGGGGGGGCGGTAAACCATTCCCCCAAAGGCTGAAAAATCTTGAAGAACCAGTTTGCTTGCTCCACAGGTGGATAGTGTCAGGTGGCTAGTGGCTCTCAGGGAACTGCAGTGCTCAGAACAAGGGCTTCACCTGAGCATTCTGCCCTAGGTGGAGGGGTAGTGGCTAGAGCAGGAACTCCTGCTCAAAGACTTGAAGAGCAAATTCACCTTGGTCAATGTCAAGTTCCTGTCAGGTGACATGGCATCCTAATAAAATTCTCTACATACTTGAATAAAATAGCATGTCTCTTTTTTCACCTATGTATGTAAAGTATTCCGAAAGACATTTTTACAAGTCAGCTTCATTTCATTTTCTAATATAAAGAGAAGCATACTACTAGTTAGGAATATTATTACATGTCTTGGGTATAAGAGTTTCCTTATGATGTGCATAAAAACTCATGTAATAATTTTCTAAAAGGCCTTTGGTTCAAAGCACCATGTTGAATATTGTTACAATTTGGTAATTACTCTCCAATGAACCATGATTGCAACAACAGTGTAAAGCTTCCCACTAAATTAACCTTGATGAATAATGGCAGTTACCCCAATATCTCTTATGCCCTGATTGAGTGAAACTTATTTTAATAATGTAAAATATTATATATATATACATATATATAATACACACACACATATATATATATGTGTGTGTGTGTGTGTGTGTGTGTGTGTGTGTGTGTGTCTTCTAGGAAGAAAACAATCATTTTTTCTTACTCATAAGCACTTAGGAGTTTAAGAGGAGGATAACTTATAAGTAATCATAAGATTCATATATTTTAAAATGTAAAACCAAGAACTTGTCAAAAAAATCTTTTATTTTTACCATGCCATAACATACAAAACATGCCAAATTATCTCCATATTAAAATGAAAAACTTGGAGAGATTTTTTTAATTATGTCACAGCATAAAGTTTGCTAAATTTTCATTGTAAGCATCCAGCTGTGGAAATTTTTATTACACAAACTGGTCCTAAAATATCACCATTATTGTATTTCAAATTAATTTGAACCAACTCTGAGCCATCTTTTGGAACCATATTTATATATTTCTTTAGTTTTCAGTATTGGAATTTGAAGTAAGAAATATTTCATCTAGTACAATATTTTTATATATCTTTTCTGCAGTGCACCAGTTTTATAGTGTTAGTGTAGTTGTGTCATACATTGGAGCTCAGAACTTTTCCCACAAAAAATATTCAGCTACTGAGACATATAACAAATGGGCATAGTCTTGGATTCTGAATGTTGTAAAGAATGTTAAGATGAGGGTCAGGGTTAAGTCCATGACCAGGAGTTAGGAAGGAGGATGGATACAAAGGCTGTGGCAGTGACTGCTTAGTGGAGGGACCTAGAATCCCATGGAAACTCTGAGAATCTGCCTGAAACATCCTCCTGCAGTGTTTCCAGGGTTTGTGACTTATGGGATTTTGGAGTCATAGATCAATGGTTTCCATTAAAAAGCCACAAAATGTCCACATTATTAGTGTGTTGATTTCCCAGCATTGTTCAGCAAGTCCAGTTGTGAGGCTTTTAGATATTTTTCCTAATCAGTTAGAGGAGTATCATCTTTTTACAATTAATACTAAACACTGATTAGTCCAACAACATTCTTTTTCAATCAGGGCTATACTGCATGTGCCAAAATCATGGTATGAGTTGTTTAATTTTTGTATTCAACTTTCAGTCCCACTTAAAAGACCTATTTTTTTCACACAAAAAATCCCTTCATTTCTTTATTCCTTCCTCCCTTCCTTCCTTCCTTCCTTCCTTCCTTCCTTCCTTCCTTCTTTCTTTCTTTAGTTCTTTCTTTCTTTCTTCTTCAAGAAAGGCCGCTAAGACATTAGCACTTAAAAGGGATGGAGGGCTCATCAATACAGGCTCTAATGTAAACTTACAAATGTCCTCTAATACCTCCTAGGGAATGTATGACCCTCTGTGAGTGAATACATATGTAATTTGTCATTCTGGCTATAGAGTACTTGACTCAGGATGATTTTATTTTAGTAGTTCAATTTATTTTTCTGTTTCATGTTGTCATGTTTTTAACAGCCAATTACTAATTCATTATGTAAATATAGCTAATTTTTAACCCATTCTTTTCTTGAAACTCATCAAGTTTGCTGCCATTTTCTGGCTATTATAAACAATGACACAAAGAATATGGCCGGGAAATTTTTATTGCTGTAGGATGAAATATTCTTTGGTTTAATACCCATGAGTGATATAGCTTCATCTTGAAAAAGATCAATTGCTAACTTTTTAAGGAGTTGTCATTTTTATTTTTATTAGCTTTACAAGTTCGCACTCTGACTGGTGATGGAGTAACGTTCCCTGTTCTCCATAACGACACAAGCATGATCTCTCACTTGTTCTGTTTTCCTCAGACATGCTGTAAGATGAACTCTTGAAGTAAATTTTATTTGTGTTTCTCTGATGGATGTTGAAGTTTTCTTATCTCTAAGTTATTTAATTTTCTTCCATTGACATTCTATGTGTAGATATGCAACACATTCTTTAATTGGATTATGGGTTTTCTTGATATATAGCATCCTGACTTACTTCTATAACTTGGATATTAGTTCTCTAACAGTTTGGAGTGGTAGAAAACCTTTTTCTGTTATATATATATATATATATATATATATATATATATATATGCGTCTTCTTTGCTTGAATGACAGTGTATTTGCCTTGCAAAATCGTCTCTGTTTCATGAGTTGCCACTTCTTTTTTTTTTTTTTTTTGGTGTGGAATTTTTTTTATTTTATTTTCTATATTCTATGTTTACATTCCAAAGGCTTTCCCCTTTCCCAGTTCCCCCCCCATAGTTCCCATAGTTCCTCTCCCCCCATCTGTTCCCCAATAATTCCCCCTCCCCCCTCGGTTTCTTTACTAAACTGGATGCAATCTTTACAGGCCCAGGGTCCTCTCCTTTCTTCTTCTTGGGAATCATTTGACTTGCTATTTGTGTCTTGAGTATTTAGGGCTTCTGGGCTCATTAATATCCACTTATCAGTGATTGCATTTCATGTGCATTCTTTTTTGATTGGGTTAATTCACTCAGGATGATATTTTCCAGGTCTAACCATTTACCTACAAATTGCATGAATTCATTATTTTTAATTGCTGAGTAGTATTCCATTGTATAAATATACCACATTTTCTGTATCCATTCCTCCTTTGAGGGATATTTGGGCTCCTTCCAATTTCTGGCGATTATAAACAAGGCTGCTATAAACATAGTGGAGCATGTGTCCTTATTGCATGCAGGGGAATCCTCTGGGTATGAGTTGCCACTTCTTAATTGTTGTGGATGTTAGTGCCTTTGGTGTTAGTGATCTTTTCAGGATGTTGTTGCCTATGCCAAAGGACTTAAGATTATCCTCCACTTTCTACTCTATCAGGTTCATTGTATCTGGTTTCATGATTTGATCCATAATCACACACATTTCTTGAATCCCGTAGTTTCACGCAGCCAAGCTGCAATCCAGGCAGAGGCCGTGTGATATCGACTGGGGCTGTTCAAGAAATGCCGCTGTGGGCCTCCTTGGCTGCAGATAGAGCTGAGCTGAAATTTCTCATGGCAAGCTGTGTAAACCTTTTTCTGACCTGTTCTTTTACTTACAAGATGTCCCTGCCAGCCGGAGGTGCGAGCATCCAAGCGTGATAGTTCATCAGAGTTCATTCTTTGAGCTATGGTACTGGCCATGATTTATTTTCTAGAGATCCATTGCTTTGCTTTTAATCAGCTGTACAGTTATTACCTAGATACATTAAAGAATTAACCTCCCAACAATATCTATTATTTGCGTAGTTAACTGACTCTGGCACTCTGACATGGAAACCATCTGTTAAGTAAAGTTTCAAGGTAAACCTGAGGGGGTCTTACAAGAAGGAAGCAAGATTTAAACTAAAACTGCACTAACAATACCTAGCCCTGTAACATAGTGGTTTCCAAGGACTCTTGAACTACTAGCTTATCATTAACTACAGAGGGACGTAATGCTTTGTGTGTATTCTCTAACGTTCATACCTGATTGATTTTGTATTTCCTTGTGCCAGATACTCATGGTAACCATTTTTTGTATACATTTCCCTGGATACAATTTTTCTTCAAGTAATGTAATGCCAACTTGTATAAAAGTTCCTGCCTCAGAAAAGTAAAGTGCATTCAGACGCATTCAGATCTTGTGTGTGTCTGTCTGTCATTCGCCGGACCTGTACCTTCCTGCATACCAAAGACCCTGATTTCCCCACGGGAGTGTGTTCCGACTGAGTCGGTCCGTGGCAATCCATTTGGGCTTCAATTTTTGCAAGGTAATATATATGGATCTAATTGTATTCTTGTACTTGCAAATGTCCAGTGTTGCTGTTATCTCTTGGTGAAGATGCTATATTTTATTCCAGTGTTTTCTGACTTTTTAATAAAAAGTCAGATAACCACAGATGTGTGGATTTTTCTGGGGCTTTGATTTGATTCTATTCATAGTCCTGTCTGTTTTTATATTAGAATAATACATGTTTCATTACTATAACTATGCATTGTAGCATGAAATTACAGATGAGGCCTCCAGCAGTCCTTTTATTATTCTTGGCTTTGTTAGCAAACATCAAGTCTTTGTGTTACCATATCAAGTTGAAAATTGTCCTTTTGAGGACTGTGAACAACTGTGTTGGAATTTGTATGATGAGGATTGAATTGAATCTGTAGATTGCAATTTATATGATGAGAATTATTTTCTATGTTATTCTAACTGATCCACAATAACAGATCTTTCCATAATCTGATATCTTCGTTAATGACTATTTTAGTCATATGTTTGTTTTCACTTGAATCTTATGCCAGTATACACTCTAACCAGTACTGAAGTAGACTTCTCTTTCAACCCTCTCAGAACTTATTGTCTATTTTCTTCTTAATGATAGCCATTATGGTTTGAAAGGGGATGAGGGTCCAAAGAAGTTTTTAACCTTCATTTTACAAAGAATAAGTATGACAAGAACTTTTGAATATATATCGGGCATATTTATACTTCTTTGAGAACAATCGATTCCATTTATTAAGCTATGTTATTTTGGGGTTGTTTCTTTCGTGATTTGTTACATGTTTATGTCTTTCAGATTATAGATACTGCTAACTTGTTCATACAAAATATTTTCCATTCTGAATGCTATGTAGCCTTTCCAATATGGTAATACTTTGTTGCACAGGTATATTGTTTTGATATCAAGAAGTTGTCCTTGTCAATTTTTGACCTTATTTATTGACCAACCATACTTTATTCACATTTTCTTACCTGTTTTTTTCTTCATATTCTTTTCTGCAGTCTTTAATTTTTTTTTTACAGTCCAGACTGGATTCAACTCCTGGTCCACCCTCCTACTGTTCTATGTACCACATCTCCTCCCAACCCCCTCATCTCCAAGGCTATGCCCCCATTTCCCAACCTGCCCACCCCACCAGACTTCCCTACTCTTCAGAGCCCCAAGTCTCTTGAGACCTAGGTGCATCTTCTCTGATTGATTCCAGACCTAGAAGTCCTCTGCTGTACATGTGTTGGGTGCCTCATATCAGTTGGTATATGTTGCCTAGTTGGTGGCTCATTGTCTGAAAGATCCTGGAGGTCCAGTTTCGTTGAGATGCTTGTCTTCCTATAGGGTCACCTCTTGCCCATCCTTTTATCTCAAAGAATTTTTCCAAATCTATTCCTCAAGAAGATTCGAGTTTTGCATCTTATATCAATGACTCTTATCTATTGTAGTTATTATTGAGGAGGGGATATGGTCATTTAATTTAATTCTTCTACACGAGGATATCCAGTTTCTTGGCATCACTTTTTATTAACACTTTTTAGGAACTTTATAAAACCAGGTATTCCATAAGAAGTCCTACAAGGCCAAATAATCTGATCCCATAGACTTTCATAAAGATTAAATCATCAACCAAATAGCATTCCTGAGCTGGACATATGCCCCTTACACATTTGTAGCAATTGTACAGCTTGGTCATTATGTGTGTCTCCTAACAATTGGAACTTGGGCTGTCTCTGAATATGTTACCTGCCTTTGGATTTCTTGTACCTACCTGTGCTACTTTGTCTATCCTCAATGGGAAAGGATGTACCTAGTTCTGCTGTGATTTGATGTTCCAGGTTCAGCTGATTACATAGGGGGCCTCCTCCATTTTTATGAGAGGAATTTGGTGAATGAGGATATAAATGTGAGTCTTGGTGTATATAATTTTGGAAGGCTGAGATCAGGATGAAAATGAATAAATATTTTAACTAAAGTAAAACAAGCACTGGAATAAAAACCAGTCATGTGAGGCTGAGGCATAGATTTTAAAAAAAGCAATGAGTGCTCTACCTAGGTACAAGTATTCAATTCCTAGGATCAAAATGTTCCACATTCAGTAGAGCCAAGACCTTCTTTGAACTCTGTGAGCACTAAATGACCAAGGTACACAGATATATATCTAGACAAACATACACTCACAAAATGAAAATAAATAAAATTTCAAATATTTAATTCAATAATTTAGTTGCATGGATTCTTGTCCTGACCTTCTATTCTATCTCATTGATTTCTAATAATGATTTATGTCAGACAGATGGGAGAGAGAGAGAGAGAGAGAGAGAGAGAGAGAGAGAGACAGAGACAGAGACAGAGACAGAGACAGAGAGACAGAGAGGAGCTAACAAATACATTGATTCTGCCCCAATTCCATTCTTGACAGAACCACTACATTATTCACTTGTGAGTCTGTCTTTCCCTAGAAGAGTCATGTGTTTATCCAGGGCCTGCCTATAAATCTTTATGGGCAACTCTTCTGCCAAGGACACTCTGTGGCTCCTCAGTCTTGGTAAATTAGCTCCAGATCCCCATACTGCTAGTGGTTTGTTTTGTTTTGTCACCTCTGTTTCCTCAGCATTGTTCAAAACCCTCCTTCTAGAAGACGTTTCTGTGGACATCGGCTGGTTTGTTGCTTTGTTTACAATTTTTAGATCTTAAGCTAAAAACTGCTTTGCTTTTACACATTTTCTAGAATGCCAAAATCACATTTTTATACTTTTACTGAAAAAATTTCACTGCAACTTAGTCATCACCAGCTTTCTATTTATTTAATATTCTCTTCACCTTCTTTTTAATTAGTTGTTGGAAAACAGTTACAGGAAAATTGTACATTCATTCTTCTCTTTATATCATTTCTATTTCCACTGGATGGTTTTAGCTCCTTTGTCAAAGATCAAGTGACCATAGGTATGTGTGTTCAATTCTGTGTCTTCAATCCTATTCCATTGATCTACCTGCCTGGTACTGTAACTAAAACCATGCAGTTTTTAACAATACTGCTCTATAGTATAGCTTGAGTTCCGGGACAGTGATTCCCCCTGAAGTTCTTTCGCTGTTGAGAATAGTTTTACCTATCCTGTTTTTTTTGTTGTTTTTTTTTTTGTTATTTCATATGAATTTGAGAGTTGTTCCTTCTAACTCTATGAAGAACTGAGTTGGGATATTGCATTGAATCTGTATATTGCTTTAGGCAAGATGGCCATCTTTTCTATATTAAACCTGCCAATTCACGAGCATGGAAGATTTTTTTCCATTTTCTGAGGTCTTCTTAAATTCCTTTCTTCAGAGACCTGGAGTTCTTGTTATGCAGATCTTTCACTCATTTGTTTAGAGTCAAACCAACACACTTTATATTGTGAAGGGTGTCATTTCCCTAATTTCTTTCATAGCCTGTTAAACCTTTGAGTATAGGAAGGCTACTGATTTGGTTGAGTTGATTTTATATCCAGCCACTTTACTGAAGTTGTTTATCAGCTGTAGGACTTCTCTGGTAGAGTTTTTTTGGGTCGCATAAGTATATTATTATATCATATGAAAATAATGATAGTGTGACTTCTTCCTTTCCAATTTGTATCCCTTTGATCTCCTTATGTTGTCTAATTGCTCTAGATAGAATTTCAAGCACTATATTGAAAAGATATGTAGAGAGGGGGCAGAAATTCCTAGTCCCTGATTTTACTGTGACTGTTTCAAGTTTCTCTTGATTTAGTTTGATGTTGGCTACTGGTTTGCTCTATATTACTTTTACTATGTTAAGGTATGGGCCTTGAATTCCTGTACTTTCCAAGACTTTTACCATGAAAGCATGCTGAATTTTGTCAAATGCTTTTTCAGCATCTAATGAAATAACCATGTTTTTTTTTTGAGTTTGTTTATGTAGTGGATTGCATTGATGTATTTCTGTATATTGAACCATCCCTGCATCCGTGGGATGAAGCCTACTTGATTATGGTGAATGATTATTTTGATGGGTTCTTGGATTTGATTGGCGAGAATTTTATTGAGTATTTTTGCATCAATATTCCTGAGGGATATTAGCCTGTAGTTCTGGTTGTTTGGTAGCCTTTTCAACAAATGATTCTGGTTCAACTGGAGATAAGCATGCAGAAGAATGTGAATTGATCCATTCTTATTTCCTTTTAATAAGTTCAAGTCCAAGTGGTTAAAGGACCTCCACATAAAACCAGACACACTGAAACTAATAGAAAAGAAACTGGGGCAGAACTTTGAGGACATTGGCACAGAGGTAAAATTCCTGAAGAGAACACCAATAGCTTATGCTCTAAGATCAAGAATTGGCAAATGGGATTATAGTGTAGGGGGAACTCGGAAAGGGGACAGCATTCAGAATGTAAACAAAGAATATAGAGAATAAAATTTTAAAAAAGAATTGACAAATGGGACCTCATAAAATTACAAAGTTTCTGTAAGGCAAAGGACACTGTAAAAAAGGACAAAATAGCAACCAACAAATTGGTAAAAGATCTTCACCAACCCTACAACCTACAGAGGGCTAATATCCAATATATACAAAGAACTCAAGAAGTTAGACTCCAGAGTGCCAAATGGGGTACAGAGCTAAACAAAGAATTTCCACTGGAAGAACTTCAAATGGCTGAGAAGCACCTTAAGAAATGTTCATCATCATTAGTGATTAGGGAAATGTAAATCAAAACAATCCTGAGATTTCACCTCACACCAGTCACAATGGTTAAGATTAAAAACTCAGGAGACAGCAGGTGTTGGCGAGCATGTGGATAAAGAGGAACACTCCTCCACTGCTGGGGGAAATGCAAGTTGGTACAACCACTCTTGAAATCAATCTGGGGATTTCTCAGAAAACTTGGCATGACACTTCTGGAGGACCTTGCTATTATCATTCCTGGTCATATACCCAGAGGATTCTTCGGCATGCAATAAGGACACATGCTATACTATGTTCATTGCATCCTTATTTGTAATAGCTAGAACCTGGGCAGAACCCAGATGTCCCTCAATGGAGGAATGGATTCAGAAAACGTGGTATATTTACACAATGGAATACTACTCAGCAATTAAAACAATGAACTCATGATGTTCTTAGCTAAATGGTTTGAACTGGAAAATATCATCCTAAGTGAGGTAACCCAGTCACAAAAGAACACACATGGAATTCAGTCACTGATAAGTGAATATTAGCCCAGAAGCTCTGAATACCCAACACACAATTTGCATATCAAAGGATTCCCAAGAAAAAGGAAGGAGAGGTCCCTGGTCCTGGAAAGACTAGATCCAGAAATATAGGGGAATATCCAGGACAGAGAAGAAGAAAGGGTTTGATTGGAGATTGGTCAGAGTGATGAGGGCTTATGGGACTTTGGGGGAGGGGGGAACTGGGAATGAGAAAATCATTTGGATGTAAACAAAGAATATAGAAAGAAAAAATATCATTTATATTCCCATTTTTCAGTGTAAGAGACACCAAGAAGTATATATAAGTATACTATAGCTGTGTACAGACACACCAGAAGAGGGTGTCAATTCTCAGTACAGGTGGTTGTGTGCCACTATGTAGTTGCTAGGAATGAACTTTCATATTTTTGGTTGTGAGCCCAGCCTATAATTGCTGATCCATCTCTCTTACCCCAGGATCAGCTCTCAAATATCCAGAGCACAGTCAGGGGAATATATAATTTTAGCTTGAAATTTTCTTGTATAAATTATTGTAAAATTTATGAATTAGCAATATCTAAAAAAGGAAAAATTTCAAGCAATTATAAGCCATGATATATCTATATATCTATATCTATATATTTATATCTATTTATCTATCTGTCTATCTATCAATCAATCTATCTACCCACATACATACATATATGAACTATCAGTATATATATTAAAGTCTTGGTTTTTAACATTTGAAAAATAGCTGCTACAGCACCCAATTTAATTATCTGTGCAGAAGCAGGGGAAAACTCAAGAGAATAAAAAAGTGATCTAATTATATCAGATTCACTCCCTCAGTCGATGCATTCTTTATGGGATGTATGTATAAATCCCTAGAAACATAAAAGCTTGCAGGGAAGCAAATTTTAACAACTTATCTTTTGGATAACAATTATCAATTTCATCTGAAAGGCTTGCCATGTAATAGAACAACTATCAGTACTCTGCAATGACCAATTTTATTACTGTTTCAAACAAATGTTTCATCAGGTTCTTAAGATATTCCTTTTAAAATACTTTCATGATTTTATCTTATAACATTTTATTAACACACCAATATCTTTATTGGATTATGTAAAAAATTTACAAGTGCTGTACAATATTAAGAATATCTCAGTCAGGCGGTGGTGGCACTCGCCTTTAATTCCAGCAGTTGGGAGGCAGAGGCAGGCAGATTTCTGAGTTCAAGGCCAGCCTGGTCTACAGAGTGAGTTCTAGGACAGCCAGAACTAAACAGAGAAACCCTGTCTCGAAATACAAACGAACAAAAAAACCAAAAAAAAAATTCTCCAGTAGGATCCATAGAGGAAACAGGATGTTTCCATAATTCCACCTGGCCCTAGAAGGGTTTTAAAATCCAATTTACATCTCTCATTCTCTCATGTTTCTAAAGTCTGTTTTGTTGTTGTTTTGTTTTGTTTTGTTTTTTACATTTATTTTATTTATTTTATTTTATTTTATTTTATTTTATTTTATTTTATTTTATTTTATTTATTTTGTGTCCTATTACTCTTGCCTGATGCAATTCTAGACTACAGATAATTTGTCTAACTGAATGCCCTGTTCTAATTTGCTCTCATACCCTAGGTGATATCACTGTTGGGCTTATGCTGATTCAGTATAGTCCATAACCCTTTTGCACCCTTGTAACAACAGCCTCCAAAATATGTCGTTTATAGGGCTAAAATTAATGCTCTATGTTGCTTACCATGCGAGATACATAACATTCACCCCCCCCCGCCCCGTTTCTGTGAAGGTTCACCCAAGACAGTGTCCCTCAGTTGGTTTTTCCATTTCCAGGCTTGTTATTGGGCACCAAACTGTAGCTGCCTGCACCTACACTTGAACGGATTACCATGTCACCTGGAAGAAAAACTGGGTATGGGAACAGGGTGGCAATAGAAAGATAGAGTCAAGACAAGATTTTCTGCTCAAGACACAAATTTAATGGAGGTCTCCAAATATATATAGGCGGGGGAAGAAAGACCCTTCCCCCAAATCCAGGCTGTGTTCCAGAGAAATGGTCTGGCTGTTCACTGGGCATTGGCTCTACTACTTGGGCAGCTGGGCAGATCACCTGCTTAATTCAGGAATTTGTAAACCTAGAGGAACAATGAATTTCGACTTCACTCTGAGTGTTCCTCCTTATGTGGGAAGCAGTGGCTAGCAGAATCCTGAAATTCCTGCTCAAAAGGTATTGGGGGAGGGCACAGTCAATGCTACTAGCAATCTATCTTATAGTTTTAAACTAAGGAAGATCCTGTGATTTGTGCATTGTAACAATTGCCAGAGAAGTTCAATTTTGAGGAGTTTTTGGTTGAGAAAGACAGGTATTATGAGAAGATACAAAGCAATGCCCTCTAACATTAACATCATCATAGCAATGAGCATGGTCTTAATAAGGGTGGACATAGCAATGGACATAGCTAAGAAGCAGGAGTTCAAGGCACCTGACATTTCCTCATCCAGTGCTACCAAAATGTAATGTCATAAGTATTGACATTATAATTGTGGTTCTGGGGGTCAAGGAAGTAAATCTATCTCCACACCCATGTTCTCAGTGATGCTGCGGGCTTACATATTCTTCCCAGATAACTGAGAATTAATTGCTCTGCAATCTTGTACAATAGCATAAGCTCTCCATTCATTCACAAGAAATAAACAAGAGCAAACCTTTATGTCTGGTTGTAGCTACATTTGTGTATATCCAATATCCATAAAATGCCACATCTCTGACATCAATCCTAACTACCCTAAACCAGCATATTAATAGGACCATTGTCACTGACTGAAGACATCAAAATCATCTAGTCTGTTTCTGTCCATATACCATCCATTTCACAATAGGCCATGATCTACTTCACTCATCATTATTTATGAGCTCATCAATCCCTACTCAAAACTTTGTGCAACCCAAATATTTCCTCAAAGAATCCATGCAAAATGATAGATGTTGGAGTTCTATTTGTGGGACAAACCAAATGGAATCAGCGCCGTGAAACACATTTCTGTGTCTATGTTTCCTCACTTTGGGTCACTTGTAACAATCTTTGTTTACTAGACTGTAGCATCCTTATTTCTGAGATAAAAGTTATAATTCTTTCAAAACACTTGGCATAGCAGAAGTTGCAGAGTTTCTTCCTTATTGAAATTCACGAAGAATATCGTGAGCTATTTTCCTGTGGAATTCAAAAGGAAGGTAACATTTGGTTCATAACATTCTTTGTTTCCTTTCAGAAATGCTCCCAATAAAGGTTACTTAAAGAAGTGGCTCAGGGTTTTCACGCATCATGCCCTACAGAGGACTGGAGACTTGAATTGAGTTCTTCTTAAAAGGTTTATTTTCTCATAAAATTAATGTCAGTTTGGAATTTCCCCATATGCCAATGTGTTCAGGACTCTTTCCCACTTTCTCTTCTATTAGATTCAGTGTATCCAGTATCGTGGATACACTGGGGGACATGGATAGACTATATTTGTCACCTTGCACAAAGCTCAAGTCCAAGTGGATTGATCCACTTGGACTTGAGCTTTGTGCAAGGTGACAAATATGGTTCTATTTTTATTTTTCTACATACAGTCAGCCAGTTATACCAGCAGCATTTATTGAAGATGCTTTATTTTGCTCATTGTATTGGCTTCTTTGTCAAAGATCAAATGTTTGTAGGGGTGTAGTTTTATTTCTGGATCTTCAATTCTAATCCATTGATCAATGCATCTGTCTTTGTACCAGTACTATGCAGTTTTTATCACTATTTCTCTGTATTAAAGCTTGAGGTCAGGGATGGTGATTTCTACTATTTGTTCTTTTATTGTTAAGAATTGTTTTCACCATTCTGTGCTTTTTGCCTTTCCAGATGTATTTGACAATTGCCTTTCCATGTGTTTGAAGAATTGTGTTGGGATTTTGATGGTGATTGCATTGAATCTACAGATTGCCTTTGGTAGTATGGCCATTTTTACTATGTTAAGTCTCTCAGTCCATGAGCATGAATGATCTTTCCTTTTTCTCAGATCTTCTATTTCTTTCTTGAGACTCTTGAAGTTATTGTCATACAGGTCTTTCACTTGTTTGGTTAGAGTTACCCCAAGGTATTTTATATTATTTGTGTCTATTGTGAAGTGAGTTGTTTCCTTACTTTCTTTCTCAGCCTGTTTATCACTTGTATAAAGAAGGTTACTAATTTATATGGGTCAATTTTATATCTGGCCACTTTGCTGAAGTTGTTTATTAGCTGGAGAAGTTCTCTTGTAGTATTTTTTGGTTGCTTATGTATACTATCATATCATCTGAAAAGAATGATATATGTATTTTTCCTTTATAATTTGGATCCTCTTGATCTCTTTTTGTTGTCTTACTGTTCTAGCTAGCACTTTGAGTACTATATTTAATAGATGTTGGGACAGTGGTCATCCTTGTCTTGTCCCTGATTTCACTGTGATTGCTTCAAGCATGTCTCCATTTAATTTGATATTGGCTACTGCTTTGTTGCAAATTGGTATTATTAAGTTTTAGTTTGGGCCTTGAATTCCTGATCTTTCCAAAACTTTTAACATGAAGGGATGTTGTATTTTGCCAAATGCTTTTTCTGCACCTAAGGATATGATCATGTAATTTTTTCTTTGAGTTTATATAGTGAATTACATTAATGGATTTTCATATACTAGACCAACTTTTCATCTCTGGGATGAAGCCTACTTGATCGTGGTCAATGAAGGTTTTGATATGTTCTTGGATTCAGTTTTCAAGAATTGTATTGAGATTTTGAATTGATATTCTTAATCGAGATTGGTCTGAAGTTCTCTTTTCTGCTTGGATCCTTGTGTGGTTTAGGTATCAATTAATTGTGGCTTTATAGAACTAGTTATGTAGTCTTACTTCTCTTTCTATTTTATGGAGTAGTTGGAGGAAAATTGGTATCACGTCTTCTTTGAAGGTCTGGTAGAATTCTCCCTAAGTCCATCTGGCCCTGTTTTTGTTTTTTCCTTTTATTTTTGTGGTTGGGAAGTTTTTGACTTCTTCTATTTCCTTGTGTGATATGGAAATTTCTTAAACAGAACTCCAGTGGCTCAGGTTTATAATCAACAATTGCTAAATGGGACCTCATGAAATTGGAAAACTCCTCTAAGGCAAAGGACATAGTCAATAAAACAAATTGGCAACCTAGAGATTGGGAAAACATATTGACTAACCCCACATCTGATAGAGAGCTAATATCCAACATTGGAAAGAACTCAAGAAGCTAGTTACGAACACCCCCCCCCAAAAAAAAACAAACAAGCAAACAAAGCAATAAAAAATGGGGTATAGATCTAAACTCAGATTTCACAACTAAGGAATCTCAACTGGCTGAGAATCTTCTAAATAAATGTTTAAAGTACTTAGTGATCAGAGAAATGGAAGTCAAAATGACTCTGAGATTCCACCTTACACGAATCAGAATGTTTATGATCAAAACCTCAGGTGACAACACATGTTGGAAAGGATGTGGAGAAAGAGGAAAACTCCTCTATTGCTGGTATTATTGCAAATTGTTACAACCACTCTGGAAATCTACCTGGTGGTTCCTCAGAAAATTGAAAATAGATCTAGCTGAATACCCATTTCTATGTACTCATTAATAATATTTTAATATTTTAAGAAGAAATACCATTCCTTTACAAATTTACTATCCTGAAACAAGAGGCATAGTCAGAGACTCAAAAACAGTTTCAATGGGAGAGGCAGTGTCTTGTGTAGACACATTTCATACCATTCTATGATCTCTCACTCTTAATATTTCTTTCCCAAATGAACTAGGGAAGTGTCCACTTACCTCCCTAGCTCTGTAGAGGCTGTTATATCACTTATCAGTGAGATCTTGTCAATATATAATAGCAACAAAGATCACCTGAAGTCATAACCAATGCATCTTCCCTTTCTATTTTAAGAGTTTGGTGAGGTACCTGAGCCTCATATACAACATATTCCTTTTAGAAACATATCTGTTTATTTTCTCATAAAATTAATGTCAGTTTGGAATTTTCCCCATATGCCAATGTGGTCAGGACTCTTTCCTACTTTCTCTTCTATTAGATTCAGTGTATCCAGTATCGTGGATACACTGGGGGACACGGATAGACTATATTTGTCACCTTGCACAAAGCTCAAAATATTTGTATGGCCTCCTTTAATTACCATTTGTTTGGATTCCACTGACATTTATTTGATTTTTCTTTTGTTTTGCTTTTTTGATTTTTGGTGTTACTTTTTAATTTTTTAATTTCATTTATTGTTTTTTTACATTCCATATTTTATTCCATTCATTCATCCTCCAACTGTTCCATATCTCATACCTCTTCCGCTCCTCCCTGTCTCTACATAGATGACCCCACTCCCCACTCCACCTGAGCTCTACAATACCTGGGGACTCTGATCTCATAAGGGTTAGGTGCATCATTTCTGAATGAACACAGAACCAGCAGTCCTCTACTGTATGTGTGTTGGAGGCCTCATATCAGCTGGTGTATGCCGCCTGGTTAATGGGACAATGTTTGAGGGATCTCGTGGTTCCAGGTTTATTGAGACTCCTAGTACTCCTACAGGGTAACCCTTTTCCTCAGCTTATTTCAGCCTGCCATAGTTCAGCAACAGGGATTAGCTGCTTATGTTCATTGGTTGAGTGCAAATATCTGCATCAGGCTCTTTCAGCTGATTTTTGGGTCTTCCAGAGTGTGGTCATACTGGGTCCTTTTTGTGAGCACTCCATATCCTCAGTAATAGTACTAGGCCTTGGGACCTGCCCTAGAGCTGGATCCCATTTTGGACCTGTTTCTGGAACTTCTTTTCCTCAGGCTCATCTCCATTTCTGTGCCTCTAATTCATTTAGACAGGGACAATTATGGATCAGAGTTCTGACTGTGGAATGGTTCCCCTCATTTGATACCCCATCTTCCTGCTCAAGGTGGGCTTTATAAGCTCCCTCTCCCTACTGTCAAGCATTTTATCTAACATCCCTCCCTTTGAGTCCTGAAAGTCTCTCACCTCCCAGGTCTCTGTTTCATTCTGGAGGGTCTCCCCAACCTCCTATCTCCTGAGGTTGCCTGTTTTCCTTCTCTCTGTTGGACCTCAGGGCTACAGTTCTTCTCTCTAATCCAATACTAGATCAGTTTCCCATCTCCCTCCCACTCCTCTGTCCTGTCAACTTTGCCTCAAGCCCCTCTCTCCCTCTTGAATCATGATTGCTTTCTTCTCCTTCCCAAGTGGGAATAATTCATCCTCACTTGGGTACTTCAGCTTGTTGAACATTTTTATTCATGTGGCTAATATCCATTTATTAATGAGTACATAGCATGCATGTATGCATGTCTTTTGGGGTCCGAATTTCCTCACACATGATGATATTTCTAATTATATTCCTTTGCCTGCAAAACTCAGGATGTCCTCATTCTTAATAGCTAAGTAGTATTACACTGTGTAAATGAACCACACTTTCTATATTCATTCTTCTGTTGTAAGGCATATAGGTTGTTTCCAGCTTCTGGCTGTCACAAATAAGGGAGCTATGGACATATGGAACATATGCCCCTGTGGCAGAGTGGTCCATCTTTTGGGTTTATTCCCAACACACATACAGTAGAGGACTGCTGGTTCTGTGTTCATTCAGAAATGATGCACCTAACCCTCATGAGATCTGAGTCCCCAGGTATTGTAGAGCTCAGGTGGAGTGGGGAGTGGGGTCATCTATGTAGAGACAGGGAGGAGCGGAAGAGGTATGGGATATGGAACAGTTGGAGGATGAATGAATGGAATAAAATATGGAATGTAAAAAAAAACAATAAATGAAATTAAAAAATTAAAAAGTAACACCAAAAATCAAAAAAGCAAAACAAAAGAAAAAACAAATAAATGTCAGTGGAATCCAAACAAATGGTAATTAAAGGAGGCCATACAAATATTTTTCTAAAAGGAATATGTTGTATATGAGGCTCAGGTACCTCACCAAACTCTTAAAATAGATAGGGAAGATGCATTGGTTATGACTTCAGGTGATCTATGTTGCTATTATATATTGACAAGATCTCACTGATAAGTGATATAACAGCCTCTACAGAGCTAGGGAGGTAAGTGGGCACTTCCCTAGTTCATTTGGGAAAGAAATATTAAGAGTGAGAGATCATAGAATGGTATGAAATGTGTCTACACAAGACACTGCCTCTCCCATTGAAACTGTTTTTGAGTCTCTGACTATGCCTCTTGTTTCAGGATAGTAAATTTGTAAAGGAAGCTCCTTCTGGTTACACTAATATGAACCACAAAACTGGCAGGAAGACACTGAAATAAATGCTGAATTTATTTTCTAAATGCAATCTCAATATTGGCAAAAGTTTAAAAGACCCTTATAGTAATGTAGACTCCAAAGGTGTTTTTCTCTTAAGATGATGATAACCTTTCTGAAAACCAGGATATCTCCATTTTAATATTGTGAGTTTGTTTGTTGAATGGACATGGATTTATTCTGCCTGGGTTTTCTTAACTCATGTGAGTGTTGAAGATTTTTAAAAGAATTTTTATACTTTATCTGGAAGAATATCTACCAAGTATGATCAGTGATGCAAATCATAAATATCTACAGAAGATCCCACAAACCCTTGAACTTTGAAGTCACCACATATACTCAGCAAACAAGAGATAAGACTCACTGTTAGTACTTCTTCTTCCCCACACTTAGTCCCTAGTCAATTCTTCCTCCTGGTTCTATACTAATTCATCCTCAAGTAGCCCTATAGGGCTCCCTCTCTTCTGATTCAAGCATTACTAGTTCTCCTGAGTCACTTGCAGACCCAATAGTTCCTTGGACATCTCACAGTGCTACATATGGAGATAATATGCTTTATCATGTTACAAAATATCAATACATATATTTCACAATACTGACACAACAGAAAATATTTGAAACATATCTATATAACCATTGTTGCTCAGAGTGCATAACTGATTCTATCAAGATCCACATTCAAAAAGTTGACTATGATTCTCATCAGGCTCTCTTATACTTGGTCTTAAGTTTAAATTTACAGCCTTCACAGCTTAGCAGACAGTTAAATAAACTAGAAAAGGATACTTCCTCCATGGGAGCAGATGCTCTGTGTTTCTGATAATATCATGGAGAATAAAATGCTAGATATTTGGTGTTTGAGATTTACACAGATATGTACCTGACACTGTGACTTGGGTGCATGGGAGAGCTGGAGAGATTGCTGAAGTCTGGATCAAACATGCGTAATAATGCATACTTACATATATACATACATACATATGTACAAACATACATATATATTCCTAGCTATCTCCATATCTCTCTCTATCTACATCTACATCTAAATATATCATCAGCTATATTATCATCCGTATCATCATCTATATCATTTATATCATCTATGTCATCTATCTCTGTCTCCGTCTCCATCTCCATCTCTATCTCAATCTACATCTCCATGTACATCTCCATCTCCTTCTACATCTACATCTATATCTTTATCTACATACCATCATATATCTCTATCTCTATCTCTATCTATATATCTGTCTCTGTGTCTCTGTGTCTGTCTCTGTCTCTATCTCTATCTCTATCATCTATATATGTATATGCATATCTATATCTATATCATCTATATCTGCATCTGTATCTATATCATCTATGTCTATGTCTATATCGATATCTATGTCTATGTCTATGTCTATGTCTATCTCTATCTCTATATCTATATCTGTATCTATTTACATGGAAAATATTTCTCATAAATTGTAGAGATATATAGAAAACATGTTAAAAGTAATATAATCATGGAAATTATATAGATGAAATGATAGGCATAAAGATAATTCTAAGTTCATTGACGGGGAATCATAAACTTTTTCAGATAACATTGAAGATATACACGGAAAATATTTCTGGTAAAATTCAAGAAATAGAGACAAACACGTTAAAATTGAGCATTTCATGCAAGATTTTACATAAAAAATGGTTGATGTGAAAACTCTAAGTTAATTGAAGGTGGAATTAGAAACATTTGTGAGAAAATCAAAGATTTACATTGGGAACATTTCAGATAAAATAGAGGAAGTATAAAGACATATTAAAATTGAATATTATCATGAAAAGTAATGCCTATGAACATATAAGAAGCCTTCAGATCTCGAAATAGACAGAATAAGAATGGAAAGAACATTAAAAGCAGTAAGGGGAAAAGGGCAAGAATCATAACGGCAGGCCTATCAGAATCACACCAGACTTCTCACCAGTAAAGATGAAAGTTCGCAGATCCTGGGAAGACCTCATACAGACTGTAAGAGAACACAAATGCCAGCCCAGGCTACTATACCCAGCAAAACTCTCAATCATCATAGATGGAGAAACCATCATGAAAAAACAAATGGAATCATGAAAAAAATAAGTTTTCACAATATCTGTCCACAAATCCAAACCTACAGAGGATAATTGATGGAAAATGCCAACATAAGGAGAGAAACTACATCCTAGAAAAAGCAAGAAAGTGATCTATGAAAAAATCCAAAAGAAGATACCTACACAAACATAAAAATCACATAAAAATAACAGGAAGTAACAATCATTACTCCCTAATATCTCTTAACAACAATGGACTCAACTCCCCAATAAAATGACATAGACTAACAAAATATTTCTCATATAGATCTCCAATTTTATCAGAAAGTGTTTGTAATTCCCCTTGTAATTAATTTAGAAACTTCTTTTATATCTACCATTTTATCTGCATAAGTTTTCATGATCTCCTGTGTTTCTTTAAGGGATTTTCGTGTTTCCTCTTTATGGGTTTTTACCTGTTGACCAATGTTCTCCTGTATTTCTTTAAGGGAGTTATTTAAGTCTTTCTTGAAGCCCTATATCAGCATTGTGAGATAGGATTTTAAATCCAACTCTTGCTTTTCCAGTGTGTTGGGGTATCTGGGAATTTCTGTGGTGGAAGAACTGGGTTCTAATGTTGCCATGTGGCTTTGGTTTCTGTTAGCAGGGTGCTTGTGTTTGCCTTTCGCCATCTGGTACTAATTAGTATTTTTGTCTCTGTCTGGAATTTTTCCTCCTGTGGGCCTGTAAGCCTGTCTCCTTACTCCTCTGAGCTCAAAAGTGCAAGCACTGCTGGAAGATATTTCTCTCCTGGCAGGCTATGCACAAAACACTGTGGAGTTTCCTGCCTCCTGGTACAAATGGTGGTGGGCAGGAAGATTTCCATCCAGGTGTTCCACTGATCTTAGGCCCTGTATTCTCCTAGCTGGGTCCCCTCCAAAGATAAGGTGAAGATCTTACCTCTGAGCTCAAAAGTGAAAGCCTGCTTGGAGATCACTCCCTCCTGGTGGGATATGCCCTGAAGGCTGTGGAGTCTCCTGGCACCCTGGTGAAAATGGCTACAGGAGGACTTCTGTCCCAGCTGTTTCACTGATCACAGAAGGATGTGAAGTCTCCTGGATCTCTGGTGCAAATGGTGGTGAAAGACTTCCATCCTAGCTGCTCCACTAATTATAAGTCCTGTGTGCTCCTAGCTGGGTTCCCTCCAGAGAAAAGGTGGAGAGCTTACCTCTGCCTCTTTTAACATTTCAAGAATTGTTTTGTTTGGCTGAAGAGATGGCTTGGAGGCTAAAAGCCTCATGTTGCTCTTCCAGAGATCCTGAGTTCAATTCTCATTAACCACATGATGGCTCACAACCATCTAAAATGAGATCTGGTGTCATCTTCTGGCTGAATTTAAGAAGTTAAACAATTATGCCAGGACCTGTGTTGGAATTGAATATTTCATATTTCAATTCTCCTTTCTGTAGTCCAACCCCCCAGCAATGGTCAGCAGCAGATGTGAATGGAAGTCCAAGGATTGCCACGGACCGACTCAGTCGGAACACACACTCCCGTGGGGAATCAGGGTCTTTGGTATGCAGGAAGGTACAGGTCCGGCGAATGACAGACAGACACACACAAGATCTGAATGCGTCTGAATGCACTTTACTTTTCTGAGGCAGGAACTTTTATACAAGTTGGCATTACATTACTTGAAGAAAAATTGTATCCAGGGAAATGTATACAAAAAATGGTTACCATGAGTATCTGGCACAAGGAAATACAAAATCAATCAGGTATGAACGTTAGAGAATACACACAAAGCATTACGTCCCTCTGTAGTTAATGATAAGCTAGTAGTTCAAGAGTCCTTGGAAACCACTATGTTACAGGGCTAGGTATTGTTAGTGCAGTTTTAGTTTAAATCTTGCTTCCTTCTTGTAAGACCCCCTCAGGTTTACCTTGAAACTTTACTTAACAGATGGTTTCCATGTCAGAGTGCCAGAGTCAGTTAACTACGCAAATAATAGATATTGTTGGGAGGTTAATTCTTTAATGTATCTAGGTAATAACTGTACAGCTGATTAAAAGCAAAGCAATGGATCTCTAGAAAATAAATCATGGCCAGTACCATAGCTCAAAGAATGAACTCTGATGAACTATCACGCTTGGATGCTCGCACCTCCGGCTGGCAGGGACATCTTGTAAGTAAAAGAACAGGTCAGAAAAAGGTTTACACAGCTTGCCATGAGAAATTTCAGCTCAGCTCTATCTGCAGCCAAGGAGGCCCACAGCGGCATTTCTTGAACAGCCCCAGTAGATATCACACGGCCTCTGCCTGGATTGCAGCTTGGCTGCGTGAAACTACGGGATTCAAGAAATGTGTGTGATTTCTCCCGCTTTTTTATTTTTTAATTTGAGCTCATGAATATCTCTTTTGGCAGCAGAAATGGAGGAGAAGATTAGTTTGAAAATTATTGGAAGGATAAGAAGAAAAAGAAAGATTACCCCTGCAGCCACGGCAACGACAACAATCCAATGTAACCAAGTTACAGGGTTCAGAGACTTCAAACCAGAACTAAAAGCCTGAGCCAAATCCTCTAAGTTAACCGATCCATCTTGTGCTTTACTCATAACCGCAATTTGAGTTTTTAATTGAGCCATATCATGTGAAATATTATTATCTTTCCAAATTCCAAACAAATGATTTTTAGTAAGAGTCCAATTATGTTGCTTATCATAGATTAATGGCGTTACGCATATGTATCGAAAGCTGGCATGACATCTGGTGGAAAGCTGAACCTTAATATTTTCTATCTCTTGTCCTAACTCCAGAACTACATCCTCTAAAGCATCAATCTTTGCTTCCAATTTCTTATCTATAACCTCTTGTTTTACCAGTGCCAAAGAAACATTCTTATTCAAATCATTAACAAAGTGTGCAGTCTTCATTTCTGAGACTAAAGCAACTGATGAAACTGTAAGTGAAGTTACAATAGCTATCAAGGCACTGATACCTAACATTAAAGCTGCTACAAAACGCTTTGGCCTAATAAGCTCACTAATTCTAGTAACTACCTGTAAAGCCTCATTGTCAAACCAAGCTTCATCCTTTAGATCTACAGGAAGCATTACGTAGGAAGGTCTTTGTAATATCACGATGCGTGAATAGGATTCAACCAACTTATGATCAATACAATTAGTCAAAATACATTCTTATCTTTATCTTTTTATTTCCGGGAACACGAATCTAAAGGGATGTCCTTAAATAACTTCTCAAAGGTTTCATTATGAAAATTAGTCCCCAAAATCTTTAGTTTAATTTCCCACATAAATCTTAAATGGAGTAGAGGTTAGATGGGAGGAAAGAGTAGCATGTCCCCCCATAAGTCCAGTATCATTGGTCATTACTCTAATATTTACATTCTCCCCCCAACCCACGGGATGAAGAAGTGGGGGATGAGGAACATAAGCCCAATATGAAACTGCAGACACAGGACACATTTGCATAGAAAGGATAACAAACATAGCAAGAAACATATTTTCTGTTGATAACTGCTTTCTGGTGCTAGTGATCATCTGCTGCGCTTCTCGGGCGAGTCTCCTCAGCTGTCCCCAGGTAGGCAGATCCTCCCTTGACTCCTGTGACGGTTCAGGAACAGTTGAGGTCTCCCGTAGAACAGCAAGATCAAGCTCCATCATCATTCTCAGCATCTTCTTCTTTTTCAGTCTCTGCTTTCTCCTCTGATTCCTTGATAGAGGCCCTCCGGTTAAACGGCCGGATGAGCCTGTCTGGGATCCAGATTGGACTGTCTGCATCCTGTGGAAAGACACAAGCATACCCTCTTCCAGAAGAAATTAGAGCATCCGGTCCTTTCCAGGATCCGGTTAATAAGTCTTTCCACATTACTTGTGGAAGTTGTTCTCCTTTTATTCCTCCCCAATGTTTCATAGCAGGGGAGTTTCCTTGTTCATCAGTATTCAAATAATTTATCACAAAAAGAGCATGATTCAAAAGATGATGGGGAGAAAAATATTTATTAGCAGCTCTTAGGCGTTCAATTTGATTTTTCAAAGTTTGGTGAGATCTCTCAATTATTGCCTGTCCTTGGGGATTATATGGTATTCCTGTGGTATGGTGTATATCCCATGCTCGCAGAAAAGAGGCAAAAGCCTTAGATGTATAAGCTGGAGCATTATCTGTCTTAATTCTCAATGGCTTTCCCATCATCATGAAGCTTTGTACAAGACGTTGAATTACATCTTTCACAGCTTCTCCACTTCTAGCAGAGGCAAACAGCACATGAGAATAAGTATCCACTGTCACATGAACATAAGCCAATTTTCCAAATTCAGGGATATGTGTAACGTCCATTTGCCATAAAGCTAATGCCTTAAGGCCTCGGGGATTTACTCCCATTTTTTGTGGGTGGTAAACTTGAGGACAATTACCACAATCCTTAACTATCTGTCTGGCTTGTTCTCTAGTAATATGAAACATCCTTCTTAAAGCAAGAGCATTTTGATGATGTAGCTCATGACTATTCTTTGCCTCTAATACATTCATAACTGTTCCTCTAGTTAACGCATCAGCCATATAATTTCCTTTACTAAGGGGGCCTGGTAAATTAGAGTGACCCCGTATATGTCCTACATAAAATTTTTCTACTCTTTTTCTAATCATATTTTGCAATTGCTGTAATAAATTTAAAATTTGAGACTGCCCTGAAAGCAAGGCTGTTTCTATGGCTGGAAACAAATTAACCACATACTTTGAATCCGTATAAAGATTAAATTTTTCTGTAAAATTTTGAAAAGCAAGTAGAACTGCTCTTATCTCTGCTTGCTGAGCAGAAGTCTGCACACCTTCCTCAATCAGAGGCTTTTGTCCGGGTACATAAACCACGGACCTCCCATTAGAGGAGCCATCTGTGAAAATACATAAGGCAGACTCTAAAGGTTGTGAAGAACACTTATTTGAGAAAATTATTTCTGTTTCCTTAAAAAATTCAATTAAAGGATGTTTAGGATAATGATATTTAATTTGTCCTGTATAACCTTGCAATGCAATTCCCCAATCATCATCTTCCATCAATAGTATTTCAAATTGCCTTTTATTATATGGTAAAATAATATTATGCATTTCTCTACCAAATAGTTCCCTGGATCTCATTCTCCCTTTATTAATCAATAATGAGCACATGTATGGATAAGAAGCCAACATTTTCTGTTGCACATGAGGTAAATGTATCCATTCCAACACACCATCCTGCCATAAGCATCCAGTGGGAGTGTAAGGTGTTTTAAAAATTATCAAGTCCCACTCTTTATCATAAGATATCTGCTTTACCTTTGCATCATTTAAGTTTTCCTCCACCAATGCTAAGGCTTTTATGGCTTCTTGAGTCATAACTCTTGGAGACTTAGGATCAGTATCCCCTTGTAATAGTTGGAACAAAGGACTTAATTCTCCTGTAGTAATTTTCAAAAAAGGTCTAATCCAATTAATATTTCCTAATAATTTCTGAAAATCATTTAAATTCCTTAATTTGTCTACTCTTATAGACACCTTTTGTGAGGCAATATAGTCATCATGAATTAACTGTCCCAAATAACTTAAAGGTCTATTCTTTTGTATCTTATCTGGGGCTATTACTAATCCAAATTTGGTAAAATGTTCAATTGTATAAAGTAATATTTCCTTATTAATTGATGGTGATTGATGAGCAATCAAGATGTCATCCATAAAGTGGGCAAAGTAAGCTTCAGGATATTTTTTTCTGATAAATACTAAAGCTTGATCCACAAATTTTTGACATAATGTCGGACTATTTTTCATTCCTTGAGGCAACACTTTCCATTGATACCTTCTATATGGCCTTCTCAAATTTACAGCTGGCACACTAAAAGCAAATCTTTTACAATCCTCAGGATGTAATTTTATAGTAAAAAAGCAATCTTGCAAATCAATTACTATCACATCCCATCCTGCAGGAACTGCCACTGGAGAGGGCAGTCCTGGCTGCAACGCTCCCATGTCTTCCATGGTAGCATTTACTGCCCTAAGGTCCTGTAGCAATCTCCACTTTCCAGATTTTTTCTTTATTACAAATATGGGAGTGTTCCAAGGACTATTGCTTTCTTCAAGATGTCCTTTTTCTAATTGTTCTTGCACAAGTTGTTCTATAGCCTGTATTTTTTCTTCTGTTAGGGGCCACTGACTGAGCCATACAGGCTGTTCTGATTTCCAATTTAATTTATCTGCATACAACAAGCCCTCAGCGGCCCCTATGAAAAATGCTGTTCACTCAGATTATCTGAGGTGACTAATTTTACATCCATGTCACTCATCATGTCTCTTCCCCACAAGGAAAAGGGGAGAGAAGGAACAACGTAAGGCTGAATCATTCCTGTCTTTCCTTCCAATTCCCATTTCAGAAACTGTGAACTTTGAGCCACATTAAAGGCTGTCCCTAAACCTAACAAAGAAGAAGAAGTCCTCTTACATGGCCAAGATGAAGGCCAATCCTTTCCTGCTATACAAGTCTTATCTGCCCCTGTATCTAAAAGTCCTTGAAACAACTTTCCATTTACTCTAACTGCTTTAAAAGGTCTTTCCATACCAATATTTTGGACCCATGCCACAACATCTGTAGAACCAAACTTCCCTTGTCCACGTTCATGCTTTAAGATTGGATTAGGTAAGTTAAGATAAGGCAGGAGCAGAAGCTGAGCTATTCTCTGCCCCTTATGAATTTGTATAGTTTCTTTTAATGGTCTAATCATGACTTTTATTTCTCCTATGCTATCACTATCAATCACACCAGGCAACACTTCAAAATTCTTTTTATAATTTGAACTACGGCCAATTATTAACCCTACAGTTCCCTGTGGCAGATTTCCCAAGGTAGACGTAGAGACTAAAGAAACACCGTCCCATCTAGAGAATATTACATCATCACAAGAGGCTAAATCTAAACCAGCACTACCAGGAGTAGCTCTAGGCAAATCATGTATAGTAAATTCAGGAGCCTCAGGATTCAGAGGACTCCCTGATGTAACTACAGTAGTTTCCTCTCTTTCGAGTTCGGGGCTGAGAGGCTGCCCCTGATTTAGTTTTTTGATTCCTCCTCCTTCTTTTCCCCATTAAGGGGTGTTCCATCCTTGTGGAACCTAGACTTGCACTCACTTTTCCAGTGCTTGCCTTTTTGGCAACGAGGGCATACTCCTGGGGGAGGACCCCTTCTATTGGAGTCCCTCTTATTGTTTCCTGGACATTGCTTTTGCACATGTCCTGATTTCCCACATTTAAAACAAGTGGGCTTGGAGGTTTCTTTTCCTCCTTTACCATAAGTCTTTTTAACATAGGCGCTGAGTTCCTCTTCCTTCATAGCTGCAGCGTAGGCCATACCTTGGACTACGGCTGGTGAGGCATCCACGCAGGCTTTCACATACTCCTGCACTGTTTCTGTCTTTCTAATAGGCCTTATCAAATCTTGGCATAAAGCATTAGCATTCTGCCAAGTCAACTGCTTAAGGAGTATCTCAAAGAATTCCCTGGTTGTACTTTCTGAAACTTTTAACTCTCTGCTAGCCATCATATGCTTAAACACTGGAAAGAACATTCGTTCCTGTTTTGACTCGGTCTGCCCCATGATATCAGATTACTTGCACTTAACCAGTGATCCTTTACCGGCGGGACCGCGGCTCCCTCGCAAGATCCGGCCTGTTACCTTGAAAGAAAAAAAGAAAGAAGGAAAGTTTACCTGCCCAAGGTCCCTGTTCTGAGGCGCCAGCTGCCACGGACCGACTCAGTCGGAACACACACTCCCGTGGGGAATCAGGGTCTTTGGTATGCAGGAAGGTACAGGTCCGGCGAATGACAGACAGACACACACAAGATCTGAATGCGTCTGAATGCACTTTACTTTTCTGAGGCAGGAACTTTTATACAAGTTGGCATTACATTACTTGAAGAAAAATTGTATCCAGGGAAATGTATACAAAAAATGGTTACCATGAGTATCTGGCACAAGGAAATACAAAATCAATCAGGTATGAACGTTAGAGAATACACACAAAGCATTACGTCCCTCTGTAGTTAATGATAAGCTAGTAGTTCAAGAGTCCTTGGAAACCACTATGTTACAGGGCTAGGTATTGTTAGTGCAGTTTTAGTTTAAATCTTGCTTCCTTCTTGTAAGACCCCCTCAGGTTTACCTTGAAACTTTACTTAACAGATGGTTTCCATGTCAGAGTGCCAGAGTCAGTTAACTACGCAAATAATAGATATTGTTGGGAGGTTAATTCTTTAATGTATCTAGGTAATAACTGTACAGCTGATTAAAAGCAAAGCAATGGATCTCTAGAAAATAAATCATGGCCAGTACCATAGCTCAAAGAATGAACTCTGATGAACTATCACGCTTGGATGCTCGCACCTCCGACTGGCAGGGACATCTTGTAAGTAAAAGAACAGGTCAGAAAAAGGTTTACACAGCTTGCCATGAGAAATTTCAGCTCAGCTCTATCTGCAGCCAAGGAGGCCCACAGCGGCATTTCTTGAACAGCCCCAGTAGATATCACACGGCCTCTGCCTGGATTGCAGCTTGGCTGCGTGAAACTACGGGATTCAAGAAATGTGTGTGATTAAGGATCTTGCAGTTGCTCAGTCCCACAAGGCAAGCAGGCAAAGAAGAAAGTGAGTAGAGAAAATACAGTTTTGTGGGCCTTGAACAAAGCTTGTCTTGGCATCATTCTTCACATCTCCTGTCCTTTCCATTTTCTACCCTTCTCTTCTAGGGTCCCCCATTGAAAACCCCTGCAGGCTGGGGAATTACCCAAAAGATGCACCAATGTATAGCAAGGACACATGCTCCACCATGTTAATAGCAGCCTTATTGATAATAACCAGAACCTGAAAAGAACCCAAACATCCTTCAGTAGAGGAATGGATAGAGGAAATGTGGTAAATTTACACAATGGATTACTACTAAGCTATTAAAAACAATTATTTCATGATATTTTTCGGCAAATTGAGGGAACAAGAAAACGTAATCCTGAGTAAGATAACCCAGTCACAAAATAACACATGTTGTATGCACTTTCTGATAAATGGATATTAACCATGAAGCTTTGAATACCCAAGATACAATTCACAGATCACAGAAAGCTCAAGAAGAAGGAGTATCAAATTATGGATGCTTCAGTTTTTCCTAGAAGGGCAAACAAAATACTCACAGGAAGAAATACAGAGAAAAATTATAGAGTAGACTGAAGGAAGGGCCATCCAGAGACTATCCCACCTCTGAATCCATCCCATATACAGTCACCAAACCCAGATATTTTAGTGGATGCCAAGAAGTGCTTGCTGATCAGAGCCTGATACAGCTGTCTCCTGAGAGGCTTTGCCAGAGCCTGATAAATATAGATGCGGATGCTCATAGCCAAACATTGGACTGAGCACGTGGTCCCCAATGGAGGAGTTAGAGAAAGGGCTGAAGGAGCAAAAGTGTTTTGCAACCCCATAGGAAAAACAACAATATCAATGATTCTGCCACCTGAGAGCTCCAAGGTACTAAATCACCAATCAAATATTCCACATGGAGCAACCCATAGCTCCAGCCACATATGTTGCAGAGGATGGAGTTATTAGTCATCAAGGGGAGGAAATGCCCTTGGTCCTGTGAAGGTTTGATGCACAGTGTAAGGGAATGGCAGGATGAGGCAAGAGTAGGTAGGTGGTTGGGAAAGCACCCTCATAGTAGCAGGGAGAGGGGGAATAGAATAGAGTGTTTGGAGAGAGGAACCGGAAATGGGGTTAACATTTGAAATATAAATAAAAAAATATTCAAAATATCAATAAATAAGTGGGGTAAATAGTTTAACACAGAATTCTCAACAGAGAAATTCTGGAGTTGCTGAGAAGCACTCAAAGAAATGGCAAAAGTCATTAGGCATCACAGAAATGGAACTCAAAATGATTCTGAGATTCCATTTTGCACTAGTCAGAATGGCTGAGAACAAGAACTCCAGTGATAACACATACTGACTAGGATGTGGAGTAAGGGGCACACTCCTCAGTTGCTAATAGGTGTCCAAACTTATATATATATATATATATATATATATATATATATATATATATGCGTGTGTGTTTATGTATGTATGTATGTATGTATGTATATGCTCCAGTCCTCAGTAATATCATCTGGTGTCATGTACACTTCAGTCTCAACATCAAGGACATCTATGTTCAAACAACAGACTTGAAATATTTAGCATGTATCCCTCAGTGATTTTTTCATAATTATAGAATAACTACTCTCACAGAGGAATTGTCTTTCTAAATTTTATATAGAATAATAGTGAAGTGGTAGAGGCTTGTAGATTTAAACTCAAAATCAAGGGTTAAGGAGTCTGGTCAGAATCATAGCCAGTTGCTTAGAATGTGGATCATGTTAGACAAATCAGTTTTGTTTTTGAGATAAAATGAGTTCATCTTTCTGTGTCAAAAACTTTCTCTGTCATTATGTGCTAATAACATGATTGAAATTTTGGTCAAAAGAATAATTCCCATCTCAGTATGTGGCATCATATTTTGCCCAAATAACTATTAGGTGTGAAGGTAACTTGGATCATTTAATATAGTTTAATCAGGGGAGAGTGGGGCTATAATGATGTTCCATGATAGATAGATTATAACCAGGAGGAAGAAAAATTTATTAGAGAAATTTTGTAACCAACTATTTGTTTTGAACCAATTATTTTGGCATCTCATTTTCAGTCTAGTCATTATAGCTATTAAGAAAAAATGACAATAAAACTCAGAAGGATGGGGAGATAAGATTCTTTCTTCACTATTGCTAAATGTATCAAACAATTATTGCTATACTATTACTAAATATGAAGAAAACAGTATTGTCTATGACTTACCTGAGTAGTTTGCTATGAAATATATAGGGAGTTGAGAGCACAAGGGTATGTGGACTTTTCAAAGGGTTCTTATGCCTGTAGCACTGTAACCCTAGGAAACCATAACATTAGTTTTCAAAAATATCCCTAAGCTTTCCTGAGATGAAACCCAAGCTAGAGGTGTGTTTACAAAGCTTTGGGACATGTTTATTGTTCCTCACAGCTCATTCTCAGATGTCATAATTGTGTGTGTTTTGTAGATGTGGTAGGGCTTTTATTTACCTTAAGAATGTCTAGAGTATGAGCATATGAGACTTTGGAACCAAGACAATTATCTGCTCTGACTTTCATGGACTCTTTTTTTTTTTGTAATACATTCTAAATTTATTACTTACAGTGAAAGGTATGCACAAGCTCAACATGGAGGTAAATGCATGTATTCCAAACACATGGGAAGTGGGTGTGGGAAGATCAGGAGTTCAAATTACCCTTGGTTTTGTTTCGAGGTTGAGGTCAGCTTAGGAAGGAGGCTGCCTTGAGAGCTCACCCCCACCAAACAAAAGTAAAACAAAACCAGGACTACCATGCATTAGTATCTTATAGAGATTTAACCGCTCCACTGTCTTTCCTACAGAATAGACAAATGGGACCTCATAAAACTACAAAGTTTCTGTAAGGCAAAAGACACTGTCAAAAGGATAAATCGGCAACCAACAAATTGGGAAAAAATCTTCACCAACCCCACATCCGACAGAGGGCTAATCTGCAATGTATACAAAGAACTCAAGAGGTTAGACCCCAGAAAACCAAATAACCCTATCCAAAAATGGGGTACAGAGCTAAACAGAGACTTTTCACCTGAAGAAATTTGGATGGCTGAGAAACACCTTAAAAAATGTTCAACATCACTAGTCATTAGGGAAATGCAAATTAAAACAACCCTGAGATTTCACCTCACACCAGTCAGAATGGCTAAGATTTCATGGACTCTTGTGTCCTTAATATTTGGCAGGATCATTTAATAAGGAGAGAAAAAGATGAAAGGAAGACTTCAAAGAGAATAAGAGGAGTTAAAACTCAAGAAAAATACACAGCTACCAATTCACCAAACAAATCCACAAGGGAAAAATGGAGATATCTTTGTTTTTACAGAGTTTCTGGACTTCCTATGGGAAATGGTTTAGAGTCTGCATACCTGTAGGTGTCTCTTTTGCTTCTATCATAGATGATATTTCATTGGAAACAGAAACACATCATTTATTCAGGGAGCAGTTTTTGGATTCTGTGGTGTCTAGCAGTGGTCCAAAATGGAGCTTCCTTCAGAAATTTAGTAGCCTGTGACAAAAGGGAGAGCCAAAAATTTCAGTAGTTATGTTTTTTTGCCATTTTGTTTTCTCTCACAGAACACTCCTATTCTGGTTTTCCAAAATGAACTAAGCAGATTTTCATTCAGATTCAGAGCTTTGGTGAAGCCAAATGTTGCCTTGCTTATCATTGAACTCTTATAATATATAATACCACCAAAGCTCATTTGAAGTCAATGCGAATGTTTTCTCATTCCTTTTTTTGTGTGTACAAACTACCATCCTGGATTGTGGGTTTTAAGTAGGAAGGTGATTAGATAACTTATCCTCCTATGCCAGTTTCCCTTTTAGATTGCTTTCTGCATGTCTTTCTTTTTCACTTCTTTGGATCCTGCTGACATTGCTTTTATGAACAATCAGTCATATGAAAAAGTACTCAACTCAGGTCCATAGTAATCCATAGGTAATTAAGAAATCTATGAGACACTTCCTCAAGTGGACTTTAATTTTATCTGAGAGGAAACACATAAGATTATGAAGCAACTATTTTGGCATCTCATTTTCAGTCTAGCCATTAAAGATATTATTAAGAAAAAAGACAATAAATCTCAGAAGGGTGGGTGAGAGAAGATTCCTTCTTCACTATTGCTAAATATGTACTGGAAAAGCAACTACAAACATTCATATGGAAATGAGCATATGACTCAGATATTCATTAAAGGAAATATCAGATGATGGAAAAATCTGTGCTTATGGATCACTTAGATTAACATATAAAATTTCCCTCCTACAAAAAGCAATGTAGAGATTCAAATCAAGCTTCATCATCAAAATTCCAATACAATCTGTCACAGTTCATGGAAATAATTTTCATCTTAATATGGAAATAAAAAGACTCCAAGATAGCTTTAACAATTCTGCACAGTAAATAGCTACTGAAGGTTTCATCATCCATGATTTGGTGTTATGCTATATATCTGTAATAATAAAGCCTGGTATATAAACAGGCTGATCATGAGAATCAGATCAAAGTGTCAGATATAAATTCATGCATCTATGGTATCTTTTTATTAAAAAGCTAGGAATCTCCACTGGAACAAAAGACAGCATCTTCAAAAAACCAGGCCACTTATAGAGGATGTTTGCATGTAGATGAGTACAAATAGTAATATATTTATTACCCTATACAAAACTGAAGGCACTTTGTATCAAAGATTTCAACATAGAACCAGATACACTGACCCTGATAGACTTCACAGTAGAGAAGAGTAGAGGAGAGTAAAACTATTGGCATAGGCAACAACATCATGAAGAGATGACTGATAAAATCCACTAAGATCAAAAATTATCAAGTGGGACCACATAACACTGAAAGGGTCTGTAAGACAAAGGTCACTGGCAAACAGAGAAAGAGACAGCCTAGATACACAATGAGTAAAGAGAGTGTTTTCACAACTCCATACCTAATATAGAATGATATGTAAACTAAATGAAGAAGTCAAGAAACTATTTATCAAGATTACAATTCAATTAGTATGTGGTGTACATAACTTCACAGATAATTTTCTATCAAAAAAAAAACACAAATGGCTACGAGATATCCATCTTTTACATCAATATCCATCAGGAAAATGGAAATAAAAAATTAATTTTGTTTCATCTTATACCTATCCAAATGCCTCTGGTCAACAAAACAAGTGACAGATCCTGCTGATGAGTATTGAGCAAGGGGAATAGTCTTCCATTGCTGGTGGTGGCAAAACTTACACATCTGACAGAAATCAAAATGGCAGTTTCTTAAAGAGTTAGCAATAAATCTATGTCAAAATATATACATAGCACTCATGGACAATATTGAAAGGACCTTTCATCCTTCAAATAGTTTTGCCTTAACATGTTTGCTGTGGCTTTATTTATAATGCCAGAAAATCGAAACAACCTAGATATTCTTCAAGGACAGATAAAAATTGTGACTCAATTATAAAATGGAGTGTTAAATGCTTAAAACACAACAAAATAGAATTTGTAAAAAAAGAAAACAAAATGAACTGAACTAATAAAGATCCTCGGCCAAGAATCCTATAACCAGAATGAGAATTTTGGTATCTATTCACTCACAAAATGTCATAGTCTCCTTAGGAGTAACAGGACCTTTTTTGGAAGATTATTTCAGCCCCTGCATAGATACACCCCCCCATCTAAATGTCCTAGCTTTCATCCTCAATGAGATACACAAACAAATGAAAAGTTTTAGCTGAGACAAAACTGACCTTCTAATAAGGCAATAAAAATGGAATAAAAAAGAAGGAAAACACCTCATAATGAAAAAATAAGCACCTGTATTATAGCCCTTTTTCAAAAAAAAAAAGGCATAATGCTAATCAGGGTTCAAAATGTGGAAAACATAAGAGAGCCTCTCACTGATTTGGGAAAATTCACCAATGAGCCTCTCTCCCTTTGTCCTTGACTTTGTGTGATGGAAGGTAATAATAATAATAATAATAATAATAATAATAATAATAATAAATTAAAATGCGGATATCTGTGGATACTCCTGGCAATGTGACTGCTTATTTAATGATGATGCAAGTTTGTATTTTTATGTTCCAATTCTTATAAAGCTGTGGGGACAAAATCAGATGCAGCAATTGGGACTATGTTCATAGTAATTAATAGGAATAGCCTTTACGTTTGCCAAGTTCCATATGATTCAAACCTTGGGATCATTTCAGGGGATTGCCCAAGACAGATCTCAGAGATGGGGTTCACTTTCTCCTCATTAATGAGTCACTGCATCAGTCTTTGCATACATTCATCTTCGTGCATATCTCCTGGTCATGGCCTGGACTCTGTCCCTAATCTTCCCAGTCTTGTGAAGCTTCACAATGCTTGAGAAAGGAGAGCCAGTTAAGGTCTTTGATGGTGAATATTCTTTATAGGGAAGATTCTGAGCTCATATGTGTAACATGATTATGTGAATAGTCATAGCAACTATTGCGTATATAAAAATATTCCAGATACTTGGAATATTTCTTGCTTCAAACTCAAATAGTGACGACAAAGGCATTGTATAAGTACTGTTCCAAAAATGGCTCATGGATGTTTCAAGTGCCTTTGAAATAGAGTAATATGACCTTATATATCCAGTTTACAGAAATAAATTTTCTACATCGGGATTGTTACCATTTAAATTCAAAAAACTTTGATTTGAGGTGATAAATACACATATCAGACAAATATTTTAAATTTAAAGGTAGATATTTTTGAATGTTCTGAATGTTGTGGGATGGCAAAAATAAAAGACTTTTGGATAGTAACTTGACATTTAAAATTTTTCATGCCATTTTTAAAATTTTATTTAACCTTTTTTATTTGATAATTTATTTACTTTTAAATTTACATCCCCTTTCCCAGAGTACCCTCCTCAAATACCTATCCAATTCCAGTTCCCCAGCTTCAATGAGTGTGTTCCCACACCCATAAACCCACTCCTGCCTCACTGTGCTGGCATTCCCCTACACTGGGGCATTGAGACTTCACAGGACCAAGGACCTCTCCTCCCACTGATGGAAGATATGTCCATCTTCTGCTACATATGCAACTGGAGCCATGCAAACCCCCTCAGCTCTTCCATTCCTTTCCCTAACTCCTCCATTGATATCCCCAAACTCAGTCCGAATTTTCTAGTTCCCACCATCCACTTCTGTATTTGTCATGCTCTAACAGAGCCTCTTGGGTGACTGCTATATCAGCCTCTGGTCAGCAAGCACTTCTTGGCATCTACAATAGTGTCTGGGTTTGGTATCTGCATATGGGATGGATACCAAAATGGGGCAGTCTCTGGATGGCCTTTTCTGCAGTCACTGCTCCACACTCTGTCCCCTTATTTTCTTTAGACATGAGCAATTCTGGGTTAAAACTTAGAGATGAATGGTTCCTCCATTCTGCAACCAGGGGCCCTGCATCACCTCTGGATACAGTCTCTACTTGTACTCCCTCCCATTTCTTGGGCATTTCAGTTAATTTCGTCCCAGTTGGGTCCTAGGAGCCTCTTACTCACCTAACATTGCCACTGACCGACTCAGTCGGAACACACAATCCCGTGGGGAATCAGGGTCTTTGGTATGCAGGAAGGTACAGGTCCGGCGAATGACAGACAGACACACACAAGATCTGAATGCGTCTGAATGCACTTTACTGTTCTGAGGCAGGCATTCTTATACATGCAAAACTGGCATTACATTACTAAAGAAAAATGTATCCAGTGAAATGTTTACAAAGAATGGTTACCATGAGTAACTGGCACAAGGAAATACAAATGAATCAGGCATGAACGTCAGAGATTACACACAAGGTTATCGCGTCCCTCTGTAGTCAATAATAAATTAGTAATTCAAGAGTCAGAGACTACACACAAGGTTATCGCGTCCCTCTGTGGTCAATAATAAATTAGTAATTCAAGAGTCAGAGATTACACTATGTTTGGGTATTTTCTTGTGAGACTTCCTCAGGCTTATTTTGAAACTTTACTTAACTGAAGGTTTCCATGTCAGAGTGCCAAAGCCAGCTAACCATACAAATAATATAAATTGTTGGGAGGTTAATTCTTTAATGTATCTAAGTAATAACTGTACAGCTGATTAAAAGCAAAGCAATGGATCTCCAGAGGATAAATCATGGCCAGTGCTGTAGTTCAAAGAATAAACTCTGAGTGAACTGTCACGCCTGGAATGCTCGCACCTCTGGCTGGCAGAGACATCTTGTAAGTAAAAGAACAGGTCAGAAAAAGGTCACACAGCTTGCCATGAGAAATTTCAGCTCAGTCCTATCTGCAGCCAAGGAGGCCCACAGCAACATTCATCTTGGACAGCCCTGCCAAACAAGGCTTTCCCCAGTAAATATCACACAGCCTTCGCCTGGATTGCAGCTTGGCTGCGTGAAATTACGGTATCCAAGAGATGCATGTGATTTCTCCCGCTTTTTTATTTTTTTAATTTGAGCTCATGAATATCTCTTTTGGCAGCAGAAATGGAGGAGAAGACTAGTTTGAAAATTATTGGAAAGATAAGAAGAAAAAGAAAGATTACCCCTGCAGCCACGGCAACGACAACAATCCAATGTAACCAAGTTACAGGGTTCAGAGACTTCAAACCAGAACTAAAAGCCTGAGCCAAATCCTCTAAGTTAACCGATCCATCTTGTGCTTTACTCATAACCACAATTTGAGTTTTTAATTGAGCCATATCATGAGAAATATCATTATCTTCCCAAATTCTCAACAAATGATTTTTAGTAAGAGTCCAATTATGTTGCTTGTCATAAATTAATGGCGTTACGCATATGTATCGAAAGCTGGCATGACATCTGGTGGAAAGCTGAACCTTATTATTTTGTATCTCTTGTCCTAACTCCAGAACTACATCCTCTAAAGCATCAATTTTTGTTTCTAATTTCTTATCTATAGCCTCTTGTTTTACCAGTGCCAAAGAAACATTCTTACTCAAATCATTAACAAAGTGTGCAGTCTTCATTTCTGAGACTAAAGCAACTGATGAAACTGTAAGTGAAGTTACAATAGCTATCAAGGCACTGATACCTAACAGTAAAGCTGGTACAAAACGCTTTGGCCTAATAAGCTCACTAATTCTAGTAACTACTTGTAAAGCCTCATTGTCAAACCAAGCTTCATCCTTTAGATCTACAGGAAGCATTACGTAGGAAGGCCTTTGTAATATCACAATGAGTGAATAGGATTCAATCAACTTATGATCAATACAATTAGTCAAAATACATTCGGAACAGTGAACCTCATAAGAGTGCCCTAATTTAGTAATGATTAAATCTGTATCATTTCCAGCAAGTATACTATAAGGATAGCTCAAACAAGATCTAATTGCTACAGGAAGAGGTCTAGACTCCAGAGGCTTCTTAAAGTAAATTATATCTGATGCAGCAAAAAGTCTAAATAGTCCTGGAAATGTATTCAAAACATCACCTAAAGGAGAATAACTAACATAGATAGGTTCTACCCATCCTGGTGTAAACCACCTATTAATAGGTTCTAAAGTAAACCTTTCAGGTTTATATCCATGATACTGTAATATATCACCAAGAAGGAAAGCTCTATAGTTATTATTTGGTGTGGCTACGGAATAATCATAAATCCTCTCTTGACTCTTCCAGGGAGTATGTGCTATAGCCCAATGTTCAAAACCACATTTAAGCCAACTTGGTCTTTCATAACTCCGAGGAGGCTCCCACATCTTATCTTTATCTTTATAGTTCTGGGAACACTAATCTAAAGGAATGTCCTTAGATAACTTCTCAAAGGTTTCATTATGAAAATTAGTCCCCAAAATCTTTAGTTTAATTTCCCACATAAATCTTCTATGATATGGAGGTTCTTTCGCTGGAGGCGATTTATCTGGAGCATCAGCAAGAATAGTTTTATAGGCGAGAGAAAGACAACCCATAGACCCCGATCTAGCTAAATCAATGCAAATCAGAGCAGAGTCTGACATCCCCTTATATCGAAATGGAGTAGAGGTTAGATGTGAGGAAAGAGTAGCATGTCCTCCCATAAGTCTAGTATCATTGGTCATTACTCTAATATTTACATTCTCCCCCCAACCCACGGGATGAAGAAGTGGGGGGTGAGGAACATAAGCCCAATATGAAACTGCAGACACAGGACACATTTGCATAGAAAGGATAACAAACATAGCAAGAAACATATTTTCTGTCGATAACTGCTTTCTGGTGCTAGTGATCATCTGCTGCGCTTCTCGGGCAAGTCTCCTCAGCTGTCCCCAGGTGGGCAGATCCTCCCTTGACTCGTGTGACTCAGGAACAGTTGAGGTCTCCCGTAGAACAGCAAGATCAAGTCCCATCATCATTCTCAGCATCCTCTTCTTTTTCAGTCTCTGCTTTCTCCTCTGATTCCTTGATAGAGGCCTTCTGGTTAAACGGCTGGATGAGCCTGTCTGGTATCCAGATTGGACTATCTGCATCCTGTGGAAAAACACAAACATATCCTCTCCCGGAGGAAATTAAAGCATCCGGTCCTTTCCAGGATCCGGTTAATAAGTCTTTCCACATTACTTGTGGAAGTTGTTCTCCTTTATTCCTCCCCAATGTTTCATAGCAGGGGAGTTTCCATGTTCATCAGTATTTAAAT
Source organism: Apodemus agrarius (assembly GCA_964023405.1). NCBI lineage: Eukaryota > Metazoa > Chordata > Mammalia > Rodentia > Muridae > Apodemus > Apodemus agrarius. The sequence goes on along the minus strand of OZ030007.1, from coordinate 75,292,526 downwards.
AATTTATCACAAAAAAGAGCATGATTCAAAAGATGATGGGGAGAAAAATATTTATTAGCAGCCCTGAGGCGTTCAATCTGATTTTTCAAAGTTTGGTGAGATCTCTCAATTATTGCCTGTCCTTGGGGATTATATGGTATTCCTGTGGTATGGTGTATATCCCATGCTCGCAGAAAAGAGGCAAAAGCCTTAGATGTATAAGCTGGAGCATTATCTGTCTTAATTCTCAATGGCTTTCCCATCATCATGAAGCTTTGTACAAGATGTTGAATTACATCTTTCACAGCTTCTCCACTTCTAGCAGAGGCAAACAGCACATGAGAATAAGTATCCACTGTCACATGAACATAAGCCAATTTTCCAAATTCAGGGATATGTGTAACGTCCATTTGCCATAAAGCTAATGCCTTAAGGCCTCGGGGATTTACTCCCATTTTTTGTGGGTGGTAAACTTGAGGACAATTACCACAATCCTTAACTATCTGTCTGGCTTGTTCTCTAGTAATATGAAACATCCTTCTTAAAGCAAGAGCATTTTGATGATGTAGCTCATGACTATTCTTTGCCTCTAATACATTCATAACTGTTCCTCTAGTTAGCGCATCAGCCATATAATTTCCTTTACTAAGGAGGCCTGGTAAATTAGAGTGACCCCGTATATGTCCTACATAAAATTTTTCTACTCTTTTTCTAATCGTATTTTGCAATTGCTGTAATAAATTTAAAATTTGAGACTGCCCTGAAAGCAAGGCTGTTTCTATGGCTGGAAACAAATTAACCACATACTTTGAATCCGTATAAAGATTAAACTTTTCTGTAAAATTTTGAAAAGCAAGTAGAACTGCTCTTATCTCTGCTTGCTGAGCAGAAGTCTGCACACCTTCCTCTATCAGAGGCTTTTGTCCTGGTACATAAACCACAGACCTCCCATTAGAGGAGCCATCTGTGAAAATACATAAGGCAGACTCCAAAGGTTGTGAAGAACACTTATTTGAGAAAATTATTTTTGTTTCCTTATAAAATTCAATTAAAGGATGTTTAGGATAATGATATTTAACTTGTCCTGTATAACCTTGCAATGCAATTCCCCAATCATCATCTTCCATCAATAGTATTTCAAATTGCCTTTTATTATATGTCTCTGTTGTTAAGGATTGCTCCCCAGCACCTTCCTTTTCTAACTTCCTCAATCCCTCTTCAACATGCACAGACCTTCTATCTACATACCCATTACTTTCACGTCTAAAAACCATGCATAGCACAAATATACTTGAGCTAACAGTCTTTCTAGCATCTAGCATCTTTTTCCTATCTCTGGCGCTCCCCGCCCTTTTTGCCTTCTCTAGCTTCCCGCTCTTCTTACCTTCTTTTTCTCCTTCTTCTCTAACCACATCCCTTAGTCCTGCAATCCCTCAATCTACTGCAATTTCTTTCAGAAGGCCTTCAAAGTATTTTGTCTCTTTTTTGTTTTAATTTGGCGGAGAACGACCTTGCAGCTGCAGTTGGAAGTTTTTCTTTAGAAAAAGAAACTATAAAGAAAAGCAGGGGGGGGTACAGCCAGGAGCCCAGTCAAACAGTTTAACCTTGGAGTTCTCAGGCTGAGAGCAGAGAAAAAGAACAAGCTCTGTGTCTAAAAATATTGAGCTGGGGTCTAAGACCCCAACTTTTCAGCCAGCCTAAGTCCGAGAACACAGAACAAGATACAAAATAACACCATATAGACAGCCTGTCTCTGCCACCATCAGGCCTCTAGATTTAAGAACACAGAACAAGGAAAATTAACACATAATTTGTCTCTAGCAGGCCAGACATCAGGTGCCCTTGCAGTAACCAAAACCAGATTTTAGCCAAACTTGGCTCTCACCGTTATTGCTGTTTACAGATGGAGAAGAGCCTTACTGAGCCCTCCTCCAGACCCCTGAGGTCTAGCAAGGTTGTCAGTCAAACCTACCACACCAGACAGGCTCTCTGAGTTCTTTTTACAATTTGAACTACGGCCAATTATTAACCCCACAGTTCCCTGTGGCAGAGTTCCCAAGGTAGACGTAGAAACTAAAGAAACACCATCCCATCTAGAGAATATTACATCATCACAAGAGGCTAAATCTAAACCAGCACTACCAGGAGTAGCTCTAGGCAAATCATGTATAGTAAATTCAGGAGCCTCAAGATTCAGAGGACTCCCTGATGTAACTACAGCAGTTTCCTCTCTTTCGAGTTCGGGGCTGAGAGGCTGCCCCTGATTTAGTTTTTTGATTCCTCCTCCTTCTTTTCCCCATTAAGGGGTGTTCCATCCTTGTGGAGCCTAGACTTGCACTCACTTTTCCAGTGCTTGCCTTTTTGGCAACGAGGGCATACTCCTGGGGGAAGACCCTTTCTATTGGAGTCCCTCTTATTGTTTCCTGGACATTGCTTTTGCACATGTCCTGATTTCCCACATTTAAAACAAGTGGGCCCGGAGGTTTCTTTCCCTCCTTTACCATAAGTCTTTTTAACATAGGTGCTGAATTTCTCTCCCTTCATAGCTTCAGCGTAGGCCATACCTTGGACTATGGCTGGTGAGGCATCCACACAGGCTTTCACATAGTCCTGCACTGTTCCTGTCTTTCTAATAGGCCTTATCAAATCTTGGCATAAAGCATTAGCATTTTCCCAAGCCAACTGCTTAAGGAGTATCTCAAAGAACTCCGTGGTTGTACTTTCTGAAACTTTTAACTCTCTGCTAGCCATCATATGCTTAAACACTGAAAAGAACATTCGTTCCTGCTTTGACTCAGTCTGCCCCATGATATCAGATTACTTGCACTTAACCAGTGATCCTTTACCGGCGGGACCGCGGCTCCCTCGCAAGATCTGGCCTGTTACCTTGAAAGAAAGAAAGAAAGAAGGAAAGTTTACCTGCCCAAATCTTCCCTGTTCTGAGGCGCCAGCTGCCACGGACCGACTCAGTCGGAACACACACTCCCTTGGGGAATCAGGGTCTTTGGTATGCAGGAAGGTACAGGTCCGGCGAATGACAGACAGACACACACAAGATCTGAATGCGTCTGAATGCACTTTACTGTTCTGAGGCAGGCATTCTTATACATGCAAAACTGGCATTACATTACTAAAGAAAAATGTATCCAGTGAAATGTTTACAAAGAATGGTTACCATGAGTAACTGGCACAAGGAAATACAAATGAATCAGGCATGAACGTCAGAGATTACACACAAGGTTATCGCGTCCCTCTGTAGTCAATAATAAATTAGTAATTCAAGAGTCAGAGACTACACACAAGGTTATCGCGTCCCTCTGTGGTCAATAATAAATTAGTAATTCAAGAGTCAGAGATTACACTATGTTTGGGTATTTTCTTGTGAGACTTCCTCAGGCTTATTTTGAAACTTTACTTAACTGAAGGTTTCCATGTCAGAGTGCCAAAGCCAGCTAACCATACAAATAATATAAATTGTTGGGAGGTTAATTCTTTAATGTATCTAAGTAATAACTGTACAGCTGATTAAAAGCAAAGCAATGGATCTCCAGAGGATAAATCATGGCCAGTGCTGTAGTTCAAAGAATAAACTCTGAGTGAACTGTCACGCCTGGAATGCTCGCACCTCTGGCTGGCAGAGACATCTTGTAAGTAAAAGAACAGGTCAGAAAAAGGTCACACAGCTTGCCATGAGAAATTTCAGCTCAGTCCTATCTGCAGCCAAGGAGGCCCACAGCAACATTCATCTTGGACAGCCCTGCCAAACAAGGCTTTCCCCAGTAAATATCACACAGCCTTCGCCTGGATTGCAGCTTGGCTGCGTGAAATTACGGTATCCAAGAGATGCGTGTGATTTAACATCTGGGCCTTTCTGGTGGCTACCCCCAGTTCCACATCCCCCATTGATATGTGTATCTGTTCAATTTCCTGACCCTCTGTATATGGAAATTTTAACTGTGTTTAGGCAATCCTCCTCTTTACCTCCAAATTCCTTGGGTGTATAAGAATGATGCTTTTCTGCATAGAACATACATAGCTCTAATTTATTTTTTGCATTATTAGAAAAAATCTCAATCTCTCAAGCCATGAATGCAATTAGAATAACTATAATCATTTGTCTAGGTTATTTCACAAGAAAGCTTCAGTTTGTTGTTGCAATCTTGTTTCATTGCAGAGGAATTATTGATTTATAACATTGCTCAAAATGCTATTTTGATTTGATGAGCTGTCAATAATGATTATATAGGATTTTGTGCATGATTTAAGAAAACTCCTGTAAATATGATATGTAAAAAATATTATCAACTATAACCATGCTTCTCTAGCACATTAGAAAATGTCGTGAAGCTGATTTGTAAACATATATTTGGGAATATCTTATATACATAATTACAAATAAAACATGTTATTTTTTTAAGAAATATTTATGAATGGGAAGTAAAATTGCTTGTTGTTGTTGTTAAACTTGATTTTTACCCTTATGGAAAACAGTTTCAATTTTTTGAAACACACTTAATGGATCCCTGCTTCTACATTTGGGAATTCTTAAATTTTTAATGCTTGCATTTATTTCATGAATTCAGCACAAGATATCAAGACTAAATTCATGGGTGTAATAAAGTTGTTATTTGTACTAATTATGGCTATCGAAGAGAATAATATGGTAGTCATGAAGGACCTAAAGCCTCATCCTTTCTAGTTAACATTGTTGCTGATTCTGCCTTTACAACAGATACCAGCTCTGTGTTTTGGGAACTGCTATGCACAAAAACAGATAAAATTATCCATAATCTTTCCCCCTAAACTCAGGAAATAATTCATACCAGGTCTTGAAACTCATCAACATTAACATGTATGCCCAATTTAAAGTTGTCTGAGATCTTGCTACATTGAATGCACAAGCAGATATTCTAGTCTATTATTTGTTTTTTCCTTACACAAAGATTAAAACCCACTGGTTGGCACTCAAAATCACAATCCTGCTCAATTTATGGAAGCAAATTTTCACATACACAAGGATCATGTCAAAACAAAATTTCTGGAATGTCAGAAATTTATGAATTGTGTTCTAGACCATTTCACCCAAATATTCACCTCTAATGGACAGAATGAAATGTATGTGAAGAATGTATAGTCTTGTATTTGGCAGTCAAAATCATGTTAATGTCACAGTATACACTAAATACTCTAAATTGGAGAGATTGGTATTCATATAGTAGCTAACACAAGATTTCCTTGCCTCGATAAGTATTTTTTTAGAAAACAAATACTCAGAAAATCCAATATATTTAAACTTTTTATTGACTCCTTGTGAATTTCATAGTATGCACTGAATCCCACTCATATGCTGGCCCATCTATAAGCATCTTCTGTCATTGCAACTTCCAGCAAAAATGTAAATATAAATTAAAATAAAAAGTAAAATAAATAAAAACTAAGAGTTTGGTGTGCCACAAAGCATACTTGCTTTGGTCCAGTCACCTTTTCTTTCCACATATTCATTATAATTAGTCACTGTTGTTGTTCCTAGCCTCTGGCTTCTGCTATACTTTCAATGCAATTCATCTGCAGGATTCCTCTCAAATATTCTATTGTTGCCTTGGGTCAACAAAATAAAGAAAACAAAACCCAAACAAACAAAAAATTAAAAACCCTCCAACATTTTATCAACAGGACAAGTTCTGTCACAATCCACATCCGTTCATAGATAAGGTAGCTGTTGGGATTGGCCAACAAAAGAAAAGGGACAGTTCTTCATAGTGCCACAGCCTGTGACTAGATAGCCAGCTTTGTGTAGTCCTCTAAATTCAGCATGATATTAAGCAAAATTCCAGATCAGTGATAACTACATGAACTTCAGTGATAACACTGACCACAGGTATTGAACTAGACTCCTACTGACACTGTGGAATTTATACAGGTTTGAACCTTAGTAGGAACATGAATTAAATAAAACATTACCATGTCTTCAATCTGAAGCACGGGCTACATAGTTCAGAGTGATCCTCATTGTCCTTGGGTCGGATCTGTAGTTCTGCTTCTTTTCATTCTACACAAACTATTCGTGGTTCTTTCTCTTCCATCTCTCTATCATATGGTTGCACAACAAGTATCATGTGTATCCACTTATATTTTGTGAACTGGTGGTGGTATATCTTCAACAGTTTTTTTAAAATACTTTCACATTGCACATAAAACTGGAATACTTAGTAACTAAAGGACATAAAGAAAACACAAACTGAGGGAATCCTGTATATGAAAAAGCTAGGTAAGAAAACAGAAACAACAGTTGTAAGCATCACCAACACACTGCTGGAGATGGAAGGGCGACTCTCAGGCATAGAAGATACAATAAAAGAAATTGATATACCAGCCAAAGACAGGCTAAATCTAAACATTCCTTATACAACCTGTCTAGCAAAACTGGAATACCATGAAAGGACCTTACCTAAGAATAATAGGAATACAAAATGATGAACAGTCCAGGCTCCAAGGGCCAGAAAATGTTCTCAACAAAATCATGAAAATATTCTCTACCCAAAGAAAGAAATAACTATAAACATCTAGGAAGTTTCTAGAATTCCAATTTACTAAACAAGAAAAATTCCTCTCACCAACTCATTATTAATACACAAAATCTACAAAAAAAAACAAAACAATATTTCAAAGAAGCAAGGGGAAACAGAAAGATAACATACAAAGGCAGACCTATCTGAAGTGCACTGCACTTCTCAACAGAGACTATAATACTGACTAGAACCTAGTGATATATCCTGCAATCTCTAAAAAACCACAGATTAGAATAAAGACTACTATACCAGACAAAACTCTCAATCGATGTAGATAGAGAAAAAAAGATATCTCAAGACAAATCTTAATTCAAAACATATTTATCCATAAATCCAGCCCTACAAATAATACTAGAAGGATATTTCATCCCAAGTCTGATAAGTATATCCAAGAAAACACAGGAGATAATTAATTCCTACCAGCAAAAAAGGAAAGCACTCACAAAATCACATACACACACACACACACACACACACACACACACACACACCTCACACACATACCACAAAAAGAAAACAATAGGAAATAACAGTAAATAGCCATTAATATCTCTGAGCAAAAATGGGATTAATTCCCCAATAATATGACAAATGCTAACAAAATACATGCAAAAGCAGAGTCCACCTTTCTGCTGCATAAAAGAAATTGACACCTTAGCTGTAAAGATAGACTTTACTTCAGAGTAAAGGGCTAAAAAGTTCTCCAAGCAAACAGACACAAGAAACACTCTGAAGTAGCCATTCTAATATCATATAAAATAGAGTTTCAACCAAAATTAATCAAAAGAGATAGGGAAAGATACTTTCTACTCAAAAGGAAAATAATCAAATAAGATGAGACCTTACTTGAGTGGTATGGGTTGGTCCTCAGGTAGTATTGTGCAAAATTTTCTGAGGAACTGTCAAACTGATTTCCAGAATATTTTCAACAGCTTGCAATCACATAAGCAATGAAAGAGTATTCCTCTTTCTCAACACCCTTTCCAGTATCTGATGTCCCCTGAGGTTGTGGTCTTAGCCATTCTGACTATTGTGATGTGGTATCTCAGTGTTGTTTTGATTTGCATTTCCCTGATGAATAAGGATGTTGAACATTTCTTTAGGTGTTTCTCAGCCATCCCGTATACTTCAGTTGAGAATTCTTCATTTACCTCTGTACCCCATTTTGTAACAGGGTTATTTGGTTCTGTGGAGTATAACTTCATGAGTTCTTTGAATATATAGGATGTTAGCCCTCAACTGGATGTAGGATTGAAAAAGATTGTTTCACAATCCGTTGATTGCTGTTTTGTCCTATTGCCAGTGTCCTTTTTTCTTACAGAAGCTTTGCAATTTTATGAGGTCCAATTTGTCAATGCTTGATCTTTGTGTATCAAGAGATAAGCTGTTACTTCTCAGGAAAAGTGGAGACTCTATTTTAAATTAACTCAGCTGGCTGAAGATGATTTTTAGCTATCTACATAATTGGAATCTCCAATATGGAATTTATTTCTAGACCAGTTTATAATTGAGTCAACTGATCACATTAAAGGAAAGAGGAGAGTCATTATAAATCCTCTTTAGATTATTTTTTCTAAGCTAATTTAACAGTCTCCATGTTCTGTCCTACAAGGTCTAAAAGCTTGAAGCAAAGCAATTTATCTAATCTGGGACATTTGACAATTAAAGTTATGTCAAGAACATATACCTGATACCGCTCTTATGTTACCATTGTCTGGGCACTCAGCAAGCCCACAATCAACACTAACTTCAGCACCACACCAGTCACTCTGGCAGCTAGCATGCTTCTGCGGCATTCTGTGGAAAAATATAGACATACCTTCTTCTCCAATATTAAGTCAGGATCATGGCGTATGTCAATAAGTAAATTTCTTCTTTTTACCTAGACATCAGTATGCCTAGTTAGAGGATGTCATATACACTCAGCAAGGAGATCCTTGGCATCCAAATTTTAAAATTTTCTAAAAAATATTCAAGCATAATTTAAATGATATGCATGGGGATAAAATTTCCCCTCTTTTCTCTCTTCCAAGAAGATATTGTTTTATTAATTTACGTTGGAACACCAAGCATATACCATAATATAGGCAATAACTATAAAATTATAGAAAATGAATGCAACATTCACAGTTGCTTTTTGCTAGAGCAGTTGCAACCAGAAATCCTAAAAATGAATTAGTCAAATGCACATATTTTAGTTTTCTAAATTAAATGTATGTGTATCATTTATCTGTAATAATCAATTAAGTCCAGATATGCACAAAAAACAAAATTATTTTTAAGCCATTACCCTTTTGATATAAAGAATATGCTTATATAGCCAATTGATTCTATAGAGTCTGCATGGAATACAAGTTTCATATTCCTTGCCTTAAGGGTCTTTGTCCAGGCACCTTTTAAAATATTAATTATATATAAGTACATTGTAGCTATCTTCAGACATGCCAGAAGAGGGTGTCAGACCCCATCATAGGTGGTTGTAAGCAACCATGTGGTTCCTGGGATCTGAACTCCCATACTCCATGATTGAGGGCCTAGCCTTTAACGGCTGAGCCATCTCTCCAGGCTCAGAACCATAAAATACAAGAGTTCGGCTCCCAGCACCCGTGACTGTCACTCCAGACTTTGGATCAGCTGTCAGACATCCAGAGGACAGTCATTTAAAAACATATCTTTTTTAACTTGAATTACATTTGCATAAACAATTGTAAAAATTAAGAATTAGCAGTATTAAAAAAAGGAACAATTTTAAGAAATTGTAAGCCAAGATTATATATGTATATGTATATATATATATATATATATATATATATATATATATATATAATTAAATATATGTATTATTAAAACTTTCAGTGACAGGGAAGTGGATCAATGGAATAGGATCGAAGACCCAGAATTGAACCCACACATCTATGGCCAATTGATCTTCGACAAAGGAGCTGAAAAAATCCAGTGGAAAAAAGATAGCCTTTTCAACAGATGGTGCTGGCTCAACTGGAGGTCAACATGCAGAAGAATGAGAATTGATCCACTCTTATCTCCTTGCACTAAGCTCAACTCCAAGTGGATCAAAGACCTCCACATAAAACCAGACACACTAAAACTAATAGAAAAGAAACTGGGGAAGACCCTTGAGGATATTGGCTCAGGGGAAAAATTCCTGAACAGAACACCAATTGCTTACGCTCTAAGAGCAAGAATAGACAAATGGGACCTCATAAAACTACAAAGTTTCTGTAAGGCAAAAGACACTGTCAAAAGGATAAATAGACAACCAACAAATTGGGAAAAAATCTTCACCAACCCCACATCTGACAGAGGGCTAATCTCCAATGTATACAAAGAACTCAAGAGATTAGACCCCAGAAAACCAAATAACCCTATCCAAAAATGGGGTACAGAGCTAAACAGAGACTTTTCACCTGAAGAAATTCGGATGGCTGAGAAACACCTTAAAAAATGTTCAACATCACTAGTCATTAGGGAAATGCAAATTAAAACAACCCCGAGATTTCACCTCACACCAGTCAGAATGGCTAAGAGTTTTAATATCTTAAAAATAGCTGCTACAGCACCCAAGTCAGTTATCTGTGCTGAAGTAGGGTGTAACTCAAAAGAATAAACATGTGATGTAATTATATGAACTTCATTCCAGCAGTAGTTGTAGTCTTTATAGGATGTATGTATAGACATATAAAAGCAAATTGCAACAAATTATCTTTTGGATAAAAATTAATTTTTTTAATTTTTTATTCTATATTCTTTGTTTACATTCCAAAGGCTTTCCCCTTTCCCAGCCCCCCCATATGTCCCATAAGTCCTCTCCCTCCCAACCGTTCCCAATTCCCCTCCCCCCACCATTTCTCTGTTCTGGTACTCTCCTACAAAACTGGATCTAATCTTTTCAGGCCCAGGGACCTCTCCTTTCTACTTTTTGGGAATTATTTGACTTGCTAATTGTGCCTTGAGTATTTAGGGCTTCTGGGCTCATTAATATCTATTTATCAGTGATTGTATTTCATGTGTATTCTTTTGTGATTGGGTTAAATCGCTTAGGATGATATTTCCAGATCTACCCATGTGCCTACAAATTGCATGAATTCATTATTTTTAATTGCTGAGTAGTATTCCATTGTATAATTATACCACATTTTTCTGTATCCATTCCTCCTTTGAGGGATATTTGGGCTTCTTCCAATTTCTGGCTATTATAAACAAGGCTGCTATAAACATAGTATAGCATGTGTCTTTATTGTATGCAGGGGAATCCTCTGGGTATATGCCAGGAGTGGTATGCCAGGGTCCTCTGGATGTGACATGCCCAATTTTCTGAGGAACCGCCAAACTGATTTCCAGAGCGGTTTTACCATTTTGCAATCCCACCAATAGGGATGACAGGGTCCTCTGGAAGTGTCATATTTTGCCTAAAAATGCTTGCCAGTGTAATAGATTAACCGTCAATAATAATCAATTTGGTTGCTGTTTTAAACAAGGAACAAACATTTTATCAGGCTCTTAAAACATTCCTTTTAAAATATTTTTATAATTTTGTCTTACAATACATTAATATATTTATAGGAGTGTGTTAAAACTTTACTTTGAGATGAAAAAAGGTCATTTTACATTAATGTTCCTTTGCCAAAGAATGGCAGTGAGCACATATCATAAACAGCTGAATACAGTAGTCTTCTCTACTATCTGTAAAGTTATTTGTCCTTTGCCAGTTAATTTGTATCTACCTTGAAAAAGAGGTTTATGTCCTCCTGTGGCAAGCTCAAAATGAGGTTAATATAAGATAAAGCCAATTAATATACCCTAACAACCTTTGAAAATCACTTACTTAAAAATTTTAAAAGCCGACAGTTAAGAGCAAATGACTGTAATAAAATTCTATGAACAACATACACTGAAAAATTTAAAATCCTAGCTTTTCTTATTGAAGCAGAGACAAAACATTTTTTCTCACATAAGGTAAGGCTATTAGCCATTCCTTGAGGAAAAAAGGCTTATAATGAAATTGCTTTATTGTTTCTTTAATGTTAGCTCATAGAAACAAATGCTTTTATAATTATCAGAATGTAAAGCAAAAAAACAACCCTTTAAATCTATAATAATTTTGTATGGAGTTGATAGGCCAAATATTAATGCCTTCATAAGTTCTACATAGCCTTATCAACCTTTCATAAGTTTGAACTGCATTTGGAACCACACTTGGATAAGTCTGCCAAGAATGCTGTTTTGGCCAAACACTCCCTAAGACAAAAGCAGTTCCTCACAAGCTTCCACTTAGGAAGCTCTGAGCTTTGCACTAACTCAAATGTATTTTTCCCTAATCTAACCAACTCCCACCTGTCTGACAAGGACACCTATGAGGCTCCTCAAATGTAAATATCTTCTAATCTGACCTATTGTCTAAGACCAGACCCAAACCAACCTGTCCTGCAAGGACGTTTTATGAGGGTTAAATAACAAAAAGAACTTGTAATTTCAGGGTTCCTGAAAAATACTACCCATTTGCTTTTAGTAGTCAAAGGATCCTGTTTGATATCAAATAAATTTCCACTGAGATCTCCTTTTTAATCTTTTTAGGGTTAAATTTTGCCTCTACCACTGTACCAATAAACTTGTGAAAAAAGTGGCCACAGGCCTATACTGGCCACAGCTGTTTTTAATCATTATCACTCTGGAAATCATCTTAATTACAAAATGTGATAAGAATCATGATCCTTCACTCAGACTGCAAACTGCAGTAAATGGCACACTGGCAATTTTTATTTTAACCCTTAATTTTCTCTTGCAATATTAGAGCATAACTACAACTTTGGAAGCAAAACTCAATTTTAAACATTCTATTTTCTTTAAAATTTATGGCAAACACAATATTTTTACAGCACAAGATTTGTATGCCAGTTTTTATGTTCAAATGTATGACACCATAACTAATTGAAGAGACATTATTTTATATCTTATTCTTTATAAGTCTAATTTCTACGTTAAGATTCACACAAAACAGCATATCAATTTAGAAGCATCCCAGAGGCCTGCATTCTATGAGTCGCAGCATGCCATGTGCTCAAGATGGCCATAACCCCTAGCCATCAGCCCCAAACTCACCTCTATATACTTACATGTGACATGTATGTTGCAGAGATTATAGACAAACTGGTACCATATTAAGAGGGGAAAATCAGATGTTTCATCCTGTATACAATCAGACTAAACTGGATTCTTATTTTGCAAATATTGCGGTTAATTGTAGTAACCTGTAAATTATGAAGCATTAATTTGTCCAACAATTTCTATAGATATCTTTCTATGAATACAGGTCCAAACTATAGGTCTTATTGAAAGGAGGCCAAAAAATTTCTATTTGCCCAAAACAGGAAAAGGTTCTTGCAAAGACAGTTTTCATTTTTTTCTGACTAGTTCCACATTATCCACAGCCCAAAGATTATTCAGGGGGATGATATGTTTTATCTTAAACTTTTTTTTATTCCTAGAAAAAGAATCAAGTATCTCTGTTTGTTTGATTTATATTGTAGTTGGTATCGCTTGTGGAAGTACCCAGTTACTCCTGCCCAAGAGCAGAGGAGGACTCCTCTGGTTTATCATTCAGGTACAGTTCAAGCCAGGGTAGATGAATTGAACAAAGCATGTTTTCAAGGATGTTACAGGACACGAGCTTCTCAGTGCTCACAAATAGACAGTCTGTTTTCTGAATGGAGAAGGTTTAAAATGAAATGCTATGAATATGTTCATATACGTATATGTGCATGTGTGTATATATGCATATATGCATTTATGTAAATTACATATATGTATATGTACATATATGCATATGTGAATGTATATGTGTGAATATATGTTTATATATAAGTATATATGTATATATACACATATACATGCATAAATATACATATTCATGGTATATTATGTATATATATATATATATATATGTATGTATAAATTTCAAGTATGTGATGTTTTTGAAACATGATACTAGAGAGAAAATTTCCCACATAATCAAATATATCAAGTAACAACTAAAATACAAGCATATAATATTTATGTAATATTTACTGAAAGATACATATGTACATTAATATACAAACATACAAATATGTCTAAATCAAATGAAATATTTGTACATATATTTTCATTCCACCTCAAGACATCTAATTTTATATGTACATATACATGCATATACATGAACCAAAATTCAGAAGAAATGCATAAAACTAAAATTTCTAATTTAAATATCTGATAAGAGATAAATATATTTTTGCAAATGGAAATAATGACAATCATCTCTTATGAGACTAAAAATGCTCTTAACACATTATGAATGACATTCTCAAAATAATTTTAGTTTTTCACTATACAGCAGAAGGAGAACAAATATATTGTCTTTCAAGAAAAAAACATTAATTTTAATTTTCTTTACTCTCAAAAATTAAAATAAATTTTACTTACTTACCCAACTACAATTAAAAGGCACACTATCAGTATATATACACCTTTCATTTTTTGATTCAAATTATATCTTAAAGAAATGTGAGTGTTTCCAAGTATGCACTGAAGGTAAGTTGAGTGAAATGGCAGATTTATAGATACCCTGGACATTTATTTATTTTGAGCCTGCATCAGTCAGGCACTAACTAACATTTTCTATGCTGGGAACCTACAGTTACTGATCAGGGTTGAAAGCCAAATTTATCTCTTTATTCTCTTCTGAAGATTTTATTTTCTCATAATTTTTGAAGTGGATCTTCAGGAATATTATTTGGGGATGGCCAGAAAGTTTATCTCACAAGCTGTATAAACTATATCATTGATGTCTGTCCTCCAAACCATCATTGAATTTATGAGACCGTACCTTAATTATTTGATAATGTCATTATCAACTTCATACCTTCTAGAAAAATATGAAGACTATGAACATGGGTAGTGGAGAGTATATGTTACATGGTCCCAGAAAACACCTTCATGGTCATAAGTTACAGTGCAACATTGTATTCTATTTCATTTAATAACAACACTTTTCTCTAATATGTACAGAATCACCAACTAGGAAGTACTTGGTTCCTACAGTTTCCCGTGATTAGTAGCTGTTATAAGTAGGGATCACAGCTGCTTCTTGACTCTTCATCCTAGTTTGGAAACTATGAGATCAAGAGGCTTACATGGGTTGCCACTTGTGTACAAGCATCATAATCTGAGATTCCTCCCTCTTTCATCAGGGTTGAAATAGTCTATTTGGAAACAACAAACAACAAACAAAATATGTGAGGACACATGCTCACATATTTTAAATATTCTAATTTAAGAAAATGTCTCATTGTATAGTCCACAGAAACCCACAAATTTCAATAATCATAAGTCAGATTTAATGGCATGTGCTTGCATGTCTGACTTCTTTTGAAGTGTGATGTCATTCTTTCCCCAGATTCAAATACCAGGTTAGCACCATAAATAACTTATTTAAAAAAATTATTCTAAAGCTGTGACAAAACAAATTGAGAAGTGTGTAGGGGATTGGCCACCGAACCTCAACCATGGTAAAGCAAAAAGAAGTTGCAATCATGAAGTAATAAAGTAATTAAAATATTAAAACGAATGAAGTAAAAGAACATTTTATATCTTACAAAAGAGCCAAATTAACGTATATCCTCTAATAGCAAGGAAAGAATGTTACACATACTCATAGTTTACTAGACACAACTTAAACATCATTAAATAAGGACATAAGTTTTTTTAATAATTTTCATGCCCGTTGTGAGTTCCATAGGAACTTGACACAGCAAGTTTCAATATATTTTTCCAATGTCTCCCTTCACCAGGGTTTCTATAAAGAAAAAATAAGGTATTCCTGTTATATGTCTCCAACTAACAGAACAAGTTAGTGGATAAAATCAATGTTCAGACTAAATTATAAAGTGCTTATATGAAAACACACTAAATAAAATTTAAAGGGAAGATAGGAGGAATATTATAACAACATTTTTAATAATAACAGTCAATATATTGTATACATATATGAAATTCACAAATAAATAAGTATGTGATATTAAAAGATAATTGTAGCTCATAACACAAATGATATGCTAATGGAAAGATAGTAAGAATTTAAAAATAATGAACCATAGGTACAATTTTAGGCCGTACATGTGTACAAACTGGCCTTTTCTATATTGGTCTATATGTCTGTTTCCTGCAGAAATTTCCTTTTAATGTGATTGTTCCTTCTTCAAACTGTCTTGAACAGTGAAAACTTAGAAATAAGCAGCTGTTGTATATTGTCTTCTGAAGGTGTAATTGTATTAATTTAACCCACTCAAGCCAAAGACCTTTGCTTTCTTCATTCTGATGTTCATCTGAGTTTTGAAAACTGTTATAATAAACTACATTACTGTCAAATCAGAAACAAACAAACAAACAAACAAGCAAATCCTCCAGCATTCAAAAAGTTTTTGGGAATTTGTTTGAGTCCAGAAAAAGGAGTCATAAGCCACTTGCCTGTGGCTCTTATAAGGATATCAATATTGATGCTGGTAAGTAAAAATACTTGCACATTTTAAAGACTCCACATAGATTCCTGTACCTCTCCAAAACTCTCCATTTCCTGTGCTATGTTAATGATACAAAACTAAAAATTAATAAAAGTCTATCAGCTCTTCTATAGTGAAACTGCTATTAGATACTTTTCTGATAGTCAAAACTGCAATAAGAACACTTACAGTCTCCATTGTGTTACCTGTAAATTTCTTGAAGATAGTAACCAGAATTTCTACTACTCAGAGCACATTCCAAGAGGTTATAAAACCATTAACCAAAGTTTATAAAAAGGAATTAATGACTTATAATAGGTGCTAAGATGGAAAATAAAATATCAACTGAGTTTATCTACACAAAACTTCACTAATAACTTAGTTATTTTTTAACTCACAATGAACATGTGGAGCTATGACAGGTGATGAATGTCAGAGATAATTACTACAAATGGATGTGCATGTAAGCATTTGCTTTTGTAAACTTCTATTTCAATTTATGATTTGAATTTTTGTAAAATTTTGATGAACTTTTTAACATCTGATCACATTCTCTGGAAGATGTATAAGTGCTGAGGGCAAAGAGAAAAGTTAGAACTGAGCTGAGAACTTTTTGGACAGAACACTTCTTAGACTATGTGGTGTTGAAGAATAATCTCATATTCCCCTTCTTTATTCATTCATTGTGTCTACCCCCTATTCTTAGATGGCTTTCATAGAAAACTTTATACAACTTAGTAATAAATGCTATTATCACTTAAAATAATCCCTCTCCATCTTTATGAATGCAAAATTTCTCCTACTCAAATTATCTCCATTTTTCTCTCCTGGATATTATTTTCTTCCTTATTACCCAGCCTTGGCCATGCCAAATGTTTCTATTTCTTTTCTACTCTGAACTCTTCCAGATTCCTCTCCTCTCTTATCTATAATCTTCCATCATATTTCCTCTCTTATCCATAATGATGTTCTTCCCTGTACTAATGGAATCACAAATCTTCTGGTGGTTTCTTTACTGTGATGTTCTCATACAAATGGAATATTTATTATATTTTCCTTTAAGGAATATTTTTTTCAAAACATGTTACTTTTCTCAAAGAATAGGAACAGAGGCACCATGTCCTTTAGTTAGAAAACATTTCAGTATATGTGCTGCCAAAGCAAGCACTAGAAAACATTTCAGATCCCTGTGAGTCAAAGTTTCAAAAGATACAGCTTCCAATAGTTGACAACATCCACTTTAAACAATAATGTAAAGATACATTAAAAGTAATACCAATTCAATTTTGAGGAGGAATAATGAGAGAAAACTTCCTGATATGATTAGTCTGCCATGAGATTCAAATTAGTTATAAAAAATACCTTTTCCATGGAGCCTGGAAGGAGAACCTTTCAATTGAATTGAAATTTGATTTTGCCTTCCTCCTCTTGAACACCAAACAGGTGACTATAGTTGGTAAACAAGCTACTGAGGTCTGAGGCCTCTTTAGTACGCAGACTCATGGACCACTGATGTCAATAGTCTAAGGGTCATGTCATCTGACACAGTGACACATGCATTGGCTTTCCTTATACTAAATGGCTTCAAAATTATTTTTTAAATAATTGATTGAAAAATTGTAAGGATTAACATATTTTCACAACCATAGTTCAATAGATAGAAAGATAGATGGAATATATATATATATATATATATATATCCACAATAATGTGTGTAAAAATTTTCAAAATATTTGTGTAAAATATTATGAGATGTACATTTAACTTCAAAGATTAAAATTCCTAAGTTTTCAACATATACAGAATGCATGTAAAAAAGACAGCATGTAGACTTCACCAACTCTGTGACCCTTAGAGTCTAATAAATGTAAAAATCACAGAAAACTTTGAAGACTATGGAGGAAGACACAAACTTATTAGGATATAATAAAGTTTATGTAGAAAAGCCAAGAAGAACAAAGAACTGTGCAAAAAACAACCTGGGAGATAAGCTCTAAATATTATAATTATTTAGAGTCCCATGGAAATCAAATAATCACAGATAAACTATGGAAAATTAGATGTGTGATATCCATAGTGTAAGGCTAAGACATATCTAAGCAAATACCAGTTACACCTCATTCCTTCAGCTTTCTGGCTTTTTATTTTTGAATAATTTTTGATCCTCAAGTATTTATACAGAATAACAGATTTTTCCCAACCACATATATTTTTATTTGAAAATTATTGATAATAGATGGAAGAGAGATATGGATTCATATCTGCATGAATATGTGTGCAAGAATAGCAGAAATAGCTGTGTAAAGTATTGTGAAATGTATATTCATCCTCATAAAGTCTCCATACCTACTACTTTAATCTATAAAATGCTAAGGTAAAAAAAGGCAGTGTTCAGATATCATTAGCACTTTTTGCCTAAGAGTCTAAGACATGCCAAAAGCTCAGGGGTTCTTAAAGTTAACTGTGTTTGTATGATAGAGTCAGAGAGCTTCATACAAAGGAAATTCAGGCAACTTTGAGGACTACACAAGAGGTTACATGGTTATTAGTATATAATAATATTTTATACTAAACCCCAGAGTTGCAAAGAATTGGGAATGAAACAGCATGAGAATCTGTGAATCTCAAAGATAAATACATAATATGCTTTGGATACATAACTATCATAGAGAAAGATCGTATAAAGTTAGAATGCCTAAGTCTTTGAAATGATTGAATTTTCAGAATAGTTATAAATTGTGCTTTCTGCAAACAGTGCAGTTTCACTGATATGTGCAAGTATATTGTACTAATTGGGATAGATACAGTCTGCCAAACTGTAAAGTACTTCATAATGATTTTCTCCTATATAACTCTGATTTCAAATAACTGATAAATTCCATTATGGTAATGAAAACATGTGAGTGAAATGTATGTGTTGAAATGCCTTACTTTACTCTTTGTAAACTAATAAATGTTGAAGTCAAAATATAACCGGTTTTCCTAAAGATTGGATCCAGTATGTTCTCAGGGAGTCCATAAATTCTAAAATGCCAAGATTGGTCCAGTTCAAGAGAAAGTACTGATAAATTCCTAGTGGTTAGAAACAAACAAACATAAAGCCCAAAACTAAAATTAGTATTTATAAAAATTAGTGAAAAAATTAATCATGTTTAGAGAAAAGTCATTTCCCCTGCCTCTGCGTAAAGAAACATATGTCAGTTCATTGACCTGTGACGCCTATCAGGATTGTCAATGGCTACACTGGCCAATATTTTTACCTAAACAGAAAACAAACATAATTGTTATAACTTTCACTTAGATTTCTGTTCCTTCCTAAACATCTCCATCAGCTTCTGCACTAAGCTAACTCTCAAAACTGTTTTTATAAAGGCAACATTTCTATCACTCCCCCAGCTATCTTCCCCAGCTATCTTCAATTTTCTATCCTGACATTCTCTGTATTCTTTTAGACAACATTTTTGAAATCAAGCTTTGATCTGCTTTTAACATTTCTAGATGCCTCTGATCATTTCTATCATATCCAAAATAACCTTCTTCCCTATAATAACAGTGGTTACATTTCGATGGTTTCTTTATTCTACCCTGTGCATACAATACGAATATTAAATTTTATATTAAGTGAATATAACTGTGGTGAACACATGATATATTTTTCAAAGAATATGTAGAGAGACACAAGCATTTATGTATAAATCATTTAATACACATGAGATTCAGTCAGGGGGAACACAGAAAATGTTTGTCATCATATACTTCAAACACTAATGTAAATATATGTTACAAAACAATAACAAATCACTTTCATGGTGAACAAATTGAAAGGAGATTAACATGACTAGAAAGTAGATCCTTTCTAATTTGAATTAATTTTCTAATATTCAGAAATAAATTTCTAACAACACAATATGTTTTTAAATCATAACACTTTGAAGAATAACAGGTTTTTTTAAATTTGGGATACACAAAAAAGTATGATCAATTCTTTTAAAAAATATTTGTAATAATGGTGGTTAAAACAATTGGGTTGAACAGAAAATAATCCTCACTTATAACTTGAACAGATTTTTTAAGGTTTACAGAAAACTTTCTTCTCTATGTTCAAAGCATACCTTATCTCACATAATTATGTTTTTTTTCCACATAAGATTGGTATTGAATCTTCCTCCAATGACTACCTTTTCAATAAACCACTGGTGAGTTGACAGTTATTTCATAGTATCTGGAGGAATCAAGAGGGAACACTTCCTGTTATGATTAGGCTATCATGAGAAAAAATTACTTATAAAAATAATTTTTTAAGGAGCATGGAAGAGAAAACTTTCAGTAAACTTGAATTTTTCTTTCCAAGTCCTGAACACTGAACTGGTAACTGCAGCTTGGTAGATACACTAGTGAAGTCTGAGGATTATGTAGTAGTCACGCTGAAGAACTATTCTGTGATGTCAATATTCTAAGGTTCATGCTAACTGACAAAGAGGCACATGCATTTCATTTCTTTAATACTTAGTGGCTTTAATTTTTTTTTCTTTTTAGCAATTGTTGAACTATAAGTCTTTATAAGAAATAAAATTTTCACAATCATACATATGTATATAATGTTATACAGGTGAGAGATAGAATATATGGAGAGATGGATATTAGATCAGTAGATTCATGCTACTCTTTTGGTGGTTCTTTACTGTAACCTGCTCATACAATTAGAATATTAAAACATACATTAAATGTATATCACTCTGCCTGAAACATTTGATATATCTATCAAAGAATATGCAGAGAGACTCCAGTTTTTATGTAGAAAGTATTTAAGAGCCATGAGATTAGAAGACTCAGGAGCAACTGCAGCCAAGTGTTATCATCACATTTAGAGATACTTTTGAATCTTTATTTTTCAAAAATATTTTGAAAAGACATTTTCAAAAATAATACCAACTCAATTTCATGATATTCAAAATGAAAAATAAATGAAGATGTTTGAAAAGTTATTCTTTTCTAACTGAATGAAATATTAACAACTTAAATATATATTTATTAAATATATATTTAAATATATATATTTAAAAATTTAAATATTAAATTTTAAAATAAATTTTAAATATATATATATATATTTAAAATATTTAAATATATATTTAAAAATAGCTGAAAACCAAACAGTTCATAGGTTTTCTGTTGAAAACTGACCAGTTTACAACGTTAGTGTTCATAGTGGGGAAAAACAATTTGATAGTCTACAAAATACTCCTCTCTTATTTCCAGGATTGGTATTTTTAAGAATTATAAAAAAAAATTCTCCTGGAAGCTCAAAGCATACTTCTCCTTATATGATAAATTTGTTTCTTCAGGGAATTAGTAATGAATATTGCTAATGAATAAGCTGTCATGAAGTCACTGTCAAGTTATGCTAGTTCAGCAGATCTGGAGGAATCAAGATAGTGTCCTTCATAATTCCATTAGACTATCATGAAATATCAAATTTATTATTATATACACATCTTTACAGTGGAACGTGGAATTGAGAACGAATCAATGAATGTGAAATTTTCGCTTTCCTTCTAGGTATTAAATACCAATGTGAAGACTGCATTTGGTAAACCATGACTGAAGTCTGTGGATGCTTTAGTAGTCGGTTGACAGACCTTCATGACGTCATGATTTAAAGGATGATTGTGTTCCTGACAAATCAACAAGAGCACTTCATTTCCTTCGTTCTTTTGGCTTTAAAAACATATTCATTTTACAATTCTTGAAGCATAAGTATTTTTATTAATAAAAGATTTTCACAAACAGATATGCAATATGACAGATGATAGGAAGATAGTGAATGAGAGATAGAGAAATAGATAATAGATAGATATGATTAATAATACCTGTTAAAGAATAGGAGGAATTTTTTGCAAAGTATTGTAAAATGCATATTCATTTTCAAATAAAATCAATATCTAAAACCTTTTTAAACTATCCAAAGTATATGTGAAAATACAACATCTTTAACACTGTGACACTTAGAGAGACCAACATGTGAAAGTCATAGGAGATTTTAAGTATGAATGTGCTTTACTGAATAGAGTAAGAAAGCTTGATTCATAAGAGGTCAGACAGCATTGACTATTTGTATGTAATTTTCCCATCACAATGATTGCTTATTTCAAAATCATAGTTAAGAATAAAAACATTATTTAAAGGAATTATTTTTATCATCTACAACTTCACTATAAAAACCATTGAAATGAATATAAAATATAATTATAATACATTTTATTGCTATTATTTAAAAATTGAGGTAAAAATTAGGGTGTAAAATTAAAATTAAAAATTATGGTTATTTTTCTTCCATTTGTTCAGATTAATCATTTTTTTCTCCATACTTTTATTAAATAGAGATTCTGTTAATTTTCCCTCTGTGTACTTGTCTCAGCTCCTCTCTGTCTCTCTCTCTCTTTCTCTCTCTCTCTCTACACACACACACACACACACACACACACACACATACACACACACACACACAGAGCTTCTCTCACAACTGGTTTCAGTCCATTTCTCGCATTAGAAGAGAACAGCCTTCTTAGAGATAACAACATAACATATCAAAGTAAAATATAGTAAGATAAAAGGAAAACCATTACATTAAAGATGGACAGACTAAGCTAGCAGAAAGTAAGAGTCCCAACACAAGGCAAAACGCTTAAACATTTCCACAATTATAGTATATATACCAAGGATCCTTGTAGACTCACTCATGTCTTGTGAATCCTGTTTAATTTCTGTGAGTTATTTCAGTTCTGTGCATTTATTTTAGATGACTTTGCTCTCTTTGTCTTCTGCACCCTATGGTTTCCTTATAGCCAGAATAGAAAAGTAGTCTTTAAAATTCATATTCTAGAATTTGAACAAGTAAATATTCATTACCTTTAGAATATATTCAAAATATGTATTGATAAATTTTGTTATATGGGAACTGACAGATTGACATAAATGAATGAAGTATCGATTGATGCAAGATTTCAGCATTTCAGTCAACTAATGGTGATTATGTTTATACAGATTTGTTCTGTATTTAAATATTATTCTGCTTACTCCCTTAATACAAACACATAACTCAAAAATTAAGAAGTATATTTAGTCTTTAAACATTATTTCTTTATCAGCAATCCCTGACATCAAGTTGTTTTACAGAGCAATAATGATGAAAACTGAAAAATATTGGTACATAGACAGGCTTGTGGATTGGCAGGATTAATATAGTAAAACAAGCCATATTGTCAAAAGCAATCCACAGATCCAATGCAATCCCGATCAAAATTCCAACTCAATTCTTCATAGAATTAGAAAGAGCAATTCTCAACTTCATCTGAAATAACAGAAAAGCCAAGATAGCAAAAGCTATGCTCAACAGTAAAAGAAATTCTGGGGAATAAGTATCCCATATCTCCAGCAATACTACAGAGCAATATTGTTAAAAACTGTATATTATTGGTACAGTGACAGGCAGGTAGAACAATATAATAGAATTGAAGACACAGAAATGAACCCACACATCTATGGTCACTTGATCATTGATGAAGGAGCTAAAACCATCCAGTGGAGGAAAAGATAGCCTTTTCATTAAATGGTGCTGACTCAACTGGAGGCTAGCATGCAGAAGAATGCACATCATTCCATTCTTATCTTCTTGTACAAAGTTCTAGTACAAGTGGATCAAGGATCTTCACATAAAACCAGATACACTTAATCTAAAAGAAGAGAAAGTGGGGAAGAACCTGAGTACATGGTCACAGGGGAAATTTTCCTGAACAGAACACTAGCTTATCATAATAGCTTATGATCTAAGATGAAGAATTGACAAATGGGACCTTATAAAATTTCAGTTTCTGTAAGGAAAAGGACACTGTCAGTAGGAGAAAATGGCAAGCAACAAATTGGGAAAAGATCTTTACAAACCCTACATCTGACAGAGGGCTAATATCCAATATACACAAAGAAATCAAGAAGTTAGACTCCAGAGAACCAAATAACCATATAAAATGTGAGTACAGAGCTAAAGAAAGAATTCACATCACAGGAATCTGAATGCCTGAGGAACATCTAAATAAATATTCAACATCCTTAGTCATCAGGGAAATGCAAATCAAAACACCCCTGAGATTACACCTAATACCCCTCAGAAAGGCTAAATTCTAACACCCAGGTGATAGCAGGTGCTGTTGAGGATGTGGAGAAAGAGGAACACTCCTACACTGCTGGTGGAATTGCAAGCTGGTACAAGTACACTCAAAATCAGTTTGGTGATTCCTCAGATAATTGGATATCGTACTAACAGAGGACCCAGCTATACCACACTTGGGCATATACCCAGAAGATTCTCCAACATGTAATAAGGACACATGCACCACTATGTTTATAGAAGCCTTATTTATAAAAGCCAGAAGCTGGAAAGAACCAAGATGTCCCTCAACAGAGGAAAGGATACAGAATATATAGTATATTTAACAATGGAATACATTTAACTCAGGAAATTCTTAGGCAAATGGATGGAACTAGAAAATATCATCCTAAAAAAAAGAAAAGAAAAGAAAATATCATCCTGTGTGAGGTAACCCAATCACAAAAAAAGATACATGGTATGCACTCACTGATGAGTGGCTATTAGCCCAGAAACTTAGAATATCCAATATACAATTCACACACCAAAAGAATTTCAAGCAGAGGATGGCCTTGTTGGAAATCAAAGGAAGGTGAGATCCTTGGATGTGTAAAGGCTGGATACACCAGTAGAGGGGAATGCCAGGACAGGCAAGAGGGAGTGGGTGGGTTTATGAGTAGGGGGATTGGGTATGCAATAGTTTTTATGAAGGGGAATCCAAGAAAGGGGAACATTTTAAATGCAAATAAAGAGAATATGTAATAATAATAAAAAAGAAAATGTAATGAAGTTGACCCTTAATATATTTTGGAAACACTTTATATACAAAGATAAAAATGAAGCCTGATATATTTTCAAGTAAAAATATGATAATGAGAAATAAAATTCTTTCAAGAAAATGTATATTCCATTACACTTTCATAAACAGTTTATTATGGTGTGCTTCATTTTCACCCTTCTGAAAATTGTTTCAATTTTTGAAAACACTTAAAGGATTCCCTCTTATAACCTTGCCAGGTCTCATATTATTTTTTTAAGTTTTTAATAACCATTTTGTTTATATTTCAAATGTTATCCCATTTCCTGCTCTCCCCTCCACAAACTCCTTACCTCATTCCCTGCCCTTTGCCTCTAAAAGGTGCTCAGCCTCTCATTCCTGCCTCACCCCTATAGCACTCCCTTCACTGAGGCATCAAGCCTCCACAGGCCCAAGAGCCTCCCCTCTCAGTGATGCAAGATAAGGCAGTCATCTGCTACATATGCATCCCGAACTGTGTACTGGCCCTATGTATATTCTTAGACTGGCGATTTACTCCATGGGAGTGCTCAGGGCTCTGGTTAGTTGATTTTGTTCTTTTTCAAGGAGTTGCAAACCCGTTCGGCTCCTTTAGTCTTTCCCCTATCTTTTCCATTGGGGTCCCCAGGTTCAGTCCAATGAGTATCTTCTGTTAGTATCTGCATCTGTCTTAGTCAGGTGCTAGCAGAGCCTCTCAGAGAACAACCATACCAGGCTCCTGACTGCAAGCACATTTTGTCATCAGCAATGGTGTCAGGGTTTGATGCCTATGGATGCAATGGATGTAATGGTCGCAAGGGCTATGGATAGCCTTTCATTCAGTCTCTGTTCCATTTTTGTCCCTGCATTTACTTTACATGGGGCCAATTCTGGGTTCAAAGCTTGAGTTGGTTGGGTGGCCCCCTACCTCAACTTGGGGACCTGTATATTTGCAGGAGGTAGTCTCATTAGGTTCTATCTCCCTGCTGTTGTGTATTTTGGCTGTCATTCCCATTGGGTCCAGAGAGCCTATAGCATTCCTGTTGTCTAGAACGTTTTAGTGGTTCCCCAAGTTCCCCATTCCCACACTGCTACATATTTATATTTATTCTCCTAGCCATCTGGGCTTCTCTACTCTATCTTCCCATACATGTCCCTCTTGTTATCCTTGTTTGCCCTGTCTAACACAGGTCCTTTGCTTCCTTTTCCTGTTATGATTTTGTACCCCCTTCTAAGTTGGTTTGTAGCATTCAAAGTTTGGTCTTCTTTCTTGTTTAGCTTCATAAAGTCTTTCAGTTGTATCATGGATATTCTGAGCTTTTGGGCTAATAGCTACTTATCATTGAGTACGTACCATGTCTGTCATTTTTGGTCTGAGCTACCTCACTCAGGATGATATTTTTTTTAGTTCCATCAATTTGCCTGCAAAGTTCATGAAGTAGTCATTTTTAATAACTGA
This sequence comes from Apodemus agrarius, assembly GCA_964023405.1. Classification (NCBI taxonomy): domain Eukaryota; kingdom Metazoa; phylum Chordata; class Mammalia; order Rodentia; family Muridae; genus Apodemus; species Apodemus agrarius. Next base: position 75,266,050 of record OZ030007.1, on the reverse strand, counting down.
ATAGTATTCACTTGGTTAAATGTATCACATTTTCTGTACCCATTCTTCTGTTGTGGAACATCTGGGTTGTTTCTAGCTTCTGACTATTATAAATAATGCTGGCATGAACATAGTGAAGCATGTGCCCTTGATATATGTTGGAGCATCGTTTAGACATATAGACAGTAGTAATAGAGATGGGTCTTCAGGTAGAACAATTTCTAGTTTTCTGATGAACCGCCACATCGATTTCCAGAGTGTTTGTACCAGCTTGCAATCCCATCAGCTCTCTATAATATTCTGTCACCAGGGCTTTTGAACTTTGCCATTCTGATTAGTGGAAGGAGCAATCTCAGGGTCATTTGATTTCCATTTCACTAATGACTAAGTATACTGAACATTTCTTTAGGTGCTTCTCAGTCATTCCAGATTCTTTAGTTGATTTTTTTTTTTTTTTGCTTAGCTCTGTACCCCATTTCTAAATTGGGTTATTTGCTTTATTGGAGTCTACCTTCTTGAATTCTTTATATATATATTGGATATTAGCCCTCTATAGGAAGTAGACTTAGTACACATTTTCTCCCAATCTGTACATTGCTGTTTTGTCCGACTGATAGTTTCCTTTGCCTTATAGAAGCCTTTCAGTTTCATGAGTTGCCATTTGTCAATCATTGATCTTAGAGCCTGAGTCATTGGTGTTCTGTTCAGGAAATTTTCTCCTGAGCAGATGTGTTTGAGACTCTTTTCCACTTTCTCTTTATTAGTTTCAGCATATCTGGTTTTATGTGAAGGTCCTTGTTCCACTTGGTCTTGAACTTTTTACAAGGAGATAATAATGGATCTGAGCTTAGATCATTAATCAAGACTACATTGTTGCTGCTGTTCTCTTTTTTAAAAGCAGTAAGTGTGTTTGTTCTGGAACTAAATTTGAATGAACATGGCTTTAAAATGTGAAGCCAGATTACTCCATGTTCTTTGTTTTCCCATAGAAGCAATTTTATGAAGTTGTCTAGTAACAGAATGAAGAAAGTCATAAATCAAGCATTTCTAAATCACATTGATGAAAAGGTACAACAAAGATGTGGATTATAGAAAGTCAGTTTCTCTTCAGATGCATTGTGATAGGATTCTTTGTCCTTTGATGATCATAAAGCAGTATTTTTTAAGTTTGTACATTCCAAAGTTTTTAACCTACCAGATGTTAGGTCAGACAAAGAACTGGGTATGCAATGACTTTTTATGTGTCTAAAGATAGCACAAAAGAAATTGTCATTAGACTCCAAATCTGCTATATTCCAAACTCCACTGACATTTAATTAGCCTTCTTCAACACTGTTTCATTTCAGGAATTCTATTTCACACCAAGCACTTTAACTGCCATAATATATTTTATAAAAACAATAGTCTGGTTAGGATCAGTTTAGAAGGTTTTCTTTATTGTTGGTGGATGTGTTTGAAGTATTCAGTAGAAATCAGATTATAGGTCTCTTGTAATGATATTTTATTTTATTTATTCCAGGCACTGGGCTCCATTTTCCTCCTGTCCTGTAGATTGAGTAATAACTCTAAGAACAGTAACTATCCAACAGTTAAATCACTCTGATAATAGAGTACAAATAACTATAAAACAGACACTTGTTTAATTCCAATTAGTTCCAGGAGTTAAAGAAACTTCAATATTTCTGCTATGCATGCTGATACAGTGTTAGTATAAGTACAAGTAACAAAAGGAAAGCAATAAAACTGAAAACAATAGTCGATAATGCATTGTTACATGGCAAAAGACAAAAAGAGACATACCTAGGAGTGAAAATAATGAATAAGATAAAGTAAGAAATATAAAAGTTTTGTTGGAAGTTTTGTCCATGTTAGACTAAAAGTAAAGCTATTTAGTTGTCAATCATATACAAGGTAAACCTCTGGATTTAGAGAGATGTAACAGGAAGTTAATTTTGTTTGGGAAAAGAGAAAGAATTGGAGAAAGGGAAGATAATAAAAGAAAGAGTAGTCCAAACCATTGCCACTATATGCCAGTGTTTACATAATGATGACATAGCTGTTTGAAAAGAAAGAAGATAGGTTAGACTGTCATTGGCAGTGATAGATGTAATGGGACAAGAGCTTTGTTGGTAAGTGAGAAAATGAGATAACTTTCTTTTCTCCATGGCAAACTACTCTTGTGCTGCTCTGGTACTAATATGGATTGTATTCCATCTTTATTTTTACAAGACACTCCTACTTTCTATTCTCATTTCTAACTTAGTTGTAATTTTGTATTATTAATTAATGAATTTATTCACAACATAAGCACCTGGCTATCCCCCCAGTACTTCTTCACAAAGATTCTCACCCCATTACCTCTTCCCATTCTTTTCTGAATGATGGATAAAAATGTTGAAGGTTCCTTTGTTTCTCAGATATTTGAGTCTATTGAAAATATATGGCTATGGTCTGTGGGGGTATATCATGTGTATTCTGAACTTTTTGGCTGATATCTAGCTATCAATGAGTACATAACATGCATGCCATTTTGGGTCTGGGATATCTCACTCTGGTAGAAAACTTCTAGTTCTATCATTTTCCTGCAAAAATCATTGTGTCTTTGTTTTTGAATAGCTGAATAGTATTCCATTGTGCAAATGGAGCACATTCTTTGGTTTAGGGATATCTGAATTGCTTCCAGTTTCTGGCTATTATGAAAAAAAAATTGGTATGAGCACAGTGAAACATGTTTCCTTACAATATGGTGCAATATCTTTTGGGTGTATGCCCAGGAGCATTATAGTTGGGTCTTCCAGTGTCAGGATACTTAAGTCACACTTAGAAGAGTTAAGAAAACAATTACGGGAAGCAACAAGATGAAGGCATGTGAGATAAAGAGGGGAGATAGATATGGATAAGGGGGACAAGATCAGTAATGGGGGATTCAAGAGATAGGCCCAAAGGCCTAGGAGAATAATATGCAGCTTCTATGAGTGGTAGTTAGAATGAATCTCTAAACAATCCCAGAGACCTTTGATGGAGGAGGCTTCATGGCCTCAATGTGGGTGACCTTAGCCAAAATATCCAACAGTAGGGATATGGAGCCTGAAGAGAACCACTCCAGTACACAGATAGGACCCCAATGGAGGGATGGAAACAAACTAGACCCAAAATTTTCCTGTCTAAAAGTAAGGAAGGAACAAAAATGGAACAGAAACTGAAGGAATGGCCAACCAGGGACTCGCCCATCTTTGGATCTATCCCATGGTTCAGCACAAATCCCTGACACGATTTCTAATGATATGCTGTGCTTGCAGGCAGGATCCTAGCATGGCTGTCCTCTGAGAGGCACTACCGGTAGCAGACAGAGATAGATGCAAATACTCATAGTCAAACATTTGAAAGAGGATGGGGAGCACTATGGGATGGTTAGCAGAAAGAGAGGAAACTGAAGAGATGTCAACCCCAGAGGAAGATCAAAATTGTCAACTAACCTGGAACCCTGGAGGCAATCAGAGAGGGAGCCACCAACCAAAAAGCACATAGAGGCTGGATTGAGACCCTCTAGTAGATATGTAACAGAGGGCTGTCTTGACTGAGCTCAGTGTGTGAGGATTTCCATAATCCTGTAGAAACATGATACCCTATGTAATAGCAAGGAGGACCACCCCCTCAGAAGCAAAGGGGAGGTGTTAGTCAGGAAGAAATATTGGATAGGGAGCAGAGGGAACAAAAATTGGGATGTAATTAAGTTTTTTATATATATATATATTACATATATACATATATATACACACACACGTGTGTGTGTGTGTGTGTGTGTGTGTGTGTGTGTGTGTATGTGTGTGTAAATGTGAATATTTTCTGGTTAGATTTGTATCCCATTCATTTTTATAGATATATAGTTTTTTTTTATTTCTTTCTATAGTTTCGACATTAGTCCTCAATCAGGTGTGGAGTTGGTGATATTATTTCCCATTGACTATATAGGCTGCCTCTTTGTCTGAATGACAGTGTCCTTTGCCTCATATAGTTGTCTTAAATTCATGATATATTACCAATTTTTTAGTTTAGTGCCTATGGTATCAGTAATATCTTCAGGATAATGTTGAGTAGGCCAATGAACTTGAGATCATCACTCACGGTTTCTTCTATCAGGCTCAATGTGCCCAGTTTTAAATTGAGGTTTTTCATCCACTTGGGCTTCAGTTCCATGCAGGTTGATAAATGTAGATCTATTTGTACTGTTCTATATGCAAACACACAATATGACCAGCATTAATTGTTAAACATGACATCTTTTTCCTCAATGTAGATTTGTGGCTTCATATTCAAAAATTAGGTGTTCTGATTGTGTTTATGTCTGTGAATTGATTTGATTCCATTGATCAACTGGTCTGCTTTTATGAAAATACCATGCAGGTTTTATTACTATATGTAGTATAACTTGAAATGAGGGATTTTTTTTTTTTTTTTTTTTTTTTTTAGTGTACAGAATTGTTTCATCTGTCTTGGATTCTTTGTGTTTCCTTATGAGGCTGAAAATTGTCCTTTCAATGTCTGAAGAGTTAAGTTGGAATTTTGATGGGGATTGAATTTAATCTGTACATTGTGTTTCATCAGATGGAACTGTTTCTATTTTAATTTGTCCATGAGATCAGACCATTCCTTCTTCTAATATATTCCTTAGTGAATATCTGAGTTATATGGTTCTACAATGTTTGTTTCCACATGAATATTCATAGTTTCTAATTCAGTTCATTTTCTTACCAATAGAGAAGGAGTCTTCTCCTCTCACTCTTCTATTTTTATTGTCTTTTGTCTTCTTAATGATAGTTATTGTGGCTAGTCTGGGTATTAGATGCCAAATAGTTTTAATTTGAATTTTCTTATGACTAAGGATGTCAAGATATTTTAAAGTATACATTAAATATTTTTATATTTCTTCTTTGGGAATACTCTTTTCCATTTCCTAGCCAATTTTCTCTTTAGTTTGTCTCTTGATCTTTTTTAATATCTTTTTTTTCAGACACTGCTAGCTTGTTCAGGAAAATTTTCTCCTATTATGCCTGCTGTGCCTACATCCAGTTAGTATCTTACTTTGTTGTACAGATACGTTTTTTTTTCATGAGGTCCCACTTGTCAATTTTTTATCTTATTTATTGATCAACGAAAATTGTATTCACATTATCCTTGTCCATCCTTATATCTCAAAATATTTTCCCCAAATATTTCCTTTAGAAGTTTTAGTTTGGGCTCTTATATTAACATCTCCAATCTATTCTATTGATTATTGATTGGGAGAACTATTTTCCCCAATTATCATTCTTAGAACCTGGAGAAAACTAGATATAACTACAAGAGGACTGGCAGAGGCAATTAACCTCAGCCCATAGAGGATCCCAGAGACTGAACCACCAATCAAACTGCCCACATTGTCTCAAAGTAGGCCACCAACATTTAAGTATCAGTTTTGCAGCTTGGTCTTTAGATGTGTCATCTAATATTTGTAGTGGTGACTCACTCTCACACTGTTGCCTGCCTTTTGGAGCCATTTCCCTTAACTGAGCTCCTCTGTCTGGTCGTGGATAGGCTGCACCTAGTTCTACTGCTTGACATGCTAAGATGGGCTGATTCCCAAGGGAGGAAACCCCCTTTTCTCACTATGTGCAGGGAACATGAAGGTCATACTTAGAGGATAAGAGGGTGGTGCTTGCAATCAGAATGTAAAAAGAATAAATAAATACACTATTTAATGGGAAAAAAAAGAACTGGAAAAAAACAGTTATGAGAAGTTGAGACATGGTTAAATAAATAAAAACACCATCTGCTCTCCCAGAGGATATAGATTCAATTCCTAGCACAGTTATGACAGCTAAAAACATGTATAATTCCAATGTTAGGGGATGCAATGCCTTTTTGGTCCCTATGAACTCTGAATATACATGGTATAGATAGATATATGTAGCCAAAACACACACACTCATAACATAAAAATAAATCTTCAAATATTAAGCCAATAGTGCAGCTTTTTTGGTTTCTGGTTAGATCTATAGCATTACATTGACCTACATATTTGTTTTATTCCAACATTCTGCTGCTTTTGCTACATGACTATGTATTATAACTTAAAATCAGGTATGTACAATTTATAAGTTATGTGAACATTTGTGGGGCCCATCTAGACATGAATGTATGAAAACTTGTCCTTTCAGTGTCCAATTGTGATGGTTTGTATGTACTTGGTCCAGGAAGTGGGACTATTAGGAAATATAGACTATTTGTAGTAGCTGTTTCATTGTAGGCATGAGCTGAATACCCTCATCCAGCTGTGTGGAAGTCAGTCTTCACTAGCTGCCTTCAGTTGAACATGTAGAACTCTCAGGTCTGCCTGCACCATACCGGCCTAGATGCTGCTCTGCACCCTGGACTGAAATACTGAACCTGTAAACCAGTTCCAATTAAACGGTGTCCTTAAAAGAGTTGCCTTTCTCATGGTGTCCCATCACAGCATTAAACCCTAAGTAAGAAAACACTATACAAGTTGAGTTTTATTCAGCTATAAACTGACAAACCATGTCCTTCATGTAAAAAAAAAAAAACTGTCCAATCTGACAAAGAAAAACAGTGCAAATTAACTGCAGAAAACTAAGGGCTGGTTGTAAAAGTCACAATATAGGGAGGTGGAAAAGGGAATCATAAAGGATGATATAGTGGGATATATGATATAGTGGGATATAGTATATAAGTACACATTATGTGTATGAAATGTCACAATGAATCCCATTATATTATACAGTGAATAGACTCTAACAACAAGAAATTAAATGAAAACAGCTACTTTCTATGTTGTAAGCTGACCAGACTGTGTAATAAATTTTTGTATGCCAAGGTGCTTTCAATATAGATCTAATATATTTAATAATTTGAGATAATTAAGACAAATGATCTGACCAAATTTTTCATTTTTCATTGGTTATTTCACTTATTTGCATTTCAAATGTTATCCTACTTCCTGGTTTCTCCTCCAAAACCCCCTACTCCACCTTTCTTCCCCCTGCTTCTATGAGAGTCTTCCCCTACCAAATCCCACCTCATTACCCTAGCATTCCGGTATGCTGGGGCATTGATCCTCCACAGGACCAAGGGCCTTCCCTCCCATTGATGCCATATAAGGCCATCTGCTGCTACATATGCACCTGGAGTATTGGTCCACTCATGTGTATTCCTTGGTTGATGGTTTAGTCCCTGAGAGCTCTAGGGATTCTGGTTGGTTGAAATTGTTCTTCTTCCTATGAGGTTGCAAACCCCTTCAGCTTCTTAAGTCCTTCCCCAAACTCTTTCATTGGGGTCACTGTGCTCAGTCTGATGCTTGGCTGTGAGCATCCACATTTGTATTGGTCAGCCTCTTGCAGTGCCTCTCAGGGGACAGCTATACAATGGTACTGGCAGCAATTGCTTCTTTGCATTAGCAATACTGTCTGAGCTTGGTGTCTGTAGATGGGATAGATCCCTAGGTGGAACAGTCTCTCAATGGCCTTTGTTTCAGATTCTGCTCCATTCTTTTTCCTTGCATTTTATTTATAGAGGAACAATTATGGGTTAAAATTTTTTTGAGATGGGTAAGTGACCCTATCCCGAAACAGTGTGCCATGCCTAACATCTGGATTTGATCTCTACAGGTCTTCTTCCCTTTGTTGGGTATTTCAGCTAATGTCATCATTTTGGGGTTCTGGAAACCTCTTGCTTTCCTAGCATCTAGGACTTTCTAGTGGCTATCCCAAGTTCCCCATCCCTGCTGCAGCAAACCTCCATTTACCTTTCTGACCTTTTGTACTTCTCCATTGTCTTCTCTCACACATGATCCTGCCTCCTGTCTCCCTCTCTGGTCAATCTTTCCTCACTCCCCCATGATTATTTTGATCCCCCATGTATGTAGGACTGAAGCATCTACACTTGGTCTTCCTTGTTCATGAGCTTCATATGGTCTGTAAATTGTATTTTGATACTCTGAATGTTTTCCTAATATCCACGTATCAGTGAGTTCATACCATACGTGGGCACAAGAACCATCCTTCTGGTTTCCATTTTCACCTGGGAGTTGACCCTGTGCCACAGCCCTTCACACTCGAATCCCACTAAGAGAAAGCTTGTCATCCAGGAGTGTTGACACACCCAAGCTCACAGGTTAGATCACAACTACCGCCCAAATCCCTGGCTCAAGTGGGACCCTCCCAGGGCCCAGTAGATGTAGAAACCTCAGGGAAAATGATTGTTACTTGTTTTCTTTTTAAAATGTAGATAATATGGAATGTTTGGAATGTTATGGGATGGCAAAAGTAAAAAGCTTTTGCAAGTGCTTGATATTTCAGTTCTTTTAAGTACACTGTAGCTGTCTTCAGATACACCACAAGAGGGCGCATGATATCATTACAGATGTTTGTGAGCCACCATGTGGTTTCTGGGAATTGAACTCAGCATCTCTGGAAGAGCAGTTAGTGCTCTTAACTGCTGAGCCATGGATTCTTTAAATATGAATGTTTTGCTTACATATAAGTAATTCTCCTCTTTAACTCCAAACTACTTTTAGTATAAGAGTGATATTTTTCTCCTGAATACACACATAATTATATATTAATTTTCTAAATCATTAGAATAAGTTTCACTCAGCCAGGGAATAGGGGGTATTAGGTTAACTGTGATTAACTCTCCAGGTTAATTCACAGGGAAACTTAAGTTCGTCATTAAAAGCATGTTTCAGTTGGCAAGTATTTTGTTTAGTACTTGTGCATCAATATTCATAAGAGCCAACCGAATCCAAGAACACATCAAAATGATCATTCACCATGATCAAGTTGGCTTCATCCCAGGGATGCAGGGATGGTTCAATATACAGAAATCCATCAACGTAATCCACTACATAAACAAACTCAAAGAAAAAACCCACATGAGCATCTCATTGGATGCTGAAAAAGCATTTGACAAAATTCAGCATCCTTTCATGCTAAAGGTCTTAGAAAGAACAGGAATTCAAGGCCCATACCTAAACATAGTAAAAGCAATATACAGCAGACCAGTTGCCAACATCAAGGTAAACGGAGAAAAACATGAAGCAATCCCACTAAAAACAGGGACTAGACAAAGCTGCCCCCTCTCACCATATCTCTTCAATATAGTACTTGAGGTACTAGCTAGACCAATTCGACAACAGAGGGAAGTCAAAGGGATACAAATCGGAAAGGAAGAAGTCAAACTATCACTATTCGCAGATGATATGATAGTATACTTAAGTGACCCAAAAACCTCCACCAGAGAACTCCTGCAACTGATAAACAACTTCAGCAAAGTGGCTGGCTATAAAATCAACTCAAGCAAATCAGTAGCCTTCCTATACACGAAGAATAAGCAGGCCAAGAAAGAAATTAGGGAAATGACACCCTTCACAATAGCCACAAATGATATAAAGTATCTTGGAGTGACGCTAACCAAATATGTGAAAGATTTATATGACAAAAACTTCAGGTCTCTGAAGAGGGAAATTGAAGAAGACATCAGAAAATGGGAAAACCTTCCATGCTCGTTGGCAGGACTAATATACTCAAAATGGCAATCTTGCCCAAAGCAATATACAGATTCAACGCAATCCCCATCAAAATCCCAACTCAGTTCTTCATAGAGTTAGAAAGAGCAATTCTCAAATTCATCTGGAATAACAAAAAACCCAGGATAGCTAAAGCTATCATCAACAGCAAAAGAACTTCTGGAGGAATCAATATCCTGGACCTCAAGCAATATTACAGAGCAGTAGTATTAAAAACTGCATGGTATTGGTTCAGTGACAGGGAGGCGGATCAATGGAATAGGATCGAAGAACCAGAATTGAACCCACACATCTATGGCCAATTGATCTTCGACAAAGGAGCTGAAAATATCCAGTGGAAAAAAGATAGCGTTTTCAACAGATGGTGCTGGCTCAACTGGAGGTCAACGTGCAGAAGAAAGAATTGATCCACTCTTATCTCCTTGCACTAAGCGCAACTCCAAGTGGATCAAGGACCTCCACATAAAACCAGACACACTAAAACTAATACAAAAGAACCTGGGGAAGACCCTTGAGGACATTGGCTCAGGGGAAAAATTCCTGAACAGAACACCAATTGCTTATGCTCTAAGAGCAAGAATAGACAAATGGGACCTCATAAAATTACAAAGTTTCTGTAAGGCAAAAGACACTGTCAAAAGGATAAATCAGCAACCAACAAATTGGGAAAAAATCTTCACCAACCCCACATCTGACAGAGGGCTAATTTCCAATGTATACAAAGAACTCAAGAGGTTAGACCCCAGAAAACCAAATAACCCTATCCAAAAATGGGGTACAGAGCTAAACAGAGACTTTTTACCTAAAGAAATTCGGATGGCTGAGAAACACCTTTAAAAATGTTCAACATCATTAGTCATTAGGGAAATGCAAATTAAAACAACCCTGAGATTTCACCTCACACCAGTCAGAATGGCTAAGATTAAAAACTCAGAAGACATCAGGTGTTGGCGAGGATGTGGAGAAAGAGGAACACTCCTCCACTGCTGGTGGGAATGCAAGCTGGTACAACCACTCTGGAAATCAGTTTGGCGATTCCTCAGAAAACTGGACATGATACTTCCGGAGGACCCAGCCATACCACTCCTGGGAATATACCCAGAAGATTCCCCAGCCTACAATAAGGATACATGCTCCACTATGTTCATAGCAGCCTTATATATAATAGCCAGAAGGTGGAACGAACCCAGATGCCCCTCAACAGAGGAATGGATACAAAAACTGTGGTATATATACACAATGGCGTACTATTCAGCCATTAGAAACAATGAAATCATGAAATTCTTAGAGAAATGGATGGAGCTGGAGAACGTCATACTAAGTGAGGTGACCCAGTCTCAAACGAATACCCATGGTATACAGTCACTGATTAGTGGATATTAGCCTAGAAGCTTGGAACACCAAAGACATAAATCACATATCAAGTGATGTCTCACAAGAAGAAAGGAGTGGACACTGGTGCTAGAATGGACCAAATCATCATTGTGGGGGAGTACAAGAACAGTGAGGTGGGAGGGGGTGGATGAGGGAGCAGGGGGAGGGAAAGGGGCATGTGGGACCTTTGGGGGTGGGGAACCAGAAAAAGGGAAATGAATTGTAAATATAGATTATATCCAATAAATAAAAAAAATAAAAATAAGAAAACATGTTTCAATGAAGAAGAATTGCTGAAATATAAGCTTGTTCAGCATGCTGTTTTCATTGAAAAAGCTGTGAATAATGATTTTTTCCAGGTTCTGAGACTGCAGATGATTTTTTACATGAGTTAAGAATGCTCCTGTACACAACACATATAGTAAAATATTCTAAAAAATTAGCATGCTTGGCTGGAAATGTCATGAAGATGACCATAAAAAATGTGTTTGCAAATACTTTATTTACATAAATGAAAATTCTAATCTGCCCCCAGTCTTTTCTTTCATCTCTCCTAAAGGCCAAAGATTGGCACACTCTGAATCTCGATCCTGCTCAAATTCTACAATCACGATTTCATCTACCCAAGAATCACAGAAAAGCAATAGGTATATGATGTACCATATTTCTGATTGGATTCCATAACATTTCCCTCAGAAATTAATTTCTTGCAGAGAGAACAAAATGACTTCTGATAAATGGATATTAGTATAGACTGAAATTTTGCCAGCAAAAACATGTCCATGTCTCTGTATATATTTTCTTAAATATGAAGCAGGCAACAGCTCACACTGAAGAGAATGGTATCCATGTCATCTCTAACACAAGAGAGCCTTACCTCTATAGGAATTCTTAAGAATCAACTTTCCTAAAGCACTCTGATGAGAGGTTAGGTCAGTTCTCCAGAGTGCTCTAGCTGGCTAGGGCTGAAATCAGCTCTCCCTTTCTCATGCACTTTGGGCCAACATCTCTAATCTGACCACATGATGGGGATGGCCAGTTCTTCACAGTGCCTTTACCTGGGACAAACAGGGCCAGCTCTGTGCATTCTTCTAATATCAGCATAGGCGCAGACAGCAGATCAGATCAGAAACATATGTAGGGTCTTTGCTGGCAACACCATCACAGACACTGGTACAGAACCCTGAAGATGTTGGGCCATGAACCCAGACATGGCTCTTTGTGGCAACATGAACCAGGACATCAGAATAGCCCCAAGAAGCAGAAGATGAAAGCATATCAAGCACTTCTACATCAACCTTACATTTCCAGTTTTACCTCTGTTACTATTGTAAAAAGCATTTTCCCTTCTCTTTCTCTTTCAATGTCTCTAATACATGCTTGATCATCATAGTGTTTTTTGTCCATTTGAACCACATATCAGTGGTTTTGGGCCTATGTCCCATAAAACTGGAATGCTATGTAATTCTACAGGACAAGGAATTATAGAACACAAATACTACATCATGACTCTCTCCTTACAAAAAAATAAGGGGGAATAGAGGGGCTAGGCTATATAGGACACAATAAATGCTATAATTTATAGTATTGTACACAGCATATTTTGAGTGTTAGAGAGTAATGACCTTTCTTGGGAAGAAATTGCTTTTCTAATAACACAAAAGACATGATGCCATTGCTACATCTTATTTGATGGTATACTCTGAGTTCTAAGGATTTGGAGAATGTGTGTGCTAATGAAGAGGTAAAAAGTTTTATTTGCATAATTCTGGAAGTAGGCCAGCTACTGTTTGCCTTGGCACAGATAAATATATATTATCCAGGTCTTATGTTATCCTGGAAGTTCAGTGTTTGAAGTTGGGAAGATAGAGAGATGTCATCATTTCATCCATCTAAAAGGCCAGGACAGTTTTTACCTCTCTGAGCTGCAATTCATGGTCTGAAATTACTGGAACATCGCTTGGATCATGGAAGTACATGCTAGTGGATCCATCATCATTAGATTATCAATATCCAAACATCTTCCCAACCTGGAATTGCATGGATTCCAATAGCATTCAGGATGCTCCTTGATTCATTATACTTACAATGTATGTTGAGATTGAATTAAAAGTGTCAGTTGACAGGGCTTTTGTCTTGGTCAAGTTGTTCCTTTTCTCTCTTTTCTCTGATGAATGAATTGAATAATTTCTCAAATACTTACTTTACTCTGTGAAGGTCTCACTTTCTAGGGGGAAACAGATTTCTTGAAATCATGAGATCTAGTATGGTTTTTGATAAGTGTGTTATGCCGATCCAGGGAGTTTTCACAGAATCAAAATTTAAGTTATGTTGCTAAAATACTCTACCTGGAAGTGTCCATGTGTCAAAACTAAGGGGTAGTGGTTCTCCCAAAATACCTCAATAAACCCTCCAAAGTTTCATAATTGGGCAAAAGTGGTGACTTGATTGGTGCCACAGGGACTTCATATCATATACAGACCAAGAGTAGCTAATTTATTTCTGCCTATACAAGCAGAAAAAGAAAGATTCCTGAATATTTGGAGCTGGAATGATTTGATAATTTTTGCACGGCTCCATGTGAAGAATTTTCTCCACCTAAGTCAACAATTAGGTTCCAGGTAGAGTATCTGATATTGGACAGGTTTAGTAGGTATAAGGGATACTTTCTGTCTCTAAGCATTAAGAAATTTCATGGGTGTGATATAAATTTATGATATATATTTTCACAGCCCTCTTTGAGGTTAAATAAAAGGTCTGAGGTGTCCTCACAAATAGGATATGATGCAGTTATAGTTGAATCACCTCATTGGATTCCACATTTTTTGCAGGGGCAGGGAACAGGGGACCTTAGAATTCTTCAGTGATCTTTGAAGAATAATGAAAGTAGATATGTCACATATCTCTGACTGCACAACAGTGATGAGGTTGATGCCTAAGTTTCTTCAATTTGTCACACAATCTAAGGTCTTGAAAATCAACTCTAAAATGAGTCACAGGATTTTTCTCCAAATATTATATCCATGCTAACTACACAATGATTGTACTAAAAAATGAGAATATCTATAGAGTTTTCGCATAACTGATTCTTTTGGAATTCAAAAATCGTTATATTTGTCAACTGTGAAAATGAACAACAAGCAAGAGCTGGTACCAGGCACCAGGAATTCCTGTGAATTGTTGAAGATAGCACTGTATGAAATAGAAATGTGAGATTTGGACATTGGATTCTTTATAATTATATAGCACCTGAAATATGTAGGCGTTCCTAATATTTCTGAGCAAGTTGCTGACTCTTTGGAGGAAGACAGTATTTATAGTTCAGTGTACCCCTGTTATAGAGTAAACAGCATCATGTTACCAGTGCCTTCCAGGGCTGTTGAACTCTTTCCCAGTTTGTGTTCTATGAACATTTGATGCTGCTACACAGACTTCTTGTGTTAAGTGCATTGGATATGCTGAAGTGGAGATAAATTTCCAGAACTCTTAACAGACATGCCTTTGTTAAGTAACAACTGCTCTGGCTAGTGAAGCTTATGTGTGTAAGGCATTGCTCTGGAGAAAATAAATCACTTTTCAAATTGGAAAACTTCCAGTGGCTGTCACACTCCACAAATCAATACTTTGAAGTTCAATATTGATTATCTTCATTTTTTTTGTCAAATACATGAAAAAGCCACATAAGGAAGGATTTCTTTTGTCTCACATTTCCAGGTAATAGTCCATTATGTCAAAGATGTGGTGACAGGAACATGGGACATTTGGTTACTTTCTAGCCAGGCAGGTCATGAATGAATGCAAGTGATCAGCCAGCGTTTTCTTTTCTACCAAATCTGAGTACAATAATAGGTTCCTGAATTTAGGTTAAGACTTCTTCTTACCTCAATTTACCTACTCTAGATTATCCTCCACAGACTTGCATGGTCAGTGATTCTAAATTCTGTTATACCAAAGTAAACTATTACCAATCGTATATACTTAATTTAAATTGTATAGAATAATATTTCTATGGTAAATAGTAGCTAATATGTCACTCTGGTTTTATTATCTTCATATTTTGTGACCATAAATATCTGAATTAGACTTAGACTCAATATAGGAGTCCTTTCACATTTACAAATAAATACCAATCCCTCTCAAACCAGACTGCTTTTACAGCAACATAATATTTCATAATCTCATAAGGTGATTAGATATATAACATTCTCATTATATAAAATCGTTTGAATTAAATAGATTTGAGATTTGTAAATTTATTTTAATATATTTAATATTTTAAACTAGGTATGTGTATGTGAATATGAGCATGTGAGTGGAGGGACCCTACAAGACTAAAGCATCTTACCTAAGCTGGAGCTGGATTTACAGATGGTATAATCTTACTGATGTGGATGCCGGGAATTGGATTTGGGACCAGAAAATTCTCTTCATAAGAGCAATATGTACTCTTATATTTATGCAAAAAGCAAGAGGAATTTAATTTAATCTAGCATGCAGGGATGCCCTGCATATGGGGAGAGGAAACTCTCGGGCTCTGTGGGCCTTTATACATTTCCTAGGGCAGCTACCATTAGACATAATGTTATTGACAGAACAGTGTTACCTTTAAACTAATTTTTTGTTAGGGAATGATGAAAGTGGCCAATGGATTCAGATTAACTCTGGGACTCCCCTAGCCTTAGGGTCTTCCTGGTGGTCTGAGAAATGCAATTTGCCTCTCTCTTCCAGGTGGGGCAAGTGTTCCATGACCTTTCCAAATTTCTTGAGCTAACCCTTTCATTCCCTCTTATTCTTTTTTCCTTTCTATATTCTTTGTTTACATTCCAAATGCTTTTCCCTTTCCCATTCCTCCCCTCACCATATGTCCCATATGTCCTCTTCCCTCTGCCCAATCCCCAATCACTGCACCCATTTCTTTTTACTAGTACTTCCCTACAATACTGGATCAAGTCTTTTCAGGACCTGGGCCCTCTCCTTCCTTTTTTCTTGAGAATCATATGATTTGCTAATTGTGACTTGAGTATTCAGAGCTTCTGCGGTAATTAATATCTACTTATCAGTGACTGCATTTCATGTGTATTCTTTTGTGATTGGGTTACCTCACTTAGGATGATGTTTTCCAGTTCCAAACATTTGCCTACAAATTGCATGAATTCATTGTTTTTAATTGCTTAGAAGTATTTCATTGTATAAATATACCACATTTTCTGTATCCATTCCTCTATTGAGGAACATCTGGGTTCTTTGCAGCTTCTGGCTATTATAAATAAGGCTGCTGTGAACACAGTGGGGCATGTGTCTTTGTTGCATGCAGGAGAATCCTCTGGTTATATGCCCAGGAGTCATATGACAGGGTCTCCTGGAAGTGTCATGCCCAATTTTCTAAGGAACCGCCAGACTGATTTCCAGAGTAGTTGTACCTTCTTGCAATCCCATGAACAGTGGAGGAGTGTTCCTCTTTCTCCACATCCTTACCATCATCTGCTGTCTCTTGAGCTTTTAATCTTAGCCATTCTAACTGGTGTGAGGTGAAATCTCAGGGTTTGTTTTGTTTTGCATTTCCCTGATGACTAGTGATGTTGAAAATCTCTTAAGGAACTTCTCAGCCATCTGAATTTCTACAGGTGAAAATTCTTTGTTTACTTCTGTACCCCATTTTAAATAGAGTTATTTGGTTCTCTATGGCCTAACTTCTTGAGTTCTTTGTATATTTTGGATATTAGCACTCTGTCAGATGTGGGGTTGGTGAAGATCTTTCCCAATTAGTTGGTTGCTGTTTTGTCCTTCTGATGGTTTCCTTTGCTTTACAAAACTTTGTAATTTTATGAGGTCTAATTTGTCAATTCTTTATCTTAGAGCATAAGCTATTGGTGTTCTGTTATTAACTTACCCCCTGTGCCCATGTCCTCCAGGATCTTCCCCAGTTTCTTTTCAATTAGTTTCAGTTTGTCTGGTTTTATGTGGAGGTTCTTGAACAACTTGGCGTTGTTCTGAGTACTAGGAATATGAGTGGATCAATTTGCATTTATCTGCATGCTGACCTCCAGGTCAACTAGCACCATATGTTGAAGAGGCTGTCTCTTTTCCACTGGATGGTTGTAGCTCCTTTATCAAAGATCAAGTGACCATAATTCAGAGGGTTCATTTCCAGGTCTTCAATTCTATTCCATTGATCAACTTGCATGTCACTGTACCAATACCATGTAGTTTTTAACACAATTGATCTGTAGTCCTGCTTGAGGTTGGGAATATTGAATCTGTCAGAAGTTCTTTTGTTGCTGAGAATAGTTTTAGCTATCTTGGGTTTTTTGTTATTCCAGATGAATTTGAGAATTGCTCTTTCTAAATCTATGAAGAATTAATTTGGTATTTTGATGGGGATTTCATTGAAACTGTAGATTGCTTTGGACAAGATGGCCATTTTTACTACATTAATTCTGCCAATCCAAGAGCATGGAATATTTTTACATCTTCTGAGGTCTTCTTCAATTTTTTTTTCTTCAAAGACTTGAAGATTTTGTCATACAGACCTTTTGTGTATTTGGTTAGATTCACACCAAGATACTTTATATTGCTTTTGGCTATTGTGAAAAGTGTTATTTCTCTAACTTCTTTCTCAGTCATCTTATCAGTTGTGTATAGGAAGGATACTTGTTTGCTTGAGTTGATTTTATAACCAGCCACTTTTATAAGTCATTTATCAGCTGTAGGATTGCTCTAGAAGGAGTTTTTTGGGTCACTTAAGTATACTATCATATCATCTGCAAATAGTGATAGTTTGACTTCTTCCTTTCCAATTTTTATCCCTTTGACTTCTTTATGTGGTCTAATTGCTCTTGCTAGAATTTCAAGTACTATATTGAAATGATATGGAGATAGTGGGCAGACTTGTCTAGTCCCTGATTTTAGTGGGATTGCTTCAAGTTTCTCTCCATTTAGTTTGATGTTGACTACAGGTTTGCAGTATATTGTTTTACTATGTTTAGATACGGGCCTTGAATTCCTGCTCTTTACAAGATGTTTAGCATGAAAGGATGCTGAATTTTGTCAAATGTTTTTCAGCATCTAATGAAATGATCATGTGGTTTGTTTATGTAGTGGATTGCATTGATGGATTTACATTTATTGTACCATCCCTGAATCCCTGGGATGAAGCCTGGGATTGATCGTGGTAGATGATCGTTTTGATGTGTATTTGGATTGAGTTGGCAAGAATTTTATCTAGTATTTTTGCACTGATATTCATAAGGGAAATTGGCCTGAGATTATCTTCCTTTGTTGGATCTTTGTGTGGTTTTGGAATCAGTATGGTTGTGACTTCGTAGAACGAATTGGGTATTGCTACTTCTGTTTCTATTTTGTGGAATAGCTTGAATAATATTGGTGTTATGTCTTCTTTAATGGTATGATAGAATTCTACAAAAAAAATCTGGTCCAATATTTTTTTTGGTTGGAAGAATTTCTATGACCCCTTCTATTTGTTTAGGGGTTATGGGACTGTTTAGCTGATCTATTTAATCCTGATTTAATTTTGGTATTTGGTATCAGTCTAGGAAAGTGTCCATTTCCTCCAAATTCTCAAGTTGTGTTGAGTAAAGGCTTTTGTAGTAAGATCTGATGATATTTTGAATTTCCTCAGGTTCTGTTGTTATATCTGCCTTTTCATTTCTTATTTTGTTAATTTGGATACTGTCTCTGTGCCCTTTGGTTAGTCTGGCTAAGGGTTTATCTATTTTGTTGATTTTCTCAAGAACCAGCGCCTGGTTTTGTTGATTCTTTGTATGGTTCTTTTATTTCTACTTAATTGATTTCAGCCCTTAGTTTGATGATTTCCTGTCTTCTACTCCTCCTGGGTGAATTGGCTTCTTTTTGTTCCAGGACTTTCACATGTGCCATAAAGCTTCTGGTGTATTCTCTCTCCAATTTCTTTTTGGAGGCAATCAGGGCTATGAATTTTCCCCTGAGAACTGCTCTCATTGTGCCCCATAGATTTGAGTAACTTGTACCTTCATTTTCATTGAATTCTAAAATGTCTTTGATTTCTTTCTTTATTTCTTCCTTGACCTAGGTATCATTGCATAGAGTATTGTTCATTTTCCATGTGTATGTGGGCTTTCTGTTGTTTCTGTTGCTATTGAAAAACACTTTTACTCCATAGTGATCTGATAGGATGCATGAGATTATTTCAATCCTGTTATATTTGTTGAGGTCTGTCTTGTGACCAAGTATATGGTCAATTTTGGAGAAGGTACCATGAGGTGCTCTGAAAAAGGTATATTCTTTTATGATTATATATATATATATATATATATATATATATATATATATATATATATATATATATATATATATATATATATATATATATATATGTTAAATCTAATGGTCCAAAGCTTCAATTAGTTCCACTGTGTCCCTGTTTAGTTTCTGTTTTCCTCATCGGTCCACTGAGGAGAATGTGGAATTGAAGTCACCCACTATTATTGTGTTATGGAAGTCACCCACTATTATTGTATTAGGTGCAATGTGTTCTTTGAAATTGAGTAAACTTTCTTTTACAAATGAGGGTGCCCTTGCATTTGGAGCATAGATGTTCAGAATCGAGAGCTCTTGGTGGATTTTCCCTTTGACCAGCAAGAAGTATCCTTCCATGTCCCTTTTGATGACTTTAGGCTAAAAGTCAAATTTATCTGTGTCTTAGTCAAGTTTTCTATTCCTGAACAAACATCATGACCAAGAAGCAAGTTGGGGAGGAAAGGGTTTATTGAGGTTATATTTCCACGCAGCTGTTCATTACCAAAGGATGTCAGGACTGGAACTCAAGCAGACCATGAAGCATGAGCTGATGCAGAGACCATGGAGGGATGTTCCTTATTGGCTTTCTCAGCCTACTCTCTTATAGAACCCAAGAATACTAGCCCAGAGATGGTACCACCCACAAGGGGACCTCCACCACTTGATCACCAATTGAGAAAATTGCCCCACAGCTGGATCTCATGGAAGCATTTCCCCAAATGAGGCTCCTTTTCCTATGATAACTCCAGCCTGTGTCAAGTTGACACACAAAACTAGCCAGTACAATTGACCCCTTGTCAACTTGACACACCAACATATCACTATTAAGCCTCAACCCTTACTTTTTTATTCATCCCCAATATCTAAATAATGTTGAAAGTCCCACAGTCTTTACATATTAAAAGTTCAATCCATTTAAAATGTCCAATATCTTAAAATTCATAGTCTTAAAAATTCAGTCTCTTAACTGTGGGCTCCACTAAGATAGCTTCTTTTAAGAGGGAAAAATATCAGGGCACAGTCACAATCAAAAGCAAAACTCAAACTCCAATGTTTCATTGTCTGGGATCCCTCTCACGATCTTCTGGGCTCCTCCAAGGGCTTGGGTCACTTCTCCAGCTCTGTCTTTTGTAGCACACACCTTGTCTTCTAGGCTCCAGCTGCCTGTATTCCACTATTGCTGCAGTCCTTGGTGGTCATTGCATGGTACTGGCATCTCCAAAACACTGCAATCTTCCACTGTAACTAGGTTTTACCAATAGCCTTTCATAGGCTTTCTTCAAGGTGCCATGCCTCAACTCTTTTGAATGACTCCTTCAGTCCTGGGCTGTCAATTACAACTGACGGTACACTTTCACCAATGGCCTTTCATGACCTCTCACAGTACCAAGCCTCAACTGTTCTTCATGATGCCTTCATGCCTTTAAAACCAGTACCACCTGAGTTACTCTTACACAGTACCAAGTCCTGCTACAGCATGAGGCACAACCTTGGCTATCTGGAACACACCCTTTGTACTCTCAGAAAACATTTCCCAGAAGATTTTACCTCAGTGATGCTGGTTTCTTCTTAATCACCACTAATTTCTTAGCTCCAGCTAACCAGCATCAATAGTCCCAGTAACATAAAAGTTCTCTTTAGTGGTTCTGGTATGTTGTTAATCACAGCTGACTCTTCAGCCCCAGCTAAACAAAAATACAGAATCTTCAGGGCCATGATAAGAGTCTTTAATCTTACCTCTGAAATTTCACAAGCCAGGCCTCCATCTTCTGAACTGTTCTCAACATAATCTTCCAAGCTCCTCCACAATATCTCAGAGGTCTCAGCACTGAATGGGCCATCTAGACGAAAGTTCCAAAGTCCTTCCACAGTCTTCCCCAAAACATGGTCAGGTTGTCACAGGAATACCCCACTACACTGGTACCAATTTGTCTTAGTCAAGGTTTCTATTCCCGCACAAACATCATGACCAAGAAGCAAGTTGGGGAGGAAAGGGTTTATTGAGCTTATACTTCCATACTGCTGTTTATAACCAAAGGAAGTCAGGACTGAAACTCAAGCAGGTCAGGAATCAGGAGCTGGTGCAGAGACCATGGAGGGATGCTTCTTACTGGCTTGCTCAGCCTGCTCTCTTATAGAACCCAAGAATACCATACCAGAGATAGTACCATTCACAAGGGGCACTCCCCCACTTGATCACCAATTGAGAACATGCCCCACAGCTGAATCTCATTGAAACAAATTTTCCAACTGAAGCTCCTTTTCCTATGATAACTCCAGCCTGTGTCATGTTGACACAAAACTAGCCAGTACAATCTGATATTAGAATGGCTACTCTGGCTTATTTCCTAAGACCATTTGCTTGTAAAATTGTCTTCCAGCCTTTTACTCTAAGGTAGGGTTTGTCTTTGACACTGAGAGGTGTTTCCTGCATGCAGAAAATGTAGGGTCCTGTTTCTGTATCCAGTCTGTCAGTCTATGTCTTTTTATAATGGAATTGAGTCCATTGATGCTAAGAGATATTAAGGAATAGAAATTATTACTTGCTGTCATTTTTGAAGTTATTTTTTATATTTGATTGGTTATCTTCTTTTGGGTTTGATGAGAGGTGGTTTCTCTCTTGTTTCTTCCAGGGTGTAGTTTCCCTCCTTGTATAGGAGTTTTCCAACTATTATCCTTTGTAGGGCTAGGATTGTGGAAAGATGTCATGAAAATTTGATTTTGTCATGGAATATCTTGTTTCTCCATCTATGGCAATTGTGAGTTTTTCTGGGCATAGTAGTTTTCATTGAAATTTGTGTTCTCTTAGAGTCTGCATGATATCTGCCCAGGATCTTCTAACTTTCATGGTCTCTGGTGAGAAGTCTGATGTGATTTTGATAGGTCTTCCTTTGTATATTACTTGGCCTTTTTCTCTTACTGACTTTAATATTATTTCTTTGTTTAGTACATTTGGGGTTTTGATTATTATGTGATGGGGGTATTTCTGTTCTGGTCAAGTCTGTTTGGAGTTCTGTAGGCTTCCTGTATACTCATGGGTATATTCTCTTTAGGTTGGGGAAGTTTTCTTCCATAATTTTGTTGAAGATATTTGCTGGCCCTTTAAATTGTAGATCTTAACTCTCATCTATACCTATAATCCTTAGGTTTTGTCTCCTCCTTGTGTCCTGGATTTGCTGGATGTTTTGGGTTACAAGCTTTTTGCATTTTGGATTTTCTTTGACTGTTGAGCCATTGGATTCTATGGTATCTTCAGCATCTGACATTCTTTCTTCTATCTCTTTTATTCTACTGTTGATATTTGCATCTATGGCCCCTGAGTTCTTCCCAAGGTTTTCTATCTCCTAAGTTGTCTCCCTTTGCGATTTCTTAGTTGTTTCTACTCCTGTTTTTAGATCCTGGATGGTTTTGCTCAGATCTTTTGCTTGCTTGTTTGGGTTTTCATGTAATTCTTTAAGAGATTATTGTGTTTCCTCTTTCATGACTTCTGCCTGTTGACCCAAGTTCTCCCATATTTCTTTTAGTGATTTTTGCATTTCCTCCTTATTAGCTTCTATCTTTGATCCATACTCTCCTGACTTTCTTTAACTGATTTTTGTGTTTGCATTATAAGGGCTTCTAACTTTTGATCCATTTTCTCCTGTTTTTCTTTAAGAGATTTATTTATGTCCTTCTTGTGTTCCTCTAACAGCATCATGACCAGTGATTTTAGATCCAAATCTTGTTTTCTAGTGTGTTTGGGTATCCATGACTTACTGCTGTTGGAGAATTGGGTTTGGATGTTGTGATATTGCCTTGATTGTTCCTACATTTGCCGTTTGCCAGGGTTCAAGCACCTGCCAGTGACTCCAGGACCAACTAACGCCAGATAAAACCAGATGGCAATGAACCCACACCAGGCTGGCACACAGGAACTGCTGCTCTGCCTAGCTCCTGTATGTAGATTGCTGCCTGGAGGCCTGAGTCCCCAGAGATCTTCAACTCTGGATATCTTGGGTACCTGGGTTTGCTTGCCCAGTCCAAGCAGCAGCAAAGCTCGCAGCAGTAATGGGGAGTGCAGGATATACCGCAGGTCACTGAACCCATACCTCACTGGCCCACAGAAACTGCTGCTCTGCCTTTCTCCTGTGCACAGGCCACTGCTTTGTGGTCTGGGTCTCCAGAGGTCTTAAACTTGGAATATCTTGGGTACCTGGGTCCGCTTGCCCAGTCCAAGCAGCAGCATCGGTGTAGTCATGGAGTACAGGATCCCTGGCAGGGCACAGAACCTGAAGCCTCCTTACAAAGATACAGTCACCAGTCTGGAAGTGGTGAGGACTCTCTGGCATCCCTCAAGCATTTAAGGCAGACAGTTTGGGCCAAATCTCATGTTGTGGAATACTTCCTTTGTGAGCACAGTGGACACAAAATGAGTTGGGGTACCAAAGAGGATCTCAAAAGGGGTCAGGTTAAAATGGCAGGAGCTGTTCTGGGCTCAGAACAGGTCCAAGGGGAGGAGCAGCACATAGCCTGTGCCAGTCTTCAATTCAATTTAGTTAAGGTCGCTCAGGGTTTTGTTTATTTTCTCTGCCTGCCCTGAGCTCTGGGGACAGTATGTCCAATAATACTTCCAATTAGTCCCCAAATATCTCTGTCAATCCCTCACTTTCCTTAAGAGAATAAGCAGGACTACTGTCCTATCAAATTACATTGGGCACTCAGAAACTCAGGAAAATTTCTTCTAATATCTTCTGTAGTTATCATGGCAGCTGTTTCCCGCTTGGTGAGAAAAGCCCCAACCCATCTAGAAAAAGTATCCACAAACACTAGAAGGTATTTGCAACTTTATTTTCCTGCTTTAACTTATATTAAATCTCTTAATATACTCTAGGCTGTTCTCGCCTAGGTCTTTTGCCTTGTTTTCATTTTCCTGCATAAGCATTCACTTGCTGGCACAACTTATACTATTTTACCATCTCTCTGGTCCAAAACATGAATCTTATAAATATATACATTAGGTCCCTTAACTACTTGGACAAACTTTTTATCACCTAAATGAGTCTATGTGTGCATTTGGCGTAGTAAGTCTTTTGCATACTTTCTGGACAATATAGTTCTCCCTTCTTATGTGAGCCATTGAATTTTATTGGTAACAGTTCATAGGATAGCTAGCAAAATAAGTCTTTACCTTTTCTTTAGTATATTCTAAATGAGGCCATCCCTAAATTTAGTCCCATTTCCTAGTGGGTGTCTCTTGCAGGCCCATAAAGAGGATAGGCTCATGCATTGCCACTTCTGTAGCCATTTGTTCTGCCTGGTCATTGCCCACTGAGACTTTTTCATTCTGATATCCTTGGCAGTGACTAATACTTACTGTTGCTGGTTTCATTAGGGTATATATGGGTCCAAGGTTTCCTATTTGTTTCCTCTTATATGAGCAGTCCTATTGATATATATTCCTGTTGATGCAGCCTGTGATGAAGGAATACCTACTATCCATGTGGATGTTAATATTTTTGCTGTGTCCAAGGTCCAAGGTTTTGGTGAGAGTAATTAGCTCTACTTTCTGTGTTGACATGCCAAAGTGGTTAGAAGTTCTACCCAGATGACATTTGTGATATCTACCATAGTAGCACCTGCTCGTCTCTGACATTCATAGAAAAAAATGCACCTGTCTGTGAACCAGGTAAACACCACATTCAGCAGGGATCAGTAGGAGAGGTTTCTGTTTTTGGTCCAGTTAGCTATGGTCCATTGGAAAGGAAGTGTATCTGGGCCCACATTTTGGAAAGTATGTCTTGTCCCAACAGGGGTTGTGGACAGTCTTGGGCAACCCTAAAGGAATGACCTATCCATCTCATCCCTTGGTTCATTATTCTTTGGGTAGTCCATGAATACATTTCAATACCAGTGAAATCTTGGACCCAATATCTTTTCTTGGAAACAGGGCCATTAGCTTGGAGGAGAAAGTATTGAGCCCCTATGTTCATCAAGAATTGAGTGGGTTTCTCTTCCACTCTCACAGTTACCCTGTGTTCAGGGAGGGGGTACTAACCTTGACTCTTCTAATCGCTGTCTTCACTCAGGGTTAACACCTTTCCCATTTGGTGGCCCTTTTCCCAAGGCCTGAGAATTACTGCTCCTGGCTTCCATTTGTTAGGCCACACTTGGCCCCAGTGGCTTCTCTCTTTACAGTAAGTGCACTGGTCCTTTTCTGTCTCTCTTCTCTGCTTTTTCTAACTACTGTAGCCAGGACTCTCTGTAGCTTCCTTTCCTTTACTTTTCCTTTTCTTTTCTTTTCTTTTCTTTTCTTTTCTTTTCTTTTCTTTTCTTTTCTTTTCTTTTCTCTGTTCCCTCTCCTCCTTTGTCTCTCTGACTCAGCAAATTGCACCAAATCCCTCAATAGCTTTTTCTTTTAGTTTCTCTGCTCCTTCTCCTCCCCTGTCTCCCTGTCTCAGCGAGCTGCATTAATCCCTCAATGGCTCATTTTTCTCTCTAGCCTCTGAAGCTTTTTCCTGATATTTATTCTAGTCTTGTCTATAAATGTCATTTTCCCAGTTGTTTTATATTCTTTGCCCCTGGTATCATATGGTATATATTGGCAGAATGCCTCTATGATCCACTCTAGAAATGTTGTGGTCCCTGTTTAACTCACATACTTTGGTCAAATTTGTGGGTTGCCATGTGACCCCCTTGTGACCTGCAAATGGAGTCTTGTGGTGGACCTTCAGGTGTCCCTCACCTTTTGCCATATTAAAGTCCCAGTCAAGTCTAATTAGGGAAAGACCACCGATCATGACAGCCTGATCAATCAATGGTGCCCCTATGTCTGAGCGGGTATACTTTTTGACTTCTTGTATTAAAAATAAAACAGTTTAAAAGAGATTAATCTCTTGTTAAATATGCCCACTACAGTATCAGGGGAGGGACAAGTCCAAAAAGAGATTTCAGGTATACTGAGAGCACAGTTTTGGAGAAAGAATTTATTACCCAGACCTGTAGGCCTACAACCATAATGTTAATGTCTGTGATATTGCATTTCTGTAGCAATGATCTGGGATATGCAGGATACCTTGAATTCCTACACATGGATCTCTCCATGGCAGTGTTCATCCTCTTTGAGACCAAGCCCAGGCATATGGCAGTGCTAATGTTGGAGTGTACTTCTCTTCATCTTCTCATCATACTTAAGTGCCTTTCTTCCTATCAGGTCCAAAAACTCTTCAAAGCTGAGTGTTTCCTCCAATAATTTATTTGTAGTATCTTCATTTATCACTTGGAAGAGAGGCGGTTGATAGCATTGTCTCTCCAGGGAACAGGACCATGGAATTTACTGAGAGAACAGATTGTAAATACATAGAAAAAGAGGTCCAGTCATGCAATTTAAGTCTAAAAGTGAAGCCTTGAGTCAAACACTGAAGACATTTGTTTGGTGAACCATACTAAGCACATGCTAATGCTTTTCAATTTGGTCCCTGACGGCCCTCAAATTTAGAGTAAGTAATTTGTTCTGCAGAAGAAAAACAGACAAATATTAAGTTTCAGAATAGGCTATGCTATAGAAAATTAACAATCATTCATGTCATTTTCCTTATGAAGACAGGAGACAGTTGGCCTTACAAAAGATGAAATGTTCTTACAGTTACAGAAGCTGAAAACAGAGAAGGATGGAGAGGGGATATAAACCCCACTCTCATTTGGAGGCTTCTGTGCCCCTCAAAACTTCCAAGTCATTTCTCCCTCAATTTTCCCCTGAAGAAAGCTAGCTTCCAGGATCCCATTAAGTTTTCTTTCATGGAAAATAATGGGGAGAACAACCCTGTATGAAATCTTTCTAGGTGTAAATGATATGGTAAGATATTTTCAGGAGATGCATATAAGGGGATTTCAAGCATAGGATGGATCTTGGTGTGTCTGAGAGCTTGCCTAAGCTTCCCTTAGAATGTAAGTGGCCAAGATCCAGATGTCATGATAGGGATTAGAATTCATCGATGAATCAAGCAGAGGACAATTTCTCAGAAACTTCTTGTTGACCCTTTGTGTCAGCCCTTACCCAGCAGTCGGATATTTTGAGTTGCTCATCCATGGCAAGGTTTCCACTGGGGCTAGAAATAGCATAGATCTTTTATGAACACTTGTTGTTTTGCATAGGTAATGGGTTTAGTATTTATGTTTGCTCACAAACATTTGATTTCCAGTGAGTGAGTGAGTCTAATTACCTAGGTTTGCTTCCATAGATATTAATCATACACACACAAACACACACACACACACACACACACACACACACATACACACATACATACATACATACATACATACATACATACATGCACATACATATACACACATATTCCAGGAAAGTAATACTATACATAAATTAGAATGAAATAAAATATCAAAAGTTCAGAATACAAGAATGCCCACATCAATAATAACTGTCCAAAAGGAAATTTTCCATCTACAGTGTGTACAAGGAA
The DNA here is from genome assembly GCA_964023405.1 of Apodemus agrarius. Lineage (NCBI taxonomy): Eukaryota > Metazoa > Chordata > Mammalia > Rodentia > Muridae > Apodemus > Apodemus agrarius. The sequence goes on along the minus strand of OZ030007.1, from coordinate 75,238,360 downwards.
GGCTGCCATCTTGCTCCCAGATATCAGAACTTACTGATTAAATTAAGCATGGGACCTGTGTAGCAATAATCCTCACAAATACCCCTATTTGCCCACATTTGTGTTTGAATGTGCTTTTCACATGCTCATTACTTCATTTTCTATGCCACATCTCCAATTCCTTAAGTCTGCTGCAAGTTGCCAGATAGGCTTAGTGATCATACACTGCCTAGTTAATGTGTCCTTTAATAGGGAAGTGACCTCAGCTTAAATTCATCCATTTTATATTGGAAGGTCCATCTCTTTTACCATATTTACTCACCTTTGCATTATCTGAAGCAAACTATGAAGTCTATCATCCAGGCATTAAGGGCATTAGATTTAAGCTCATTTTAAATTTTGTGCTTCCCTGTGTTTGGTAGATGACTATGTCTAGAACAAATTGCAGTCCAGGTGTACTTTCCTAATGATTATTATCTGAGTTTGAGCCCAGGAGTGAGTGAGCACTGGTTGTAACTAGAAGAGTAGAACTTCAACTTTCTCTCTGGTTGTTGGAGAGTCTAACTTCCAACTTCAAGAAGTTCTACCTTGAGCATATTTGATAATTCCTTTTCCAATGCATTTCTGTAATTCTTTTTGTTCATGACTGGTGTATCACGATTAAAATCAGTGTAGCTTTTGAATGTTTTGATGATGAACACTATGTTTTGTTCCATCTGAGATAAATGTTGGCTCATCTTACCCTGTTTAAAGAATGGAAACATAAAGGTTATGAGGAGGAACATGAACAACCTGTTTTCCTGGATCTGTCTTCTGGAAACTAACAGACAAGAAGCTGAGGAGAACATCAAATAAAATGAAATCTGGTGTTATTTAAGTTGGAATGAAAGCTTGGAATTCACAGGTAAAACATGAGATATTGACCATCTAGAAAGTGTCAAAATGAAAAAAGTTTGTAGTATAAGGATTAGAAATCATATTGAAAGCAACAAACAATCCAGAGTTTAAAGAAATATTGGATAAATTAAAAAAAATGAAAAAAAAAACCAATACAATCCAGTCAACAAAGTCCAACCAGGGGAATCTGGAGCACACTTACAATGCTGAAGAAATATACAGATTGCTTGTCACAGTAGGTCTGGCCAGAATTTATAGGCAGTATTTTGGTAGACACTTGTGGAACACTCTCAGGGAAGTCTGACTCACAAGTGAATAATGCAGTGCCCCTGCAAAGGACAGTTTTGTGGCAGAACCAATCTAGATATCTGTTTCCTTATCTATTTATCTGGCACAAAACAGATACATATGAGACAGACACACATATTACAGGCAAAGTAATACTATACATAAATTAGAATGAAATAAAATATCAACACATATTCCAGGCAATGAGACAGAATATAAGATCTAGACAGGAATCCATGAAACTATAATATTGACTTAATTTTTGAGATTATATTTATTTTTGGTTCAAGAGTAGCTACATTTTGCCAAGATACTTAGCTGTGCTTCATGAGAATTAAGTGCTCACAAAGACTAAAAATAAATAAATAAATAAATAAATAAATAAATAAAGGCATTGACTCCACTGAAGCTCAAATTACAATTGTTTTTAGTTGCCACATGGGTGTTAAAAATTGAACACATGCCTTCAGGAAAAACAGACATTGCATTTTAATTAATTAATTAATTAATTAATTAATTAATTAATTTTTGCCATTTCTCAGTCTAATATATCTGGGTTTTTATCTAGTTCTTTTTTTTTCATTAATTAACCTCTATTCAATTTTCATCCAGATCACAGCCCCCTAAGACCCTATCCTCCAAGTCTTACCTTCATAAACCATACACCTCATCCCCCTCTCCTTTTTTCAGAGAAGGGAATGCTCTTCAATGGTACTAGACCACCCTGAAACATCAAGTTACAGCAGGACTAGGTACATCCATTCCCATTGAGGGCAGGCAAAGCAGCCTAGCTAGTGGAATTGGTTCCAAAGTCAGGTAACAGACTTATGGACAGTTCCCTATCTAATTGTTAGGAGACACATATAAAGATCATGCTGCACAACTGCCACATATTTGTAGGGGCATGAAGTTAAGCATATAAATTCTCTAGAGTTGGTGGTTAAGTTTCTTATGAGCCTCCATAGGTCCATGTTAGTTGCCTCTGTAGGTCTTCTTGTGGATATAACTTTTTCTGGGAGGTTGATAAAAATGTTAGTTGGGAAAATAGGCATCTTGATAGATAGAGGCAGAAAACGGGATGTCTGCATATAGATGAATAAAAATTGATGATTATCTCACCTCCTGCTTATAATCACTGTAATAGAATACAATAACTTATGACCCCCAAATCCAAACATGCTAGTAAAAAATTGGGAAAAATTCTTTGATACATAAGAAAAATATAAATAAAACTTTGATGGTTCAATAAATAATGCCAATAATTGACAAATGTTTCCACATGAAATTAAAACAAAATACCTGTACGAAATATGAAATGTATAACAATTACTGGATGAAGAAACAGTATACACAGTGGGAGAAAGTTTTGCTGAATAAGTTTGCAATTATCTGTATGATAAATTTCATAAAAACATAACCAATAACAAAAGAAAAAGCCCAAAGAGAAAATAGGCTACTAAATGGAATCTAAAGTTCTCAAAGAATGTATATAAAAATGCCCATTGTATACTTTAAAAGTTGTTGATATCCTTAGTCATTGAAACATGCAAATTACAATTATTTTGTCACTGCTTTCAAAGTGTAGTCATAATAGCTATCATTGTGAAGAAAATAGACAATAAATCTTGAAAAGGCGGGGAAAGAAGATTCTTTCTTCACTATTGCAAACCATGTGAACTAGAATTGTGACTATGAAGACTCAGTTAGAAACAATCATATGATTCAGACAGTCATTAAAAAAGATACTAGAAGATGGAAAAATTTATGCTTTTACATGAGTTAGTTTAACACTGGAAAATTTTCTCTTCTACCAAAAGCAATATGCACATTCAAATCAAACTCCATAATCAAAATAACATCACAATTTTTCAAAGACCTCAAAAGAACAATTTTCAGCTTCATGTGGAAACAAAGACTCCATCCACCGTAGTTTAAAAAAATCCTGAACCATAAAAGAACTCCTGGAAGTCTCATAATTCCTGAATTAAAGTTACAGTACATAGCTATATTAATAAAATATGTATTTTATTGGCATAAAACCAGACAGGTTGAACAATACAACCAAAGATAAGTTGTATACATAAATCTACACATCTATGAACACCTGATATTTTAATAAGTCCAAAACCCACACTGTAACAAAAGATAACTTCTTAACAAATGATTTTAGTCATTATGGATATCTGCATTTAGAAGAGTACAAATAGACCCATATTTATAATGATGCACATACTGATGCCCATGTTTGTAAAAGAATTCAACAGAAAAACCAGATACACAGAACCTTATAGAACATAAAGTGGAGGTTAGTCTTAATTCACTGGCAAAGGAAACAACTTGCTGAAATGTTATCTAATACCAAAGGCACTAAGATCAACAATTAATGAGTGTGATCTCATGAAACCAAAATGTTTCTATAAGGCAAAGGACAATTTCATTTGGACAAGGAGGCATCCTACATACAGAATGGAAAAAAAATCACCATCTCTACTCTTGATAGAGTACAAATAGCCAAACTCCATAAGGAAGACAAGAAGCTACTTATCAAGTAAAAAAATAGTCCAAAGTGAGAACTAGGTATATATCTACCCAGAGAATTTTCAATAGCAGATACACAAATGGGAGAGAGGTAAAGCAACTTTTAACAACCTTATGCAATAGGTAAATACAAATAAAAAATTACTTTGAGATTTCCAAATCAATCAAAGCAAAAGAACAAAAAATGGTATGCACTCACTGATAAGTGGATATTAGCCGAGAAGCTTGGAATACCCAAGAAAATTTTCCCATATCAAATCATACCCAAGAAGGAAGAAGGACAAAGTATTGATACTCTGGTCTTTCTTAGAAGGAGGAGCAAAATACTCACAGAAGAGGTAAAGTGTGGAGCAGAGTCTGAGGGAAAGACCATCCAAAGACTCCCCCAACTAGGAATCCATCCCATATACAGTTACAAAATCCAGACACTATTATCCATGCCACAAGTCCTTGCTGACTGGAGCTATTTTATAGCTGTCACCTGGGAGGCTCTGTCAGTGAATGACAAATACAGAGGGGGACACTCTCAGTCAGCTATTGAACTGATCACAGGGTCCCTAGTGGTGAAGGGTCCCAAGGAGCTGATGGGGTTTGTAGTGTCATAGGAGCAATAACAATATGAGCCACCCAGTACTCCCAGAGTTTCCAGGGACATCAACCAAAGAGTACACATGGAGTTAATGGCTCCAGATGCATATCCAGCAGAGAATGGGCTTGTTAGACACCAAATGGAGAGGCCCTTGGTCCTAGAAATGCTCAATGCTGTAGTATAGAGTAATACCATGACAGGGAATTGAGAGAGGATTGATTGGAGAACATGGAGAGAGGAGATGGATTATAAGATTTTTTTGGAGGGGTGGAACCAGGAAAGGGGATGACATTTGAAATTTAAATAAAGAATATATTTAATAAAAAGGGAAAAAAGAATAATAATGAAAACATTTCATCAAAGACTGAATATCCATCAATATTAATACATACAAACTGTGATGAGAACAACAAGGTGAAATAACCAGTACCCCCAGATCTCCCATGGACTAAACTACCAACCACACAGTGTATATGTAAGGACCCTTGACTCCAACTGCATTTGTAGCAGAGCATGGCATTGTTGGACATCAAAGGGAGGAGAGGACCTTGTCCTTGAGAAGGCTTGATGCCCCAGTAGAGGGGAATTCCAGGACAGGGAAGTAGGAGTAGTGGGTTGTTAAGAATGTGTGAGGGGAATAGGATAGGGTGTTTTCAGAGGGGAAACCAGGAAAGCAGATAACATTTGTAATTGAAATAAAGAGAATATCTATTAAAAATTATGCACAGAAATAAAAGAAAACTCTTGTACCTAAGACATGTGCCTAAGATATCTCAACTTTTACCAATTCTCAATATTACCAATCTTTTCCAGCATATTAAATATGGCATGAAACTTACCTGTAACATTTCTTTGGGAATATTATACACACATAGATGAAAATGAAACTTGATATTTTGTTCTAGTAATATATGCCAATGAGATATGAAATTGCTTTAGAAAAAACATGTATTCGTTGAGAAATTTTATTTTTTCTTGATAAACTTAATTTTAACCCTTCTGAAAACTGTTTCTACTTTTGAACCATACTCAATGGATTCTCTTCTAAACTTGCCATTTCATGTATTATTAATACTTGTATTTATTTCACAGATGCAAAAAAAGAATCAATCAGGATGAATACAAGGGAGCCAATCAAGCTGTCTTTGCTTCTCATTTTTGCTCAGCCATGATGAATAATTAGGCATTCATAATGTTCCTAGGGCCATTTCCTTCAGGGATTCATCACAAAAAGAAATGATCTCTGATGGGTAAATATTAGTATAAGCTGTTATTTGGAAAGAAAATATGCCTATATCTCTTTGATAGTTTCTGAAATATGAAATTGTCAGTGGTACAATCTGGAGAAAATGATACTCATGTTATATTAAACTCAGTATTGCATTTCACCTATACTTATTTCAAAGGAAAGCAATACTGATATTAGCCTTCCATACCAGTCTCATAAGGCTCAAAATATTTTAAATTTTAATTGATTCTAGGGTAAATCCAATGCATGCACTGAATTCGGCTTATCTCCTTGCCCCTCCATATCTACATTTTGTGCGTATAACCTCCTCACAAAATAAAATATAAATTCTAATAAAAGAAAGAAAAGAAAAAGGTGTGCTGTGTGACACAGTGTACTTGTTTTGGCCCAATCAGGTTTACTTGTAATTTTCAGGGCTTGATCTCAGATACAACCTGGTAGCTAAATAGGTGTTGTATCAGCTCCCCTTATTTCCTAATCTTGAGAAGCCACTCTCCCAACTTTCCCAGGTAAGAGGAAGATCTGCCTTTTCATATTGCTCCAGCATGTGTCAAGTAGGACCAACACTGACTAGCATTCTACATTATACTACCAGGCAATATGCCAGATCATTGATATCTAAATATACCTTGAGGTTTACATGGGTAGACCTCTAATGATACAGGATTATTGACACAGATATGGTACTTAATGGAAACATGATCAGAGTCAGACATCACCAAGTCCTGAAGAAGTAGCACAGGCTTCACAGAACAGAATTATCCTTATCACACTTGGGTCTCCAGTTCTGTCTAATCTCTCAACCAAATACTTGCTAATCAAATGTCTTCTGCCTCACTGTACAAATTGGTAATGGTAATGGGCTATGTTCAACGTTTTTACAAAGATTTCTGGTTGCACACAAAATTGGGAAGCTATGTAACTGCAGCACAAGCCATTGTGGCACACAAACAATGCACCACTGAAGCTCTGTGAACAAAAAGAAAAAAAAAGAGGAATAGTGGACTTAGACTATAAGACAAGGTAACCATGATTATCTATACTATCACTCACATCAAATTTTGAATTGTTCCTGAATAATGACCTTTTTCCAAATGAAAATTGTTTTCTAATAAGTTAGAAAACATGATCCTATTGCTATTTCCTATTTGATTGTATGCTCTAGGTTTTCAAGATCTCAGAAAGAGGCATATTAAGATAGAAGGAAAAGGTTCATTTTATGTCTTTCACAAGCAGGACACCTTCTGAAGTCATTGTCTCAAAGTGAATATCTCTTCGGATTCATGCATTATCCTGTCATGAAAACTCAATGTTTAAATTTGGGATGAGAGTGAGATACCATTAGTTCAGCATTTGGTGATGCCAGAACTTTCTGTTTGTTTGTTTGTTTGTTTGTTTGTTTTCATCTGTCAGAAATCGTGTGTATGAACTGAGAAATTGTGACATGGCTGCACAAAACCACATTGTGGACATATCATTAGATTATCAAGATCTAAACATCTATGCTCAGCAGCTCCACCTGCAGGCTGTCACACAGACCTCCATATACCAGCTACCTCTCCACTCCTTCTCATCAGATCTTCTAATCTGGAACCACAAGTTCCCTTTTGACACCCATTTCCCTTGTCTACTGTTTACTCAAAGTCACATCCAGCTAACACAAGCAGCTTGCTATCTCCCAGGTCTCCATTGTATTTCCACTCTCCTTCCATCTTCATCGAAACTGCTGGTCAACAACTATACATGTAGAGGTTAGCTTCCTTTCTGCACCCATATCACCTTTTGCATCAATATATTCTGGTAGCCTAAATGTCTGGATCATACACAGATTTCCTGAGTCCCTAGCTTTCCCCATGAACTCCTTTGTCTGGGAATCAATTTGCCCTCCCTCATCAGATCGGCAGTTATGAAACCATACAATTTAGGTTTTGTTCCTGCACAAACTTCCCATGCCTTCTTATTTCTCTGGTGCAAGCAAAGCTCTCGTGAGCAACCTACTCCAGGACCTCCATAAAAATTACCTTTTTATCCCCCTTCACTCCATTCCCTTCACATCCTGTACCCAGTGGTACAATAATCTTTTGGGAGATTTACACCATGCCCTGAGTTCTACTGTCAAGTCCATGGACACCCATCAGACGCTTGCCCAACCAGGATCACTGAAGTCATGCTGTATTACAATATGTCCGGCAACAGGAAGATTCATGGAGAAATGGATGGCTAAATGCCCAGGAAAGTACACGATCTATAGAAGCCTTAGCAATATGTATATTCAGAGCACAGCTATCCTACTACATCAAACTCTGCATATATCAACATAAAGCAGAAGAAAATCTAATCTTATAAAGATGATATAGGCCTTTAAATAAGAAGTGAATCAATCTATTAAAGAAAAATAATCAAGCAGGTAAAGCTCTTTAAATAAGAAACAAATAAATACCTAGAGGAAATACAGTAAAACAAAAGTAAACAGCTGAAGGAAATACAAAAATAAAACATTTCCAATTGTCAAATTAGAAAAAAATTAATGAAAACACACACTGAGGGAACAGTGGAGATGGAAAATCTGGAGGAGAGGACAGGGAAAACTGGCACAAGCATCACCCACGGAATGTGGGAAATGGAGAAGAGAATTTCAGGCATAGAATTTAGTATAGAAGGAACTGAAGCATCAGACGAAGAAAATGTTAAATCTAAAAGTTCTTAACATAGCACATCTGGGAAATCTGGGTTACCTTTAATAAATCATATCTAAAAATAAAAAAAATAAAATAAATAAGTGTCCCTTCTCTATGGATTAAAAAAATATTTCCAACAAAGTCAGAGAAACAAACTTTCCAAAATAAAGGAGGTAATGCCTAAAAACATACAGGAAGCTTAAAGAAACATTAATTAGACAGGACCATAAAAGAAAATTACCCACCACATGATAATCAAAACACTGCATCTATAGAACAAAAGAATAATAAAACATGCAAGGGGAAAAGTCCTAGTAAACTATAAATGGAGACCTATCATTATTACACTTATCTTCTCAACAGATATCCTAAAAGTTAGAATGATCGGGCCAGATATCATCCAACCTCTAAAAACACCATGGATGCCAGAATAGGCTAGGCTACTATATTTTGTAACTTTCTCAATCAACATAAACAGAGAAAACATGATAGTTTAAGAGAAATCCAAATTTTAAAAATTATATATTAATCTAGTACTACAGAAAATACTAAAAAGTAAACTCCAACACAAGAAGGTTGAGTACAGCTTGAAAATCCAGGAAAAAATAATTCCATACCACTACAAACAAATGAACAAAGCAAAACCAGGATGCATAAACACTAACAATATCAATATAAAAATAACAGGAATTATCAATCACTGGTCATTTATATCTTTCAACATAAATGCACTTAATCCCCAATGAAAATACTCAGGCTAATGGAATGCATTACACAAGAAACACACTTCAACAAAAAAGATATGCATGACTTCAGGGAAAATCCAGATTAAAAAAATCTAAGTAAATATACCCAAGACACAAGCTGCAGTAGGTATTGTAATATCAAATTAAATAGACTTTCAACCAACCATTGGAGACCATTTTCTCCAATGAACATTGTTGCAAAAATACTCAAGAAAATACTTACAAACCATCCAGGAAAGACATCAAAAACTTCATCCACCATGATAAAGTAAACACCATCAGGGATGCAGGGACGGTACAATATTTGAAAGTCCATCAAGGCATTCCACTATATAAACCAAAATAAAGTAAAAATAAATCACATGATCATCTCATTATAGGCTGCAAAAGCCTTTGATTATACCCAGAACTCCTTCATTTTAAAACAAAACAAAACAAAACAAAACAAACAAACAAAAAATAAACTTGCGGAGATCTGGGACAAAGGGTCATACCTAAAGCTAAAAAATAAGCAATCTACATCAGTCCAATCTATATCAGTCCAATAGTCAATATCAAATTAAATGAAGATAACTTTAAAGTAATTCTACAAACATCAGGGACAAGTCTCCCAATCTCTCCTTATCTAGTCAATATAATACTTGAAGTTCAACGTAGATGAATGAGATAACTAAAAAGATGAAGTGGATAAAAACTGGAAGGGAAGAAGTCAAGGAGTAGCTATTTGCAGATGATATAATAGTATACATAAGTGACCCACAAAGATTACCAGAGACTCCCCAAAGCTGATAAATATGTTCAGCCAAGTGACTACATACAAAATTAACTAAAAATTCAGTAGTCTTCCAATATACAAACATTAAACAGGTCAAGAAAGAAATAATGGAAATAACACACTTTACAATAGCCATCAATGATATAAACTATCTTGTGTAACTCCTGCCAAACAAGTGAGAGTGGTATAAGACAAGAATTCAGTTCTCTGAAGAATGAAATTTAAAAAAAAAATGATATCAGTAGATGGAATGATTTCCTGTATTCAGGGATCCACAGGATTAACATAAGAAAAAAAATCACGGTTTTACCAAAAGTAATTTATAGATTCAGTGCATTTCCCATTTATATTCCAACAAAATTTGTGATATGCCTTGAAATAGCAATTTTCAATGTCATATGCAAAACAAACAATCAACCAAACAAACAAATCCTAGGATACCTAAACAATACAATAAAGAGCAATAAAAGAACTTCTGGAGAAATCACCATCCCTAATCTCAAGCTGTGGTATAGAGCAATATAAAAATAATGGCAAGGAATTGGTATAGAAAGTGACAAGTTGAGCAATGGAATCTATTTGTACACTCAGAAATAAACATACATACAAACAGTGTTTATTTATTTATTTATTTACTTTTATTTTCTAAATTCTTTGCTTACATTCCAAATGATTTCCCCTTTCCCAGTTCCCCCCTCATCTTATGTCCCATAACTCTTCTTTCCTCTGCCAATTCCCCAATCACCTCTGATTTCTTTGTTTTGTTACTCCCCTACAATACTAGATCGAGTCTTTTCAGGACCAGGGACCTCTCCTCCCTTTTCTTGGGAATCATAAGATAGGCTAATTGTGTCTTGATTATTCAGAGCTTCTGATTTGCTTACCTTACTTAGGATATTATTTTCCAGTTCCAACCATTTGCCTACAAATTTCATGATTTCATTGTTTTTAATTGTTGAGTAGTATTCCATTGTATAAATATACCACATTTTCTGTATCCATTCCTCTGTTGAGGGACACCTGGGTTCTTTCCAGCTTCTGACTATTATAAATAAGGCTGCTATGAACAAAGTGGAGCATGTGTCTTTGCTGCATGCAGGGGAATCCTATGGACATATGCCCAGGAGTGGTATGACAGTGTCCTCTGGAAGTGTCATGCCCAATTTTGTGAGAAACTGCCAGACAGATTTCCATATTGCAATCCCATCAACAGTGGAGGAGTGTTCTTCTTTCTCCACATTCTCGCCAACACCCGCTGTCTCTTGAGTTTTTTTTAGTTATTTTTTTTTATTTTCTATATTCTATGTTTACATTCCAAAGGTTTTCCCCTTTCCCAATTACCCCCCCACACATATGTCCCATAATTCCTCTCTGCCCCCCTGTTATTACCCCCCCACACACATGATTTCTCTGTTCTGGGTCTATAATACTGGATCCAATCTTTACAGGCCCAGGGTCCTCTCCATTCTTCTTCTTGGAAGTCATTTGACTTGCTAATTGTGTCTTGAGTATTTAGGGCTACGGAGCTCATTAATATCCACTTATGAGTGATTGCATTTCATGTGTATTCTTTTGTGATTGGGTTAGCTCACTTAGGATGATATTTTCCAGATCTAACCATTTACCTATAAATTGCATGAGTTCATTATTTTTAATTGTGGAATAGTACTCCATTGTATAAATATACCACATTTCCTGTATCCATTCCTCTTCTGAGGGATATCTGGGCTCCTTCCAATTTCTGGCTATTATAAACAAGGCTGCTATAAACATAGTGGAGCATGTGTCTTTATTGTATGCAGAGGAATCCTCTGGGTATATGCCCAGGAGTGGTATGCCAGGGTCCTCTGGAAGGGACATGCCCAATTTTCTGAGGAACCGCCACACTGATCTCCAGAGCGGTTTTACCATTTTACAATCCCACCAACAGTGGAGGAGTGTTCCTCTTTCTCCACATCCTCGCCAGCACCTGTTGTCTCTTGAGTTTTTAATCTTAGCCATTCTGACTGGTGTGAGGTGGAATCTCAGGGTTGTTTTGATTTGCATTTCCCTGATGACTAATGATGTTGAACATTTCTTAAGATGTTTCTCGGCCATCCGAATTTCTTCTGGTGAAAATTCATTGTTTAGCTCTGTACCCCATTTTTGATACGGTTATTTGGTTCTTTGGGGTCTAACTTCTTGAGTTCTTTGTATATATTGGATATTAGCCCTCTGTCGGATGTGGGGTTGGTGAAGATCATTTCCCACTTTGTTGGTTGCCGTTTTGTCCTTCTGACAGTGTCCTTTGCCTTACAGAAACTTTGTAATTTTATGAGGTCCCATTTGTCAATTCTTGATCTTAGAGCATAAGCTATTGGTGTTCTGTTCAGGAACTTTCCCCCTGTGCCCATGTCCTCCAGGGTCCTCCCAAGTTTCATTTCTAATAGTTTCAGTGTGTCTGGTTTTATCTGGAGGTCCTTAATCCACTTGGAGTTGATCTTAGTACAAGGAGATAAGAGTGGGTCAATTCGCATTCTTCTGCATGTTTACCTCCAGTTGAACCAGAACCATTTGCTGAAAAGGCTATCTTTTTTCCACTGGATGTTTGTGGCTCCTTTATCAAAGATCAAGTGACCATAAGTCTGTGGGTTCATTTCTGGGTCTTCAATCCTATTCCATTGATTACCTGCCTGTTGCTGTACCAATACCATGCAGTTTTTAACACAATTGCTCTGTAGTACTGTTTGAGGTCAGGGATATTGATTCCCCGGAAGTCCTTTTATTGTTGAGAATAGTTTTAGCTATCCTGGGTTTTTTGTTGCTCCAGATGAATTTGAGAATTGCTCTTTCTAGATCTATGAAGAATTGATTTGGGATTTTGATGGGGATTGCATTGAATCTGTAGATTGCTTTTGGCAAGATGGCCATTTTTACTATATTGATCCTGCCAATCCAGGAGCAAGAAATATTTTTCCATCTTCTGAGGTCTTCTTCGATTTCTTTCTTCAAGGACTTGAAGTTCCTGTCATACAGATCTTTTGCTTGTTTGGTTAGAGTTACGCCAAGGTCTCTTGAGTTTTTAATCTTAGTCATCCTGATTAATGTGAGGTGTAATCTCAGGGTTGCTTTGATTTGCATTTTCCTGATAACAAGTGATGTTGAACATTTCTTTTTTTCTTTTTTTTTTCTTTTTGGTTTTTCGAGACAGGGTTTCTCTGTATAGTTCCGGCTGTCCTGGAACTCACTCTGTAGACCAGGGTGGGCTCGAACTCAGAAATCTGCCTGCCTCTGCCTCCCAAGTGCTGGGATTAAAGGCATGCTCCACCAATGCCCGACAGATATTGAATATTTCTTAAGGTGCTTCTCAGCCATCCGAATTTCTTCAAGTAAAAATTCTTACAAACATTTTTTGGGGGAAGAAGTAATTACCATATTAGAAAAAATGAAATCATCTTCACCAAACAGTTCTGGTCTAATTTATGTCAGCATGCATAATAAATACAAATAGATCCATATATATCACCCTGCATACAACTCAAGTCTAAGTTCTTCAAAGGCCTCAACATAACACTGGATACACTAAATATTAGAGTGAAAGGGGTAATAACTGTGAGCTCATTGCTATAGGACACAACTTCTTGAATTGATCATGCTCCAAGATCGACAATTGATAAACGTGTCTTCATGAAATTGATAGCCTTTGTAAGGCAAACAACACTGTCAGTAAGACAAAATTGTAGCCTACAGATTGAGAAAATGTGTGGAACTTCAGAATATCATACAAATGAGGAAACACAAATCCAGAAAGACATGAATTGCATGTAGTCACTTATAAGCAGACATTAGACATAAACTACAAGATAACTGTAGTGCAATCCACAGACCCAAAGAATCTGGATAATAGAGAGTCACCAAGTTAGTAATTATCTCTTAGAAGTGGAAATTAGACATCTTAAGATGAATGAAAATAGGGAACTGGGTAGGTGAGGAAGAGAAGAGGCCATGAGAATGGTGACCAGGTGGAGAGGAATGCTAAGGGAGTCTTAGGGGAGAGAATGAAAATCAGTGATTGAGGAAATCTCTGGTGACTACCTGGATGTCTGGAATGAGAGAGGATACAGGAATCCAGAGGTATTGCAATCCTAGTTTAGATTCCTATCAGAGGTGGATATAGAGACATAAATGGCCACTTTAGATAGTATGATGGGACTTACAGTGGAGGGAGGGTGACATCAATCCACCCGCTTGACTTCAACACAAAATTTATCTTGTCTGCAAGATGTGAAGAGACAAGGATGTAGGGAAGACTGAGAGAACACCCAATCAATATGAGAATTCTGACTCTGATATAGTTACAGTAAGGAACCTAGCATATGTATCTTCTGAGGGGCTTCATTCAGCAGCAGATGGAGAGAGAGAAGAAGAAACCCATAGACTCATAATTGGATAGAGCCCTTGGAGTCATGTGGAAGAATAGGGAATAGATGTGAGCAAGTCTAAGAAGACAATATTACCTAAAGAAGAGCCACATTGTAAAGCAATCGGTGACCATGAGTGCTTAGAGAGCATGGACAACCAACCTGTAAACATGCAGGAACTGTACATAGAACCCTTACACATCAGAAGCAAATGTGCAGATCGGTTTTCCTGTGGATCATGTAACAAGGAGAGTGGGGGATTGCCTTGGACTCTGATTCCTGCCATTGGATGTTCCTCCACCATGTGTGAACTGCATGGATTGGCTGAAGTAAGAGAGTATGTGCATAGACGTGCTGGTAAAAGATGAACTAGGGTAGGGTAGTACACAGGGGGCTCCCTTTTTCTGAGAAGGGGTAGGTTAATTGAGGGGAACTATTTTCAAGGCTGAGACAGAGAAGAGAAGAGGGGCTAAAATAAGGATATCATATGAATAAAATTATGAAATAAAAAGTAAAGAAATACCAAAGGAAAATATTTCTAATACCTTTCTCACTAGAATTACAAAGACACCAGTATATTTCAAGAGGCTTTGTTGATATAAATTGATTTATTTCCTGGCCTTGATTTAAAAACCTGTTTGCAGGGCTCCTGCTTTGGTCAAATTGATTTTTGCTTCTCTCTTTTTGGGTGAAATAATTAAAGAGTTTCTTACTTGACTATTTTACTAGGTGCTCGTCCATTGTGAATGTATCACTTTATGGGGCCACAGACATGTTTTTTTTTAAATTAATGAGATCTAAAATGTTATTTGATAAGATCTATATTATGTTTATCCTGTTAGTTTACACAAGTTCATATTTTAAGCTGTGATGATGAAATATTCCATCATGAAATACATAGTGTCACTAACTAAAGAGAATGAATGGTCATTATCCAACAATACTTCCATAACCTGTACAGAGTTTCTTAACTGGAGAATACTGATGATTTGGTTGGTAGGACAGGGATTTTCTATTTCATATTAACCTTTAGTGAGTGGTTCATTTCTACCTGTACAAGCAGAAAATATCCCTGGATATAGTGAACTCTCATGATTCTGCTGTGTATCCTATGGTTCTATATGTAGAATATTCACCAACAATCAGAAACAAAGACAGAATTTGGGTTCCAAGTCGAGGAATCTGGAATTCCAGGTATCTGATGGGTCTATTAAATAGGAGGGATTTCATGGATGTTATTTATTTATATTTGTGACATGTATTCTCTGTCACTTTGTTCCTTAGAGTCCACAAAAAAGAGTTGGAAACAGAGTATGATACATTAGTTTAAACAGCTTCTTTGCTTCCACATTTTTGGTTGAAAAGAGGTGGCCTGAGAATTCTTCAAGAATCTTTGAAGAATAAGCTAGTGAGTTAGATGTGTCCCATAGTTATGGCTGCAGTACACTGATAGCACCCAATCTGCCTCATGTTGTCAGACAGTCTATCTAAGCATTAGTGCTCTCAGGGATAAAAATGAAGCACAACATCTTTTTTCTTCCAACATTGTATTAATGCTTTCAAAAATATTGCAGTATTGGAAAGGAGAATGTCCAAGTAGAATTTTTAATAATTCTTTCTACAGATTCTGGAAATTGTTATAAATGTACACTATAGAAGGTGTATATCCAACTCAAAGTTCCTATAAGTGTCTAGGATTTCATAAGTATTATATAAGGTGATTTTACAGCCAACTGACTGTACAAGGACATCAATTTCTTCACAGTTATGTAGAATATGGAATGTAGAGGTGTCCTTGACATTACTGAACCATCTGTTTGTCCTTGAGGGGGAAGATAGGATGCCATGAAATCCTAGGCATCCCTTTTATAGGGTGAACAAATTTTTGGACCTCTAGACATGGAAATAATTTTCCTTAACTCTTAAGAGAAGTGCTGTTGTTAGCTGAACAACTGCCCTGAAGTTAAAGGACAGACATATTCCTAGTGTCCACTTTGCTAGAGACTGGTGTAAATTTGCTGTTTTGTGGCATTGTTATGGAGAAAACAAATGCCTATTCAAGTTGGAATAATGTTAGTGGTAGTAACACTGCACACACAAATAAATTGTAGTTAACTAAGATAACAGTTTCCTTTTTTATGTGATAAAATACATGAAAACACTTTGTAAAAAATGATCTGTTTTATGTGAAAGTTCCAATGAAGAGTCTATTATATCCAAAAGACAGTGATGTTGCTACCTTGTTGTATTTGTTACTTCGTTTCTTGTCAGGAAAAAGATGAAGAAATGCAAGCAATCAGCTAGAGATTTCTTTTCATCATGTCCTAGAACAGTAATAGCACTCCCAATTTAGGGTGAGTCCTCTCACATCAATTTCCCTATTTGAGATTATGCCCTACAATCTTGTATGCTCAGTGATTCTAAATTTCTTGAACTGAAAATAAAAGATTACCCACCATATGTAACTAATGCAAATTATTTAGAATATTATTTATACAATAAATGACAGGTAGTTTAGCCCTGATTTAAATATCTCCATAATTTATCATCATAACTATATTAATAACTTAAGCTCAATACTGGAGACATGTCCTATTTGTAAATAAATATCAATCTTTCTGGAATCCTGTAGCTTTTCAGCAATGTAATGTATCAGTTTATAAAGTATTTACACATAGTAAATGACCAGTGAATAAAATCTGTTAAATTAAATGGTGTTAAGCTATGTAATCGTCTTTAAAAATTATTAATTTAAACAATGTTTATGTTGGTGAATATGTGCATATAAATGAAGGGGCATCTAACCTGTCCTGTAGCTGGAATTACAGGTGGTGTGATCTCACTGGTATGAATATTGGGAAATGAACTTGGGAACTTGAGTCATCTCTTCATAAGTTCAGTCTATGCTTTTAGCCATTTGGGTATCTCTCAGACACATTAAATTTGATACTTCATAATACTGGGTACCTAATTTATCTGTTGGGTTCCAGTAATCACCCTAGATACCAGAGAAACATAATTCTCAGTCAGACAGGGGCAGTTTATTGAACGTAAGACCCAGTACTGATTGACCAGGGTCATGATACAGACTCATGAGCTCAAAAGTGACCTGGAGTTAATTTTCTTAATGGCTTTTAAGCCTGAAATCTATGAACATATGTATAAAGTTATACTACCAATTCACATTTAGGGATGGCATATTTCCTTAGAGACATGTCTGTGTTGTATTCTAACCCTGCTCCCATTGGTTGGGGTATTTAAAATTGGCAAGGGACTTGCCTCATCTAATATTTATGTCTTAACTTGTCTACCAGAATGGGACTTGTCTAACATTCATGTCTTAACTTGGCAAACAGAATATCAGTTACCAACATTTATGTCTCTTTCTGCTAAGTAAGATCTCAGTTCCCAAGGAAGTCTTAGGAACTTAAAATTTACTGGACAACAATTCAAAATGGAAGCTGTATTCCAAATGGTTTCTTATATTGTTTCAAGTGTCTCACTTATGATGGGGTCTATTCCAGGAGCAGCTTATAAATGCACATACCATAACAGCATACATATAGATGAAAGAAAACCTGCAGCATGTTTTGTTAAAAATCCAAGCATATTTGGGATATACAAAGCAGTTCTACAACATATATCATGATTAGCTCCCAAGGGTTCAGAAGATAAAAGAATATAATATCATCTTGGAAATGAGAAACATTTCCTAGTAACAGCAAAAACAACATATAAGAAAATGTCCTCATGTTATTAGTAACAAACAATCGTAGGACAGAGAGGTAACAATTACCTAGACCTTAACATTAACTACATAATTATTGCTTGAAAATGACAATATATTTTGTTTATCTATCTATTATGTATCCTTTAGAGAATCATCTTTATGGGACTACAGGGAATTGTGATGGGGAAATACACAGATCAGAAAAACATTACTCATTTTTAATTTTATAAGTGGTTATACTGAGGCCTCATGGAGAAATAACTTGCTGATAAAAAAGCCCAGACCTGCATTTTCTGCTTGGAATATGCAGGGACCTTGGCATACCAGGCTAGAAAGGAAAAAATGCAGGTTAACTAGGATGTTGGGATAGATAAAACTTGGTTGGTTTCAGTGTAAGTGAATCATTCTTTTCCATATGAGGTTTTCTGTATAACAGATCCCTTTATTGGTGATTAACAAAAGCCTATATAAACCTTACTGAGGTGGAATGGACTTTGGGTGTAAGGGTATATCATTTACTGGGGCTGGGGTACAGGAATGCTTTATTTTCATGAAAGGAAATTCAGGTGCTAACTGGGCAAATATTTTTAAAAATAGAGTAAGTTTATGCTCAAACCAGGCCAACAGTCTTTGTGA